>CANNZV010000039.1:0-621171 GCA_947561585.1 Caprella mutica | reverse complement strand
CCTCATGAAGAGAAGAATACCTCATGAAGAGAAGAATACCTCATCAAGAGAAGAATACTTCATGAAGCGGGGACAGTGAAAGTACACTCCACGCAATAGGTCGACTATTCGGATACCACAAGTAACCAGTGTCGACCCAGCGCATGGATGGCAAGAATAGACATCCATGAGTAAGGAGGGCCTAGATCTACTGATTATTTTCCGTTTATACAACTAATATTAATTTTTAACAAGAAATTAAACATTTTTATTCAAATAAGTAACAATAAATGCTTACAAATTTTCATTCCAGCAGCAAAAAATATTCAGTGGTAAAATCAAATTTTATTACAACTCACACATATGACGAGTCAAATAAATCACATGTCTCGAAATCATTTCTCCTGGTATAGAAACTAATTGAGGAGTAACTTTTGACAATTTTATCGGCAGTTTTCAGTTAAGCTGTTTTCGACGTAAATATTATAAACATTATCATCATGCAAATAATTTTATGGTAAATAATTTAAGTATACTATTTATCAAAAAAATATTTTCAATCTGTCCCTCCTGCATCAGATGGATCACATATATGTTTGTAATAGTTTCAGCGAGAGTAACTTTAACTAAAAGTTAGGTATATTCACTTAGCTTGCGAATGAACTAATCAATCAATAGCTGGTAAATACTTTTTAAGATGTTTTCTGACTAGTTGTAAATGTAAATTATTTCTAAATAGAAATTAATTAATTTGTTGCAGTAATCAGTTCTAGCTGTTTCAATTCTATTAATTTTCTATTGTTTTTAAAATTTATCATAAAAAATAATAGATGTCGATTAGTTTCACAAGTTTTATTCATTATTAATATAGTAGATGCCAATTTTCATGTGGAAATAATGATCGTAATAAACTATTTTATGCTAAGTATATAATTAAGCAAAAAAAATATGACCAGGGATCAAATGACCGGGGATCAATGGACTTGCGATCAATTGACTGGCCAACAAATAAGAGACCTACACATTGTACACAGACCAATCTCCATACCCCTGAAAAAATAACTACACAGTCAGTCTGCTTACGCATGGATAAAGGTGGCTTGACAAATCTACTTGCACAAGTATTGGAATATTTCCCTTCGCTACCACACGATACAGGTATACTTGTACAAGCCTCCTGTTGAAATAGTGACTAGATGATAACGCGCTTGCTTTGACAGCTTTTTGTCCTGTACATAAATGAAAATCTCAAGAAGAAATGAAATGGGCGGTGTACAGTAGGGTGGGCCAAAAAATAGGGGTTTCGGGCAAACTTCAGAATCTCCATATTGAATACAAAATAGTTATAATAAGTTGATACGTTATAAAAGAACATTGCATGCCAATTTCCAGGCCATTTTTTGATATTTTTGAGTTGCCACAAAACATTTGAAATTTTGTACAAAGTGATATTTTCCCATTAATTTTGAAATATTCTATTTTATTTTTTTTCTGTGGAATAGGTAAAATTTGTTGTTGCAGATTAATATTTGATACTTTTGAGTTGCCCCGACCACTATTTTTGTGAAATATATTACTATTACAATATTTTTCTTAAAATTTGGCTTCTAGAGCAATCATGCTGTTATTGTGATAAGATAGAAGTAATTTAATTCTCGAAAGGACTTTGTGAATTGTATTGATTTCATTTTATAAAAGCATTTAGCAATATTTTCGTATTGCAAAAATTTCGAATTTACTCGGATTTCAGCAATTGGATAATAACCCATGCAATTCGCTTGATCAACTTTTTTGAGTCACCAAGTGTTCCAAATATTGAAATAGTGGTTTAATCAATAATTACTGTTTTTGCTCAATTTCTTGCATATAAATTTCCTTATTATGTTCTTCATTGAGCACCAGACCTCCATAAGTGTGGATCACTACACTGACTACAGTCTCCACCGGTGCCTAAATTCGAACAATTTGGAGGGGTGGGAGCAACTGTGAACATTGTCGTACCTGTCTGATTTTCCAGCAAAGACACCAAAATATGCTCTTCTCAAACTTCTCCTATTCTAAATGATAATAAATCAGAGTTTATGAGTTTTTTGCCCAAATGTAGTAAAAATCACCAAAAATGTTACTTTTCTGATATTTGAATCGCTTGGGGGCAACTGTTAATCATGTCAGAATTCACTCAAATTTCAGTACACGTATTTATACTTGTCATATCAACTTTATATCACTATTCCATAAGTAATATCCAAAACGTTATTGTTTGGCCCACACTAGTGTACAAAGTGGTTGAATAGAGGGAAAACCTATTCTCATGTTAACACTGATTTTAGTTGAATGTTTAAATAATGGGAATATATTTAATTTATTTTAAAATTTAGTTTCTACAAATATATATGTCACGCGCGTTTGAGTAATCTGCAATATCGACCGATTTCGCTGCGCAATCTGTTGATCAATAGTTCGCGCAGCCATCCATTGATAGCGCAACCATCGATCGATTCCTGCGCGTTCGAATGATAGAGGAAAATCCATATCATTCAAACGTGCAACAATCGACTGATGGTTTCTCTATTAAATGTAAAAAATAGATGCATAAACTAACAAAATCCATATCATTCAAACGCGCAACAATCGACTGATGGTTGACTTATTAAATATAAAAAAAGTATTTAAAAATATTTTTCCAGTAAAAACAAAACAATTAATTAAATCCATAAACAAAGAAAACCTGTATCATTCGAACGCGCAGCAATCGATCGATGGCTGCGCAAACTATTGATCAACAGATTTTGCAGCGAAATCGGTCGATATTGCAGATCACTCAAACGCGCGTGACATATACACTAGATGTACATTCTAAATTAATAGCAATTCTGTCTTTCTTCTGCCATAATTAATTTTTGTTTGTTTCACTACAAAACTCGCAACAATTTGAGAAATTTCCTTTAAATTGATTGAATTCATTAGATGCATATGCAGAAACAAACTCATTTTCTTTTACATTCATCGTAATTTTTCTCAACGTCTTCAATATCCTCAGTACACACACTACGTCTCACTTGCACAAGTCAGACTTGCACAGGTGGCAGGATTCAAATTCAATCATGTCTCCTGTGACTTGTACAAGTCTATATTTGTTCAAGTCTCGTCCTACAGACCCTCAAGTCTGTTTGCACAAAATACTTGCGCAAGTAGACTTGTCAAGTTTACATGAACGTGTGTAGCCACCTTTAGAGTCTTACACAGTCTGTCTGCTTACCCATGGATAAGAGACCTGCACAGTCTAGTCTGCTTACCCATAGATAGGAGACCTGCACAGTCAGTCTGCTTACCCATGGATAAGAGACCTGCACAGTCAGTCTGCTTACCCATAGATAAGAGACCTGCACAGTCAGTCTGCTTACCCATAGATAGGAGACCTGCACAGTCAGTCTGCTTACCCATAGATAGGAGACCTGCACAGTCAGTCTGCTTACCCATAGATAGGAGACCTGCACAGTCAGTCTGCTTACCCATAGATAGGAGACCTGCACAGTCAGTCTGCTTACCCATGGATAAGAGACCTGCACAGTCAGTCTGCTTACCCATGGATAAGAGACTTACACAGTCCAGTCTGCTTACCCATGGATAAGAGACTTACACAGTCCAGTCTGCTTACCCATGGATAAGAGACCTGCACAGTCAGTCTGCTTACCCATGGATAAGAGACCTACACAGTCAGTCTGCTTACCCATGGATAAGAGACCTGCACAGTCAGTCTGCTTACCCATGGATAAGAGACCTGCACAGTCAGTCTGCTTACCCATGGATAAGAGACCTGCACAGTCAGTCTGCTTACCCATGGATAAGAGACCTGCACAGTCAGTCTGCTTACCCATGGATAAGAGACCTGCACAGTCAATCTGCCATGAATGTAGCAAGGCAGAAGAAGGTACACGGAAAAATACAAAGCTAATTGAAGTTAAATCTACTGCAACGGAGCAGAAAGAAGTCCTACATAGAAACAGCCACATGAAAATGAGGACCACGAAAATATTTTTTATAAACCGTTGATCTGATGAGGTATATGGAACTATTACTTGTAAGCGTAATAGTCTGAACTTTGGTAATATGCTATTATCTATTTTTTAAATTTACTCAAAATCCCGGAAAAAATATATGATTCTAAATCATTCACAGCGCATAACGTCAAGCCTCGGTAGCGCAGTAGGCAGCGCGTCAGTCTCATAATCTGAAGGTCGTGAGTTCGATCCTCACTCGGGGCAGAAGTTTTAGGGCTCGAACCCACAGAAGAGGTGCGTATTATAATTACTCGTTCAGATAAATTCAGAGTAATGAAAGGTATCTATAAAAAAGTATTATTAGATGAATAAAAATTGGAATTTCTCTGCCGATACATAAATGAATTGTTGAGAAAAATTCATCACATCTCCCATAAAAAATTCTGGATCATGTAAAGATCATGCACCCCAGATGCTAGTGGGGTGCATGATCTTTACAAGCTTTTAATTGGGGTGCATGATCTTAACAAGCTTTTTATTGGGGTGCATGATCTTTACAAGCTTTTTACTGGAGTGCATGATCTTTACAAGCTTTTTATTGGGGTGCATGATCTTTACAAGCTTTTTATTCGGGTGCATGATCTTTACAAGCTTTTTACTGGGGTGCATGATCTTTACATGCTTTTTATTCGGGTGCATGATCTATACAAGCTTTTTACTGGGGTGCATGATCTTTACAAGCTTTTTATTGGGGTGCATGATCTTTACAAGCTTTTTATTGGGGTGCATGATCTTTACAAGCTTTTTATTGGGGTGCATGATCTTTACAAGCTTTTTATTGGGGTGCATGATCTTTACAAGCTTTTTATTGGGGTGCATGATCTTTACAAGCTTTTTACTGGAGTGCATGATCTTTACAAGCTTTTTATTGGGGTGCATGATCTTTACAAGCTTTTTATTAGGGTGCATGATCTTTACAAGCTTTTTATTGGGGTGCATGATCTTTACAAGCTTTTTATTCGGGTGCATGATCTTTACAAGCTTTTTACTGGGGTGCATGATCTTTACAAGCATTTTATTGGGGTGCATGATCCTTTACAAGCTTTTTATTGGGGTGCATGATCTTTACATGCTTTTTATTCGGGTGCATGATCTTTACAAGCTTTTTACTGGGGTGCATGATCTTTACAAGCTTTTTATTGGGGTGCATGATCTTTACAAGCTTTTTATTGGGGTGCATGATCTTTACAAGCTTTTTATTGGGGTGCATGATCTTTACAAGCTTTTTACTGGAGTGCATGCTCTTTACAAGCTTTTTATTGGGGTGCATGATCTTTACAAGCTTTTTATTGCGGTGCATGATCTTTACAAGCTTTTTATTAGGGTCCATGATCTTTACAAGCTTTTTATTGGGGTGCATGATCTTTACAAGCTTTTTATTCGAGTGCATGATCTTTACAAGCTTTTTACTGGGGTGCATGATCTTTACAAGCTTTTTATTGGGGTGCATGATCTTTACAAGCTTTTTATTGGGGTGCATGATCTTTACAAGCTTTTTATTGGGGTGCATGATCTTTACAAGCTTTTTACTGGGGTGCATGATCTTTACAAGCTTTTTGTTGGGGTGCATGATCTTTACAAGCTTTTTGTTGGGGTGCATGATCTTTACAAGCTTTTTGTTGGGGTGCATGATCTTTACAAGCTTTTTATTTGGGTGCATGATCTTTACAAGCTTTTTGTTGGGGTGCATGATCTTTACAAGCTTTTTGTTGGGGTGCATGATCTTTACAAGCTTTTTATTCGGGTGCATGATATTTACAAGCTTTTTACACGGGTGCATGATCTTTACTAGGTTATACTGGGGTGCATGATCTTAACAAGATCCCAAATTTCTTCATGGTAGCCATAGCTATCTTTCCAAAGCATGCATAGGAAAAATTTGAAAAATGGACAAATAGGAAATGAAGTGGAAAATTCAAATTACAAGAACGCGGAATTTACCGAGTTGCACACTCTTAAGAGTGCGCTGCGCGATTTTAACCCCCCTCTGCCTAGCGTGCGTTATTACCTTCGTTTTGTTACCTTCGTAGAATGCGGGAAGGTCATATTTTCATCGGCATTTATTGATTTATTTATTTTATCTTTTTATTCGCTTAACTGAAAAAGTGTAGAACCAAATTGCCTGAAATTTGGATAAACGATTGGTCCATGTCCAATGACCAGCTGGTAGAATTTTGGGAGCGACCTGGTCAAAGGTCAAGGTCATTTATAACTAAATTTATTGAACCATATTGCAAGAAACTTGGTGGGACGATTGATCAATATACAGGAACCATTTTGCTATATTTTGGGAGCGATCGGGTCAAAGGTCAGAGATCAAGGTCATTCACAACTCACTAACTCAAAAAGTATTGAATCATATTGCATGAAACTTGGTGGGACGATTGGTTATTATTCAGTGATCAGTTTATTGAATTTTGGGGGAGAATGGGTCAAAGCTGCGGCGAAGGTATGCGCTCTACCGAGTGCACATAATCTAGTTTATTATGAAATTGAATACTGACATATGTGTTTTGGGGAGCGTGCTGCCCCCGAAACCCCAAGCTCGGTCATTAAACAATCATGAAGTGTACAGTACAACAAACTAGTTGATACAACAAGCTACATAACGGCCATATATGTTGAGTTTTAAAATAATCTTCATTTATATTAACCACTTCCTCAACAATTTTTTTGTTAAAAAAGTTTATTTTTTCCAGACTATTTTTTTTTATTTTGGTACTATATAGTATTTTTTATGCTGGTTATGAAAACAGTTTGTAATTATTTTTCTTCCCATTTTTGTGGTTAACTTTTTATTTTGAAAATAATTTGAAAACAAGTCAGCTCGTTTTCCTATAAAGCATATTTTTTTTTACCATATTTCTAATTTTTTTTCTCAATTTTATTACCAAAAGTAAAGAGAAAAGAAAACCTATTATATTTTTAATATTCATTTCAATTGTTACCAAATATCTAGCAGTAAAGACTTAAAAGTTAAAATCGATGAGTATATACGTATGTAGCTGGTTTTTGAAGGTAAAGTTTTTGACGAGTAAACTCGTCGGCGACTGAGAGAAGAACATTTTGTGAAAACGTGTATAAACGTTTCTGCCGGGGAAGGAGTTAAAACATCACTTTGAAAAACTCAACTAAGATGACAAGAAATAAATGAAGACTACTTTGAAACTATCCACATAAATGGCCGTCCGTAATGAAGTTTGTTATATCCGCTAGTTTGTTGTACTGCACACTTCATGATTGTTTAATGGACTGAAAGGAGGGATCAGGGCGTAGCACGCCCACCCCCCTTTACACATATATCATCAGTATTTGATTTATCATCAGCTCGCTCGAAGTTACGGAGTTGAGGAGAGTCAAAAACGGGCAGCGCACTCTTAAGAGTGGGCAACTCAGTAAATTGTGCGGAACATATACAGGTGCGGTCAATGAATTAGAACAAAAACTGATTTTTCCATTATTCTGTTGATTTACTAAAGTTAAAGTAATTATGTGCATCTAATATACAACTACCTTCTTTACAGATACATAAATAAAAATAGTAAAAACGGTAAAAAATGATAAAGAAAATTAATAAATTATATTAGTTATCAGACTATATCTATACTAATAATTTCCCTCGTGTGTTTATTTATTTGGTGTCCGCTTCTACACGACGGGTATTAAACATGAAGAATGTAACTTTGATACGCACGGGAATATATTGACTTTATATTTAAATTTCCCTGTTTTCATTCAATTTTTATATATTTTTATCTAAGAAAAAAGTATCGTTTAGCGCCCCCACACACGAGCGTTCTTCACCGTCCGGCGATTGGCGCATGACCCTAAAATACCATTAACTCTCGGATATGTGGGCACACGAGCGTTCTGTGCCGTCCGGCAGAGAGACGGACAATTCTGAACGCAGTAATGCGTTCCCTTGACGGCTGGTGACTGCCGCATTACCAGTCATTTCCATTAAGTCTACGGGAGGGTGCGCACACGGACGGTTTGCTGCCGCATCTTTCAATGGTAATTGTAAGTAAATAGTAGAGATATAGACATTTTTATTGAACATATAAGAAATAATAAAACGAGAAAACAGAGTTAATTCAGGTATTTCTTTATCGATCAAGCCCTGATGAAGTTAATATAAACTTTTTTAATGAATATGTACCGATACGTATTGGTAACCGATATACGTACCAATAACAATTACTTTACAATTTTGATCCGTTTAGGTATAGTGTGACTGGTACATGCTACATGTCACTCTCTATGCATCTGGGTTAATTTTCCATTGCGGCACATGATCGTGTGCCCTGGCCATGCGGCTGCGTTCATTTGACGTTGCAGCGAAGGAAAGCTCGTGTGAGGAGGTCCTTAATAATGCAGAAAAATGAATTTTATTTGAATTCACTAAAAAAAACCTAAGAACGGGTAATAAATTACTATTGAAGACCCATTATTTTTAACGGGCAAATATACTAGTTTGTTAATAAAGAGTTACAAACATTGTTTGTGGGTATCTTTGTTATTGTTTATTTCTATTGTCATTCATTATAAGAGTAACCAATCACAAACAACCAACAATTAGAAGTTACATAACTAAAATAATCAAAATATTCGTCTTTGCCGAAATCATGGACCACACCTGAACATAACTAAAAATCAAAATTTGCAGATAATTCAAACTAAAATCAATAATGATTTTAAATCTTAAGGACTAAAATAATCAAGCACTAATGAAGTTATGTGGAATTTTAATGAAGAATAATGAAATTAATCTCAGCTAAAAAATAACAAATGGACATGCAGAATATTTTGTTCTTATACATGTATACTTCTAAAGTAAAATTTGAGAAATATGAAGAGCTTAGACTTAGTTTATAATCATAAATTTATCAAAAGGCTCCTAATTTAAAAATATATTACACATAAGTTTCAAATCTTAAAATATTTAAATTAGTAATAAACAAAATGCCTAAAAGACTTAAGGATATCAAGCCTCGGTAGCGCAGTAGGCAGCGCGTCAGTCTCATAATCTGAAGGTCGTGAGTTCGATCCTCACTCGGGGCAGAAGGTTTTTCTAACACTAAAGTACCAATATTGTCCATTATATAAAAGTGTCAGAAAATATCTTTCCATTGGTAAGTAAGATTCCATTAGAGAACCATAATTGTGAGAACAACTTCAATGTTCACTGGAGCACAACCCATAAAGTGAACTGACCGCTTGTGATCTATATAAATAAAGAACATTTCTAGACACAATAAAGCGTCAGACACTTTTATAGTCTGGAATTAATCTTCTGTTCATAATCTGTTATCTTTTTATAGGGCAACACATTCAATTTAATCTTATATTTAAAAATGAAATTAAGTCGCACCAAAGACAGTTTGTACTATATTCAGTTATTAGGTTTTAACATATTCGTAGAAAGGAGTTAAATACATTGGAGGTTATTCTAATAAAATTTGATAGATAATAAAAATATAGACAATAGTTAATATACAAGAAATCAGAATAGACATAATAGTCACTTCATAAGAAATAATAAAAGCAGAACAGTAGAAACGAATGAATACATTGAGTTTCTAAACAGTAGCAACGAGTGAAGTTCCATTTCTTTTATTCTGAAAAGTTCACAGCAAAGCCTCGGCATAGCAATGAACTGAAGTGACGTGATGGGGAGTACACAGGGGACATAGAGAAGAGAAAAACACACAGATATTCTGTGTAACAACAGCTATTCTGAAGAACACAGATATTCTGTAAAACACATATATTCTGTACAACACATATATTCTGTACAACACATATATTCTGTAGAACACAGATATTCTGTAGAACACAGATATTCTGTAGAACACAGATATTCTGTGTAACACAGATATTCTTTTTAATCACATCGCATCCATGTAAGTAGCATCAAGTTATAATAGACCGGAAAAGTTGAAACAGCTACCGTATACGAATAGTGGAGCTGAGTGATGGTGGAGGGGTCCCTAAGGGTGTGTGACGTCACATATCACATTAGTATGCATCAATGTGGGGAGATAACAACTACGATACCTTATCTCGCAGGGGGTGGGGGGGGGGGGGGTATTTAAAACTTTATGTTGGTTATAAAAATAAAAATTTATATTCATCAATTTTGCTTAGAATGTGGAAGAAAAGCAGTCAATAGGAAAGATTTTTCTTCGCGATTTAAAATATATCGAAATAAGTTTCTAGGTCAGATGTTAAAAAATATTAGTAAAATTATTTTATTTTCAAGTAACTAAAGCATATAATCATTTATAATGCATACATTAGTGAAATAGATTACGTGCACTCAGTAGAGCGCATACCTTCGCCGCCACTTTGGCCAGTTTTCTCTCAAAATCTGATAAACTGGTAAATGGATAATAACCAATCGTCCCACCAAGTTTCATGCAATATGTTTCAATACTTTTTGAGTTATTGAGTAATAAGTGACCTTGATCTTTGGCCGGATCGCTTCCAAAATTCTACCAGATGGTTCCTGGTCATTGACCAATCGTCCCATTAAATTTCAGACAATTTGGTTTAATACTTTTTGAGTTATTGAGTTATAAAGGACCTTGACCTTTGACCGGATCGCTCCCAAATCTAACAAAATGGTTCTTGTATATTGATAAATCGTCTTACCAAGTTTCATGCAATATGGTTCAAAACTTTTTGAGTTATGACCATGACCTTGACATTTGACCGGGTCGTTCCCAAAATTCTACCAGGTCACTGAACACTGACTAATCGTTTCACTAAATTTCAGGCAATTTAGTTGAACACTTTTTCAGCTATGCGAATAACAAGATGATAAATAAATACTTTCCACAAATTTTCGAAAGGAAATGAAAATAAAATTTTATCCAGAACAGCTAAAGGTATTTAGTACTTTAATTTTCGTTCAATTTTTTTAATTTGAAGTTTGTACAAAACTAACTGGAGCCTGGAGCTATTTGTATTAATAGTGATTTCGCTCCACTGTTTGCACGTTAATCTAAACTCCTGGCTCCTGCCCCAAGCTCCAGCTCCCCATCTCGGTGTATGACCAGGTAATGCAGTTCCAGAGGGCATTTCCCTTGTCATCACAGGCCTGTAACTCGATAAGGGATGTACCACCAGACACTAAAGTCACTGTCTCTATCAGTGACATGTACACCTTTGGTTTGAAGACTGCCAGCTAGTAAGTGTATGTAACCATAACAAAAAGGAAGGCTGAAGATGTTACCTCAATAATTAGTACAACTGACGAAATAGGGAAGTGTGTAAGTTATTTGGTTGATGGTACATAAGTCTAATTGGTTTAGTGTAGATAGTACAAGGGGATTGGTTGTCATACTATACACTCTGGGGAAACAGAAACAATATATCGAACTGTCTCTTCTCTTATATATATTATAAATACTTAGTAAATGATAATACAGGGAAAAAGAAATATTAGCTATAAATCAGCATCATTATGGAATAAAAAGTAGTTGGGAAAGTTTGAAAAATAGCGAGAAAGCATTTGATTACCAATAAAAAGAAAATAAACATTACTGCTTTCACATAAAAATTCACCATGGTTATTTTGAAAGGAATATATTGTGATAAATTTAGAAGTAGCCAAATGAAGGAAAACTTTGAGAAGCCAATCAAATCGAGAACAATTCACATCAATCAAATGGACACATAATCAATATTCTATTTCCTAATTAGTAAGTACTATCATCACTAATATTTTTGATTTATACTTCAATATTAAGTGACTAATTAATTAAAATGCTATTGGATAGATTTTGATTTTGAATGGTCAAATCGAAGCGAAATTTACTTCAGTTTTCGCTGCTAAATAAAAATGAAAACATTCACCGGATTGGAACTAAAATTTGAATACATTAAAGTTTTAACAAAATGATAAAGCTTATTACATTCTAAGGGCATTTACAATTAAATTTGAAAAACTTAGAAAAAATAGTATCAATATTATTACAATAAATTTGCAACAATCAACATTTGGTAGTGGCTTCACTGTGCAAAATAAATGACGAATGATTTCAATTTCAAATCGTTCAGTGAAGATATTGTGCCATTAGTTAGATATGTATATTGTATAATAACTACATTGCTAGTAATTATGTCAGTTAAATACAATAAGCATTGAATGAGTTAAAACAATGAGTTAAATGAAAGTATCTTCAAAATTTTCATGGCCAAAAGTTAAGGATTAAATAATTACGGAACATAAAGAAGCTTCTGTTCATTTATAGCAGAGATGACATATAGTATAGTTAAATGTATTTATGTGTAACATTATTGGAATATTCATTTGACAACATGGCGGCGTGTGAACGAAAACCGGTGACCTCTCAAAAAGAAATAAATGATTTTGGCTCTTCACCAAGAGGGCGAAACAAATTCAGAGAAAGCAACTAGAATTGGAAGGTTTAAAAGTGCTGAGTAACTAATTGTTAGCCAAATTTAAAACTAGTAGACCTAACAAAGTAACACAAGCAGGAGAATAGTAAACGCGCGTCAGAAAACGGGTGCTCCAAATTAATAGAAGTTCAATAAATGAGTACACACCTAAACGCACGTTTTGTCACAAGCGAACCAAAAGAACCAAAGATGTCTTCCTCTATGAAAAACTGAAAGACGAATGGAACAATCCAACACCTTCATTTATCAAGAATTTAATTTCAGTCGTGTGGCAGAAGATGTCATGAAGCCAGGAATTATAAAGGGATGCTCACAAGATATTAATATCTATTTGTTTGTTACAGTTTATAAAATTCAATTTGTATTTATAAGTTATAAGTTCCCCTTAACTTTTGGCCACTGCAAATTTGAAGATTCTTTCACTATGTGCTGTTAACTCATTCAATACTTATTATATTTAACAGACATAATTAATATCGATATAGGTATTACATAATATATATATATCAAACTACTGACACAATATCTTTATTGGACGATTCGTCATTGTATATTAAAACGTATGCACGTGTCTTTCCAGACACTTATATTTTGGCCACTGCTTATATAATTTGAATACATTTTACTATGTTAATAACACAGTCTAGTTAATAGTGCACTATTTAGACTGGTAGAGATTACTGGAAACACAGAGAGAGACTGTCTGATAACATATGCGCCAAAAATCTGAAGCCCGGAATCGATTGGTTCCGCTGATGAGGGGGAATGTGGAGAGGGAATGATGGATACACTCGATTGGGAGGGGGTAGATGAGAGGGATGATTGAGGGGAAAAATGAGAGAGATGATAGAGAGGGATATACGAGAGGCAATAAGGAATGTTTTTTATAGTCTTATTAATTAATCATAAATATTGAAGGCATTAAAAATCTCTAACGGGAGGGTGCGTCGAATTTGAGAGATGAATACAATTACATACAAGTGTATACGCTATAATGAGTGATATCTAGAATTATGAACATCCAAAGCAGATATATAAACGTTCTTTGAGTAACGTTTATGGGATTACAAAAAAATGGTGACAATTACCCGCAAAAAACTATATCTATTGATCACTAGATGGCACTTTTTCATAATGATTTGAATTTTCTTTTCTTTAATAATCGTTTTTTTATATTTCACAATTAATTATGCAAAAGTTCGATTTTGATCCTACACTATTCTCAATTCACAAATTTATTTCAATACAACCACACTGGTTATCAAACACAACTGTCAGTGACAATGCTGAAGAATGCAGAAAAGCTACTCCGTGATTATAGTAACTTACCAAGGAATGTGACAAAAAGAAAGCACTGATTGTGTTACTAAAATGACTAACATAATAAAATAAAAGAAATAACCAAATAACAACAATTCGGGGCCCGAAGGATGCCACTTCATCTCATTCATTCACCACAGACAGCTTAAGGATAGAGCAGATGGGGACAAGCTACAGATGAACCAGCAGAACAAACTACAGATGAACCAGCAGAACAAGCTACAGATGAACCAGCAGAACAAGCTACAGATGAACCAACAGAACAAGCTACAGATGAACCAACAGAACAAGCTAAAGATGAACGAGCAGAACGAGCTACAGATGAACGAGCAGAACGAGCTACAGATGAACCAGCAGAACGAGCTACAGATGAACGAGCAGAACGAGCTACAGATGAACGAGCAGAACGAGCTACAGATGAACCAGCAGAACAAGCTACAGATGAACCAACAGAACAAGCTACAGATGAACCAGCAGAACAAGCTAAAGATGAACGAGCAGAACGAGCTAAAGATGAACGAGCATAACGAGCTACAGATGAACCAGCAGAACGAGCTACAGATGAACCAGCAGAACGAGCTACAGATGAACGAGCAGAGCAAGCTACAGATGAACCAGCAGAACAAGCTACAGATGAACCAGCAGAACAAGCTACAAATGAACGAGCAGAACAAGCTACAGATGAACCAGCAGAACAAGCTACAGATGAACCAGCAGAACAAGCTACAAATGAACGAGCAGAACAAGCTACAGATGAACCAGCAGAACGAGCTACAGATGAACCAGCAGAACAAGCTACAGATGAACCAGCAGAACGAGCTACAGATGAACCAGCAGAACAAGCTACAAATGAACGAGCAGAACGAGCTACAGATGAACCAGCAGAACGAGCTACAGATGAACCAGCAGAACGAGCTACAGATGAACCAGCAGAACGAGCTACAGATGAACCAGCAGAACAAGCTACAGATGAACCAGCAGAACAAGCTACAGATGAACCAGCAGAACAAGCTACAAATGAACGAGCAGAACAAGCTACAGATGAACCAGCAGAACGAGCTACAGATGAACCAGCAGAACAAGCTACAGATGAACCAGCAGAACGAGCTACAGATGAACCAGCAGAACAAGCTACAAATGAACGAGCAGAACGAGCTACAGATGAACCAGCAGAACGAGCTACAGATGAACCAGCAGAACAAGCTACAAATGAACGAGCAGAACGAGCTACAGATGAACCAGCAGAACGAGCTACAGATGAACGAGCAGAGCAAGCTACAGATGAACCAGCAGAACGAGCTACAGATGAACCAGCAGAACAAGCTACAGATGAACCAGCAGAACGAGCTACAGATGAACCAGCAGAGCAAGCTACAGATGAACCAGCAGAACGAGCTACAGATGAACGAGCAGAGCAAGCTACAGATGAACCAGCAGAACGAGCTACAGATGAACGAGCAGAGCAAGCTACAGATGAACCAGCAGAACGAGCTACAGATGAACCAGCAGAACAAGCTACAGATGAACCAGCAGAACGAGCTACAGATGAACCAGCAGAGCAAGCTACAGATGAACCAGCAGAACGAGCTACAGATGAACGAGCAGAGCAAGCTACAGATGAACGAGCAGAGCAAGCTACAGATGAACCAGCAGAACGAGCTACAGATGAACCAGCAGAACAAGCTACAGATGAACCAGCAGAACGAGCTACAGATGAACGAGCAGAGCAAGCTACAGATGAACCAGCAGAACAAGCTACAGATGAACCAGCAGAACAAGCTACAAATGAACGAGCAGAACAAGCTACAGATGAACCAGCAGAACAAGCTACAGATGAACCAGCAGAACAAGCTACAAATGAACGAGCAGAACAAGCTACAGATGAACCAGCAGAACGAGCTACAGATGAACCAGCAGAACAAGCTACAGATGAACCAGCAGAACGAGCTACAGATGAACCAGCAGAGCAAGCTACAGATGAACCAGCAGAACAAGCTACAGAAGCACAGTCTAAATCAGTGGTTCCCTATAGGTGGTCCCCACAAATACCAACTACTTACATCACAATCATTTATAGCCGTGCGCGGACACATGACCGAAGGACATTTGACCGAAAAACTTTTATTCAATGTAAATCCATATTATAATTATTTAATTATAATTATTTTTATATCCATGGAATTAAAAGATAATTTATGAAAAGGAAATTAAATTCCAATACAGGCATCCCCCGCTTTAGTTACCAAATCACGACTCAGTTTAATTACCAAGCAGTAACTAAAGCGAATAAAAGTAACAAGAAATTTATAATCGTCACTCCTTGATTACGGTGATAGGACAATAACCCCCCGTGCAAAAACACCCCGCGGTCAAAAAACCCCCGTGTAATATACCCCCCGGACAAAAAACCCCCGTACAATAAACCCCCCGGACAAATACCCCCCGGACAAGAACCCCCCAAGCAAAAAACCCCCGGTGCAAAAAAAAAACCGTCGTTATAAATAGCATAATTAATTTTAATTAATTTTAATTAATTTTTTATTAATAAAATTACTATATGCTATAAATATAAAGAGATATAGTGCACCTAAGGTTAGGTTAGCGGTCCGATTGGGGGGGTTGGGGGGAGGGGGGCTTGGCCCCTTCCAGCCAGGTTTGATAGTGACAAAATGCATACTGTACTTATTTTTACTTTAAAATAGGTAATTGGGTATACCTTATTTTGCAAAATATTTGTCATATTTTCGAAAATGTAATAATTATTGGTTCGCATTGAATAATGTTTAATAAATTAATAAAAATGAATTATGCTATTTATATAGACCGGGGTTTTTTTGCACCGGGGGTTTTTTGCTTGGGGTTTTTTGTCCGGGGGGTTTATTGCACGGGTTTTTTTTGCACGGGGGGTTATTGTCCTGGAATTCTTGATTATATATATCATTTTAAAGAAAATTTGTTTTAGAGTTATAGTACTATATAAGCATATTAATAATAATATAGTCTTTCATTGTTTGTGACTGTGATGAAAGTTTAAAGTCGTGCATTTATTAAATGTTTTATAATCCAACCATAGCTAAACTCTCACTCAGTATAGGTGAGTAATTAGTAGATACTTAGATTTCTATAATTATTGTGTTACATTTAACAAACAGCAATTTTATGCACTATGAAATATTTTTGGTTGTAGGGTACTAAGTTCTAAGTTATTGGTTGGTTCTACAATTTCGGACACTTCAGAAAAGAAAATATTATAATTATTATTTAACTTCCATTCTAATTGGTAGCATGGATACCAATTGAAATAAAAGTTGAAAAGATTTTTACGTGTTCGAAAATATGGAACCGTGCGATAACAGGGAACTTACCCTAAAATGGGACATGTTGAATTTCTGAACCAATTGCTTCTAATAACCTCATCTGGATTATAATTTTGATGTTTTTTTTAGTTACCGTGAAATAATCACAAAAAATGTCTCCGTTTTCTATGTCTAGGAACGGTTCTTATTTCGAAACATGACTCGAAATAAGTATCACTTTTGTTAAAGTGAGTTGTACTTAAAGCGAGGCCTGCCTGTATGTGCATAATGTGTATCCATATTACGAACTGCAGCCTCAGTTTAATTATTCAAAAATGTTTTTTTCCTTTTCCCATCTAATTTTAAGTTATTTTATAGATAGGAAAACTAATTTTAATGTGTACAAAATGTGTATCCACATTACGAACTGCATTCAAATATTGCTCAACAATTTGAATTATTTCCTACTAATCATTGATTTCATCGCAAATATAAGGCGTGGAATAAAGCTTCTCTTCGTACTTTTAAACTTGTTATCATTGGTTATTATATTATTTAAAGTTATTGTTTTTATTATATTAAATAATATTACTATCCCATACTTTCAAAGTAAAGATATTTCAGCCAAATGTCCATTCAGTCAAATATCTTTCGGCAAAGTGTCCGTCAATCATTTATAGCAGATACAAATACCAAATACTTAAACTTATCATTTATAGCGAATACCCATGAAATACTCGCTACATCCAAATACAAATAAGTACCACTAACGTTTTCCCAGATTGTGATGTCGTGTAACAAGTGAGTAATTCCCCATTGCTAGTTGCCACCCCGGCCAATAGGGTGCGCTCGTACGTCAGTCAGTGAGTCTAAACTACGCCCTTTTCTACCAACTAACTAGGCCTATTTACTGGGCCTACGATGAAAAGGGACAATTGAATTAGCAACTTGGCCTTCCGTGGGAGTGCTAAAATAATTACATGAAATAATTACCGAACTTGTTATTGAATTATATCGCCATAGCTTATTGGACTATATTGATATCATTGGTAATGTTCATAATAAAGTTTGTCTTGGAAAGTTTTTACTTAATTTCATACTAAATATCATGCCACTTCATATCATCTAATATTTCTCCTATTTAAGAGATCATTAACTAGGAAATGAGATTCCAGGTCTAAAATTGGTTGGCAACATTCCAATAATGAAAAGGACAGGAAGCTGAGACTTTCTTGGAATTGATTCAAGGAATGGTAGGAACAAGCTGTGAGGAAATTAGGAATGGGAGTTATTGATCGAAGGATTCCCAAGAGAATACCAGTTAGAACTATTCCTTCTTCCATTCCTACTCAGTATTCATAACACGAGACATGGAATCTTTTAAAGGAAACTATTCGGAATTCCAACAGTTAGGTTCGAAAAGTAAAATGAACCTAGTAACCTTTTCTTTAGTTCATTAATTACGAAAACGAAATAAGACAACCATAACTAAACCTCGTAATAACAAATATAGAAAAACTATTTATAAAATAGACAATTAATAAATTACTAAATCATTCGCTTCCATTGCATTTATAATATAGCGAATGTTTCTAATTTACCATTAATTATAAGCTGAAGATTCTCTTTTAGGACGAAATTGGACCGTCAAAATTATAGTTTAGGATAAACCAAATAAAATCACTTAAAACTTTACACATTAAAACACCTAAAACTTTGCATAATAAATTGTATATTTATTTGGCATGTTTAACTTTATGGATATTGTGTGCTAAATATGTTCTCTTTGCAATAGAGTTTAACAATAGTACAATTCACTTAGCTAAGTAGAAAGTAGAACATAAGTTGGTGTGACTATGGGTAGCGTGATGTGGAAGTGTGCAACTCTAAACAAATGAACATAGTAAATATAAAGAACATAGACTTAATTAATTGGCTATTCATTGAATTACCGTATATATTTATTTGATTTAGTTAAGTAGATGAGAGTGGTGCTAATATTATTTAGTGCCAATATTAACTTATTTCACTTTGACTGTTATGAATCATACCAACATTCTGTGTAAGATGAATAGGGTTCTGACGTCAACTTCACTGACATGCTGGAATGCATTAGTCAGCCTATATTGATGGCAGTGATTGAAAGCAGAGGAATGGAAGAAATGCCATGTCAGCAAAATGGGGAAAACTAGGGAGAGAAACTAGGAGATAACTAGGGAGAGAAACTAGGAGATAACTAGGAAGAGAAACCAGGAGATAACTAGGGAGAGAAACTAGGAGATAACTAGGGAGAGAAACAAGTAGATAACTAGGGAGAGAAACAAGTAGATAACTAGGGAGAGAAACAAGGAGATAACTAGGGAGAGAAACAAGGAGATAACTAGGGAGAGAAACAAGGAGATAACTAGGGAGAGAAACAAAGAGATAACTAGGGAAAGACACTAGGAAGCAACTACGGAAACAACAACTATGCAAATAATACATATTTACTCACCGTGAATAAAATGTTATAGTATTTAAACCACTAACTGTATTATCTTCTCACAGCTTATCTCATTTTGAGTATTGGCCCATTAATTAGCTATGGCAAATTAACGAGAGTAATTAAAAGAAATTAATTGAAGACTCATTGAAACATTTGGCTAAAAAATAGAACACTGCATGTGGTTAAAATGAATGATTGGTAAAAAAATGCTTTCTTTTTTCAACGAAAAAGTTGTTGAAAATATGTTATAATTCACAGAGGTTTGATGTACCACAAGTATAGTGCACCACAAGTGTAATATACCACAAGTGTGATGTACCACAAGTATAGTGCACCACAAGTGTAATATACCACAAGTATGATGTACCACAAGTATAATGCACCCCAATTATGATGCACCACAAGTGTAATATACCACAATTGTGATGCATCACTATTATGATGCACTACAAGTACAGTCTCATACCAGTAAATTTATCGAGTACAATAACATCAAACACAGCTCTGGGATGATAAAATTTACATACCCGTTTACCTATCTCCTTCTTTCTTTTAAATAATAAATACGTGTACCAATTGATTACCAGACTCTTGGTTCTGATTAAGAAGGAGTTGTGAGAGTTAAATAAATAAAGAATTCTGCTTAAGAGAAAACTTCTAAATTATTATTTCATCCTCCACACACTGACAGAGGCATTTCTGTCACTGATGGTACACTGCCCCTTCTCTTCATTTGAATATTTGAGTGGCTTCAACTTACCTAAACTCCGAAGAAGACATTACCGCCACTGACATCTTAATAGCGTGACGTCACATAACTAAATCTAGAGCACTAAATAGTGACTATCACTAATAGTTACCTTGTTACCTGCTTTGTACAGAATTAAACAGATAAGTTCAAGGCTGATGCGCTAATGTTAAACTGAATTAATTGATAGAATCATTAAAACTTTATTGTTCTTGTTATCGTATTTACTCACTTAAACTGATAATAAAATAAACTGAACTAAAAGGAGTTAATTTCGTATATCCATTTTCCCCATCATTTTCATAGATGGTTTGTCTTTAAAAGAAAGAAACACAAGAAATAAAAGGACTTCAAATAAACAGTCGGGAGAAACTTCAGGGATCCCATTTTATGTATTATTATTTAACTTGAAGTAAATATAAACACAAATTACTAAAATTACATACCCAAAACATAAAATAATGAATATCATTAATATCAAATAATGAAGACATTATTAATTTAAATAACAGTAACTACAGAAGTCAGATGTACATCAGACTGACAATTAATAATAGAAACCAAGCACCAAAAGAATGTCATTAAAATGTTAAACACTCTGAACACAGTCTATGAATTCGAAAGCAACTGCCTAGACAGTTGAAGTCATTTCTTTTGCTATAACCTCTTTTATTTCAATATGACTGACCAGCAGTCAATTTGACTACTGGTCAGTCATATTGAATTAAAACTTGGACTACCATGTAGTCAATTTAACTGCTTTATATTTTTCAAATTAGTTCATAAATTAGTATTGGTAGAGAGTTTATTCTTTTTTTATTTTTAATTAGAGGAGACATTTGAACTCGTTAGTTCTGTTGGTTTCCATGATACACAAAAGCAGAAAATTTAATATAGAACTAATTTACTAGCGAAATAAAACATAAAAGACTATATAAAAGCTGAATTTCAGCAATTTTTTTCAAGAGTAATTTCTTATATTTAATATTTCAACAGCAAGTTCTATTATTTACTATTTTAATACTAATTTCTTGCACTTACTTCTCTATTATCACTCACCCAAGTTAGTAATGCGGTAACCACGTGGTGCGTGGAGCAGAGAGTGCGCATGTGCGTGCTGAATGCGCGTCAGACTGGCCACATTGCTGGTGACGATGAGCCAGCCCTGCTTCAGACTGCCCACCAGCCTCATGCTACGCATCGCCACTACCAACTCAGGGTCCCACAGGCAGCTGGTGTTAACCTCCACCCATTGCTGTGGGGAATGGGTAAGGGAAATTTTAGTGGTTAGGGAGAATTGTAAGATGTAATTCACATTTGATGACATCCGCTGAACAATAATTTTGTTGAACTATATGGATATTTGACGTAAAAACAGGTGGCGTGCAAACATTCTTGTGCTCAAAAAAAGAAGAAAAATCCAATGAAAATACAGTATACTTGAAAACCGAATCGTATAACAGTCTTTATTTTCGGTAAAATTATCTATCTTCAATATTAATTCTAATTTAATTTCTAATTTAGAAGATGTTATATCCCAAAAGATCTATTTAGATCTATAAAAGGGCTATAATTAAAAGAAAAACTATGCAAAATTTAATTATCTACTATATTTGCAAAACAGTTTTTCATTAAATTTATTATCCTATTACATAATTCTCACCTGGAAAAGTTGTTCCAGGCTAAGTTTGGCAGGTTTGTTAGTTTGTTGTAGTGGGACATCAGGACTGCTCTCCTGTTGACTAAGAATACAGTGACTAGAGGCAATGCTACAGTTTAGAGGCAGGGATTTACATTTAGAGGACGGAGAGAGGGGAGGCAACCGGGAGGAGTTGATTGCTTGGAAGAAGGAGGACCTCCTGTTGGGGGATCGCCTTGACAGGAGGGAGTCCGCCTCCTTCTTTGGGGAAGCTTTAGGACTGTCGTAGTGAGTCACTACGTCAGGCTGGTTATCGTGAACGTTGGTTTGTGACTTGGCGATGCGACGCAGAGACCTGGTGAAGAGGTTCTGTCTCTTGTTCTCACTTTTGGGTGTGCCGTGGTCCTGGGTGATGGCCACAAACTGGAGGAAGAGGCAGTGCTCCACCAGGGTCAGTTTGGTGGCCATGGTGCTGAGACTGAGCAGCACCCTTCACACTACGCTCACGTCACCTGAAAAGAAAAAAAAATGAAAGAAGTTTGTCTTAAGAAGATGGTTTGATAATAATATTAGATTAAAATTAAAATAATATAAATAAAAATAACCTTATTGGTAAAATATAATCTCCGATTATCAGATTTCGATCATTAATCATCTTAGATATTAAAATACCAATCTATTCAAACAGAATTTATTATAAAATTAAAAGGCAGATGATCCATCATATGGAAAGACACAGCCGAAATTAAGATATCATAATAAAACACACAAGATATAAATACCGACTATAGATTTCTAACCAAGTATCACTGATGTGTATTACTAATCTGTCAATGAACACAAAGTTTCTCTCCTAAACAAGGAATATGACTAAGCTATGTATAGTACACACTATACTATGTACTGCTAAGACTGTAGCTACCATACGTAACATTAGGCGCTATGGGCCATATATGGTACATAGGCTCCATGTAGTCGAGATATACACCCTAATTAGAATGTTGTTGTTTGAAGGTTTGGTCGGAATATTCTTAACTATATTAATCTTTGACATTAGTTACATAAATATGCACTATGGTAATAATGAAACAAATTTATATTTATTATTTCGTACGAAATATACAAAAACCTATTGGAGAGCATAGAAATTAAGATTATAGGAATTATGAAGAATACTTTCATCTGGTTATACTGAACGACAAATTTAAAAGAGAAAACCTGAGCATTAATATAGCTACAAATTGTTCCACTCTTCATTCACACACCTGTTTCACTCTTCATTCACACACCTGTTTCACTCTTCATTCACACACCTGTTACACTCTTCATTCACACACCTGTTACACTCTTCATTCACACAACTGCTTCACTCTTCATTCACACACCTGTTACACTCTTCATTCACACACCTGTTACACTCTTCATTCACACACCTGTTACACTCTTTATTCACACACCTGCTTCACTCTTTATTCACACACCTGCTTCACTCTTCAATCACACACCTGTTACACTCTTAATTCACACACCTGTTACACTCTTCATTCACACACCTGTTACACTCTGCATTCACACACCTGCTTCACTCTTCATTCACACACCTGTTACACTCTTCATTCACACACCTGTTACACTCTTCATTCACACACCTGTTACACTCTTCATTCACACACCTGTTACACTCTGCATTCACACACCTGCTTCACTCTTCATTCACACACCTGTTACACTCTTCATTCACACACCTGTTACACTTCATTCACACACCTGCTTCACTCCATTCACACACCTGCTTCACTCTTCATTCACACACCTGTTACACTCTTCATTCACACACCTGATTCACTTCATTCACACACCTGCTTCACTTCATTTACACACCTGCTTCACTCTATTCACACATCTGTTTCAGAACCTCTGTTCCTAAGTTTCTCCCTAAGTTGATAATTACAATCAATAACATTTTTCCTCTTCAATTCAGAGGTAAATACATGGAGGAAAACATAACGCAATATTCTCAGTTAAATACAACACAATACGTCTTTATGATGCGCATCTGACCTGTGTGAGTGTGGGTGTGCAATGACCGCTTTTCACTTTCTACTATTATCGAAGATATTAGTGAGTTATACATGCATTTTATAGTGTAAAGATATTAGTGAGTTATGCATGCATTTTATAGCGTAAAGATATTAGTGAGTTATACATGCATTTTATAGTGTAAAGATATTAGTGAGTTATACATGCATTTTATAGCGTAAAGATATTAGTGAGTTATACATGCATTTTATAGTGTAAAGATATTAGTGAGTTATGCATGCATTTTATAGCGTAAAGATATTAGTGAGTTATGCATGCATTTTATAGTGTAAAGATATTAGTGAGTTATGCATGCATTTTATAGCGTAAAGATATTAGTGAGTTATACATGCATTTTATAGCGTAAAGATATTAGTGAGTTATACATGCATTTTATAGCGTAAAGATATTAGTGAGTTATACATGCATTTTATAGTGTAAAGATATTAGTGAGTTATACATGCATTTTATAGTGTAAAGATATTAGTGAGTTATACATGCATTTTATAGTGTAAAGATATTAGTGAGTTAAGCATGCATTTTATGGTGTAAAGATATTAGTGAGTTAAGCATGCATTTTATGGTGTAAAGATATTAGTGAGTTATACATGCATTTTATAGCGTAAAGATATTAGTGAGTTAAGCATGCATTTTATAGCGTAAAGATATTAGTGAGTTAAGCATGCATTTTATGGTGTAAAGATATTAGTGAGTTATACATGCATTTTATAGCGTAAAGATATTAGTGAGTTAAGCATGCATTTTATGGTGTAAAGATATTAGTGAGTTATACATGCATTTTATAGCGTAAAGATATTAGTGAGTTATACATGCATTTTATAGCGTAAAGATATTAGTGAGTTATACATGCATTTTATAGCGTAAAGATATTAGTGAGTTATACATGCATTTTATAGCGTAAAGATATTAGTGAGTTATACATGCATTTTATAGTGTAAAGATATTAGTGAGTTATACATGCATTTTATAGCGTAAAGATATTAGTGAGTTATACATGCATTTTATAGCGTAAAGATATTAGTGAGTTATACATGCATTTTATAGTGTAAAGATATTAGTGAGTTATGCATGCATTTTATAGCGTAAAGATATTAGTGAGTTATGCATGCATTTTATAGCGTAAAGATATTAGTGAGTTATACATGCATTTTATAGTGTAAAGATATTAGTGAGTTATACATGCATTTTATAGCGTAAAGATATTAGTGAGTTATACATGCATTTTATAGCGTAAAGATATTAGTGAGTTATACATGCATTTTATAGCGTAAAGATATTAGTGAGTTATACATGCATTTTATAGTGTAAAGATATTAGTGAGTTATACATGCATTTTATAGCGTAAAGATATTAGTGAGTTATACATGCATTTTATAGTGTAAAGATATTAGTGAGTTATACATGCATTATATAGCGTGAGATCAGAGTGCAACATGTGAAATAAACAACAATCAGAGGAATTATTAGAGCTGCTCTGTATTTGACACATCAGTAGTTAATGATAAAAAGAAATACTATAAATAACCAATAAATGATGCAAATATTAATGTACAGAAAAAATAAATTGGAAAACAATAGACTAAAATGTGAATATAAAATTCAACCAATTTCTAATCTAGCTGTCATTTCTTGATTATTACACAATTCTATTTTAAATGGCGTATTTAATAATTTAATTACCTCATTCTCTAACACCATCTCATTAAAATTTCCTTTCATTCACTAATGTTAAATTCTTTTTTTACTTTTCTCTCTTTTTTCCATTCATTTTTCTCTTTTGAGTACTTTTCGCTTCACTCATCACGTTTCGCTGCATTACGGGTTTCTCCGAATTGTTTTCTATTGCGCTACGCAGGCGGCATTTCAAGTCGCAGTTACGGTCCATTTTACGCGGTGGCTATTTTAGCAACGTAAAGACGTCGCTTGAACTCCATTGGGGAGTTAATGGTTATACACCGTTACTATTATTTAAAGACTTTGCACTGCATAACAGTGAATAAATAGTAAATAACAATGGAATAAAATACAATGTAAAAAATAGTACTATATTACAATGTAATAAATAGTACTTCATTTCAATGCAATAAATAGTACTGCATTTCAATGTAATAAATAGTACTTCATTTCAATGTAATAAATAGTACTTCATTTCAATGTAATAAATAGTACTGCATTTCAATGTAATAAATAGTACTGCATTTCAATGCAATAAATAGTACTGCATTTCAATGTAATAAATAGTACTACATTTCAATGTAATAAATAGTACTGCATTTCATTGTAATAAATAGTACTACATTTGAATGTAATAAATAGTACTGCATTTCAATGCAATAAATAGTACTGCATTTCAATGTAATAAATAGTACTTCATTTCAATGTAATAAATAGTACTTCATTTCAATGTAATAAATAGTACTGCATTTCAATGTAATAAATAGTACTGCATTTCAATGCAATAAATAGTACTGCATTTCAATGTAATAAATAGTACTACATTTCAATGTAATAAATAGTACTGCATTTCATTGTAATAAATAGTACTACATTTGAATGTAATAAATAGTACTGCATTTCAACGTAATAAATAGTACTGCATTTCAATGTAATAAATAATACTGCATTTCATTGTAATAAATAGTACTACATTTGAATGTAATAAATAATACTGCATTTCAACGTAATAAATAGTACTGCATTTCAATGTAATAAATAATACTGCATTTCATTGTAATAAATAATACTGCATTTCAATGTAATAAATAATACTACATTTCAATGAAATAAATAATACTGCATTTCATTGTAATAAATAATACTACATTTCAATGAAATAAATAGCAAGGAAAAGTCTATTAAAGTGTAATCGGTGTTCTTTTGTAGCTAAATTATCGTTAATTTCTGTAACAAATATCCATCTTCTTTTCATTTTAAATTGATTATAAATAAATTGATAATAATAGTAGCCGTGTACAAACACCTGTAAAATCATTCAGTCAGCAGTATATTATCAAACTTGAATATAAAAATAATTATTAAAACTCCCCTTCACGCAAATAAATTTTTATTTCTCTATTCAATAGAACTATGGTATCTGGTTAAAAAACTACAAACCATTTCAAATTTAGTTCTATATTTTTATTATAATATTTAATTCAAGTTATTCTGGTGATTTACTTTTCCCTCTAAATTTACAGAAAATAGAAAATAGTGATTCGTCCAACATATTCAAAACTATAAAAAAGCTGATGATAGATATATCATAAACAGCTACCTATACAGTATACCGCAACCTAAATACTATTAACCTGAAAATCATTAGTTACCTAACACTATACCTAATCACTATTAAATACACGATAATAATAGATATAGTTCGAACTCTTCCAAAATATTCAGAGCGCCAAAAATAAAGCCCGTAAAATGAGCATAATTTTTTTCTAATGTTATATTTAGATTTTTAAAATTTGATACCGTATAACCTTTGTGTTTGTGAGAAATTTTGTACGAAATTCAGCGGAAAATAAATTATTAATTCATTATTTTGTAACTTTTGTAACGTTTTTTATAAAACACTAGGTCTTAAATAGTTTTCTTTTTAAGTTTTAGTAAAATTTGCTGAAAAAGTATATTTAAAATCTTCAGTAACTGTGGCATTGTGTTGACAGTCTTTTTACCGAAGCAGTTGCAGAAATTTCACAACAGAAATATCATTTACACAAATCGTAAGGCTAAGAAAGCAGAATAATTTATTCAAAAGTTGGATCAATTGCAAAGATTTTGAATTAGTGAAGAAAACGTAGTCTATGGCATTTTGAAAGTTTATGGTGAACCTGGGTTGTGTGAAGGTAGAAAATTCACAGGCAGGTCACGAGAAACTTTTAAAAGAAAGGCTTGTGTGATTACTAAATTGGTGAAAAGACTAATTCGCCACTGTTGTTACAGGATCTAAAACGGGCACTCGTAGAGCGTATACCTTCGCCGCCTCGTATAAATGACCTTGACCATACAATATTCCTTGAGTTATTAAAAACCTTGCCCTTTGACCCGGATCGCCCCAAAAATCTAATCAAATGGTTCCAAAAAAAGCCATTGATCAGTTCTAAAATAAGTCATTGATCAGTTCTAAAATAAGTCATTGATCAGTTCTAAAAAAATTCATTGATCAATTATAAAAAGTCATCGATCAGTTTTAAAGAAGTCATTGATCATTTTTAAAAATTTCATTGATCAATTATAAAAAGTCATCGATCAGTTCTAAAAAAGTCATCGATCAGTTCTAAAAAAAAGTCATTGATCAGTTCTAAAAAAATCATTGATCAGTTTAAAAAAAAGTCATTGACCAGTCCTAAAATAAAATGGTCTTTCTTTTGCAATTGGACTTGCGTCAGTCATGGTTTAACGAAAAAAGACAAACATTTTAACTGTTCCTTTCAGCGATGAATTAAAGTTTAATTTATTTGGTTCTGATTACAGAAGATGAATTCTCACACGAGCTTTTTGACTCTGAGGAAATTATTGTTAAACCCACTTCATATGTATTCATGTTACGTGACGCTTTTAGAGCGTTGAAAACGCTCCAAAGACGCTCGTGTGACTTGGCCAAAAATAAAGTGATATTGGGTGGAGGAGCGTCATGGTCCAAGGGATGATAATATCTGGTGATGGTCGTTTGCAGACATTAAGCAGAAAGATTTTTATTCAATTTGTATCCATTAAACAAACAACAGCCTCCGGTTAATTTAATCAATATTAATTTATTCTAAAATGGGAAACAACTAATATGTACGTAATGTGTATCCGTATTACGAACTGCAAGCATATTTTGCTCAACAATTTGTATGCTTTTATAATCGTAGATGTCATCGCAAATATAAGGGATGAAAATGAGCTTCTCTTCATAATTGTTATCATTTGTTATTATGACTTATTCTATCATATCAATTTATTGTATTAAACAATATTAAAATTCCATTTTTTGTTTCAAAATAAAAAATATTTCAGCCAAGTGTCCGTCAACAAGGTTGGTGTATGGCATTTGGTGAAGATGCATGGAAAAATAATTGCAGCAGGTTTTCAAGAGGTTGTAAAGCTATGGTATCGCCTGCATTAAAAAATGGCATGTCAACAAACAATATAACTGATGGTGAACTGGCCTGCTCAAAGTCCAGACATGAATCCCATTGAAAATGTTTGTAATTTTTTGTAAACGGACGGGCTACAGAAAAAAACGACCGATTTAATAAATATTTGAAAACTATAAATAAATAAATATTTAAAAATTATAAATTAATAAATATTTAAAGATTATAAATTAATAAATATTTAAAAATTATAAATTCATAAATATTTATAGATAACAATATTAATTTCTGATTTATCGGTTGGTTTTTCGTTTTCTATCATGAAAGAAAAAAGCATATAATAGTTATTATTTAAGACTCATTTTAAACTATAATTATAATATATTTTTTACTTACATGATCGAAAACGTTGAACCATCCGATAACACGGAACTTGCCCCTAATCTGATCTACATCGCCAATTCACCGATGGCTGGCTGTAACAATAGTTCATAAATTTGAATAACTCATTTTATATTTCAGGAATTATGTGGTAGATACTAAATTGTTCTGAAAAATTATACCTACCTAGTACCTACATTAGATAGGTATAGCTAATTTCCTACTTGACTAACTTCACATTTCTATAAGAAACCTCTGTAATTTACATTATTGGTCTGGGTAATGACGATAAATTTTGTAGATTTTAAAATACATAGGAAATTACTCAAATTAGAAAACTATGATTTGCGCAATTGATAATTTCTTTGATGGTAGGTAAGTACCATCAAATATAAGATAGCACACTTAAAGAATAAATAATATTATAAAATAAAGTTAAATAAATAAAAATTAAATACTGCATAATTTTTTTCTTAGGTTCGGGTACGAAGATAGGGAACTGAACGATAATGAGTAACGTTCCCTAGTCTGTTTCATTGTTTTATAACTCAACTTCATGATCTAGGTATATTATCCCCTCAAATTTGTTAATACCAAATAGGTACGTGTGATAGATAGGTATCTTGTCCTCGACAATTATATATTTGCCGAAATAATAAAACTAAACCAAAAAACTAGTTAGTCCAGTCGGTACCTAAGCAGGTGCCTTACTTGATTTTGCATTAATCGAAATAATATCAAAAGCAAAAATATTGAATATAACATTAATACATATCAATTTTAGAAATTCTACGAAGTATTAAAAACTCACCTTGCATTTTTACTTTAATAAACAAAATTAGCTTATTACTAAAGCTTAACTTCATCCACTTCCAGCACAGAGTGGAGAGACAAGCACACACACATTCACTCCTCACAGCACCAGCTACAAAAACACACTGAAAAACCACGCCAATTTTGGACTTGGAAGCTGGAATATGGGACCGGTGCCAAATTCTAACAGCATAAAGACTATCTAAACTGGGAATGTACAAATTCTATAAGATTTGCACCAGTTATATACATATTTTTATTAGGAAATCTATAATCTCAGAACAAAATTAGCCTTGTGGTAGAAAACTCAATCAATCTAATCCTCTACACTTACAAGTGGCACTAATGAGTTATGATCATTTCGTAGTTCATATTACTTTCGAAAGAGAGTGAGTGTGCTGTATTATACAGCACAAAATAATCTTTAATAAGTTGGTTAGTTTGGTGTACGGTTATTATCAGGGCTGGGACAATATGCATTTATCATAAAAGCATATGATGCATCATATTTTGGTTAGAGCATATGCCTTAATAATAACTCATATGCCCTAACAATAAGGCATATGCTGTAACAAAAAGGCATATGCCCTAACGGTAAGGTAAATGCACTTTCATGGCGGCATTTATTTTTCTTTTTGTTATTCGCATAACTCAAAGTATTCAACCAAATTGCCTGAAATTTGGTAGGACAATTAGTTTTTTTTTTTCATCAAGGAACATTTCATCCGATTTTGGGAGTGAACAGGCTAAAGGTCAAGGTCATTTATAATTCAAGTATTATTGGATGGTTAAAGTCATCAAGTTTAGTATCATGTAGTATATTAAATAAAAAGTATCATGTACTTATTTTATGCAGTCAGTGTTAAAAATATATTCTGTTATAAAAAACTAATTTTTGAACCAAAAATGCTTCTTAAATATAACCTCATCTGAAAATACTATTGATGACTATTGTAGTTACTGTGAAATAAACAATACGAGAAATGTCTGTTTTCTATGTTTATGTACTGTAATAATAACATCGAGACATATCTGACAATTATTGCAGATTTCAAAAGACCAAGGAAAAAGGCCTGCCTGTATATGATTAACAAAAGTATTAAATTTTATTATTTTACTGTTGCTGGCAAGGAGTAAAAGAATGCAATACGAATTAAGGCTAATTACCATCAACAAAGAGTGTTCTCTACATTTATATTGCAGAATATATATAAATAATATATCATATAAAATAGATACACTTACTAAATATAATACAAAATAATGGATTTCGTGAACGAATTGTCCGTGGACGATTCTGCATACATAAGCTTTGCCAACAACAGATGGCAGGGGATTTTGATCATGGAGCCAATTTACCATCTGACTGTTTCTTCTAGTCCTTTGTATTAAATTTCCTTCTGACGTCAGCGATATGGCCTTTTTCTCCGAAGTAGACGTTTAGCCCCATTCTAAATTATAATAAATGTTCACTGGGAGGAATATAGCGGGGTGGAATACTATACGTACAAACTTAGAACTGAAGGAGCTTCCACTTTGAAAATTTGAAGCATCATTTGATTATTAAATGTAATTCAAGTTTATTACTTAATTCTATTTTTTAATAAGGTTTATCTAAGTGTTTGTTTCTTATTCTCAAAGTTTGTGTTGCTGTTCAAAAAATATTTGCGTTAATTATGTAAATAATTTAGTTACACTTCGGATAGATGTATGTAGATTCTGTAGAATAGGGTAGTCTGCAGAGACTATAATAGACAGTGGTTATTCCATTTAAATTAACGGTAAAATTCAATGAACAGTATTTCATTTAAAATAGACATCTTCAAAATAATGCATTTTATGATATTAATATCACCAAGTAATCTAACTTATAATTTAAAGGTAATCTCCAGGCTCCGGGAAAGAAATGAGTTTATTACATAATATTTGAGAACTAAGGTCTACGATCATTATTCCGCAAACCGCATACAATTCGGTTCAGTATATATTTTATTATTTGCTTTTGAAATTTTGTAATACTATGTGAGCAACAATCGAGCGAATCTCCAACCTGACGCTGAGAAAGGAGATTGTACACTCTTTGTTTTGATTTTAAATTTAGATTTTTAAACAAACAATGCTTTTTTGGCCTTCTTTCAAGATATTAATTGTTTCTAAAAGTATATAAACGTTTCTATAATAAGTTCATCCAAATTTAAACCTTTAAACGAATAATAAATAGATTTATTAAACCAAATACCTAGTTGACAATCAAAACAAATGGTGTACATTCTTCTTCTTCAGACTGAAAATTAGAAAGTTGGAAGTAAAGTAGGTTTTGTAGAGTTTGGATTATAAAAATCTTTAAAAGCATGTAAAATTAAAAATATGCTATCAAATTTGATGGGGTTTGCAGTAAAATGATAAGAAACATTAGCCTCGTAGAATAAGGCAATAAAAATATTTGCTTGGAGGGGACCTTTAAACTTTTTTTTTTTCAATTCATACGTAAGAGCATATGAACATATCTTAAGGTCATACGGTCATATTTTGAGAGAATATTTTTAGAGCATACAGTCATATTTTACGAGCATATGGTCATATTTTTTAGAGCATATACGTCATATTCGTTAGGTCATATTGTCCCAGCCCTGGTTATTATATAAACAAGATGCAGTTGCATTTTACAATAAAGTCAGTGATCTTTTAATTTTTATAATTATTCCTTATGCTCTCAACCTTTAGATTCAAGCTCAATATTTTTAGAACGTGTTATTTATTTTTATATAGCCTTATATTTATTAATTTTAAATTATTCTATAAATTAACTGTGTATATTCGTATAAGCTGAATTGTGTGGAAATTTGGAATACTTCTTTTAACCAATAATCATATTTTTATTACATCTGCAGCATTCTTAGCTAACTTTATTATTCCATGTGCTTTACTTTATAGGTCCCCTCCAAACATATTTTTTATTGCTTAAATCAATAAGGCTGAGGTTTCTCATCATTATTTTGAAAACCCCATAAAATTTGATAGCTATTAATCTTATATGCTTTTAAATGATCAGAACACTACAATAACAACTTTTCTTCAGACTTGCTATTTTTAGTCTGAAGAAAAAGAATGCACACCATTCGATTTGATGGTCAATTAGATACAATAAATCCATTAACTATTCGTGTAGTTATAACCAAAGTGTGTACAATCTTCTTCCTCTACGTCAAGTTAGGGATACGTAGTTGTTTCACACAGAGTATTAAAATTTTAAAAGCAGTTAATAAAATACACACTGGACCGAATTGTACACAATGACACTCGAGTTCTATAATATTATTCATAACTCATTTTTATCCTGAAGACCTTAAATATCTTTACGCGAGTATTCTCATTTCGAACATTTGATGAAGAAAAGCTACTCTGTGTTTATAATAAACTGCATAACAAAGAAGGATAATAAAGTAGTTTGTTAGATAAAGGTATATTTTGCCAGAGGATTTCAATTTAACAATTTCAACTCATGCGTTAAAGTAACTACAATTTAACCTCAAGAATAATACAATCAAAAACAGCAATTACATTGTAAAAATAATTTAACAGAAGGAGGTGTAAATTTGAAAAGTTCCTCAGGTTTGTGTGAGCTGTCGTCACACAATTTCTCACCATCACACTTAAAAAACTGGAATGCCACAGTCTCTCGTGTAGAAAAACACCAAAATGAAGCCAAACGCTCAGAAAGACAATGCGTACGACCAGCGTATATAGGGTAAGTTACCAATTATCGAGCACTTCCACATTTTCGATAATAAGAAAGAACATTATATCTAAGATAACAGTATTTTTTATGATCGAAAATGAAGAACAGTTCGACAACTGAGATCTTACCCTCTTCTGTGACAGTCTATAGAAATAACATACGGAGACTGTTGTTCAACCATCTTAGAAAATCAAATAACATTTGCTTGAATTTAATTTCATTACAAAACAAGAGTTGCTTTGAGATAAATACGAGAAAGGTTCAATTTTCAGACAACAAAGTCAAGTATGATAGTTTGGCCAAAATTTTAATTTTCAATAAGAGAAATTAAGGTTGATTCAGAGTTTATACGCGTACTACAATTGCTTCTTCAATTTTTAGAATGAAACTATTATTGACCATACTCATTTTCTTTAACTTAATCTAAATCATTCAAAATAATTAAGAAAAAGTCAGTGAATGTTGAGGTCTGTATGATGAGACTATTTTTTTATACCCATACCTAATTTATTACTAAGATAATACTAGTTAGAACTAGATAGATTTCACCTTTTTTTTTCAAGAAAAACCTCAATGTGTGAAGGTATTCGACATGCTCATGGATCAGACGAACAAATACTTGGTGAGACATGTCTAACTTATTCTTGCATCACCACAATAGAAATAAATGAAGAGCTGTTCTGAAACACTCTTAAGAAATCTTAGCCACAATTAGCAAATTAGCTGAAAAAGCAAATCAACCAATATTAGGCATTGAACTTTTCCTCCTCGAGGTTTGTTTAAACTAGCAGTACCATACGATGTCACACCCCCAGTAAATACAGTCTGCGGTTATTAGATTTATTCATACTAGTGAGGCCAGTTGGAAAATGGTTTGATGTTAGATAATAACCGCGAGACTTAGCCAATTAAATTACTGCCTACCCACCCACCCACACAAATTAAGTACATAGATACCTTGCGATACCTTATACACAGGCATCGCAACTCAATTTACTTCAATCACTTCATATCCCAGGCCGGGTCACCCGATGTAAAAGATGTCAACATTCATTCACAAGATAAGGACACACGACTTCAAACCACAGTCACACGCTAAACAAGGAGAAGGACTTAACAGCTGTACCTAGAGAATGTTGCAAGTGGTTGTGGTTTGAATGCTATTCCTATTCGACCTGCAGGTCATTTGAGAATAATTTGTGTCCATCTCGCAGCGCTGTATTTAACTCTCGGTCTTTATTAGTGTTGCAAACAGAGACTATCTACTGTAAGGCGCACTGTCTCTCAGAGAGGGCACAGAGGAGCGATAGAGGCTTAATAAATATTATTTACATAGCCACCTATTTACACTCACCGCTCTGCTATTTACAAGAAGCAATGTACAGTGATAGAAAATGACTGCCTCCTTCAGCTAAGTATTTACATAAGGCAGGGAATCGCTTGAAGGGATAATTTTGATATTCTATGCCGAAAAAGAGATTTTCAAAGATGTTTAAAAAATATCTACTTAAATAAGAATAAAATACACTAGGACTTGTACAAATTATGAATGAATTAAATTAGAATGAGAGAAGAATATTTACATAGATGACAATGTACATATTTTAAAAAATTAAAGAAAAGGAAAATGAGAAGAAAGACAGCTCTCCACAAAATAAAAGACCTAATCATTGAGTAGAGAGATATTATTGTCAGAGAGATTAACGCAGAATGTTGGCACAAATATTCTCAAATGACCCGGCCAAATGTAGTCCATGAATGTTTATTATTATATAGTTCTTATTAACACACCATACCATTCCTAACGCTAGGGTGAACAGTTCACCCACAATCACTTCATACAAAAGGAGCACCAACTCACACTCGGCAAAATAATTTGCTGCATCATCAAATAGAGACATTAAAACTCCTACTGGGTGGGGGGGTGTTGGTGCTGTACCACAGACACTCCGGGGTGACCTGCAAAGAAAAAACACGACGTTAGCAATAGTAGGGGTATAAAGGTGTGCGGACAGAGTATCGAAGGATATAGTAAAGAAAGACAAAATATAGAAAATTAAAGTATAGAAAGACAAAATATAGAAGGACCTATAGCATAGAAAGAAAATGTATAAAGAAGTTGAGGCCGTGCCTCCTTAACCTGGTTCAATGAAGACAAAATGAGCCCACCTACAATTGAGCCCGAAACAGTTAGGTCCCAAAGACAATAATTTTTGGGCCCATGATAATCTTGATTTTCAGTATTTGTAAATCAAAATTTATTTTGAATGTAATTTTGCTCCAAATAAAAGATAGTTGGGTGACGATATTGAAATTGTTGTGCATCGCTAGATCTGTACCACCATTCAATTACGTTAGTGGTTCGAGGCAGATCTTCCATGACACGGTTGAAGAAACTTCCCACACATGCTTTGAAAAGAGGACTTTGTCTATTTCCTATGAATGGCCTTCATATCGACGAAATAAACATAAGAGTCCATTTTTATCATAGTCTATGTTATCAACTTAATTTGCTACTTTAATAACAAAGTAAAGCTTCTCTATAGTGTCTGCTGTAACCATTTCATTAATGTGATCAATAGTGGCCCTGGGCCCAAATGTCTTCGGCTCAATTTGAAGCGAGTCCAATTGTCGGGACCCAATTGACTTGGGCCCAACTGTCTGTCAATGAACGAAATTCATACTTCAAGTTATGTATAACCAATGTAATGCATATTATTTTTAAAGAAAGATCTCGATTTGATCAACTTTTCATTCAATTGCATTTTAAATTAGATTGCATTTTCGATACTCTGCCCTTCAATACTCTGTCCTACTACCATAACCATACCTCTTACTGATATTATATTGAAGCATGGTGAACAAGTTTAAGTAAAAAGATAAATTGTGAAGTTAGGTAATATAAAAACCTTAACTACCGTTAAAAGAAATTAATAGACATAGCTACAATATCCACATCACCATTTGGATAAGAGAAACTAAGAAAAGTAGTTTCTCTTTAGTAGTAGTACTATCAAAACTACGATAAACTTTAAAACTAAGAAGGGGATCCTTACCTGGGAATCTGACAGCGGAGTAACCTCCAACTCCCAGATGCACAACAGGAGACTGATGTGCTCCTATAAATTGCTGGTGGTGGGGCATCATCGCCCCCAAATGACTGTGTCCGTGAGAAGGGGGACCAGGCTGGGCACCACCAGGGTTGCCAACCCCACCTCCTTGGGGAGGTGGAGCCTGGGCAGGCTGGGGCATGATGGAAGATTGTAACACGAGGGTTTGGTAGGAGTGGGGTGCCTGTTGCTGCATGCCCTGGTGCTGCAGGTGGGGGTGATGAGGAGGAGGTTGCTGTTGGATGTGGTAGCTTGGGTACATAATGCCAGACACGGGAGTGGCGGCTGGGGTGGGGACAGTAGTCGCCTGGCTGTGGTTGCTTTGTTGGCTCGAAACTGCAGTTCCTGAAACAGGAGCAAAAATAAAACATGAAGGATATTTCAGTACACTACAGTAAACTTCTGAAGTACCTAGACTACTAGTATTCAAAGGGTAAAATTCATCAAAAAGAATCACTATCTAGTATTTATTACAGTTTGAAAAGTGAAAACTACAGAGTGTAGCTTGCAAAAAATGAATAAACCTGTATTTATGAACACGAGTGAAATGGAATAACTTCGAATACAGGAGACAAATGAGATTGAAAAATTAACTTTGGAAATGTTCGAATTGATGACAATTATTGTCCAGACATCGCTGATAACGCGCACTAAAGAATTAGCAAACGTCACGAAAACGTTGCATAAGGAATATCACGACATAGTCATAAGAGTTGATAAGTTTTACATCCATTGTTCAATCTTTCATCTAACTAGTGGTGAACACCGTAACAGTCCCTAACCAGACACCATTAATTGACTCACCATTTTGTTGGGGTTGGCCCTGGTTGCCCTGAGGTGTGTGGGGTGGTGGTGGAGGCTGTTGTTGTACATGCTGCATCTGCATGTAGAGAGGGTGTGCCCCAGAGTGGTGATTGCCAGACGTGGAACCGTCTGGGTTGTTGTACATTTGCATGGTAGGCAGACGTACCATGTTTGAGTTGGCGATGTAAGACTGAAAAGAAAAAGTAATTGTTAGAATGAGCATGGATTAACTATAGTTTCAGAGCTCAGTTTCGAGCTAATCGAATGGTCCCACAGTTTAAGACACTTGGAGAAAAATATAGTAATTTATTTTACCTTCATTTTAAAAATAAATATTTTTCCTTATTGGTACAAGTATTACTCTAAGTCTCTAATGAACAGACAGAATGTACAATTGACTGCTTTCACCACATTCACTTTGTACTCACGTAAGTCTGAGGCTGCTGGTTGTTCATGACATGGGGCGGGTGGTGAGCCAATGAGGGATGGTGAGCAGCATTGACAATAACTTGATGCGAGGCGAGATGATTCCCCATTGGGGAGTGCTGGGGAGCAGCACCACCAACCAGTGGGCCTCGTGCTGAAGAGAAAATGAGAAATAAGTTTACTTTATATGATAAATTTTTAATGGGAAATTGAATTAGTTTCTATAAATACTTAGGAAGTCCGTAGTATAAACTGATGTCTTTAACATAAGTTTTATTTGAAGTAAAATGAGAATAAACGTACTTTTGAGATTGCGTCCATTGGGCATATAAATGGGTGCAAACCCCACTGGTGGTGCTGCTCCAGATGGGATATTAGCACCGGGGGGCACACCAGTAGCAACGGGGCTGCCCTGGATGTGCTGTACAGGCATCTGGGCACCTGACATCATAGGGTGAGCAGGTATCATCTGCTGCTGGTGCTGCAGCACTTGGTGGGGAGCCGGGGGAGGAGCTTCAGGGGTAGGTTTCTGTAAAAAAAAATATAATGCTAGAGTACACGAGTTATTTTGTCACGCGTGTTTTGTTTAACAAAAACAATATTATGAATAAATCTACCTTAGAAAGGTAAATGAAACAAAATACTTTATTTTGATAGAAAAATATGATTTAAAAAAAAAACAGACTTGATCTAAAAGCAAAATAGAAATTAGACAAAAAGTCACTTACTGGTTTGAACTCAGTAGCCAGAGGACTGAAAACGAATTCAGGAGCATCAGGATTAAGACCTTTCTTTGCAGTTTCTTTTTTCTCAGTCACAGGAGTTTGAGGAGGTGAAAGTCTCTCCTGTTTGATGTTAGGAGGCGAGCCACTGCCTTTAGTAGCGGGGGGTGAAGGTCTGCCTAGCTTCCTCTCTTCACTTTGTGGAGAGTCGTTACTAGAACTAGACAAGTTGAAGTCAGTACTAAACTGCTTGAAGCCAACCAATGTTTCATTCTTGTTGTTAGCAGAGTTGCTAGGTGCTTTATTGCTAGTTATCTTGTTATTTTGTTCTTTAGTGTTATTGTGTGGGGGTGGAGACCTTTTCTCAGCCATACTTTGTTCATTACTAATAGTGTGGTGAGGCCCACTCATTTTACTGGGTGGCTTTTCCATTGCCTTCGCATTGTTGTTACTATTAATGCTAGTTATCTTTCCCTCATATTTATGCTCAGACTCTGCATGAGATATCCTACGGTCCAACTGCTGAATGGATCTAGAGTGGTGGTCAGCTGTGATATCAGGTCGGTAGTTGTTGTACATGTGACCACCGTGTTGTTGCATGTGTCTAGAGGCAGGGGGCTGCTGGTCATGTGAACGTGGGTAAGAATGACCACCAGAAGATACCACAGGAGGTGCGTGAGATCTGTCAGGATGAGGTGGCTGGTGGGTCCTGACATCTCCATGAGACTGGTGAGATCTAATATCAGCAGATACTTGCGTTCTATTGTCAGGTTGTGTTCTAGTTTCACTAGGAGGCTGGTGGTGTGTTCTAGTTTCAGTGGGAGGTTGGTGATGAGTTCTAGTTTCATTAGGGGACTGGTGGTTAGATCTATTTTCAGTAGGAGGCTGGTGGTGCGCTCTGACATCTGCTTGATGAGTCCTAACATCCTGACTGGTGCTCCTCACTATTTCCGTCTTGTGTGCCTGTTGCTGATTACTCTCACTCATTTGAACATGACCTCTGCCCTCCTTGTTCTCTTTCCTATTAGCTGCCTGTCTTTCTCTCTCAGCCTGCTGCCTACCAAATCGTGGTGGCTGGTTAATGTTGCTGCGAGAAGGTGGAGGCCCTGCCATAGCCTTGTTGTGTCTTTTGTGTGGAGGTAAGTAGCCACCTGAAGCCCCTCCGTTCATAGAGTTGTCATGGTGATGCCTAACTACTGCAGAGTATCTATCTTCCTCCTCTCTCTCGTCATCATCTATTCTCCTCGGGTTTTTCTCTATTTCAAGGGCAGCTCTTTCAGCTTTTTTGTACCTGAAAAATGGATTGAAGTCAGTAAGGCAACCAAATAGCTGGTCCAAGAAATTTATTAGCTTCCTACAAATCAGTCGATTAATATAACATGTTACAAAGAAGTGACATAAGAATGAATCAAAAGCTACAGAAGTAAAAAAAACTTCAGTAGATTGCAGACATTTTGACCATAAATGTCTGTTAAGTTTGGCAAGGAATAGTTAAACATAGTACTTACCTATCAGAATTCCTATCCACCACAAGAGGAGTGGTGTAGCCTTGCATTTCTGGAGTGTAAGTAGTGGAAACTCCAAACTTCTTATTATTGATGTCAAACATTTCTTCAGGACCCCAGAAAATCTGAGACTTGCCATTACCAGAGGTGGTGGACTCCAGCAACTCAAAGTTACTGGGTGGTACGTCATCTTCATCTGGAGTCCAGGCCTCAAGTTTTCTCTCCCTTGTCACGCCATTGGCTCCACTGATCTGTTTGTCTGTAGCAAAACCACCCGCTTGTTGCACTGGAGGACCTACATCACCTGGGAAAGTTAACAACTATTAACAAATCTATACATAAAAACTAAAGTTAATAAATACTTCCATCAATCTTGTGATAAAGTATCAATCAGCAATAATTATGGTATCAGTATTAGCAATAACTATGGCATCGGAACACTCCTAATTCTACTGACAGTAGTTACCAATCAAGTTAATTGTTTTTAGAGAGTACTAGTGTAGCAACTTACCAGAGTTGTATTCTGTGTCAATTCCACTGCAGAACATTGTGAGCACATGGTTAAACTGCAGCACCATGCAGTTCTCAAACTTTGTGTCCAGTTCCAAGTGTTCCTCATCTGTGAGAGGCCTGTGAAAAATCTTATCTTTTTTGGTGTGGGGGATTGTGCGAGCCATTTTTAGGACGATGACTCCATCCTTGCTGAATGTATCAAAAATTCCTTCAATGTGCTCCATATTTTTAGTCATCAACTGTTAGGGATAAAATTCAGTTAGGAATGAGAAAAAATGGATACTGGAAATGAAGGGATTGAAAATACCTGATATTGAATTAAAGAATAGATGGCTTTTAAAAAGGGACGTTGAAGGAGAAAGTAGCAATTTAGTGATTTTGAATAGAATACAAATGAATAGAGTTGTATATAATAAAGGACTGATTTGGTTTGAATAAACAGGGAATATAATCAATGGATTACCAAACAGAGTTTACTCAATAAATCATAATAAACAATATATCATGTTGACAAGTTTCATCACAATAAGGTGGACAAATCACCATTTCTATATTACTTAGGCATTGAATAAATAGTTGATATTGAAGGAAAATAAATATTCTAACAGATTCATTCTAAGTGGAATATTATTTATATATTCTTGTAGAGACTTAACTTTCAGACCTTTCACTTAGAATAATTTCAGAATTGGAGAGCTGCTTTATAACCCTTAGAATAATAGTTTTAAAATAATTTGTGGCAATGTAGAACTCACTTAGGTAGCTAATAGGCAAACAGTTACTTTAGAGAACACTATACACTAAACTTCACTCACCGAAACCACTTGTCCACTCTGCAGACTAAGGGCATTGATAGCTCTGTGGTTCTCATATAGTCCCTCTACAGGCGCCATTTCACCTTCAATGTTGTTGCGTTCTTCTAAAGAGTTTACCGCAGCAATTGCCGAGTTTACATGAGAACTGTTAGCGAAAGCAGAGTTATTACTGCCACTTACTCGTCTGAAAAAAGAATTTATAATTAACTAGCGCTAAATATGGGAGATATTCCAATTCTATGAAGTTAATAACAATTCTGAATCAATTCCTTTAGGTATAAACATCAATTAGCTATACTGAGAACAGACCAAGAGATCTCTACAAACACTTAACTAGTTTAACCAGACTTTTATTAGTTGAAAAATATCAAGCAATTTTCAGCAACAGGTAAAAAAAGTAAAAATTTATACTTAATAGTGAATAGGATTTCATATAGATTCACTCACGATCTAGAGTTGTAATTTCTTTCAGAGTTGTTTGAATTCCTATGTGCAGGTCTGCTGTCCTGATCATTCCTGGAAGAAATATTTACAAATTTAGTAAAAGGTGAAAATTCAAAATGGAATAGAGATGCACAGAGAAAATTGTTAGGAGAATGTTGATTTATATTAATGAAAGTAAGCAAGTTATAAATTATTCAGTTACTTCCACAAAAGAAAAAATTATATAATAATAATATTTTATTTTAGTAGGGATTTAACGTCTGCTTCGGAACCAAAGGCCATATCGCTGACGTCAAAAGGAAATTAAATACAAGGGACTGGAAGAAGCAGTCAGAGAGGAAAGTGGCTCTATGAACAAAGTCACTTACCACCGTCGGTGACAAAGCTCATGGATGCAGAAAAGCTACTCCGTGAATGCAGTCACTTACCAAGGAATGTGACGAAACGGGACACAAGCACCGGTGGCTGCACTCACGGATGGAAGAGGAAAATGAAGAGGTGATAGTAAATGAAGCCTACGAGCCTACCTAACACAAAATCTAAGACCTCGTAGTTGAAGAGCATAACCCTAGCGCTATCCTCTAAAACTGCAAGTAGCGTTAAAAAAATGATAAACATGGTAAAAATGAAAAAAGACAATCCATAATCCAAATTACAACAGTTCGGGGCCCAAGGGACGCCACCCCCCTTCTCTTCCATTCACCACAGACAGCTTCAGGATAGAGCCCCTGGGGGCTATAATAATAATAAACCACAGATGTGGAACAGACTGATAATTCGTAACTTGCCCTACATTTTTTTCTAGAGAAAGAATTTATCTACTCAATTAATGTATTTTGATAGTAATAAAACAAGTTGATAATAATGCTCATTAAATACTTTCCTTCCGGTAATCATTAAAGAAAAAATACATACAGATGTTCTTTCATTATAATCATTAATCTACTTAAGTTCATTAAACTACTTAAGTTAAATCAAATATAAAAACAATTAGCTTATAGATTTGAATGAAAATCCAAATTGATTTTTGTACTAAAGTTTCTTTAAGAAAGGTCTGAACTGGATTTTAGCATACTATCAGACAAGTCATAAATAAAACGAAATTAACATGAAATGAAATAGTTATTAGAGAGTTTACATGTTTGTTTGAACTCAGAACTGTGTCCTTAATTGATTTTATTTATGGAAATTAACATTTTTGAAAGAAATTAAGCTCCATTTGGAATTGGAAAGGGAAGCAGAGACAAATGGAGAGTTTATGAACCACACCATTTTATTTGGCTTCATTTCCTCCCATTTTTAGTTTCACTTTACTTAAATATACTTCTTTGAAAATTTGAAAGCCTCTGGGGAACTGGAAACTTTGACCACAGTGCGAAACACCAAGAAAAATAGTATGGCTCATAAACTCTCCAGCGCTCTCCAAAAATAACAATTTCTTTCCAAAATGATCAAATTCTCTCCGAAACATTGTAGCTTCGGAGGAAAATAGATATTTCTCTCCATTTGCAATTAAAGGGTTCAAAATAACTGTCATAAACTCTCCATTAAAACAGACATGCTTTATTAATTGGAACTATTGTATATCCATTGAATAATGATTAGATAAATATGTTTTGCTCAGTAAAAATCTTATTAGGTAGAGGACGTAAGGACTAGATAATTTCTTTAACATTATCAGTAAATTTACCTTTTACCTATTCCCAATACCTATTTCATAGTTTAGGCAGGAAACTCATCAGTTTGATGGGAAAATGGACCTAGGATGGAATGCCACATTTACCTCATTTCATAGTAGAAATTTGGCATCTTAAAAGAATTTACCAAATAAACATTGAAAACATCATTATGTATTTATGTTTCATATCTGTTGTCTGATGCATGTTTATCTCTTATGGCTATTTATCCTATTTTATTAGTGATTTAAAAGTTAATTACAGTTTCTAAGTCACCAAATATAGGCACCTTTTTGCATACTCCAGTATGCCCAGCCATTTGCAGAATATGGGAGATATAATGATATTTGGTATATTATCTACAAACAATTTAGAATTAATTCCATGTTTACATTAATTTTGCTACTAACACTTCTGAATAACCAACCAGGTAATAGAGCATGTAATCAAGCATTGAGCCTCAGCCCTTCAATTGTGAATGGAGAGAAATATCTATAGTTTCTCCTATGCTACAATGATATTTCATTTTTTTTGGGGGAGAATTTATGATTTGATTATTATGGAGAGAAATTTGGTTAGAAATAGAGTTTATGAGCCATACTATTTTACTGGGCTGAATTAATCCTTATAGGCTATATCAACATTAATTTTTCTGTTGATGTGTGAACAGAATAATAGATCTCTATCTACACACACACCAGTCAGAAAAGTATGGCAGAATTTGTGGAATAATCCTTTGCCCATGTCTTATTTAATTCCTTTGTTCTGATGTTATTTGCTGCACCTATATCCCAATTTCTGTGAAAAATCCTGGGTCTGTTTAGACCTTTTCAGCCTGGCATACTGCACTAAACACTTAACCAGTTTCTGCAGACTGGTGCATACTTAGAAACATCATAACATGGCCTGTTCCTATAATTGTAATCTAGTCTATTACAATAAAATAGACTCAAGACCAGTCTGCAAAAGATGCTTGAAATTGTGAAGTTTATCCATAATAATCCAGCAACTGCTGAGGCCTTGAAATTAGTCTTCTAAATTATTGGACAATTTTTTTCTAATTAATTCAAATGTTTACATGCAATTTATTATTTTTAGAGAGTATTTTGAGATTTTTTCCCATTTTGGAGAGAAATTTGAAAATCTGAAGAGAGAAATTGATCCAAAATTAAATATCTGGAGACTGATTATACATGCTCAAGAGACCAGTCTGCAAAGCGCGTCTATGTCGCCAAAGATCTTTGGAGGCATTATTTAGAGGAAAATAATATCATTGAAAGATCTTGGGGAAACACATTCCTAATTAATTCCTATATTTACACGTTATTATTGGAGCGTAAAGAATTCTGGTCATTTTTGAGACAGATTTGACAACTTTGCAGACAACTCTTGAAAAAGTGGTCTTTTCTGATGAATTAAGTACTCTGTTGGAGTTTAGCAAACCTTAAATTACAGTAATAAATTAATATGAACTGTATTATCCACAGCATTTAGCCTCTAAAATTCATCTGTTAGCCTAAGGTATTTTCCAGAGTGGTTTGCAGACTGATCAAGAGATGCACAAGCATCAGACATGAAGAATAAACATGTTTTCAAGTGTGAAATCTTCACTAGGAAGTCAAATTTCTCCTTTAAAGCCAGACTGCAAAAAATGGAACATTTTTTCAAGACTCTCTATGACAAATCTGAGCCCAACTTTAGAAATTGTTTATCTCTGCAGGAAATTCTTAATTAATTTCTATTTAATCATTAATTTAGCTGCGGGAGATTCTGAATCTGCAACTGTGAGTCGGAGAGTAACTCTCTCTCAAATTAAAATCTCTGCAGGAGAAGAGACACATTGTCATTATGTAGAACCCAGATTGTATTTGGTAGTAAATTCCAATGATATGTCTGAAAATATTCAATTTCTCTAATAAAAAAATTCCTACAATGTCAGAGGATATTTAGCTATTAATTCCTACATTACCATTAATTTTTGTAGGGGAAACTGGAAAAATGTTGTAGGACTAGACAAATTGATGAAAAATGTTGTCTGATGGCAGCTGTTTCTCAACTTTTTGAAAAAGTCAGAGGTTCAGTGTACCAAATACAAACTGATGCAGAGCCACCATATTTCAAAGTCGCCAGTTTAGTGAGAAAATGGATCAAGTTCGCCATATTTAAGATACTTTAAAGAAGAAATTTGACTTCCAGAGAAAATTTTACACTTGAAAATATCCTTGTGCTTCATGTCTAATGCATGTGCTTCTCTTTAGACTGTTTTATAAGTGATTTACTTGTTATTTACAGGTTTTTAAAATTATTTCACCCCTCAAAAGTCGCAAATATACTGGCGACTTTAGCAATACTTTGAAACATGGCATTTGAGCCCCTCAATTGCAAATAGTGAGATATCTAATTTTCTCCTATGCCACGATGTTATTTTGGAGAGAATTTATGATAATTCGTTCATTTTGGAGAGAAATCTGGTGATTTTTGGAGAGAGCTGGAGAGACAAATGGAGAGTTTATGAGCAATACTATTTTACTTTGATGCAGAGTGGCTTTAAAGTAACTTAAATGTGACGACCTGCCATGTTTTAAAGTGTAGTAAGAAATTCGCCTGTTTAGTGAAAAAATGGGTACAAGCCACCACTTTTAAAATACTCTAAATAGAAATTAGGCTTCCCAGTGAAGATTTTTCACTTGCAAATATCCTTATGCTTCATGCCTGATGCATGTGTATCTCTTGAGACTATTTTAGGAGTGAACGGACAGACCCACGTATGTCCGTTTGATCCACAGACCCACATATGTCCGTTCGATCCACAGACCCACGTATGTCCGTTCGATCCACAGACCCACGTATGTCCGTTCGATCCACAGACCCACGTATGTCCGTTCGATCCACAGACCCACGTATGTCCGTTCGATCCACAGACCCACGTATGTCCGTTCGATCCACAGACCCACGTATGTCCGTTCGATCCACAGACCCACGTATGTCCGTTCGATCCACAGACCCACGTATGTCCATTCGATCCACAGACCCACGTATGTACGTTCGATCCACAGACCCACGTATGTACGTTCCATCCACAGACCCACTTATGTCCGTTCGATCCACAGACCCACGTATGTCCGTTCGATCCACAGACCCACGTATGTCCGTTCGATCCACAGACCCACGTATGTCCGTTCGATCCACAGACCCACGTATGTACGTTCCATCCACAGACCAACGTAACACGCTCAGTAAAAATACAGTTTTTGAATGTCACTTACGTCACGTTGATCAAGTTTGTCACCTAATTTGTAAACAACCACAATGCCATAGCTAAAATTTTATGACCTGAATATAATATAAGTGCTAATTTTTAGAAAATCATTCAAGCACATGTCTATTATTTACAAATAATGAAGGTTAACTTGATTTAGTAAACTGTGAGAAGTGTTATTGCAACGTTCCAGAAGGAAGTTTACAAGAGGCGAAGTTATGGGGAATACTCTCTGCTAAGATAGAAACTTTGCTAAGGAAGAAACTCATCAATAAATTTATCACAATCACATCATATAAATTTCCTATTGTCTATTTATAATTGATTGAACGTCAAATATTTATTAAAATACCACAACCTAAAAATATAAACACATCCATTAACATATGTATTTTCACATAATATTTATTTAGGAACTCACTAGGAATGACCATGGGAAGTGAGACTGAAGCAGAGAGGATCATCAGAAGACTATTAATTAATAAACGTTCCTAAACTAATTAACAATCCTATACTTAACTTTCCAACATATTAATTAACAATCCTATACTTAATGTGCCAATACTTTACTTTCCTATACTAATTAACCTCCTGATCGTAACTTTTTTCATTATATACTATTTATAATTTATTTTCTCCCAATTTATTATTACTAAGTAATTTGAGAGCTTAGCACATCAGTCAATTTTTTTTATATTGCAGTACGAGTATATTGTGTAAAATTAATGAGAAACTATTCTTTTTCAATATCAAATGTAAGTTTCATGACCATATATATTTCCAAGTAGAGAGAATTAATTATCATTAATGCTACAAAAATATTCATAGGTTTGTAACTTTGTATCTATATATTAGTAACAAAAAATTACAAATTGAAATAGAAAATTAAATAGAACTTCATGTTACGAAAGGAACTGGTCTATTCTTACTAGCCATTTCATTAAATCATTTATAAATGCATACAGGGTAAGTTACGAATTAACGGTCAGTTTCATATCTTCGGACATAGAAGAAAAAACTGTACTATGATAGTACTTTCCTTTTTATTCTAGTGGTATCCATGATACCTGCAGGTTTCATGGACCAAAGATACGAGACTTACCGATAACTCGTAACTTACTGAAGGCATATTAATAAATAAAATTAAAGATTAACAACGTTCTGTTCTGTGAATGTTCTCTACTTGCAACGAATAATACCAATGGATTTTTAAACAGGAGGTATGATTTACTGCAGGAATATGTGGTATGACTAGGAATTAATGGCCTTACTCGATAGCCTACTAGTATATCGGTTTGTCAATTTATAATTATATGTTTGGTATTCAATTGAAGCATATGTTTATATTGATATTCCTTTAGTATTCTAAAAACTATAATTTCAGAACTCAGTTATAATAATTGGAAAGAAATCATGATAGGGTATATGTTACGAAATATTGCACAGTTCCACATTATCGATCAATAAGAAAAATATACTTAATTCAATATATTAACTCTTTATTTTAATTTGTCTTCATGATATCTGCAAGTATCATGGATACCAATAAATTTCACAAGTCAGTTAAAATGACAAATTTTATTTGTTTGTTTCTAGTTAGGACAGAAAATTAATAATATATTCAGTCATGTATAATAATATTCATTCCAACTTCTTCTATAATCTATACCGTAGGTATGTCACAAAAAAAGTACATTAAACAAATTTGTTATAAATAGAATTATTTTTATGTATTAGGCCATATCTTTAATACAAGGTTTTTATATTATTTATTCATTATTATGCTTGCAAATTCTAATGAAGAACAGTATTTCCTAGAATTTGCAAGTATAATAATAAATAAATAATTTAGAAAATTGTATTAAGGATAAGGACTGCTTCATAAACAATTTCTATTGAAAACAAACTTATTTAATTTATTAAGAATAGAGTACTTACTTATGGGATATATATACAGAGTATAATCATAATATTTCTAGGTATTACAGAATATCAAAATGAGTTTTACAGAATTGCATATTCTTTCTTATCAAAGATTTATTTAAATGTATACTCAAGGTTTTTTTTATTTCATTATTCAAAGGAACAGAGGCTACTCTGATGATATGGCAACACTGCGATGATTGAAATAACCTGATATGGTGTGTGGGCACTGTGGTGTAAGCTACGGTACACATTATACAAATTAAACAACTTTTCAGTGCAAATTGTTTATATAGTTTTTAATTGAATCAATTAAATTGATCAATAAAAAATTTGTTACATGTTTGTTCAGATATTTAATGTCATAAGGGAATTTTGAATTAAAAATATTGTACAATAAATTGACTTCTGTGAGTTTCATACCAATGTAAACAACAGTACCTACATTTCCCGACCAGTTACGTCACAGTTCACAGTCTCATCGCAGCAAAATTATTGATGAGTTGAAATGGAGATATTTTGGTATGTGATTGGGCAACTGGGTTGAATTGGTTCAACCCAGTTATAATTTGTACAGGGCTGTACTCGTTTAAAATTCGGTTTAAGAGAGGGAGGGGGTACATTAATTATTCTAGATTATAGGTAGCTACCGTAGAGCCAGAGGCAGCCTACCGGCTACCTACTGACATTTTATCCTGTGTAGGTACTCAGTATGTTTGTTATTAAATTTAGGATAGGCTTCCTATATCATTATATGATGGGCTACGATATTTGGTTGTAGCCTAAGCCCATTAACATTTATTTGGTCTCTTCTTCACGTTCGACAACTTTAGTCATGTTCCTCAACTTTAGTCACGTTCCTCATATTCCAATGTTCACGTTCCTCATATTCCAATGTTCACGTTCCTCATATTCCAATGTTCACGTTCCTCATATTCCAATGCTGACATTCCTGTTATGCCAAGATTTTCTAGCTGGCGCAGAGTCACCACATAGCAAATCAGCCAGCCAGCAGGAAATTGTAAACTATTCTCCAAGAAATCCTCTATTTTGGCTTCTGTTGTCAGTAAAATACATGTAAATATAGGAGAAAATTAAGGATTGTTTGCACAGAAAATGTTAAAAATATCCCATATTCTACAGACTGGCAAATCACACTCTCCGTAAAGAAAGCCCCAGCAGTTTGGTCTAATGAAAGCACCCGTCGCCGTCAGCAGCGCGCGAACGAGAAGCATCAGGGTATAAGTTAGGTAAAAATTAGTCCTAACTATATACCTATTTCATAATATTTGAAAAAATTGAACTCCGCATGCTATACATGCTTTGCTAATACAAAACACTAGTAAACAGGTTTAGTCTTTAATAAACTCTGCAGTCAAGTATTCATGAGTAACTGACTAACTGTTAAAATTTGAGCTTTCCACCCAGTCTGCAAAGCAGCAAAGTGTGTCAAATCTGTCATCAAGATTTCATACTATAAGAATTAGGATTATGAACCAATTACCGGATGCTTATTTTTCTTTACTAATTACCGAATGGAATATTTCGAATTAGTATATTTGTAAACTATGATTGTTTAAGGCTATAAAAATATACTCGTTGAGTACTTAGAAGAAACTGGTACCTATACAATGAATATATTTTTATGTCATAAACAATCATAGTTTACAAATATACTAATTCGAAATATTCCATTCGGTAATTAGTAAAGAAAAATGAGCATCCGGTGGCAAGTAATAATGCATGTCCCAAGTAAAATAGTATGTCTCATAAACTCGCCATTTGTCTCTCCAAAATTCAACAAATTCTCTCCAAAATGATCAAATTTTCATAAATTCTCTCCGAAATAACATTATAGCATAGGAGAAAAATAAATAAAACTCGCCATTTGCAATTGAAGGGCTCAAAATAACTGTCACAAACTCGCCATTAAAATGGCGAGTTTGGACATGCTTTATTACTTGGGCATGTCCAAACTCGCCATTTTAATGGCGAGTTTGTGACAGGTAATTAGAGCCCTTCAATTGCAAATGGCGAGTTTTATCTATTTTTCTCCTATGCTACAATGTTATTTTGGAGAGAATTAATGATAATTTGATCATTTTGGAGAGAATTTGTTGAATTTTGGAGAGAGCTGGAGAGACAAATGGTGAGTTTATGAGACATACTATTTTACTTGGTAATACTTGGGTAATTGGTTCATTATCCTAATTAGAAAATAGTCAAGATCTTTTTTTCATGAATTTTCCCTCAAATATAGCCAGTCTGTATTTCGTGGTAAATTCCACCGACATGTCGGTGGAATTTTTTCCGTTTGAAAATAATATTTTGGCAAAGTCAGTGGATTTTTAGCTATTTATTCCTATGTTGCCATTAATTTTTGGTGGATAAATTGGGGAAATGTTGGTGGATCAGCCAAATTACTGGAAATTTAAAGTGGATTTTTTCAGCTTTTTGAAAAAGTCAGTGGGATTTTTTGCACCAAATACAGACTGGAAATATAGTCTCCAAAGATCAATGGCGACATGGTACGCTCTGCAGACTGGCTTTCTACTCTGGCACCCTGGCATTAGAAGTCCAAGTAAAATAGTATGTCCCATAAACTCGCCATTTGTCTCTCCAGCTCTCTCCAAAATTCAACAAATTCTCTCCAAAATGATCAAATTATCATAAATTCTTTCCAAAATAACATTGTAGCATAGGAGAAAAATAGATAAAACTTGCCACTTGCAATTGAAGGGCCCAAAATAACTGTCTCAAACTCACCATTAAAATGGCGAGTTTGGACATGCTTTATTACTTGGATTAGAACAGTAAAACATATATTGCATAGAATTTCCGATTTGATAGGAAAAGGTACATGAAAACAGTCTTTAAACTAATAAACAATGTTCCATGGAACATAGATACCTATTCAGAAAGTAGAAACTAATCTGGAAGGTTTGGTTTAAATACCTAATTATTAATACTAATACGTTCCAGCGAATCCGATCAAGCTAAATTAACCTATTGTTATTTTTTATATAAAGTACTAACTATGAATCACAATATTCTAATTACAGTGGTAATTGAACATAAATACAGTTAAGAATAGAAACACTCACCGATTGGAAGTCATGTGGTTATTCTGGCCAGCCCGCTTCTTAGCAGGACGATTCATTGACATTTTGAAGTTCTAACAACTGATATTTAGTAAATAAGGTAGTATTGAATATGAAAAAGCAAGGATTAACAAGCAAGCTTGCTAATCAACGAATAATCAAAGCCACAATACAATGCTTTATTAAAATTATTCAGAAGAACTAATTCTTAAGTATTACGCGAGCTGCAAGATCTCACGTCAGATTTTACCAATGATTAACAGACAGAAGGAGTGTTGCCATTCACAGCGTACGGCTTATGCGAGTGTTACCATACACAGGGATTTTACATTGAGAATCGCTAAAGTATATATTAATTATTCTAATTAGATCATCAAAATAATAATATATATAATCTGTATGATTTATGAAGGTATATTTTTGTCTCTCTCTCAATTTCAAATTTATAGAGGAAATAATTCACTTATATTACCATAAACAATTAAAAAAACATTGTATCCAATACCTACAGGCCTATGTTAAATAAAGACTTGATGATTATCATTTAGATTAAACATAATCAATATTAAAAGTGTGTCATTAATTGTGAAACCGTTATAAATCGTGCTTGCGAGGCATTTAAGTCATAACATTGAAAGATTGTATTGTTAATAATAATTTTCAATAAGTCTAATTTTTTAAAATATACATATGATATCAACAAGGCCGTCTATAGAGTTGGCCTTAGCTAACTACTCAGGATGCCATCAAAGATTTTATAATACACTACTGTATTTTCCCATATTTCAATTGTATTAATATTGGTGTAAATCTCTAACTTACCTAATAATAGGTACCCGTCGTGTTTTTATTTATTTCTTAATAATGAATAAATAAGCCTATCATTCATTTACCTCGAAAATTTTGAGTAGTGTGTATTTGTGATACAGTTTGTCATAAATATAATTTTTTAGCATTATTAGGAAGCGGACACCAAATAACTAAATAAACACACGACGGGTATTATTAGGATAAAATTCAGATTCTGGTTTCAAAAATTAAACGCGTTGCCACCTTATACCTACTATCAGTTGCTCTAGTTAAAACACTTAATTATTTTAAATATTTAATTTTGAAAGCAGACTAACACAATGAAGTAAATGTAAATAACAAACATATTTGAAAGAATATTTTCAATATTTTTTAGAAACATTAAATGTTGCGATTACATAGCAACAATTATAGCAGCCAATTTGAAACATAGGTGGCAGCTCAATGCATTTTTTTAAACCCGAAAGGGGCACAAGCACCGGTGGCTGCACTCAAGGATGGATCGAAGATGAAAATGAAGAGGTGAAGCCTAGCTCGTAGTTGAAAAAAAATTGAAAAATACAATCCTCAATTCAAATGACAACAGCTTAGTTCACAAGGAACGCCACTCCCCTTCTCTTCCATTCACCACCGACAGTATCATCGAAAAGTACTTTTTCTCATATTTTTTATATCTCATGACATCAAATACATTGGCAATAGTCTGCCAATAGATATCAATAAAGACTTAATTTTTGACACAGAAACAACATAATTAGCACCACATTGGATAAAAAGATGGCTTGTACAGCAATGGTATTACAGGTTAGTAGGTACCTACGTTCCGAGTTACTAGACGATTCCACACTATCGGTCATTTAAAAAGAAAGTGTATTGTGAGTATTATTTAACTTTTATTTCAATTGGTATTAATGTTGTATTTATCCAATTATTAGTTTACTATTACCTACAATAGTTCATAATTACTATTATATTTTTATTATTATTCAGTATACAGAACTCTACTATACATAATGAGAGATACATAATAAAAAAATATGATTTTCTTTGTATATTTTTAAATATATTTTGTTAAAAAATATATCCAATAGAGTTATTAAATTCTCAATCTCAACGTGGAAGATATATTTAGAGTTGGAGTTTTTAAATAGCAAGATGTCTAAATATCATCAGGAACAAGGGTGACTCATATATATGCTGGATACCTACTTTCTATGTTATATCTCTATCCTATATTGTATTATTTACATTTTAACAATTTATATATAAATTTTGAAATTTGATACCGAAAAATTTGAATCTTATAGTACCTATAGCCTATAAAAATCAGCAATACCTATAGGCCCTATAGGTATTGCTGACAATATTTTGCATTCGTATTACAAATAAACACTAGATTTTTAATAATTTCTTATTTATTGAACAAGAGGACACAATTAGGAACAAGAGGACACAATTAGGAACAAGAGGATACAATTGGGAACGAGAGAGGATACAATTAGGAACGGAAGGAAACAAATATGAACTAGAGGACACAATTAGGAACGAGAGAGGATATAATTATGAACAAGAGGACACAATTAGGAACTAGAGGACACAAATAGGAACGAGAGGGCACAAACAGGAACAAGCGGACACAATTAGGAACGAGAGAACATAATTAGGAACGAGAGGACACAATTGAGAATGAGAGGACACAATTAGGAACGAGAGGACATAATTAGGAACGAGAGGACACAATTAGGAACGAGAGGACACAATTGGGAATGAGAGGACACAATTAGGAACGAGAGGACATAATAAGGAACGAGAGGACACAATTAGGAACGATAGGACATAATTAGGAACGAGAGGACACAATTGGGAATGAGAGGACACAAATAGGAACGAGAGGACATAATTAGGAACGAGCGGACACAATTAGGAACGATAGGACATAATTAGGAACGAGAGGACACAATTGGGAACGAGAGGACACAAATAGGAACGAGCGGACACAATTAGAAACGAGAGGACATAATTAGGAACGAGAGGACACAATTGGGAATGAGAGGACACAAACAGGAACAAGAGGAAACAATCATGAATAAAAAGGCACTTGAGAAAAAGAGGACATTTTGGAACAAGCAAAAGAACGCCTGGAAAAAAGAGGACATTTGGGAGCAAGAGGACACTTAGAAAAAGAGGACACGTATATAGGATGAAAATAACACAAACAGGACCAATGTAGGATGAATTGAGAATGATGATATTATTTAAGAACAAGAGGATATTAAAAAAAATAGGAATAATAGATTAATGGGAAATTAAATTGATTTACAGCCATAGAGGTTGAAGAATAGTTTAATGTGCCTCTTTTATAAGGTTTCCCGATTGTGTAAATTGTGAAACTTATATGTATGTATAGTTAGATTGAATGAGTTTAGAGAGGTTATATGATAGTGTTAATTGCTTATTTCTAATATGCAAACCGTTATTAAATTTCTATAAAATATACTCCACGTACTATGGCCTTTATGTTATATTATTATCGTCATTATACAATTGATAACTTTACCTAAATCTGAAGGCAGGGACCAGAAGTGTGGATAGTTAAATTGCTCAATTTTAATAATAGTGAGGAGTTGAGAACACGTTATTCTTAGTGGGCAAGTTCACTTGCTGACGATGTATAGCATCTTTCTATTCAAATGCTCACATCTTAAAATTACCTTCAACGTAGAGATTATATTGTCCCTCCTGAAAATATATGTATGAATCTTTTTAATCATAATCGAAAATGTTTACTCGTTCGATAACTCGGAACTTACCCTAGACTCCTAGAGTCACTGATGATGTTTCCTCTATTTGGGTAAATGATGTTCTGAAACTTCATCACTTGTTGTAATGTGTCCGATTTTTCTGATACATCTATGGAAAATGATGATTAACCATTGATAATAAAAATGCGCCCTCTGATTCTATTCTCGTATAATTACTGCAAATTTAATTGATGAGATATAGGAATAAAAAGATAACACGTTTGGTCATTATCTTCACAATCAGAAGGGTAATTATCATGATCTTTGGAATATAAAGATGCATAGACTAGATATAATTGGGGATGTACCGGATATCTTCATTTTCTTGAAATTAGGCTAACTTATTTACTTATTATGTAAAAAAAATGATTTGCTATACAGCAAAACCGCACAGTAGACCAGAGTTACGTTCAAGTTTTTGTTTGAAACTCACATCTCTAGTTTTGTTCTAGAGTCTAGGACTCCACACCAACATCGTTTTCTCTAAAAGTAAAGCGGTGACTTTAATATTTCGATAGCTCTATTTGTTTATGATAACTTTAATGCCTAATTAATGGTGACTAACATGCCAATTTTGAAAGGAAACCCCAATAGAAACAGAGTGATTTTTTTTGTTTCAATTAGAATGAATATATAATTTTTTTCAATTAAATTATTATTAAATGAGATTATAATATTCTTCATTGTACCTAGTTTTCTGTAACTTTTCACATCAATTTTTTAGTGCAGACTCTACCATTAACCCTGAAACCGATTCTGCCTTATGTTTTATCCTAAAAACAGCATAAATAAATATAATACATCATTCAAATTAAAAAAATTAAAACAGTATTATAAGTACTACTCCTTGTAATATTAACACTAGAATAACTGTCAGGTAACAAAAATTGTGTTTGTCTAGTACGAGTTTATTTCCAGAAGAGTTTCAAAAATTTATTGGTCTAATAGGAGGTTTGTCTACTAGGATCGAGGCTGGTAACAAATAAATATCATATTTGTTTGCTTAAGTAAATTTTTGTTTTTAAGATTATATGCATAGACAGCATAGTCATGAAAAGGTAGGTAGCATCCAATATGGCTAGTTTGATTTTCATCATGGATTCTACCTCCAAATATAAAGAGTGACTATTAACTCTTTAAATCAACTCTTAAAAAGTACTATCTTGGCAAATATGCTGATCATAATTAGTTAAAGTACATTGTACTCTAGGACTTGTTATTGATAATTAGGGATGTGACAATATGCAGCATAAAATAAGCATAATTTTTGACGCGATATGCAGTATATTATATGCCTATTTTATTTATTTAAACACAAAATTAGGGGAGGGTGGTCATCAATGGGACAAAAAACACAGAAAGATTGATATTTCATTTACTATGGGCATGATATGAAAAATAAAAAATTCAGGTGTAATATAGATATTCCTTTATAAAATGAAACCAACTAGAATGCTATAACATATTCTGTTGACTAGAAAAAAATTAAATAAAAAGCAAAAAAAATTGTCCCATTGTTTAACAGCGCTGGTGAACAATGGGACGTGCCCTGGTGAACGATGGTACAGTTTATCAAACTTGTATATTGTTGAGGTTTTGGTAAAATTTCAAGTTCGAATTATCTCTTTATGTTGTCCCACACTTAGTTGGTTCATATAATATCAGTTTAATGTCCTCTAACTTCACCGAAGCCATGTCAGGAACATTTGGAAAATTAAGCTCATTGCACTTGAATCTTCGCCTAACATCAATATTTCGTATTCATCTTTTTCATGCTTTTGGCCAACAGAATACGTTTTAGAAGTCGCTTCAAATTCTACAAGTGCATAAATCTTCATTTTCAACATTTTCGGTGGAGATTTGAGTTCTTCAGACGAATGGATCAGTTAGATTAAGAGTTATACATATACCAGACCAAGAACAATAGTTCACAGGCCATCTACGTCAGATGCTTTATGAAGTGATTTCGAAGGCCTTATCCTTAGTAGCACCAGCAAAAAGCTCTTCTTTCTCTGGTGTATCCTTTGCAATCATGCTGCGTCTTTTTCTTTTATTAGTGAAATTTGTTCTTTATGCAGTGCTTTGTGATGACCTCAGATTGCTAAAGCCCTTGAACATGATCGAAAGTCCCGCTTCAGCTGGAAGCTCTGTTTCTACAAGAAGCCCTGAAGCTACAGTTCACGTTATTGTATCAAAAAAATAGATATATTGATTAATATGGAGTAACTAGACAGTTTGGTTGACAATAGGGCATTGTCCCATTGTTAACCAAATTTTCTGTCCCAATGATCACCATGACGCCATTTTGAAAACATATGGGTATAGCGGCTCAACTACAAAAGTATAAAGGCAATCCTTTCAAATGATCATATTTTACATATTACTTAATATTATGTAAAAATGCCGTAAGCATTATATGTTAAATTTACAGATTTATAACAATTGAAACAAAGTACGAAATATTTAGTTTTATCACCCCTAAAACACGTTTTAGCTTTTACACAGGGCTGACTGCACCCCAACCGCTGAATGCAATGCGAGTGAATGCACTGAACTATGCTCAATTTACCACTAAGATTTTGTTAAAAATTACCCTCAAATAAAAAAGTTATTCAGCATGTCCCATTGTTCCCGGTGTCCCATTGATGACCACCCTCCCCTACCCTGCATATAATTTGCAATATAATTCAGCATATAATATGCAAGAAGTCAATGTGCATATATGCTGAACAAAATGCATATCGGAAATATTCATATTATATGCCAGAAATTATTCAACATAGTGTGCATATTACATGCTATTAGATAATTACGCAATTTAAAATAAAGTTAATCTGTATATACTTATGTTTTGAATGTTATTGTACTTTGGTGGTTTGAATGGAACTTACAAAAATCGAAGGTGTAATCTCAAGTTTTTATTTTTACTGTGAAATGTTTAACGTTAGAAAACAAAATATAGCAAAGCTGTTTCAAATTTAGACTTTTCTTAATTGTAAGTCAATTTCAAACATACACAATCAATTTCAAACAGTGGAATTAGACTTTATATTGTTAAATGGTATTTCAGGTTTGCAAAAGTTAATCTCCGATTATCTGCTAAAGTTGTTTTGTACTGTGAAAGAACCCGTTCTACTTCACAAGAAACAAAAAGAGCAAATGTTTCTTTCAACCAAATTCAGTCTTCTAAACTATCCTACATCACATTCGGATGACATACCATTCATTACTTTAGTTTAGTCATAACTCGAAAATCATAAACCATCTTGTTAGACCAGCGGTTCCCTTTGAAGTTTAAAGGATCCCCAGCTATAAGCAGCGACACTAAGTCATTCAATGGTAAATTTAAACCGTTTTGTGTTTAACTACTTAAATAAATTATCTACATATATATTATATACGTGCTATAAATTTTGATATTTTTTTGAGTAGTACAACTCTCTAAAATGATTGTACCTATTCATTTATTTATCAATTACTACTAGTATTTACTAAATACCAAGTATCATATTATTTATTAATTCATTTGTAATTTCAATATTCCACCTACAAACTTTTTAAATTTGAATAAGTAGTTTGATAAAATATACTTGTGTCCACAGTTAAAGTCATTTTCTATGCAGGGGTCCAGAAGAAAACGGTATGGATTAGACATTCACATGTTAAAAACTGACCAAGAAGTGCATATTTCTTGGTTAGCATATAAGCACACGTGCATATAATATGCTCTTGGAATATATGCAGAGAACTGCATAGATTCAATAAGCACAATGTCACATACCTATTAATGATTGGATGTACATATTTTTTTTTATCTTTTATAACTTTTAGTGTTTTCTCTGTCTATGTATTCATTACGGTCTAATACAAAAAATACTATCCTTTTGCTGTAACTATCGCATATATTTTATGACAGGATAAAACCATAGTAAACAGAATAGTGATCTCTGTACTGTGATAAAACCATTCCTGTCTCTAGTTTTTATCCTTGCACCAAAATTTATTATAAGAAATTATATATGGGCCTGTGGAACTGTATTGTTTTTTATTACTTTTCTTCAATAAATATCCTTATCTTACTGTGAATTATGAAATTTTTACAAAATATACAGCATCCACCATGTTAAGTAGAGTTATTTGTTACCTAAGTAACTGTTTCATTCATTGTATTTTTTTGTTTAATAGGTGCAATGCCATCACTTGTCAACATTTTTATATATGTTTTACCACGAGATCTGATATCGGGCCAACTAGAGCAAATGTACAATTCTTTATCCTTGGTGATTTTTATGACTCTATCGGTGTAGGAAGACTCTAAGCCACATTTTGAAATTGTTCAAGAGAAGCATACACAATTTGTACTTAATTAGTTGAAGTATTACTGAGAAATAACGGACGATTAAGGTATGGTCAGAATTTTATTTTATTTAATGGGGACCCCTGTGCAAGCGAAGAGGGTTAGACGTCTGATTTCCCCGCCCCACGTCTTAAATCCCTCTATAACGAAGGGTATCAGACGTCTTAAGACGTGGGACAAACAGCTTTTGGTAAGCTGGGCAGTTATGTACTGTAATACACATTAAAAATAACAGATAAATTCAGAGCGACGAATGACATAGGAATCATTTACACAAGGATAAAAACACACAAATAATATCTTAAATATATATATCAAAGTAAATCTGACTCATAACGTATCACTATTTAATAAATATTCTGATTTATTAACAAAATTAGTTCTAAGAGTGCTTCATTTTAGCAAAAAGAATTAATAGAAGTGTAGTGAAGTTACTTTTCTGTAACTGTATCTGTAAATTAGACTTTGGTTGCTGTTTAACTCAATTGTTCTATCAAAAAATTAAATTTCTAAATATTTATTTTCAATGAAGCTTACTATAAAATTATTAATACGCTAATAATTTTGTAAATATCGACTAACCATGTTAAATTTTGGAGATCAGTTGAGCAATTCTGAGAAAAGATATAAAGAAGAGAAAAATATTTCCAGTTGCCAAACCTGGTAAGTAAATTAAAATAATTCTTTATCTTTGGTTTTAGTTAGGTTGAATTATCAATTAGCGAATGCGATTAATTAACCAGCAGACAAAATAACATTGGGCAACAATATGTCTAACTTTATGAATCAGAAAATAATAAATAGGATTCTTTCCTGATAAAGACGATATTCTCCCATTAAAAAAAAGGATAGCATATTTATTAAATTAAATTAATTAAACAGTAAAATAATCATCAAGTTTAGAAATCCTTTTTAAGATTTTTCACACTTTAAATTTGGGTAACTAGGTAGCAATCGGTAATTGATACTTTAACCTCAACTCAATAAAGGAATAATCAAGCAAGAAATGATCATCAGGAGAAATCCCAAGAACTGTCTTCTAGTTTGATGTCCTGTAATTCGTCTGCGATAGAGTCAGTGCCTCCTGTAAAACAATTCATGGTTAATTAGCTTTATTTTTAAGAATCTCTAACATAATACAATTTGAGAGTACAATATATAGCTAGATTACACAAGAAGTAACTGGTATATTTACAGGGTGAGGAGAAAGTCCCCGATCATATAAAAATGTTAATTTGATGAGTTGTGATGGATGAAATAAGAAAAAAATTATCACAAAATATCTCCATAAACCCATTGAACCATTCTACCAATTATTTTTCAATATGACCACCATTGGCGGCGATTATTCTCTCGAGTCTACCTCTGAAGCTCTTTACTGCGGCACAAAACGTTTCTTGCGGAATTTTTGCCCATAGTCGCTTGAGGGACTTCTTCAGAGTTTCCGTACTATCATGAGCTGTAGCGCACGCTTCCTTCTCCAATTTTTTTTCTTTTTCTTAAGTTTTACAATAGAACTATTATTTAATTTTTGCTGTAAATCAAAATATGACGCAACAGCGCATATATTTCAAAAAAGCTCCAGTTTTCTTTGTGGTAAATTGTTTAAAACTAAACTCAATATTTTGCATAATGTTCATTAATTTCACTTAAAATAGGTTAATTACACTATAAAATCATGGATTTCAAGCAACTCGAGTAAAGTTGTAAAACTAAAAAATTATTATGCTTTATTTTGCATTTTATAGTGTTATTAAAATATACAGGGTGCGGAGAAAGTCCCCGATCATATAAAAATGTTAATTTAATGAGTTGTGATGGATGAAATAAAAAAACTTATCACACAATATCTCAAAAAAACCATTTAACAGTTCTACCAATTATTTTTCAAAATGACCACCATTGGATGCGATTACTCTCTCGAGTCTACCTCTGAAGCTCTTTACTGCGGCATGGAACATTTCTTGGGGAATTTTGGCCCATTGTCGCTTGAGGGACTTCTTCAGAGTTTCCGTACTATCATGAGCTGTAGCGCACGCTTCCTTCTCCAAGATGGACCACACACAAAAGTCCAGAGGGTTCAGGTCCGGCAATGAAGGAGGCCACAATTCCTTCCTCCAAAACGCAGGAAAGTGACACTCATACCAATCCTGACTTTTGTTTGCTGTGTGCGAGGGCGCACCGTCCTGTTGAAAGGTAAAAGGCCTGTCCTTGAAGTGCTTTTACATCTCGACTTGTCCTGGAGTCAAAATATCCTTGACATACAATTTTGCGTTAACTTTAGCACCTTCTTTGACGAAAATGAGAGGAGATCTCCAACTCTCCGAGATGGTAGCCCAAACCATCACAAAGGCAGGCTTTTGGCGACGGAAAACAGTCTTTACGGATGAAGGGATACTGTCAGCACCTTTTGCCAAATATCTGTCTTTCTGGGAGTTGAATTTGGCCTCCACAGTGAACATTTTCTCATCCGAAAAGATGATCTCACCAGCCTGTGTGCCATCTTTCATTGCATTCAAAAGAATATTTGATTTGTTCAGCCTCTTCTGTTTCTGAAAGTCCCTGAGCTGTTGCATGTTGGTCATTTTGAAGGGGGACAACTTGAGGTCTTCTTTGACGATGGTTCTCACACTTTTTTCATCAATATCCATACTCTTAGCCATCTTTTTCATGCTTCACTTGGGGTTCCTCCTTATACGCTCCCTAATGGCTTTGATTTTGGTTGGAGTGCGTGCAATGCAAGGTCGTCTACACTTGGGTCGATCACCTGTTGTCTCCAGTTCTTGGTAGCATTTAACAGCATCCCTAACAGAGTTGATTTAGGTTCTTTTAACAGCTTAACAATTTCTGGGTTTATCTTCCCCGCACAATGTAGCTGAATAATAGCCTCACGTTGACTCATTTTTACAAAAGACAATGTAAATTTATCAAAATTTAGACTTGGAACATTAAAGTATATGATTATAGGAAGAGAATGAGATATAAATGGATACATTTAGTAAATAAATAACATCTTTAATTTAAAAAATAAAATTTGATTGTGAACTTTCTCCGCACCCTGTATAAAATTAAGAACAGTCTATTTTTTTATATATCAGACTCTAAGTTCACTTATTAGAGATATAGAAAGAAAGCACAAATTAAAAATAACAAACATTTCTTATAAATTTCATGGAAGAATAAATATAAAAAAACATACCCACGTCTTGGCTTTCTCTTAGGGTGTATTTACCTTGTGTCTTATCTACTAAGTCCATATCAGAGGGCTTCATTTTAAGGGCTGCAAACACCGAAGTACACTTCTTGCTCTGTTTGATGAAGGGGTCTGCATTGAGAAGGGTCAACAGCGAAGGGCGTTGTGAAGGAAGGAGCGCTAGTGTCTTGCGAACAAACATATGAGCACTCTTGCTGAACCTGACCAAGAAATAAAACTGAATAGGAGTGAAAGGAAAATAAACTATAAACAAATTAAATTATGGGGTAAACACAGTCAGGGAAAGTTGAGACGTGGGTATAGTTACTTGAAATTATTCTAGATAACATCTATATCACTAAAAGTTAATTTTGAAGACGATTCAAATTTGAAAAAACTGCCCAGGCAATATAACTAAAGAAAGAATGTGCTCTTTCATTTAAAATTAATCAAATCTGAGAAGTACTGATGAAGATATAGATGAAATGATCCAAAAACAACAACCATGATGGATTTCGTAGCTACCAGCTCATAAAAGGGCGGTGTTTAATTGGTGAAATTGACAAAAAATTTGGTTAACTTCTTATTTACTTCTTTTACTTTTGAGAACATATATGAAGATAATTGTCAATTTGTCATATCAAATGATTCTTAAAGGAACTATTCAAATTATCTTGATTGTATGTCTAATAATTGTATTTTTCTGGAGAATAGAATCATATTGGAAGTTTATTACAAAACTCTTCACTGAAAAACTTGAAAACTAAGAAATTAAAACTGACAAAAAAACAGGATAATTGTACTCTTTGGCAAACAAATTTAAAGTTTCAATCACTGTAGGTAATTTAAGTGAAGCACACAATGAGAACCAAATAACTAACCTAAACATCGATACTGTGACAACAGAGAACTACTATATTAATTTTGGAGAATGTTCTTGTTTCCTCTTCAGTATTAATTTTACTTCATTACTTATCATTTGCTAACCGTAACCAAGGACCTTTCCCTCACCTTCTCTCTTGCTGAGCCAGTAAGTTACTGCTGACAGTAGGGTTCTCATGGCCGTCAGTACTGAGTTGCAGTCCCTCGTTACTGTCAGAACTACTGGCTCTACTGTTGCGACCACTGTCTGTAAGTAGTCAGAAAAAGAGGTGTTAACTGTTAGTCACAAACAGTATAAGAAGTTCGTAATGGTATTACAAACTTACAAATCAATCCTAACTCTCTTTTCCTAATCAATTAGGTCCTTTACTAAATCCTCACCCTTACCCTGGGGCATGTTAGTGCAGACAGACCCTAACCCTTACCCTGGGGCATGTTAGTTCAGACCCTAACCCTTACCCTGGGGCATGTTAGTTCAGACCCTAACCCTTACCCTGGGGCATGTTAGAGCAGACCCTAACCCTTACCCTGGGGCATGTTAGAGCAGACCCTAACCCTTACCCTGGGGCATGTTAGAGCAGACCCTAACCCTTACCCTGGGGCATGTTAGTTCAGACCCTAACCCTTACCCTGGGGCATGTTAGAGCAGACCCTAACCCTTACCCTGGGGCATGTTAGTTCAGACCCTAACCCTTACCCTGGGGCATGTTAGAGCAGACCCTAACCCTTACCCTGGGGCATGTTAGAGCAGACCCTAACCCTTACCCTGGGGCATGTTAGAGCAGACCCTAACCCTTACCCTGGGGCATGTTAGTGCAGACAGACCCTAACCCTTACCCTGGGGAATGTTAGTGCATACAGACCCTAACACTTACCCTGGGGCATGTTAGTGCAGACAGACCCTAACCCTTACCCTGGGGCATGATAGAGCAGACCCTAACCCTTACCCTGGGGCATGTTAGAGCAGACCCTAACCCTTACCCTGGGGCATGATAGAGCAGACCCTAACCCTTACCCTGGGGCATGTTAGAGCAGACCCTAACCCTTACCCTGGGGCATGTTAGAGCAGACCCTAACCCTTACCCTGGGGCATGTTAGAGCAGACCCTAACCCTTACCCTGGGGCATGTTAGTGCAGACAGACCCTAACCCTTACCCTGGGGCATGTTAGTGCAGACAGAACCTAACCCTTACCCTGGGGAATGTTAGTACAGACAGACACTAACCCTTACCCTGGGGAATGTTAGTGCAGAGAGACACTAACCCTTACCCTGGGGAATGTTAGTGCAGAGAGACCCTAACCCTTACCCTGGGGAATGTTAGTGCAGAGAGACCCTGACCCTAACCCTTACCCTGGGGAATGTTAGTGCAGTCCCTCAGGTATGGTACCAGGCCCTTCAGTTTCTCGACCAGCATAAGGGTGGTGGAGAGGCCAGCGTAAGGCTCCTCCCCATTACCCATCTCACAAACAGTCAAACCCAGAGAGTAAATGTCACTGGTAAAACTGTACCCTCTCAAGTCCTGAAAAATATAAAACTTGGATCTAAAATGAAATTTTTTTTAAATATAGCTATAAAATGTAGAATGCAATATAAATATATTACATGTAGAGTGTTTAATATCTGTTTAACAATCAAACAAAGTACTGCAGACACCAAAAGTTAAGAGAATATTCATTTGGAAAGTGGAATGGCAATAGTTATAATTTATCTAAGGCAAATTGTTGTGAAGAGTACCTACTGACTATGAATTAGTCTCACAGTTAAAGAATTGACAAATTGCACTATTTAATCTAATTCATCATTGTATTAGTATTCTTTAAATTCTCAAGTAAATAAAATATTACAAAATTGTTTATATGAAAACTGTTGCAACTACCAGTCTACCAAAGGAATGAACTAGCTACCAATAATGGTTACCTGCTGCAGTAGTTCAGGACTTGCCCAACTTAACAAACTCTCTGGATTTTGAGGATAAGAGTGAAGGGTGGCAGACTTGTCGTTGAAAGCTTTCTGGTGGTACACGGAATGATGCAAACCACTCAGCACAGCCTTGCCGCCCTCTGTGATGAGAATGTGTCTGCATTGAACTGCCCTGCAATGTAGAGAGTGGTATTTAACATCTCATTAACTATGATAAAGTAATTGCTTGATTTTTCTAGGATGTAAAAATATATCTTAGTGAGCAATTAATGATTGCCTAATTTACTAGTATCAGTTTAAAAGGAAAATTTTGAACATATATGGTACACTCATCAAAAATTTATAGATGTCTTAAATTAGATGTATATTAGAAATTTTAAGGAATGGTGTACAGTGAAGAGAATAACTGAAATGAATATAGATCATAAAAATATGTTTATTTATAACTATAACTGGAATTGATGGAATACATATTTAAATCTATTGCGAGTAAAGCAAACATGCCGGATCAGCAATCGCGTTCAACGTGTTAAGAATGACTACACAACATTTCTAGGAAGAAACTGAACAAACAAAGAGATAAATAGTTTTCAGAGGTAGATATAATTTACATGCATGTTTAGAATACTTGTGAATACAGTAAATGATTTTCCAAATACACTCATCTTTCAACAGACATCAAATATAATAGATACAATGTAGCAAAATTTTTGTAAAGAACCAGATGTAGCATAGCCACACAGATATTTTGAACGTGCTTGGATACTTGGACTGAGGTAGATTTGGCCGAAAGATTTTTATTCAATGTAGCTATATCAATATTACGAACTGCAGCCTCCATTTAATTCAATTATAATTATTATTTTCAGGGAATTAAAAGTTATTTTATAAAAAGAAAATTATTTTTTATGTGTACAAAATGTGTACCTTTGCTCAACAAGACATAACACCCCGGGTGATACTCCCGGCGCAGAGCTACAATTATGGCAAATTTGTCAGGGGCACAGAAAGTGTAGTGAAAAAGCCAGACTACCACTTAAGAGTTTTTTTCAATCATATCGGATCACTATTGAAGGAGTAGCGACGATTTTCCCAAAATCACCAACCCCAATCAGGAGATGTTCTTGGGCCAAGCTCGGAGCTCCTAGCAGGTCGATTCAATAAAGAACATCCATTTACACAAACATTTATAAACCAAAACAAACATTTAGGTTGCTATCGTCCGCTGAGGGCAGAACAAATACGTTGTTCAAAGAATGTGGCCATAGTTTCCCTAGTTGATTCCATCTTTAAATGTTAAATTAAATGGCAATGAAAACAGAGAGAAAATTAAGAGTTTTATTTTTAAATCTTATTCTACAATTTTATAGGATGCATGGAAAGGGTGAAAAGGAAAATGAAACAAGGACAAGACTACACATAAGAAGCATGGACAAGGATGATGATGAGGCTGCAAAACAAATGACTAAAAGGTAAGGCAAGTATGATCTGTGAATATGTGAAATATGCAATGAATTTGATATAATGACAATATGTGAAATACACTTACAGGTTACAAATATGATGATGAATATGAATGGATGATGAGGAGAGGAAGAACTTGCAGATGGATTGACAGAAATAAGAAAATTGCTTATTTTTAACGTGCATGGATTATAAATTATAATAGATTAATAATCCTGAAACAATATGGAAAATTAAAACATTAATAAATTGAACAAAATATTGATCTACTTTCGTATCAATAGATTATGGTAAATGGTCCTACTACAATTTTTCAATACGGCTGTTCATTTACAGGGTGGGGGGTAAGTTTGGAAGCAATTTTTCAAACATTAATATAATTCTTAAAAATAAGTTCCTAAATTGGTGATAGGGTTTGAACTATAGTAGAGACACTACATTATGACGTGGCAGTGTTATTTTTTACAAAAATTTAGTCAATTCAAAAATGTCAGACAAAAGAGAAGCCATTATTGCTCTACACCGTGCCGGGAAGTCAGATTCCGTCATTTCAAAGACTCTCAATAGCGAGATCGACTGTTTGGAAGTGTGTGAAGCGTTTTAATGAGAGAGGAGACTTGACTGATCGTCCAAGAAGTGGTAGACCACGCTCACAACGCACCAAACAACTGATAAAATGTGCCCGAGAGAAGATCAGGAGGAACCCGAAAAGGTCAATACGATTGTTAGCCAAAACAGCTAATGTGAGTCCCAGAACAATTAGAAGAGTTGTCAAAGAAGACCAAAAGATGTCCTCTTTCACCCTCCAAAAGAGACCAACTCTGTCAGAAGCTATAAAGAAAAAGAGATTGGAGAGAAGCAAAGCACTTCTGAGAGAATTGAAGTCTGGCACGGCTGGTGAAATTGTTTGGTCTGACGAAAAATTTTCACAGTGGAAATGGCTCACAACCGGAGGAATGACAGAATAATTGGTAAAAGTGCAAAAGACATCCCATACAACCAAAAAACTCTCCACAGAACCATGAAACCTGCTTCAGTAATGGTCTTGGCCGCCGTTTCAGAAACTTGGAGATCTCCTTTAATTTTTGTGGAACAAGGCGCCAAAATCAATGCTAAATGATATATTGAGAATATTTTGACGCCAATGTTGGAGTCAGCTAAGGATCACTTCGGTAATGACTATGGACATTTCAGCAAGACGGCGCGACTTCACATACTGCAAATGTCACTCAAAACTGGTGCCATGACCATCTTCCACGGTTTTGGTCCAAAGAAATGTGGCCTCCCTGCTCCCCAGATGTTAATCCTATGGACTTTTCGGTATGGTCCATTCTTGAATCAAAGGCCTGTGGTAAATTCCATCGCAGTGTGGATGATTTAAAGCGTTCGCTTCAGAGATCTTGGAAAGAAATTTCACAAGAACAGTTGCGTGACGCAGTAGGAGGAGTTCGGAGGAGATTTGAGGCTGTTATTAAAAACAAGGGGGGACATTTTGAATAAATTTAAGATTTTTGAATTCGCAAAACCCTTATGTAATAATACATAACTGTAAATTATTAAATATATTTTTTGTTGGATTATAATATGCACTTTCGTTTGCTTCCATTTTTACGCACCACCCTGTACATGTTTAATACAAACAATTAAATATTTGGCAACTCAGATTTGACGACAAACTTACAACCAGGACTGCGGAGTAGGTACATAAAATGTTCAACTCAGACTCCTTTATTTTGAATTTATCAACTCCAACTATATTATAAAGAATTTCACAGACTCCTCGACTCTGACTCCAGCAACCAGTTTTATAGTCATTTTATTAGTTCTATTCATTCATTTGAGTGTTTAGACTTTAAATATTGATTGAATTTATAGCTATGAGCAGTTATTAGTTCTTGTAAGATATTTAAGGTGATTAAACAACAAATGAAATGGATTAAAAAATTTGTTACTTAATACCTATAAATTGGAGTCGGTACAAATTTTCATCTCCTGAATCAGACTGCATCAAAAAAGCTTCGACTCTGACTCCACAGCCTACTACAGTTACAACAGTAAATTGTTGTAACTGCACCCAATGCTGAAATTGTGCAAAATCCTGATAATTGTACCTAATCCTGAGAATTGCACCCAATCTGAAGAAAATTGCACACAATCCTTACACTTGTTTCTAAACTTTAATCTCTTCCCAATCCCGAAAAATCACTTCCTAATCCATGAAGAAGAATGAACAAATCCATACAAAATTGTAATAAATACACCAGGCTACCAATTGAAGCTTGTTTCAAGCAAATCGGATCATTATTGAAGGAGAAGCAATTTTAGTGGTACCATCAGAAAAGATTCCAAGTCCATACAAAATTCTAATTTTTCACCATTAAAATTTTAATTTTTCACCATTAAAATTAAATTTTTCAAAATTCTATTCTCTAGAAATTATAGTAAATACACCAGTCTACCAATTGAAGCTTGTTTCAATCAAATCGATTCATTGTTGAAAAAGAAGAAGCAATTATAGTGACAAAATTGGTTGAAATTACAAGTCCATACGATTATATTTTATCCAATTTTGACATTTAAAATTATTATTTCGAAATTTTATTCCCTAGAAAGTATAGCAAATAAGTCAGGCTATCATTTGAAGTTTGTTTTAATCAAATCGGTTGACTATTGAAGGAGTAGTTACAATTCTCCTAAAATCCCCAACGAGAATCAGGGGGTGATCTTAGGCTGCGCTCCTAGCAGGTCGCAGCAACAATTTGAATTCTTTTGTAATCATGGATTTTATTGTAAATATAAGGGGTGGAAAAAAGCTTCTCTCCATACTTTTGAACTTGTTACAATGATTTAAAGTTGTTATTTTCATTATGTTAAATAATATAATATTACTATCCCAATTTTTTCAACATAAAGATAATTCGGCCAAATGTGTTTCGATCAAGTGTCCGTCAACAATTTTGAATCAAAATTATTTGTTGATTTATTTGCTTCAGTTTCAAAATTATTAGAGTTTGTGTTTCAGTTTAATCAAATATTCTCATTGGTAGTCATTTCTACTTTGGTACTGTATATTTAATAAATACATCCAATTATATTTAAAACTATCTGGCTATTTATTAACTGAATGACACAATTTAGGAAGTAAATAAAAAATCTCACTTTTGAAACAGAAAATTTTGAAAAAAAAAAATATATATAAAGAAATTGATGATAACTTTGAACATGTGATGTTCAATAAAATATAATTAATTAGCTAGAAATGATAAAATTTACTCACCTATGAACATATAATCTATTATGTAGATAATAGAGAGCATTTATCATGTCCCTGGCAATCACAGCAATAGCTAATTCAGGAAGGCCAAATGAGAATTTGTTCGTAAGTAGAGTTTGCACAGAGCACACATAGAGAGGAAGCAGAAGCCAGGCCTCACTGCAACCTTTTGGACATAAGCTGTCAATGAGGTAACAGATATTTGGATGCTTCATGGTGCGTAGCATCTCTGCTTCATGCTGAAAAAAAAAATTATGGTAGCTAAATAAGAGATTCAGCTAACTATACAGGAGAGAATATATTAAACAGATTAAAACAGCTGTATTCTTTAATTTTGTACATATATTATTCTTACCTTTATTTCTTTGAAGTTACTATCTTCAATTTTTTCTAAATTGAAAATTTTTGCAGCTAAAAGTTTTTTGGAAGGGAGGCACATGACAGATAAAACTTTACCAGTGCCATTACGTATGGAACATTTGACTACCTCAATTTTATAATCAGTACTATTGGAAGCTAACATCATGACAGCAACTGAAAAGAATTAAATCTGTAATTCTAAAAAAATATCATTTAGTTAAGTGTGTCAGTTAAAGCCAATTAATTGTCCTAGCTACATTTCAAAAGGTAAAAACTCAGAAATATCTAAGTGACTTAATATTTTCATTAATTAATAATATGATAACACTATGATGAAAACTTTTGAAGACATTAGAATGAAGGTAAAGTTCCAGAATATTTTATGTAGCTAGTTGTATCTGATATCATTGCATTTAAAAATTCTTTCAATGTGCATAGGGTCACACAGGGAAAATGTAACCTGTTAGAACCAATATAGCTACAGGGTGCAGAGAAAGTCCCCGATCAAATTTGATTTTTTAAATTAAAGATCCTATTTATTTATATCTCATACTCTTCCTATAATCACATACTTAAATGTTCCAGGTCTATATTTTGATAAATTTACATTGTCTTTCGTAAAAATGAGTCAACATGAGGCTAATATTCAGCTACACTGCACGGGGAAGACAAAACCCAGAGATTGAGGTGATCAACCCAGGTGTGGATGACCTCGCACTGCATGCACTCCAACCAAAATCAAAGCCATTAGGGAGCGGGCATCTTTAAGAGTTAAGAGTATGGATATCGACGACAAAAATGTAAGAACTATTGTCAAAGAAGACCTAAAGTTGTCCCCTTTCAAAATGACCAACATGCAACAGCTCACAGACTTGCAGAAACAGAAGAGGCTGGACAGATCAAAGATTCTTTTTGATGTAATGAAAGATGGCATGCAGGATGGTGAGATTGTCTTTTCGGATGAGAAAATGTTGACTCTGGAGGCCAAATTCAATTCTCAGAACTAAAGAATTTTGGCAAAAGTGCCAACAGTATCCCTCCATCCGTAAAGACTGTTTTGAGATGTCAAAAGCCTGTCACTGTGATGGTTTGGGCTGTCATCTCTAAGAGTTGGAGATCTCCTCTCATTTTCGTCAAAGAAGGGGCTAAAGTTAACGCAAAATCGAATATCAAGGATATTTTGACTCCAGGACAAGTCGAGATGAAGAAACACTTCGAGGATAGGCCTTTTACCTTTCAACAGGACAGTGCGCCCTCGCACACAGCGAACAAAACTCAGGATTTGTGCGAGTAACACTTTCCTGCATTTTGAAGGAATAAATTGTGGCCTTCTTCATAACCAGACCTGAACCCTCTGAACTTTTGTGTGTCTTCCACCTTGGAGAAGGAAGCGTGCGCTACAGCTCATTCCCTCGAGCGACAATGGGCAAAAATTCCGCAAGAAACATTTTGTGCCGCAGTAAAGAGCTTCAGAGGTAGACTTGAGAGAATAATCGCCGGCAATCGTGGTCATATTGAAAAATAATTGGAATAACTGTTAAATGGGTGTATCGAGATATTGTGTGATAAGTTTTGTTTTATTTCATCCATCATAACTTATTAAATTAACATTTTTATATGATCGGGGACTTTCTACGCACCCTATAAATCATAATTACATTCTTTTCAATTCAATTATTAGCATAGTTAATAAGTTATATTAACATAGATTTCATTTATAAAATAGTAAAAATGATAATCATCAAATTGAAAATTCCAGAACTTCCTCAATTCTTCAATATGCAGTGAGCCACAGTAAAGGAAAATGTTTATTGTTGTGTTTCATATATCTATTAATATTTTATTTTTTAACCTTCTCTATTGTTGCACAATATAAATTAATCAGTGAAAGCCTTTAACTTTAAAAATCTTTTCTCAAAAAAATTGTTTTGAAATGTTCTAGTACCTATGTATATACGAGGAAGTGCAACCCCAGTTTGTATAATGTATTGATGGTACCAATGTAGCTATATTTGATTGGACAATCGACTTTTCAGCTGACTTTTCCTCTGTTCAAAATAAATATTCAAGCAGTGCCAGAGGATTTAAAGATATTTATTAATTTTGGGAGGGGAAATATGATATCAAAATAAAGGAAAATAAGAGCAGAATTCCCATATTTTGTTAAAATAAGCATAATTCAGTGCATCAAAACATACTGGGTGCAATACATGTTATAATTCATTAATTTAATGAATGGTTTACAGTTATGATTTTCATTAGCTTTTGTGGCAGTGTGGTTTGAACTTTGAGGCTGATAAAACTACCAAATATGGAACAAAGTTACCACTTTTTAGATACTTAACAGAAGAAATTTGACTTCCTAGTGAAGATTTTACTGTTTTTTAAGATTAAGAACATCCTTATACTTCACATCTGATGCATGTCAGTGATGTCACAGCATGTGTAACTCTTGAAACTATTTCATGAGTGATTTACTAGTTATTAACAGGTAATTTGAGATAGAGTTACACTCTGACTCTCAGCAGAAGATTCAGAATTAGGTAACTTTTTAATATTCCATTTTTTAGCATTAATGATGATTTTACTTATTAAATGCATAATTGACAATGTTAATGGAGTACTAAGGAAGTGAAAAACCTTTGAAGAGATGTAATATTTATTTCTTATAAAGACACAGCGTCAATGGTAGACATAGCTAGGTGACTAGGTCACAGCCTAAAATTTCCTTTTCATAAACTAAAAATAAAATAAACTGACTGGCAAATTTAAAAAAGGATACAAAATAGCTAACTATTCTTATTATTTTAAGAAATTTTCGGAAATAATTCAAGCGTTTGCGTGCTTTTCAGCAAAGTAAGTTATAACTCTCAAAGCTCTATTTCGTTCAATATTATGGTTTTTAATTTTGGAGATTTTCTCATAACAAGCACGAATTTTTTTAGTTTAGTCCCTCTACATGCCGGGAGTCTATCTCCTTCAATCAAAACATGATCCAGAAAGTCTGACGACTCTGACCTCTATTAGGGTCAGGAGCCCTACCTGCTTGAAAGACGTTTTTGGTCATTCCAGTAAGAGAGAGTACACTCGTTCAATGGCATCTCGAAACTGCCGAATTAGCATATTTGTATCTGCAAATGAGTTATTGTAGAGTACAGAAACATTTACAACTGCTCTTCCTGTTATAATTTTGAAAGCAAGTTTGCTGTACCATTTGAGACTTTTGTAGTGCAGTATGGTATGGTGTCATCTGGTCTGAGACATCCACACTTTTTGGCTTTGTTGAACCAACCTTCTCACACTGTGAAATTCCGCTTGGCAATGAAGTTATAAGCGAAATTTTGAAACGTCTGCTAGCCATATTTGGAACATCGAGATACGTAGTGAACGTGTTAAATCAATTAGCCTATTAGGAACGTGAGCTAGGAATTGACAAAATTTTGAATTAAATCCTATGTAATATATTTAGTAGTAGGATCAAGCAGGTAAATTGCGGCACACTAGCTAATTGCGGCCTATAACAACAGAAACATCATAGCTTCAAAACACTTGTTAAAAACTTACATTAATAAATTATAGAATACACTGTGCTTCTTATGGCAGGTATGTAATTCGATTCAGATTGTTCTCAAGAGACTCTCTTGAGAAGGCCGCAATTAAATATTAAATGGCCGCAATTTACCTGTGCGACCGTGCCATGACCTTATGTTTTATGTTCACTGTTTCACATATTTTTTGCATGAAAATTCCCAAAAAAAAGTGAAAAAAAAAGGCTTTGACATGTGAAACTTTGGCTGTAATTGCAATTGGTTTACTGCTAACAGCCTCTAAATATGGGAGTGCTGCCTCAAGCTTCAATTGAAATGGCCTTAATTGAAAATAAAAGCGTCTCAATTGAAAATAAAAGCGTCTCAATTGAAAATAAAAGCGTCTCAATTGAAAATAAAAGCGTCTCAATTGAAAATTAAAGAGTCAATTGAAAATTAAAGAGTCTCGATTGAAAATTAAAGAGTCTCGATTGAAAATTAAAGAGTCTCAATTGAAAATTAAAGGGTCTCAATTGAAAATTAAAGGGTCTCAATTGAAAATTAAAGGGTCTCAATTGAAAATTAAAGGGTCTTAATTGAAAATTAAAGGGTCTCAATTGAAAATTAAAGGGTCTCAATTGAAAATTAAAGGGTCTCAATTGAAAATTAAAGGGTCTCAATTGAAAATTAAAGGTTCTCAATTGAAAATTAAAGGGTTTCAATTGAAAATTAAAGGGTCTCAATTGAAAATTAAAGGCCTCAATTGGTAATTAAAGAGCTGCAATTTATCTGTGCGCTGTGTGACCCTGTTTTACAGTTTTACTGAAAACATAAGACAAAATTAAAATTGAGGATTTCTTGGAGAGCAGTTCAATCAACTTACCAATTTCTAATTCCACTGACAACTTGACAAGTGACTAGATAACTTAAGAGTCTAAGACCAATCACGCTACGGTGCTACAGACATTATGACATAGAATTTGACATTTGGTCAAATTCAAAAAGACATTTGGCCAAAATATCTTTATTTTGAAAAAAATGAGATAGCTAGGTATTATTATTATTTAATATAATAAAAATAATTTTTTTTTTAGTAGTGGTTTAATGTCTGCTTCGGAACCAAAGGCCATATCGCTGACGTCAAAAGAAAATTAAATACAAGGGACTAGAAGAAGCAGTCAGAAAGGAAAGTGGCTCCATGATCAAAGTCACTTACCACCGTCAGTGACAATGCTCATGGATGCAGAAAAGCTACTCCATGAATGCAGTCACTTACCAAGGAATGTGACGAAACGGGACACAAGCACCGGTGGCTGCACTCACGGATGGAAGAGGAAAATGAAGAGGTGATAGTAAATGAAGCCTACCTAACACAAAATCTAAGACCTCGTAGTTGAAGAGCATAACCCTAGCGCTATCCTCTAAAACTGCAAGTAGCGTTAAAAAAATGATAAACATGGTAAAAATGAAAAAAGACAATCCATAATCCAAATTACAACAGTTTGGGGACCAAGAGACGCCACCCCTCTTCTCTTCCATTCACCACAGACAGCTTCAGGATAGAGCCCCTGGGGGCAATAAAAATAATAACTTAAAATAATATAATAACCAATGATATATAACAAGTTCAAAAGTATTTTTCCACCCCACATGTGACATATTTGCGATGAAATCCACGATTATGAAAAAATCCAAAATATTGGGCAATATAAATAAATATTGCAGTTTGTAATGTGGATACACATTAAGTACACATTAAAATATAATTTCATTTTTATAAAATAACTTCAAATTCGATGGAAATAAAATAAAACATTTATTGAATCAACCAGATGCTGCAGTTCATAATATGGATACACATTACTAGCGTTGTAACAATATGCTTTTAGCATAAAAATATAATCTCGAGCATATTTGAAATAGCTAAAGCATATTCATTTTATTAAAAAGTAATAAAACATATCCTTTTCATTAAAAAGTACCGTAATAGCTAAAACATATTCTTCTTATTAAAAACATTCTTTTCAACAATAAATAAAAAAATCATGAAACTGATACTGGGTGGCCCAAAAGTCACTTTACCATTTTAAACTTTATTACGCACAAACTATAAAAGATAAACCTAATAAGTAAACTGCAAATAAAAGAAGAATATTTAAAGTTTTCAATGAAAAATTTCTTTCAAATATCTTCTTTCAACTTTGAGCTCTAGATGTCCTGTGTGTTTAGCATCACTCTTCTCAGCATATCTGATGAAAAAGAAGATCATTTCTTGGAAATATTTCGTTTTAGTTCATCAAGTGTGTCTGTATTATTTACCATTGCCTTTTCAATTAAATATTCCAAAAAAGAAAAATGTGGAGTAGTTATATCCATTTATCGCGTGGCCAAGAGATGTTGCCAAAGCGTAATTAAATCAGGTTGGATATGCTGTTCTTAAAAGTGTCATGGTATCAACTGAATTTTGTAAGGAAATAATTTTAAATCCTGTATTAATATGCGCCGTAGTGACGTGCGAGACAATCGTAATTGAAAACTACTTCTTTTCGTGAATGTTGAGTAGTCTTCTGTAACACTAAGATTCACAAGAAGATTAACTTCTTCAGTTTGAGATGACTTCAGTCTTTCAGTTCGATCTTTGTCAGCACATGATCTAGTTCGTCTGAATTTTTTTCTATCAACGCAAGGATGCAGATCTTCGATTTACTCTTGTTAAAATTTCTCATAAAACATCTCCTTACTTCAACAACTGATCCATTTCAATTGATAATAATAATCAACAATTGTGTGGCTCTTTTTTCCTTATTGAATTTAGCCATTTTTTGAGGTTCACGATTTCACACATTAAACAAGTAGATTTGAAATAGCTGAAATCTGAAAAACATGTATTGATTTTGTTTTATATCTACTAAAACTTTGAGTATTCTTCTTTGATTTGCCGTTTACTAAAAATTTGTATCATTTTTAGTTTGAGTGTAATCAAATTTCAAAATGGTAAAGTTACTTTTGGCCCACCCGGTATATTTCTCAGTTCAGAGATATGCCATATAAGCAAAATTATTAATTAACTAATTAATATATATTTACAAAAAAAAAACAATAGAAAGTAAGTATGTAGGTATTTTAGAAGACTGTTACCCACAATACATGGCAACATTATTGGAACATAAAAGCTGAATTAAGGTTAATGCTCGTAAAAGTTTCATAAATTAATATTAGAAAATGCATTAATTTTATCCTAAGAACTTTTCAACGCTTCTTAGTTAAAATTTACCCGTTTTATAAACCCGATATTACTGTGACTGAACTTAGTTAATCGATGTACACATTGAATCCATGGGCCATGAGTTGTTAATAAAACTTATTTAAACTTTTCAAAGATTTCAATTGCACCGAAACATGAGATTCAGAGATTGGCATCAAAATGCGATTTAAGGAGATTACTAGTAACTTAGTAAGTAATATCCCTTATCGCCACTCTGCATTATGTGTCTGAGTCTCTTCTTCCACAGAGATTTTAATTTCAGAGACAGTCACTCTCTGACTCTTAGTAGTAGATTCAGAATCTCTCGCAGCTAAATTAATGGTTACATAGGAATTAATTCAAGAATCAAGATCTTCCCCAGAGACATAAAATTTCTAAAATTGGACTCAGATTTGTCAAAGAGATTCTTGGAAAAATGTTCCATATTCTGCAGTCTGGCACTGGCAGGCTTATGATGTTATCAGGTACCTATATAAAAATAATTGCAGCACTTTAAATTAATTGAGCATAAAAAGCATATTTCGAAGAGAATATTGGCACAACCCTACAGGCTGCACAGTACATGACATATTAGGTACGTACATATTAGCTACATTATAATTTTTTTATAATGTAACTTTAAATTCCATGGAAATAAAAATTATAATCAAATTAAACAGAGGCTGACTCAGGCTGTAGCTCTTAAAATGAATTTACATTGAATAAAAGTCTTTAGGACAAATTTACAGTTTACGCCAAATCTACTTTCGATCAAGGCCCAACTGTACGCGGGTGCCAGTCGGCAAAGCATGCACAATCTGACCAGATTGTATTTGGTGGTAATTTGGTAAATTCCAATGATATCTCGGGAGATATTCAATTTCTCTAATAAAAAAATTCCTGCAATGTCAGAGGATATTTAGCTATCAATTCCTATATTACCATTAATTTTTGGAGGAGAAACTGGAAAAATGTTGGAGGACTAGACAAATTGATGAAAAATCAAAAATGTTGGCAGTTATTTCTCAGATTTTTGAAAAAGTCAGAGGAGTTCAGTGCACCAAATACAAACTGGCACAATCAGTCTCCAGATATTTATATTTTGGGGCAATTTCTCTCCAAAGATTTTCAAATTTCTCTCCAAAATGGCCAAAAATATATCCACTATTTACATGTAAACATAGAAATTAATTAGAAAACTATCGCCGGGCAATTCACAATTTTCAGAGTATGTCAGTTAAAGCCAATAAATTGGCTTAGATTTCAAAAGGTCAAAATTCAGATATGTCTAATCGGCTTGAAATTTTGAATTAATTCCTATATTCCACACATAATTTTGGCTTGAAATCTTCAAAAAATGAGCCAAATTGGCTTGGCTCAGAATTTTTGTGAAATTATGGCTCAAAAATTCATAAGTATCTAAAAGCTGAGCGGCGCACCACATTACGGCGCATTACAATACGGCGCACCACTGTACTTTCTATTAATGACCTCAATGTGAAAAACTGTTATGTAGTTTGTTGTATCCGCTAGTTTGTTGTTCTGCACACTTCATGATTGTTTAATGACCTGGCAGGGGGGTTCGGGGGGCGGCACGCCCCCCGATACATCTACCTAACGGCTAACTGATAAGTTTTTATTTACATCTCAGACTGAAAGTTTACAATAGTTACCCCATAAAATTACAATTACAGTTTTCTATGATGAATTTTATTTTCTATTACAAATTAAACATCTCAATCGAATAATTAAACTGTGTAGTATAAACATTGGATTCAGGTACCGTCAGGTGTCAGACATAAATTTGATACGACAATTACCTATCAAATTCACTCCATTTGTCATTAATCTGTATTAAAATTACCTATCTAATAGAATGTACAGTGGTGCGCCGTAATCTGGTGCGCCGTACTGGTGTGCGCCGCTCAGCTTTTAGATACGTATCCAAAAATTGGCTTACAATTTTCCAGCCTCTGAAACATGGGATTTGCCAATTTGGCAGGTATTAAATGTTGAATATATTCTTATGTTACCTTACCAATACTATGTATATAAAATTAGGTACCAAACTAGAATATTAGAATTTAGATACCTAAGGCTATTTGGATCATGGATGTTTTGTTTTTATTGGTATCTGCCAGACTGCCATCTGGCCTGCAATGCAATGCGCCTGCCAATGCCACTTTCCCATCATGTAACTAGGGGAAGTGTGCTACTAATCGTCCACTCAAGCAGTCACCCTCAGTATTTAGAACATCCAACAGAAATTTGTATATAAATATGAAAAATTCCATTCCTATCAGCATTACTAACCTTATACGAGACGACTACGAAGAAAAAGAAATTTTAAATACTTCTTTAAAAACAATAAGACTTGAAATATAAGATGATGTGATATTCATCAATAATCGTCCACTATTTTTAATAATCGACCTACAAAATTTTAATGATCGTCCATTACTTATTTATTAATCGTCTTTCTTACGTTTCAATAATCGTCTCCGTGCGATTATTGAAACAATAGCAGGGCGATTAATAAATAATATGTACTGCATAAGCTAATGTATATATTTCCTTTAAAGATCCCCTCCAAGCAAATTTTTTTATTGCTTAGTACCTAGATCAACGAGGCTAATGTTTTTTTATCATTTTACTGCAAACCCCATAAAATTTGATTGCATATATTTATTTTATATGCTTTCAAAGATTTTTAGTATCCAAACTCTACAAAACCTACTTTACTTCCGACTTTCTAATTTTCAGTCTGAAGAAGAAGAATGTACACCATTTGTTTTGATTGTCAACTAGGTATTTGGTTTAATAAATCTATTTATTATTCGTTTGAATCGTTTTATGTTTAAATTTCGATAAACTTATTTTAGAAACGTTTTTATACTTTTAGAAACAATTAATATCTTAAAAGAAGACCAAAGACGCATTGTTTGTTTAAAAATCTAAATTTGAAATCAAAACAAAGAGTGTACAATCTTCTTTCTCAGCGTCAGGTTGGAGATTCGCTTGATTGTTGCTCACAGATTAACTTTAAAAGCAAATATACTGAATATATATATATATACTGAACCGAATTGTATGCGGTTTGCGGAATAATGATCGTAGACCTTAGTTCTATAATATTATGTAATAAACTCATTTTTCCCGGAGCCTGGAGAGGACCTTTAAATTTAATAATTTTTAAGGTTACTCTTTTAATTGGGTTCCCAAATCAATTCAGAATAATTAAAGGAATATAAATAAATATTTGGTCAAAGAAACTCTCATATTTAAATGTCATAATAAATAGTTATACTTGATATTTATATGTAAAGTACATCGAAACTTATATTGTCAAATAAATAGTTCTCTAATAACGAATAAAATAAATAGATATTGATTAAGAATGTTCCCGACAATAAGATTTAAACAATATTATTTTTGTCTGGTCTATTTATGGAAATAAATTACTACCAATATTTACAATGAAAAACATCTATACCTACAATTAAATGAAAAATACCAACATAAAAAAAAATCACTAAATAATCGATAATTAGTTTCCTGATATAAGTAAATATTTCCTAATGAAAATTTCCATCGATAATAATCAAAAGATACACTAAAATTTGACAATCAAAATAACAGATTATTTTTCATAATATGGTATTATTTTTATCACACTACACGATGAATTTGTTTTGAAGCTTATACCGATGAGTCTTTTAATAATAAGCAATCAAAAATTGCACTAGGTAAATTCACCGTAGATAAAAAGATAAACATATAACATCTTAACTTCAATAAATATTAAAATAAACAACATGATTAAATGGAAAACAATAAATAATATATACAGGTGCTAAATTAAATTGTGTCCTCATGCATGTTGCAAATAAAGTTGAAATCTTCATCGTTTGATGAATCGTAGCCTGATGCTAACAAGAAATTTCTTGGAACACATGAAACATGCATTTTGCGATTACATTGATCACAATTTATCCACTTGATATTTGTTTTAGCTCGTTTATCAATGGAAAATTTTCCAGAGCAATAAGCACAGATCCAGTCACCTCCTTTAGCTCTCTGCTTTGCAGCCTTCTCTTCTAGATAAGCTCTATATTTAGAGGAGCTTATACACGATGGAAAGGGTTCTGTTGGATTTTTGTATTTCTTGTTAATTATAGGTCCAGTCCAAAACACGTGGTTAGCAAAAGATGTGGGTAATTTAGTCTTGGAAGTAGAAGGTGGATTATTATTTGTGTCTATCGAAATTTCAGGAGTTTCATTTATATCGAGTGGAATGACACATGACTCAGTGATACCTCTTGCGGTGGAAATTACAACATCTTCACATTCTTCAGTAACGGGATTATTCTCAGGTGATAAAATAGTAATGTCATCGTCATGGAGCTCAAATAGATTGTCACCCATTACAGGACTGTCTTCCAATTCGATGGGTGGGCACATAATGGTATATTCTTCATCCTCAACCACGACAGTGACTGTATCTACATTTTGTTCAGAGATAGAGTCTTCACCAGAATTAGACACATTTGATGAATTAAGAATTAAGTTGTTGGTATCTAGTTCATTTTCAATATTACCATTTGATTCATTTTCTTGAACTGTTATGTTATTAGTTAATATTTTCCATAGGTCTTCAACGGTGTACTCTTTGTATTTTTCTGAGTCATGGCCAAAATATTTTTGTATCACTAATTTCGTTAATGTGTGTGAATTTTCGTCAACAAAAAGAGAATCATTGGATGAGGTTTCAACCGATATTTCCTCGATATCAAAAGGTTCTTCCCGCACCTCCAAACACTTTGAGTAGTCTGGCTTATTAGGATTAAACGGGTAAATTCCAGTGGCAGAAAAACCGTTGATGACTGAGGATGGTTTAATCTTGGCGAGAACCTTTTTCAGGAGCGGTGCAACGTCTTGTTTGCGTACATTCACATTAGGATTTTCTCGCTGGAACTGGTGTACTTCTCGAGCCCAGTAAGCCTTCAAAGGTCTAAAAGGGCCGACATCTGCTGGCTGCAGGATATGTGTGGTATTTGGTGGTAATAAATACAGAATTACACCATTATTTTCGCATAGGAGAGAAGTCTGCAATGTCACGTCAGTTGAATGTCCATCAACAAACAGAAGAACTGGGGTTCTAATATTATTGTTCTTAATGTATGGGATGAAGGCATTCCCGAGGAATTCATACCAGCATTCAGATTTCATCCATGCATTCTCCGTCTTACCAATGAAATATCCATTAGGCACTGACCTTACAATATCGTCCGGTACTCTCTTATAAGGATAAATTATAGCAGGAGTGACAATATCACCATTTGCACAAAATGTTCCAACGAACGTTAATGTAGACTTTTCAGGACCAGGAGCCAGCTCGTAGACGTTTTTCCATCCTTTCAAACCAATTAACTTTCCAGTTGATGGACATAACTGAATATTTGTTTCATCACTATTAAATATACGTGATGGATCATCAAATATATCAGTAGCATTGATGAATTCCATTTCTTCTAATAGCTTAGCGAACCATGTCTTTATAGCAGTCTCTGTAACATTGGCCCTTGCCTTTGACACTCTTTCAGGGGTGCGAACAACAACTTCAGGATGTCTTTTACAGAAAGCCTTGGATAGAGAATATATTTTAGTAAACATTTTTTTTAATATAAAAATATATACCTATTCATTAAAAATGGTTACAGTAGAGATCGTCTATATTGAATGAGTTAGGATGTAGCCTGAATAGTGAACGGATTTTCTTTAGTCTACCATACAATAGGCTGAAGAGACTCTTGTTTTCTAAAACTGATGTCAATTCATCGCGGACAAAAGAAAATTAATTTAATATTAAGGCTGAATCCAAACTCATTCACTATAGAGGAGTTCTACTGTAAAATTAATTGCAAAGAAATAACTTACTGTGAACCAAGTTCTGCCAGGTCTACCGTTAACAAACGGTGTCTTCCTCTCTCCATTTGGATCATCCTTAATGTACATTTGTACAGTATTCAATACATCTTGGTAATGAGGCGGAAAACCACGTTTCAAACTCCTTCTAATCCATCCAACAATCGCTTTCTCTTCTTCTTTACTTAAAGGTCCCCTCCAAGCAAATATTTTTATTGCCTTATTCAACTAGGCTAATGTTTCTTATCATTTTGCTGCAAACCGCATTGCATTTGGTAGAATATTTTTAATTCTTTATGCTCTTAAAGATTTTTTTAATCAAAACTGGACAAAACCTATTTTACTTCCAACTTACTAATTTAAGAAATTTTCAGCCTGAAGAAAAAGAATGTACACCATTTGTTTTGATTGTCAAATAGGTATTAGTTTTAATAAATCCATTTAATATTCATGTAAAGGTATAAAATTGAATGAACTTATAATAGAAACGTTTATATACGTTAAGAAACAATTACTATCTAAAATAATTTAAATAAAGGCCGAAAATGCATGGTTTGTTTATAAAATTCAAATTTGTAATCAAAACAAAGAGTGTACAATCTTCTTCTTGAGCATCAGATTAGTGATTCACTCAATTGTTGCTCACAGAGTATTAAAAAACTTTAAAAACTAATTATAAAATATATACTGAACCGAATTGTATGCAGTTTGCAGAATAATGATCGTAGACCTTAGTTCTATAATATTATGTTATAAACTCATTTTTTTCCCGGAGCCTGGAGAGGACCTTTAAAAATGGATCCCGACCCATTTTCCTTTCGATTGGAGTGCGTCCTCTCAATTTATCCAGCAGAGTTGATTTTGGTACCGAATACTTGTTGCAAGATTTTCTGATAGACATTCCATTTCTTACTTCTCTTATAGCAGCAAGCATTTGTATTTCAGTGTAGCTAAATTTAGGTCCTTTTTTTGATGGTGCCATTCTAATAATCTTTTCACACGATACCTTACCACTCACTCAATCACTAATAACTAATTCTCAGCTGCCAACTGGTTATCATTTTAAATATAAACTCTTAGGTATCTGATCGAAATATCGACCAACTTGGTGATACGATACTTGTTTTATATCTATTAATCGTGCACATTCGTATAATCGTCCTATGAAAATAATCTACTAATCGATCATTATCAATGATCGTCCGTTGATAAAAGTTAATAATCGACCAGATATTCAAATCGGTATTGAATGAAAAATATGCAATTTAAGCTGGACGAATTTTGAAATTAGAATTTAACATCCGGTTGTATACCTTACATCTTAAGCGTTATCATATACTCCAGTGAGAAATAAGATTATATGTATATGAAAAAATTAACCCCAATGTCAATAATCGTCCAACTGGTCGATTATCAAAAAGTGTCAATTTCGATATCTGATGCTCGTCCTCGCTTTACTAAAATAATTATTGTGTTTCTCACACTCTTTCGGTATTTTAAATGACCTTAGTATGTTTATAAATTAATTAGATATAAAAAAAAACATTACTCAATTAATAGATACTAATAAACACCGAATGAAAGATTTCGAGTCTTATCAGATTCAGAAGAAAAATTGTAAAAACCTGACAAAATGAACAATTTAATCAGATGGAGGCAGTAATAATTCAATTTTCGCGGTTAAAACTGATCCGTTTATTAGTTTTCAATTGAGAAGATTTCATTCTATACATTGTTGAAAATTGTGCTCTTCTACGCGGTAAATTATTCTTATTATTTAAAGTTATGTCAAGAGTGGACGATTAGTGGGTGGTGGTCGAACATTAGCACACTTACCCTACCTAGGCTATGTTGTTTAATTCATTATTCTATCAATATCATTAACTACATACTAAATACAGTAAGTTGAACCTAGCTATGGTTGAAAATAGCTTTCAGAAAATGATAAATCCATAATCAGTTCAGCCTGTTAAGGTAATATTTTAACTAGAAGCTAGTTAGGCGATTAGATTTGTCCGCATTTTAGGGAAATGTAACAACCGAAACTTTTTGAGAATTCACTAAGTTTTGTATGCAAGACAATTGAAATAGCCGAAGATCTAACATTCATATATTATTGTCATTTCACTCCTCATTTATGGTCTTAGAAGATTGCAATTTAGTCATACAAAAGTAAAGCGTTAAATTCTCCTAATTCAATTGATGGTCGCACACTCGGGAGGATTTTCAACCATCCAAACGATGGAAGATTAAATAAAAAAATTTTAACTACCTATGCAATAAATATATTTTTGTAATGTAACTATTATATAAAAATGCAATATGTGTTAGAGAAAATATAAATATTGAGAGCAAAAGTGGTCAAACAGATTAACTTTAAGGGGACCGTCTCCCTCAAATCTGAAACAAAATCGAATTATCTTTTTATCGCATAAAATTATGTCCAATAGTCTCCCGGAAAACATGTTAATAATTATTTTTGTCAATGACTTCAAATTGCTCTCTCTCTCTCTCCACCAATTCCTCAGATTTTCTTTTCCTATTTTTTCACAGCATTTTTCTTTTATCTTCTATGACCCCACCATAACTTCCCCTCTAAATCTTCTATGACCACATCATAACTTCCCCTCTTAATGGTTAATTGATATGACTGTATTATAGTTACCATGATGAGACTGCATTTGAAGACTCGAATTGGAATTGAGAAATACAACAAGAGATTCACATTAATTTATTATAAATTTTTTTTTTTTGTGAGAATACAATGTCCTATCAATTATCACACAGAAGGTATGGAACAGCAGCTACCTAAATCTTCTAAATTCATGCGTAGAAAAACTATCAAATGGAATAAAAAGTTGATATGTAGAATAGGCAATAGCGAATTATCCATCTAAACGTCTTTCATTCATTTATCTACTAAATTTTATAGGCGTACATTTACGGACATATTCAATTTAAATTATCAATGTATTTATTTCATGTCTTGTTAGGATCAGAGTTTTTATAATTAGCAAAACAGAAAATAAATAAGTGAACTTTGAAGTCATAGTACAGTGGCTTCATGAATAGTCATCTAGCCGTGACAATGCTCACGGATACAGAAAAGCTACTCCGTTTTCAAGTCACAGACTGACTAAAAGAACACATTGAGCACGAATAGAATATGAAAACGAAGAAGTGATAGTAAATTAAATCTAAGAGCCTACCTCTACATAAGATATGACCTTTCATTTGAACCCTATCGTTATCCTCACAAATATATAATAGGTAACACAGACAACCCAAATTACAACAGTTAGAGGAAAATTCATGTCATTCATCAAAGCCCGTTGATGGACCAGTGTGCAGTAACTAGTGCTATATCCTTTTTCAGATTAGTTACTAAAGGGGGGGGAAATATACATGAAATAGGGAAGAAATACCTTTGAAATCTTTCCGCACAAAGTAATCGAAATTCTGTAATGGAAATTAAAAAGTGAAGTCTATAAAAGTAATAATGGAAATGTATTTGCAACTATGAAAACTTGAAAGACTGCTTAGAACAACATCCCACCTCGGAATAAATAGCTACCTACATTAATCATACACATATCTAACACAAACCTCCAAGAATATATGTCTATAGCTACTTATTCAGACTTCCTTGCTAAAATTAATTCTTAAAAGCTAGATATGTTATTAGAACTTAAATATTAGTATTAAATAATCACAGCTAGCAAAAAATCTTATAATGTAGGTAGGTACAATTAATTCACTAATAATTATTACCTTCAAATTCATAATTACATTCTGAATATTATTTGTCTCAAAATGTTTTAGAGCATTGTATGACGGATTGGCTACAGCTAGTGGGATTTTGTACTTCTACAATAAACTACATGGCTCATAAATAGACTATAGTGTTAATTAATTTTAACGATTATTATTTAGGGTAAATCCTTGTGAATTATTGCTGGTGGGATTACAATGTAGCTGAAATAACTGATACAAGAAACTTTGGAGTAGAACTCATAGAAATACACAACCTTTCTATTAAAAATTGAAATAAATAAATTGAAAATTTGACTAATTAAATAATGGAAAAAAACAAAATATACTGATAAAAATTTCAATTGAAAAACTATTAAAAAAGTATTTTTGAATCTGGAATTTTCATTTTCACAATGGATTTAGCTATTATGCAACTTAATAAATGGTTAAAGTGGATACATTTTTAATAATATATTTAAATATTATTTATGTTAGTTTACGGTGCAATCAAAAAGATTTTCTTTAAAATATTGGTTAACCACATGGGAGGCAATAACTTTAATAGATTAATTAAATCAATTACGACTAAGGTACAGGGGTGGGAAGACCTCATTTCACACTACTAAAACATTATTTGCCCTTACTTTGACTCCTGTTAGACACTATTATGTTGATTACTCATTTATTTTGATTGATCTTTAGTACCAAAACTAAGACTAATCAAAAAGGTATTTAATGATTTTATCAGTGAACATACAATTGAATATGTAAATTAGATAATTTCGTAAGGTATTTTTTAGCGCTTAGCACGAATTCTAATGTTAAAAATGAAAATGAATTCAAATCAGTAGTTCAGAAATGAAATCTCATTATTCTGAAAAAAAAACTATCATTACCAAGGGATACTTTAACAAATGAACACCCCTTACTTTTAAAATATAAATTATATTTTAGTTTGTAAAGGTTTATAATAGCTATACAAATTAAGCATTTACAGATTCATATGCAGTTACTCATTTATGATTTAAATTAGTGGGAATAATACCATTAGTTTAGGATATTGATTTTTAGATAGTAAAAAAAGACCAGTCTACCATAGGTACAGAGGACCAGTCTACCATAGGTACAGAGGACCAGTCTACCATAGGTACAGAGGACCAGTCTACCATAGGTACAGAGGACCAGTCTACCATAGGTACAGAGGACAAGTCTACCATAGGTACAGAGGACCAGTCTACCATAGGTACAGAGGACCAGTCTACCATAGGTACAGAGGACCAGTCTACCATAGGTACAGAGTACCAGTCTACCATAGGTACAGAGGACCAGTCTACCATAGGTACAGAGGACCAGTCTACCATAGGTACAGAGGACCAGTCTACCATAGGTACAGAGGACCAGTCTACCATAGGTACAGAGGACCAGTCTACCATAGGTACAGAGGACCAGTCTACCATAGGTACAGAGGACCAGTCTACCATAGGTACAGAGGACCAATCTACCATAGGTACAGAGGACCAGTCTACCATAGGTACAGAGGACCAGTCTACCATAGGTACAGAGAACCAGTCTACCATAGGTACAGAGTACCAGTCTACCATAGGTACAGAGGACCAGTCTACCATAGGTACAGAGAACCAGTCTACCATAGGTACAGAGTACCAGTCTACCATAGGTACAAAGAACCAGTCAACTATTGAGTCTAATCTACAAGTCTACTTACTATTGCTTCACAAAACATGATATGTTTAATAATGGAGTTTGTAAATAATATACTCATATTAATTATAGTTAGATTCAATGCAATGTTATTCGTAAGACGGTCAATTATTTTTACGATCAATTATTTTTAACTTATTTTAGTCAATTTTGATGCGCTGAATCCAACATTTTCTACTTACTGTGATGGCATTACGAAATAATCAATGCATTCTAACTACATATAATAAATTATCTCTGAGAAATTATACAAGAAATAAATGGAAGGAAGTTTTTTGATAATGATGATCTATGATATAAAAATCAGAATATAAATGAGCTTTTCCATTTCATTACGGTTGGAAAATGAAGTCTTTAAATTAGAATATTTATTCCTGAGCAAATAGTATTTTGGAATTTTTCAGATGAGTTAAAAAGAGTAAAATTAGAACCACTTGAAAATGGCAGGTAAAAGTATTCAAAAATTTGGCAGATGAGTGAATCAAACAAGTGACGTCACAAGCAACAAGATGAGGTTACCATGTAGTCATTTTAAATGTAGTAATTATATAAAATCTGATCTAAAATACAGGTTTCAATTTTCAGAAATTAGAAATTAATTATTATTTTAATTACTAGCCTGTACAGATAACAGAGACTACTAAATGGTAAACTGCTCTAGTGCTATAGTGACGTCACTGACATAACAAAATGCAATATTTTCCCCTTAGTTGTAGGTATTGTGCGACAGTAACGAGAGTGAAAAATGTACAGCATCTGCAGCCATTTCCTGACTAGTAGCTTAGCTACAAAATATTTTAAAGATATTAAATAAGACATACTTCTATTTTATTCATAGTAATTTTCAACATTTCAAATCTATATCATATTCAGGAAAGTGAATTAGCTAGCTGTAATTTTAAAATAAAATATTAAAAAATATTTTAGGTTTTATGCATTTGTCGTGTTGAATCTTTTTATATATAAAAAATATACCTACATTTATTTACATAACTGAAGTTGATATATGTCAAAATATTGAAAATTATTGTGAATAAAATGAAATATTTCCTCTATGTAATATTAATTGAAATGATATATCCAAATATAAAAATTGAAAAGAATTAAGGTACTAATCTCATTACTGTGATTGGCTGAAAATATTATGACGTCACACTCGAGAACACAGAAATTAACCAATCGTAGCCACCAAATTCCTTTCGGTAAATTTATATTAAATAATACAAAATAAAGAGAATTAAAACAAAAGTTCTGGTAAAATGTCATAAAATGATTGTTTTCAATGACTGTGAAAATAGCACCTTATAAACGTACGTAATTGAAATATTTCTAAAATAAAATGCTAGAACAAATTGCAGAAATAACAACCATCTTTGTTTTGAATGATAAAAACAAAAACAAACCATTCACACATGTCAATGAAACAATTGAATTCACTAATACGAATTAAAATTTACAGCTACATAACTAGAACTAGTTGATAGGTCATGAATAAAATAATACTTAATTCAAAGTTATGTACACTGACTTACGAATTGGATACCAACTCTATTTAGGACAAAACTGGCAAATATAATTACCAGCACATTAAGAAATGTTCTCTTTAATTATTATGGAGGAATTGAAGTCACTTGAAGATTATTGCACGAATTGGAGGAGAGACAAATGGTAGATAATATTTTCACAGTCAGACCCAATGAAGTCAAACCGTTAAAGATTGAGAGGCTTTGAGAACAAGAGAGTATTTGAAATGATAAAGTCATTATGGCACAATGAGTAGCTGATAGGCTAAGTTATTAATTATCGGTCAGTTACACATTTTCGAACACGTAAGAGAAAAAATAAATTATTATTTAACTATTATTTTAATTGGTATCCATGATACCTGCAGGTTAAAATAATAGATAATAGATAAAAAATAGATAAACCATAATTATTAGCTATATATTTTTTCTTACGTGTCCGAAAATGTGAAACTGACTGATAATTAAGAACTTCTTTAAGTGAAGAAGAAATACAAAGGACTAAGCAGTGGAAGACTATGAATTAGCTAGCTGATAGTGCTCTAGGTTCACCTAAATCACCCCACAATGATATGTTTCAGTTTGTCCTTTGAAAGTTACATAGAATGGCGGTAAATATCTGCTACTGAAGTTGAACTATCTAGGAGTTTAGAACATTCCATTTCATATGAAGATCTCAATTTAACTTCATTCCCTCTAAAATCTAACGAAAACTAAACACCAATAGAATTCACATATTTACACTAGGAGTGATAACTAAAGATTACTTCTGATTGAAGAGATATGGGATGGAATGACCAAGGCGTCACTTGTCAGCCATTAGGAGGTAGAGAAGTTTGGTCAGTTGAAGAAGAACTGGAAAGTGAAATAGCAACCATTTTAGCCGATGATGTACATTACTAGATGACATGTGCTTCATGGCTATTTAATAAACCATTGGATATTTCATATTCAGTAATATGAAATTGGATATTTCATATTCATCCATATGAAAATCCACATTACCAGCCAGTGGGGTGGGCGGCATACTACAATTCCAACCAATCGGACGGGTGGTGTATCACATTTCCAACCAGCTGGGCGGCGTGCCACATTTCCAGGTAATTGGGTTGGGTGACACATTTCCAGCCAACTGGGCAGTGTAGCCATATTTCAAGGCAATTGGGCAGCGTGCCACATTTCCAGGCTATTGAGCGGTGTACCACATTTTCAGGCAATTGAGCGGTGTACCACATTTTCAGGCAATTGGGCGGTGTACCACATTTTCAGGCAATTGGGCGGCGCGCCACATTTCCAGGCTATTGAGCAGTGTACCACATTATCAGGCAATTGAGCGGTGTACCACATTATCAGGCAATTGGGCGGTGTACCACATTATCAGGCAATTGGGCGGTGTACCACATTATCAGGCAATTAGGCGGTGTACCACATTATCAGGCAATTGGGCGGTGTACCACATTATCAGGCAATTGGGCGGTGTACCACATTATCAGGCAATTGGGCGGTGTACCACATTTCCAGCCGATCGGTCGATGTACCACATTTCCAGCCGATCAGTCGATTTACCACATTACCAGCAAGTAGGGCGAACATTGTAGCTACTACAGATCCAGCCAATGGGCGGTGTACCACATTTCAAGTCAATCAGACAAACGTTGTACCACATTTCCAGCAAGTAGGGCGGTGTACCACATTTCCAGCAAGTAGGGAGGTGTACCACATTTCCAACCAGTTTGGTAACATTCCAAGTCTAGCCTATCAGCAGGGATATGTTTGCTTGAAATTGTTGATTAGGAGTAACTACTAAGGGCGCTGTTTTACATTCACTCCTCCACGATCCCTTTTCCTGCCAATGAATTGCTGTGACAATTCACTAAAACCGGAGAACATAGATACACCTTAAACATTTCAGTGGCCTGCTATCAAGAGCAAAATCAGCTTGTGTTGCCAACTCCAGGGCCGATCCTGTCAATCTGCCGATACTTCTTTCTCTTGACGGACACATTGTCTCGGTATAGCACAGGGTCTAGTCTCACCTGTGATGACTGTTGAGGCAGTCTGCCCAGTATGGAGCTGAAGGTGTTGAGACAGGAAGAACGGTCACTGAAGTGGAGGGATGTTCTCCAAACACCACTGAAACAAAATGAATATTAATGTTAATGTGTAGCTATTAAAGAAAATGAGAAATAATTCAACGAATATTATTAATTTTAGTGAGGGGCAAATATCTAATGTTTACGTTTTTAAATTCACATTAAAAAAATGACTTGACAACCTTTGAACTCTCTTACCTTGATTCAGAGTTAGGATCTTTGAACTGTTTTCTTTGAGTGAGTTTAATTGGAGGTCTCTTCGAAACTCCTGAGAAAAAAAGGTATTAAATATTGAATACAATGAAGCAATAATAAAAACAGATTTCTTATATAAATAATCAAAAAATTATATTTCATGACTACGAAAAATATGGTTAAATAAATTAAAATAATACATAACTAGATGAAATAATTTAGCCATCATTGAGAAAATCAGATTAGCAATACGTAAAAAAAATGTTGCCGAGTAAGTTATCTAGGCTACCTAGTATGTTCAATATCTGTAACTAACTAGGCAACCAGTGACCAGTATGTTCAATATCATCTGTAACTAACTAGGCAACCAGTGACCAGTATGTTCAATATCTGTAACTAACTAGGCAACCAGTGACCAGTAAATTCAATATCTGTAACTAACTAGGCAACCAGTGACCAGTAGGTTCAATATCTGTAAGTAACTAGGCTACCTGTGTCCAGTAGGTTCAATATCTGTAACTAACTAGGCAACCAGTGTCCAGTATGTTCAGTATCTGTAACTAACTAGGCTACCTGTGACCAGTAGGTTCATATCTGTAACTAACTAGGCTACCTGTGACCAGTAGGTTCATATCTGTAACTAACTAGGCTACCTGTGACCAGTAGGTTCATGAGAATATCATCGCAGTTGCCAGTCTTGATGACAGTAGCGTGTAGTTGAGTTGGTAAGTAGTGCTGGTACATGTGTTGGTAGTATCGATGGTACAGAGCTGCTCCTGTAAGCACCATAGAGTAGGAGTTGGACCATGTACTGCTGTACCGGTACATGCCGTTCTGTAGAAAATAAATTATTGATATAGTATAATGGTGGGTAACAGCTACAGCAAATTATATACTTTTTCAAATAGCATGAATATTTTTAAAAGGTTATAGTTATAGTGAATAAATCGCAATAGAACACAGAGTTTGGACTACCATATCGAGATTACGACACTGAATAAGATAGCCCTATTACTTCAAACTGTAAATATCAATCACATTCTTTCACTAATCTAAACAGCATCTCTAATTATATGCTGGGGGTCTAACCCTCACCTCGGATTGGGTGAAACTCCTAGCGGGATAGCCCACTATCCTGTCAGGGAAATTCCTCCAAACTCTGAAGGCAAAGTCCATCTCCTCTGACGTCACCAGTGCATCCTCATCTAGCGAGAAGATGGCTGCTGATTGGTCAGAATTCCTGGCGAAACTCTTGCGTGTGATTTGAGGAGACTGTCGGTTGAGGTGTCGTTGGTGGGGGGAGGAGATGGGGGAGAGTGTCAGGGAGAGGGGAATGTTGGCAGTGGGCAGACGGTGGGGGTTGGGGAGGGGGTGAGTTTTGCTGCCCCAGATGATGTTGATCTGAAGAATAAAATAAAGTTGAGAATTATGTGCCTAGTGGGTTTACTTCATTTTCAAGGAATAATTGAGAAATTTATAATTTAGCCTTTGAAACTATTCAGAATTTTCTAAAGACTAGTGACCATTATAGGTAAGTGTCATTGTCGTGTAGCCTGCCTAAAAAATCTGACGTAACTCACCTGCCTACCATTTGAATGTGACGTAACTCACCTGCCTACCATTTGAATGTGACGTAACTCAGCGGCCTATTACTTGAATGTGACGTAACTCACCAGCCTATCACTGTAATCTGACGTAACTCACCTGCCTACCATTTGAATGTGACGTAACTCAGCGGCCTATTACTTGAATGTGACGTAACTCACCAGCCTATCACTGTAATCTGACGTAACTCACCTGCCTACCATTTGAATGTGACGTAACTCAGCGGCCTATTACTTGAATGTGACGTAACTCACCAGCCTATCACTGTAATCTGACGTAACTCACCTGGCTGACGTGTTTGCTCCTGGCTACATTTTTGACGAGGCGATAAAAAGGTGTAGAGTGAAGGTTGGCTGCACTGCCACCGTGACTGACGTAAATCACTGCAGTGAACCTGAGACAGTGAAATACGTGGTAAAATTGAGAAACATCTGCAGGATACTTCTAATTTAGCAAAACAATATTTATCTAAATAAGAAATAAGATTAGCAATTATTAGTTAGCGTCAAATGCCTCCATTTTGATTGAAGGGTTCCAAATTTTCGAGCAGTTCTAAAATTTCAATCATAAAGCAATATATATTTATAATTTAAATAACGAGCTAAATTATATAAATCCTTCAATGATCGAAATTGTGGAACAGTTTGAACATACCCCAGTAGCTACTTCAATAACTAATAAGTTAATAACAGAGATGTTACCTTACCATTGCAATCACTCACCTGTTATGGTCGTAGTGTGAGGAGTAGAAGGGGAAGTCCCTCATATCGTCAGAGTAAGTGAGGTTGATGGCCAGGGCTCCAGGGTGACTATTCCACACCTCCAGAGACCGGCACCTGTGGCGTAGTACTCTCTCGTATACAATCTGCAATGGAGAAGTTTAGGAACAACATTGGAATAGAGAGGAGGGAAAAAGGACTATATTCACATTTACGATCAATTCCAAAGCAATTACCATTCCCAGCTATCACTTCTTACTCAATAGAGTTGGACATACACAATTTACAGTTTTACATAATGCATTTACAATGTAGCTATCATTTTATACAAACTTTCGATTTTAATTTTCTTTGAAATTTTAATATCCAAAATTATCATTCAGCTATTCTCCAAATGAAAAGTCACTACATGGATGACTTCAGATTGAAAAACATTCTCCAGCCCAATAAGATGTTACTTCCCTATTCTGTACACTGTGCCTTTACCAGCCCAATAAGATGTTACTTCCCTATTCTGTACACTGTGCCTTTACCAGCCCAATAAGATGTTACTTCCCTATTCTGTACACTGTGCCATTACCAGCCCAATAAGATGTTACTTCCCTATTCTGTACACTGTGCCTTTACCAGCCCAATAAGATGTTACTTCCCTATTCTGTACACTGTGCCTTTACCAGCCCAATAAGATGTTACTTCCCTATTCTGTACACTGTGCCATTACCAGCCCAATAAGATGTTACTTCCCTATTCTGTACACTGTGCCTTTACCAGCCCAATAAGATGTTACTTCCCTATTCTGTACACTGTGCCATTACCAGCCCAATAAGATGTTACTTCCCTATTCTGTACACTGTGCCTTTACCAGCCCAATAAGATGTTACTTCCCTATTCTGTACACTGTGCCTTTACCAGCCCAATAAGATGTTACTTCCCTATTCTGTACACTGTGCCATTACCAGCCCAATAAGATGTTACTTCCCTATTCTGTACACTGTGCCTTTACCAGCCCAATAAGATGTTACTTCCCTATGTACATAGTGTCAGTACCTGCAAAGTAGTGAGGACAATACTGTTGACGGATGAGAAGTACTGGTTGTAGAGCACTTGACTCTGCTGTTTCATCCTAAGGATTGAGTCAGGAGTGACGGATCTCACCAACTCTGGAACCTAAAAAAACCACTCTCGTTACCAGAAAAAAATATAAGAGGCCAAGTGCTAACACTTTATACTTTCACCGAAATGCATATAAACTTATTAATAATTATCAATTATTTAATCTATAAAAGCCTAATTATATTATACAAGTTATGCCTTCACATTTTGAAAATCTGAAGCTGGTGCGTGTGTTTGTACCCTCAATTTCTCATTAGTTTCCTTATATCAATTTCTAGAATGTGTTCAAATAATGGATGTCTATTCGCTAATATTTCAAAATGAAAAGAAGAGTTGTACCAAGCCTTTGAGCTACTGATTTTCTAAGGGGAATAACATTTACATGAGAATCAAATGTAAATGTGGTGACAAAAAGGAAGTAAATAAGGAAGAATATTTAAAAGCAGTGGAAATGTAAAAGTTTTTCTTCATTTTCTGATTTTTCTCTAATACGACAGTCTCCAAAAGAAGAGAAATTACAACTAGCACCAGTTAGTTTTCTATTATTGATTGTAATGTTCACTTTATAAAATTTGAGTAAAATATATCAAAGTTTTAATGTAACCTAAAAAATACGCTGTAAAATGAAAGGAAAATTGATAATTTAAAATATAATTAAAGAAGAGAGTGAGACGAATATCTACATAGATTCATTGCATTAAATGACCTTTTTTTATGTCAGTTATAAAACTGTTAAACGCGTGCAACCAATAGCTATAGTTTAAAATACCGTTACTTATCAATTTAGAACAATATGCTTTTTATCACATTAATGAGGTAGTAAGTGAATTATTATTACTGCTAATAAAACAATAAACTTAAGCTACTTACTATACAGTCCTTATCAAAGAAAGTGATGAAATGGAGGTAAGAAGCTATTAAACAAATCTACTGATAGCTACGAGGTCAAAACCGAAACATTTTAATAAAAAGCTTTTATACAGGGTGACCCACGAAAAGATGTACCAATGTTTGAATTAATATAAATATCGTACACGTACAATCTTAAGCAATGACTGTGGTAGAATGGATACATGAGAAAAAAATATAATTTTTAAATTCACTCAATTTTTAACTACTTATAAATACGATATTTATATTAATTCTAAGGTGGGTACACTTTTTTGTGGGTCACCCTGTATAGAACTAGAAGCATTATTTTACATGAAGATAAAATTTGATTCAATTAACTAAATGCTAAATTACTTGAATATGCCATGATTTTCATTCAATCAAAAAATAGTGTTTTATTTTTCACCGAAAAAAAGGCCTTCAATGGATCGTATCTATGATACTATAACTCTACCATTTAGTTGTCATTGCAGTTCATTTTAATTGGAAAATTGGCTCAATTTCTAGCAAACTTTTCAGTGTGCAAACACACAAGCAATATTGACAGAGTTTGAAAATAGCTATGCAGAATTAATAGGCTACACTTTAAATTCACAGTTTGAATAATAAATACATTTAATTATTATTAACTAACTAGGTACCTACTTCGAAAATATTCAGTTTAAGATTATTTAGTGAACACTACAAAATAACGGTAATAGAATTTTCTACTATTTAAACAGTAGAGCAGCTAATATCATTAATAATGTAACTCCAAATTGACATAAGAAACTATTTCTTAGATCGTATATCGTAGAGAATATTTCAATTTATAGATAATTGAAGTTATCGACTAGACTGATAGCAGAGATAAGGAAGACTTAGATAAGAAAAATAGTGACACTTTGGACTTCTTACCAAAAGCAAGCACGAGTGATAATGTACTGCACACACTACATGTAATGTACTGCACACACTACATGTAATGTACTGCCCACACTACATGTAATGTACACACTACATGTAATGTACTGCCCACACTACATGTAATGTACTGCCCACACTACATGTAATGTACACACTACATGTAATGTACTGCCCACACTACATGTAATGTACTGCCCACACTACATGTAATGTACACACTACATGTAATGTACTGCCCACACTACATGTAATGTACTGCACACACTACATGTAATGTACTGCACACACTACATGTAATGTACTGCACACACTACATGTAATGTACTGCCCACACTACATGTAATGTACACACTACATGTAATGTACTGCCCACACTACATGTAATGTACTGCACACACTACATGTAATGTACACACTACATGTAATGTACTGCCCACACTACATGTAATGTACTGCACACACTACATGTAATGTACTGCACACACTACATGTAATGTACTGCACACACTACATGTAATGTACACACTACATGTAATGTACTGCCCACACTACATGTAATGTACTGCACACACTACATGTAATGTACTGCACACACTACATGTAATGTACTGCCCACACTACATGTAATGTACTGCCCACACTACATGTAATGTACACACTACATGTAATGTACTGCCCACACTACATGTAATGTACTGCCCACACTACATGTAATGTACACACTACATGTAATGTACTGCCCACACTACATGTAATGTACTGCACACACTACATGTAATGTACTGCACACACTACATGTAATGTACTGCACACACTACATGTAATGTACTGCACACACTACATGTAATGTACTGCACACACTACATGTAATGTACTGCACACACTACATGTAAGGTACTGCACACACTACATGTAATGTACTGCACACACTACATGTAATGTACTGCACACACTACATGTAATGTACTGCACACACTACATGTAATGTACTGCACACACTAAATGTAATGTACTGCACACACTAAATGTAATGTACTGCACACACACTACATGTAATGTACTGCACACACACTACATGTAATGTACTGCACACACACTACATGTAATGTACTGCACACACACTACATGTAATGTACTGCACACACACTACATGTAATGTACTGCACACACACTACATGTAATGTACTGCACACACACTACATGTAATGTACTAAACACACTACATGTAATGTACTAAACACACTACATGTAATGTACTGCACACACTACATGTAATGTACTGCACACACTACATGTAATGTACTGCACACACTACATGTAATGTACTGCACACACTACATGTAATGTACTGCACACACTACATGTAATGTACTGCACACACTACATGTAATGTACTGCACACACTACATGTAATGTACTGCACACACTACATGTAATGTACTAAACACACTACATGTAATGTACTGCACACACTACATGTAATGTACTGCACACACTACATGTAATGTACTAAACACACTACATGTAATGTACTGCACACACTACATGTAATGTACTGCACACACTACATGTAATGTACTGCACACACTACATGTAATGTACTGCACACACTACATGTAATGTACTGCACACACTACATGTAATGTACTGCACACACTACATGTAATGTACTGCACACACTACATGTAATGTACTGCACACACTACATGTAATGTACTGCACACACTACATGTAATGTACTAAACACACTACATGTAATATACTGCACACACTACATGTAATGTACTGCACACACTACATGTAATGTACTGCACACACTACATGTAATGTACTGCACACACTACATGTAATGTACTGCACACACTACATGTAATGTACTGCACACACTACATGTAATGTACTGCACACACTACATGTAATGTACTGCACACACTACATGTAATGTACTGCACACACTACATGTAATGTACTGCACACACTACATGTAATGTACTGCACACACTACATGTAATGTACTAAACACACTACATGTAATGTACTGCACACACTACATGTAATGTACTGCACACACTACATGTAAGGTACTGCACACACTACATGTAAGGTACTGCACACACTACATGTAATGTACTGCACACACTACATGTAATGTACTAAACACACTACATGTAATATACTGCACACACTACATGTAATGTACTGCACACACTACATGTAAGGTACTGCACACACTACATGTAAGGTACTGCACACACTACATGTAATGTACTGCACACACTAAATGTAATGTACTGCACACACTACATGTAATGTACTGCACACACTACATGTAATGTACTAAACACACTACATGTAATATACTGCACACACTACATGTAATGTACTGCACACACTACATGTAATGTACTGCCCACACTACATGTAATGTACTGCACACACTACATGTAAGGTACTGCACACACTACATGTAAGGTACTGCACACACTACATGTAAGGTACTGCACACACTACATGTAATGTACTGCACACACTAAATGTAATGTACTGCACACACTACATGTAATGTACTGCACACACTACATGTAATGTACTGCACACACTACATGTAAGGTACTGCACACACTACATGTAAGGTACTGCACACACTACATGTAATGTACTGCACACACTAAATGTAATGTACTGCACACACTACATGTAATGTACTGCACACACTACATGTAAGGTACTGCACACACTACATGTAAGGTACTGCCCACACTACATGTAATGTACTAAACACACTACATGTAATGTACTAAACACACTACATGTAACGTACTGCACACACTACATGTAATGTACTGCACACACTACATGTAATGTACTGCACACACTACATGTAATGTACTGCCCACACTACATGTAATGTACTGCACACACTACATGTAATGTACTGCACACACTACATGTAATGTACTGCACACACTACATGTAATGTACTAAACACACTACATGAAATGTACTGCACACACACTACATGTAATGTACTGCCCACACTACATGTAATGTACTGCACACACTACATGTAATGTACTGCACACACTACATGTAATGTACTAAACACACTACATGTAATGTACTAAACACACTACATGTAATGTACTGCACACACTACATGTAATGTACTGCACACACTAAATGTAATGTACTAAACACACTACATGTAATGTACTAAACACACTACAGGTAATGTACTGCACACACTACATGTAATGTACTGCACACACTACATGTAATGTACTAAACACACTACATGTAATGTACTGCACACACTACATGTAATGTACTGCACACACTACATGTAATGTACTAAACACACTACATGTAATGTACTGCACACACTACATGTAATGTACTAAACACACTACATGTAATGTACTGCACACACTACATGTAAGGTACTGCACACACTACATGTAATGTACTGCACACACTACATGTAATGTACTAAACACACTACATGTAATGTACTGCACACACTACATAGAAATAATAGTCACCTGTATTGAATAAAAAGAAAACAATATCAGAACCACCAGTCTATCGCCCATGGTGTTCACCCCCCCCCCCCCTCACCTGCAGCAGCAGTCTCTCATCTGCAGACAGTGTTGCTTCATGCCAGTCTATCACCTCATCGAAAGGAAGTTGCCAGCCATTGGCTAGCAGTACCGCCACACACCCAGAGGAGAGAACCTCCAGAAACCTGAAGGAGCCCAGTCTCCTCCCTCTGGGCACCAGGCAGAAGGTGGAGTTGTGGAGCAGCTCTTCATAGTCCCACCTGTAAAAAGAGGGGAGGGGATTAACTTGTGAATTGAGATGTAGGGGGAGTTACGAAATATTAGTCTGTTTAACATCTCCGGTCATATAAGAAAACTTAATGATAATTATATCATTTTAATTGGTATCCGTGATACCAGTAGGTTACAAGGATACCAATAAAAATCATTTTCATTATATGTTTTTTTTTAAATATGACCGAAGATGTGAAACTGACCGATAATTTGGAACGTACCCTAGAAATTAATAATCTTAAAAATGTATTGTTCGTATAAAAATTCCATGAAAATATTAATTGCAATTTTCGTTACTCTAATTTCACAATAAAGCTCATAAATATCAAATAATTTGCCTTAATAGATAGTCACTGCACACACACAAGCAAATAATGTGTCTTTAATAAAGCGTTTAATAAGGCACCAAGGTGCGCCGGTAGAAATTATTACATAATTTACATGAAAATAATGCAGCAACCAACTTAATAATGCTAATACATGGATAGCAGCTTGAAACAGGCTTATCAAATACCTCATCACATTCTTTGAATATAAAACTAATATTTCAAATAACTGTGATATCTTTTACCAAAAACAATTATTAATGATTAGTTCAAAACAATATATTGAACGGTGTCAAGGCAGAGTAACTTTTCTCCGAGTAAGTAATAGGTAGCCTCTCAAGGACATCCTATAGGATATCAAAAGTACACCAGAACTAACATTGGTCTGGCTCATATTACACACAGCTAGTTGAACTAGAGTACTGGTTAGTGGTGCTAAATAGAGTACTGGTTAGTGGTGCTAAATAGAGTACTGGTTAGTGGTGCTAAATAGGGTACTGGTTAGTGGTGCTAAATAGGGTACTGGTTAGTGGTGCTAAATAGAGTACTGGTTAGTGGTGCTAAATAGGGTACTGGTTAGTGGTGCTAAATAGGGTACTGGTTAGTGGTGCTAAATAGGGTACTGGTTAGTGGTGCTAAATAGGGTACTGGTTAGTGGTGCTAAATAGGGTACTGGTTAGTGGTGCTAAATAGGGTACTGGTTAGTGGTGCTAAATAGGGTACTGGTTAGTGGTGCTAAATAGGGTACTGGTTAGTGGTGCTAAATAGGGTACTGGTTACTGGTGCTAAATAGGGTACTGGTTACTGGTGCTAAATAGAGTACTGGTTATTACATACCAACAATACCATGGTACTAAGGATTCCAGGACAATAGCCCCCTTCCCCCCCCCCCCAACCAGACCGCTAACCTATCCTTAGGTGCACTATATCTCTTTATATTTATATCATATAGTAATTTTATTAATAAAAAATTAATGGAAATTAATTAAATTGAATTAGGCTATTATATCGACCAGGTTTTTTTGCACTGGGGGTTTTTTGCTTGGGGGTTCTTGTCCGAGGGGTATATTGCATGGTTTTTTTGCCCGCGGTTTTTTTTTTTGTACGGGGGTTATTGTCCTGTCACTGGTACTAAGGTATCAAAATAAATATAGATGCTGATTAGTATGCATCTCTACCAATGACCAAATACTGGCAAGGAGTGGGTCAAATTGACCCACCTAAATTAGTAATGCGAGTAGGAGTTACTCTGGTTACCAATCAACCCTATAAGGGGGGTACAGAGCCACCTACAGGTACAGCCACTGTACACAGTGTACAAGTACAGTGACTGTGCCTGTCCAGTGACTGTGCAGGTACAGACAGTCACTGTATCTGTACAGTGTACAGGTACAAGTACTGTACATTGTTTTCAAACAAGGAGAGAAATTGAGATAAAGAGCACAACAAAGTGATAAAATCAATGCAGCTGTGAGAGAAAAGTATCAATAGCAGTGCTATTTAAACTATACAACCTTTTACAATAAAACTTTAAGTTATGAAGCACTCGAGTAAAGGGGGACCTGAGTTATGAAATGCACTTGACTTATGAAGCAATTTTCTGTGTTTAAATTACTAATTATAGTAAATAATACACGTTCAGAATTTCGTCATATATATCCATCAATGACTATAGTTTTCCATGATTGTAATCATAGAAAACTATCTACTGCACCAGAGATATGAAGGAGCCAATACTTCATAACTTTCAATTAATTACTTGTGGTTATTTTACCGTGTATAGACTCTGGGGTCCGACTCTCTCCTTCTGATATTCTATTTCTTGCGTGAACTAAACATTTCAACATTGACATGAATGGAAATAGTAAAGTTAACACTAACAGTAATCTATGTGAACTAAATTATAGAAACTTGAAAACTTCTTAGACAAATAATTACCAGTTAAAGTAAATATGGTACAAGCACACGATAGAATTGCATGTTCTTTCATGTACCTCAATTGGTCTACATGAGGGTAAACATTTGAGTTAGTTGCTTAGGTGCACAGCCTCTCACCTTAAATTGGCTGTGCCATAAAAGTGTTAACGGATTGACAGACACGATTGCTAAAGAATAAGGAATTACATTTGGTAAGGTAACACTTAAATACATATAAGGAACACTGAGGAAAAGATACATTCCTGAACATCAAGTATGTGAAGAAGTTATGGTAATGGCGGAGTAATAAGGAAAATAAGATGGCAAATGTTCTGCAGAACATTTTTCTAAGCCTTAGCATCTAGTAAAGTTGTTCTAGCTTTACCAAAGTTGTGTGCTAATCTCCTTTTACGACTGTGACTCTGTTACAGATATACAGATACTGACTCTGCCTGCGAGACATGGTACACATGTGCCAAACTTGATCTTATATTCAGGGTCCTATCTACACCGCCAGGATAAATGGAGATCTTCATAGAATAAGTCTCCCAATGGTTGTTTGACGAGAACAACCTTAGCTTGACATTTCACTCTGCCTTCATCCTGGAGGCTCATTAACTAACTACTCGTGTCAGATTGATTGGGTAACTGTCAAGTCCGTAAAATGACTTCATGGACTCTACCCTGGAATGAGACCTTTTTCAATCTCCTCAGTCTTACTACATCCTACAAGATCCTTTCTCTCATCTCTCTAAGTTTTATTGGCCGTCAAACCACCTGATGGCAGTCTCCAATTTCCCCTCAACCAACAGGGAAATATAAACAAATAACCTTTACCGCTCAAAAACCCTTACAAAGTTATTCGCTAATCTACTTCTTTTCCAAACATCAACATTAATGTTTGTCTGACCAGTCAAATGCTACCCCAAAACCTATAAATTATCCTAGCGTAATCTCGACAAGTATTTCGAAGCCAAACAATATTCTGTTTATAAATGCTGCAACACTCACAAGTTATACATGAAGTGTCGATTGTTTTCATTCCCCAGCCTAACACACAAATCCTTTAGAGAAACGCGTCACTAATGTAGAGCATATTAGCAAACTGATTTATAAGGTACATACCTAGGGATAGGAGCCTCTCCTAATAATTATACAGAGACCTTTATACCTGATAGTACAGCACCACAGTTTCCACACCTCTCTCCTATAGTTTCATTAGTTCTCTCTCTCTCTCTAACATAGTCATTCACACCATTTCTGTAGCTTTAGGTGCCACAAAAGGTGTACCAGAGATCATTATCTCTAGTGGTGCAGACCTTTTCCTGCACCACATTATCTGTAGTGGTGCAGATCATTCTCTGCACCACATTATCTCTAGTGGTGCAGATCATTCTCTGCACCAATCTACCTCTAGTGGTGCAGATCTTTCTCTGTTCCACACTATCTATCAGGTTGGTTGACATGAGGGCGTATGTGCCACACTAATCAATCTTACTGAACAAAAAGGTAACGGTACTACTAGTTCATACTAAATTATTTAATGAGTTCTAAGGGTCTATAAACACTCTCTCGAAATTCAGTAAGTTTTTTTAAAATAAATTTGTTGTTTAATACCATGAACATCTAAACATATCGAAGTAATTAATAAACTTAATTCATAAGGGCATAGCCTCATCTTTAAAAATCACATTTCATAGGAAACATATAAAACAATTACAAGAGACTTGAAAAAGGTAGAGAGAAAGAAGAATGTACCACGAACAAAGTCACCTACTTACTATTTGAGGACAATTCTCGTGGAAGCAGAAAAGCTACTGCGAGAATAATAACTTTACAAATAGTGTGAGCAAATTCAAAGAGATGTAAGAGGTGATAGACATTAAGAGTTTACGTAACAACATTCAAAATGAGACCATGCCACATCAGAACATCATACCGACTTATCAAGTAAATAATACACTTTAATTAGGCAACAGATAACCAAATGCTTACTTGATGTAGGTCAATTAATTAATTTAGTAGGGGTTTAACGTCTGCTTCGGAACCAAAGGCCATATCACTGAAGTCAAAAGGAAATTAAATACAAGGGACTAGAAGAAGCAGTCAGAAAGGAAAGTGGCTCCATGAACAAAGTCACTTACCACCGTCGGTGACAATGCTCATGGATGCAGAAAAGCTACTCCATGAATGCAGTCACTTACCAAGGAATGTGACGAAACGGGACACAAGCACCGGTGGCTGCACTCACGGATGGAAGAGGATAATGAAGCCTACGAGTTTACCTAACACAAAATCTAAGACCTGGCAGTTGAAGAGCATAACCCTAGCGCTATTCTCTAAAACTGCAAGTAGCGTTGAAAAAATGATAAACATGGTAAAAATAAGAAAAAAGACAATCTATAATCCAAATTACAACAGTTCGGGGCCCAAGGGATGCCACCCCCCTTCTCTTCCATTCACCACAGACAGCTTCAGGATAGAGTCCCTGTGGGCTCATTATCATTAAGCGTTTTCAATATAAACGTACATCCAGTATAATATAATTGCACACGCTTCAAAAAAACTTTATGGTTTAAGTTTAAAGATAACTGTTAAAAGTAAATAAAAAGATAAATGCCCAAGTGTCTATAATACAAAAGCATATCTTATATAATAATATCACCTTTTATCAACCTCTATGTCAATAACTTCTGTAATTAACTTGCAGACTAAAAATAGAAGCCTCGTTAGCCTTAGGCTAATAAAAACTTTGGAGCAAACAGACAAACAGAAATTAGTCCAATGCCACAAACACCATTGACTTCAACTTTTAATTAGCAGTGATGGCTCTGATGCCTTTGTGAGTGACTGTAGGTATTATCTATAAGATAAACAAGCCGTACTGTCAGATCTGTGACAAAAGGCAATATCTTTGAGATAAGAGATGATATAGCTTATCTTACTAATTAGCGAGGCTATCCATTGGAGAGGATGCGAGGTAAACACACACACACTCTCTCTCTCTCTCTTGACACACAAATAAAGGAGACAATTGTCAAAATATCAGAGTATGGGAGTTAGGGTAAAGGAGCATTTGCTTGATGAGAAATACCGTGTGATATTTCAAGTTTATTATTAAAAAAACACACAGAAATACTTCCATCGTGGAAGACAATTTTTTTTACCAATAATATTTTTAAATTTGTATCCGGTACTTAACTCGCAACTGGCAATCTACTTTAGTTCTCTCTCTCTCTGTATATATTGCAATATCATTTCATTATAAGGGATAGACAGGAATATGGAAGCACTTTGCAGCTCTTCTATGGAGTACAAATTTGGACACTGTTGTGGACACTGTGTTCTGTAGTGTCCATTGAACTCTGCAGTGATTTTAGCAGCCGCGGTCTTGCGATTTGCTCTGACAATTCGATTATAGAGTTCGTTGGTCTCTCTCTCTCTCTGACAACTTCGACTTTCTGTCAGATATGTGGTTTGCTGATGACGTTTTTTCTTCTTTTTCAAAGGAATTCATTACTTTAAGTGACGGTACCTATGAAAATGCCATATATTTGGACAGTTTCTGTCATACTAGCACCAACAATTAGGCCCCTTTGAAAATTCAAGAGGCCTACCATTTTCATAACCAATTTTTTCAAATATCTATCGCACATCAATTCTAAATGGAAAAATAAGCAAAATGCTAGTCTATAATATGTTAAATATTATGAAACTAACATGCGTTAGGCGTTTCCACTTTTTTGTATGTTATTTACTCTTTCCCCAATATACATAGTTTATGTAAACGGTCTTTTCAAACAAGATTGAATTTCATGTATAAATCTTTGAAAATCTCCAATTCCTACAGCTATCACATTTGGTAACATTTTCAATCGTGGAATGGTGATATACGTATTAATTAAGGCATCAATACATTCTTTTTACTTATTATAAGATTTACAAGCATTGCAAAGAAGCAAAGGTGATTGACATAACTATTGTAGTTAGAACGGAAGATGTTAATTATCTAATATAACCAACCTTTAAATTTACCTGAGATAACAAGTATAATGATAATTAATTCAATATTGAAAATGTACTCAATTGAAATTGATTTCAATTTACTGTGAAATACGAGTAAAAAAACGGGTACAATAATTATATTTCGTATATATACAGGAAGGCTCCGCTTTTATTATAGAATCACGATTCAGTTTTATTACAAATGTTAATAAGACTGACATATGACACAAGTAATTATATAATTGTAACTCTTTAATTAAACATATCCTTTTCTATGAATCATAATGAAAGAAAATTGTGTTACGGGTTCGACAAAGACTATACACTAAACTGTGTTCCAGTGTTTCTTGCCAGAATTAGTTAATGCTCTACGATTAAAGTTCAAAGTAGTGGGTACATTAAAAAAAATTAATTTTAAAATTAAACTATAGCTTAACTCTCACTCAGTATTGGTGAATAATTAATTGATACTTTGATTTATATATTTGTGTCACGTTGAACAAACTAATTTTATGTTGCTGTGAAACGTTTAGGCAGTAGGGTATGCTCCAAGTTATTGCTTGGTTCTGCATTTCGGGACACGTAAGAGAAAATATAACACTATTTATTTACCTTCTATTCTAATTGGTAATACCTGGAGATATCATAGATACCAATAAAAAGAAAAATGAAAAGCACTCGTAGAGCGTATACCTTCGCTGCCGCTTATAAATGACCTTGACCTTTAACCTGTTCGCTCCCAAAATCTAATAAAACTGGTTCCGGGAAAATGACCATCGTCCCACTAAATTTTCGGTAATTTGGTTAAATACTCAATGTATGCCAATAACAAATGACAAACAATAAGTGCTGCCTAAAATATGACCTTCCGCAGTGTGCGAAGGTAGTGATGAATATTATATTTAGATTCAACAAGTCCGGAAATATGGAGCTGTGAGATAACACGGAACTGAACCTGAAAATGGAACATGTAATGGAGTTATGATGCACTTGAGTAAAGGGGGACCTGAGTTATGAAATGCACTTGAGTTATGAAGTAGTTTTCTATGTTTAAATTATAGAAAATGATAACATTAAGAATTGCGTCATAGTTATTCCTCAATGACCATAGTTTTTTTTATGATTTTAGTCATAGAAAACTATATTGTGCACATGAGATATGAAATGGCTTTGAGTTACGCGGGAACCAATCAGGAGTAGCACTGTAGCATTAAGTTTAAATTATCGATAATGTGAGTTTTAATAGCTTTATTTGCTGCTTTAAATTACGAATTTAAAAAGAGAAAACACAAAGACAAAAATGATTGTTCAAAGAACAGAAGATAGAAATAATACACAGTGTTGAATGTGGTGACTATTTAACCTGCATCTGTATGTATTATATATATAGTCACTGTTAAAAGTTCTTATTTAATGAAGATTTATTTCTGAACCAATTGGTTCTAATAACCTCAGCTGGATAATATTTATGTTTATCTTAGATACAGTGAAATAACTACCTCAAAAACTGATCTCCATTTTCCATGTCTACGAAAAGTAACAACATTGAGATATGCCTCGTAGTTATTACAGCTCTAATAAAAGGGCCAGTCTGTACACAAGTTCACCAATAAAGACACTGTTAAATCAGAGTCTGCTCAGTTCACAGAAGTGGTTAAACTCAGTGTGAGTCACAGTGAGCAAATAGAGCATTACTCATTTAGCCAATAGGTCATAAAGCTTATCACCTCTAGTGGTGGTACACAGCTAAATGTCACAAGAGTGACTCTAGGAGAAACGTACCTAGGTGTAGGAGAAACGTACCTAGGTGTAGGAGAAACGTACCTAGGTGTAGGAGAAACGTACCTAGGTGTAGGAGAAACGTACCTAGGTGTAGGAGAAACGTACCTAGGTGTAGGAGAAAAGTACCTAGGTGTAGGAGAAAAGTATCTAGGTGTAGGAGAAACGTACCTAGGTGTAGGAGAAACGTACCTAGGTGTAGGAGAAACGTACCTAGGTGTAGGAGAAACGTACCTAGGTGTAGGAGAAACGTACCTAGGTGTAGGAGAAACGTACCTAGGTGTAGGAGAAACGTACCTAGGTGTAGGAGAAACGTACCTAGGTGTAGGAGAAACGTACCTAGGTGTAGGAAAAACGTACCTAGGTGTAGGAGAAACGTACCTAGGTGTAGAAGAAACGTACCTAGGTGTAGAAGAAACGTACCTAGGTGTAGGAGAAACGTACCTAGGTGTAGAAGAAACGTACCTAGGTGTAGGAGAAACGTACCTAGGTGTAGAAGAAACGTACCTAGGTGTAGGAGAAACGTACCTAGGTGTAGAAGAGTAGCTACCTAGATAAAAAGCACACCTGTTATTTTTTATTCTTATATTTCAGGCAACCTATATAAACTAAATAAAAATATTTAACGAACAAATGTTAAAAAAGTATGAAGCATGCACTAGTGTTTTACAGGAATATATACTTTAAAAAATATATACCCGTACACGGTTGCTCAACTGTAACTTCTATCAAAATCTACAGATTGCTGTCCCAAAATAAGGCCACCCTCCGTGTACGGGTTAAAACAATAAATAGTAGAAAATGTACTGAATAAGAATTACTCTTCCCCTCAATGTACATCTGAAGTTTAATAGTGAAGTACATTTTTCCTAATTCTATATCAAAATTATTTCATTAGTTTATTGCATTAAAAAGAAAGGATATGTAGCTGAGATGCAGACCTACGAATTCATGAAACAATTGCGAGTGATGATTAGGATTGGTGGAAATAATTTGGTGACAAAATAAATGATGAGAATTACAATTTATAATCTTATACATATAGATTAAAATTCTATAATGATACAATGTTTTCTACATAAATGTAGATGAAAAACAACCAGTTGGGATCATATGGAAGTTTGTCAATGGTTCCTATTACTTTCAGTTTTAAAATTAAAATGTTGTCAGTTGAGTATTTTGGTACCAAGCTCAGTAGTTAACTAATGAAACGAAAAATATAGTTGTAATAAAATATATTAGGCAAAATCCCCTCAATTCAAAAGAACGTTAATATTCTGTTTAATTTTTAATGAGAATTAACTTTTTCGAGACGTCATCTGCATGCCATGCTAATCACAGGAAACTAAACATCCGATTGATATGAAAAAAAGGTACATTTACCTAGCACCTTTAGCTATATTCGCTCATTTTTCTTGCTTGCAGCAACACATGCATTCTCACCTTACATAGGATGTTACAATAAATGCATGTCACACAAAATGGCAGCATCCTCCATGAACAGAATATTATTTTAAAGAACAACACTCTAGTATACTTTTGATGAAAACTAGGAACATAATACTGCCCAGAACACTCCCCTGAGGTACCCCATGGGAAAAATACTCGGCAGTATTATTCAACCGAAAAATTACGGGTATTTTCTTGTTATCAACCGCCAATTCTATTTTAAAGAAGCAAATATATTAAAGAACATAAATATTAGCATAGAAGGCCGTATGTAGTTTTTTGTATCCGCTAGTTTGTTGTAATGCATACTTCATGATTATTTAATGTCCTGGCACGTCTCACAAACAGAGAACGGTTTTGTTAAATTTACAAAACATATTTTGTCGATAACATTTGGTTATGGTAATGGGAAAATTTTGCTATATTAACCATCAATTGAGTTAAATCAGCAATAAAATATTGTTCAAAGATTTCTTCACTACAACAAAAAATTTCTTCTACAATATTTTAAAGTTAACAGTACAATTTTAGTTATGGAATATTGTTAAGGTTACTAAAAATTTTTTGTTCATATTAACTTAAATATTGCTATGATAGCAATAAAATATTGTTAAATGTTTTTATATTTATAACAAAATATTTTTGTAGTAGTAACTTGAAAAATTTAGTTAAAATGTAACATTATTGTTTAACAAAATACCTTTGTCTTTATAAATAATAGTTTTGCTACAATAATATTATATTTTTGTTGATATATTTTTTACTATTAATAAAATTATATTGTCAGTAATAATAATTGTCTGCCATTTCTTTTTTGTTATTAGGCTACATATAAATTTCAAGTTACCACAATATGTATTCATCGTTCGTACAGAATCAATATATATATAAATTTATACGTGTTTCTTGAGTACTATTTTGTATCAATATTTCTACGTCTGTCCCACGCGTGATGTCCCTCGTCTGTTTTACGCGTGAAAAAGTAATACATTGAGTCTTGGTGCAAATCTTAATGGTAAAAATATTGATACATATTACAGCAAGTTCATTCTGAAGCCTTATTTACGTGTCATAACTACGTAAGTAATGTTAAACACTAGTAGGTATCTACGTAGGTATTGATTGATAACACCTAGTAAGAAACTAGGTAGGTAGGTGGGAATTGATAAATATTAATAGATAGCTATTATAAAAATATTCAATTGAAATGTTCCATTGCTTGTTATGATAAAAAAAAAGATACGAGATCAATAGAATGTTAAATAATATTCATTTATAATAACTATAAAGGGCATGCATGTTTTCATATTGCTTATAGTTCATTCCAATCCTACTTCTACCATGTCCAGAATGGTTGAGAGGTTAGCGCCGCAGACTGGAGTTTGGAGATCGTCGGTTCGAATCAAGGATACACCACTTCATTTCTATGTTCATTTCTTCCCATTTGATTTGTATATAACAAATTGTTACATTAAACTGATTAATATACAGCCAAATTTACATATACACTATATGCAATAAAATAAGAAATAGTAATTAAAACAGCATAATCTATTTTTTCATTTAAAATAACTAGATGATTTTGTTGCTACAAAAAATTATTTGTGTTGCTTTAAATATACTTTTTGTTAACATAACAAAATACATTTTTTGAAGTAACAGTATTGTAATGTTACTATAACTAATAAGCTCTAGTTACTGTTACCATAAAAATTCTAGTGTAACTATAACAAAAAAACTTAACGAAAAAATATATTTACTGTAACAAAATTATTTTGATGGCTCATAGCTGACTAATTTATTTTTTTAATACAACCAAAAACCTACTTTTTTTGTTGTATCAACAAAACCGTTCTCTGTGTGCAGATACACATTACACATAAATCTGTCAATTTATCAATTTAGTGTCTCTAAATTATCCATATCGTCTCCGTTATAAAGAAATGGCAAGCGAGAGAATAAAAATAACTTATAAATACATGATACATGGAAAAACGCGAGAGTTAAAATAATTTACCATATTTGTTACATTAGAAAAGAATTGGCTGTCGGGGTGATAACAGGAAAGTACCAAACTGCTTTCCATAAGAGAAATATCAAGTGCTAAACCAATCGTTAGCAATACCACGTGTGCCATAAAAGTTAATCCTATCAATCAAATCTCATGGGTGAAACTTTCGAAGGCTTTACAGCTTTTCCTTTTAAAATGGAAACTATGTACATTATGAACTAATTAAAACTTCATTTTTTTATAAGCAATAATTCACAGAAATCTCTAAAGCAAAAACCGTTGTGAATATATATATTCTTATATATATTTCGTGTCACATTTTCAGCAATAAGATAGGAATTAATGAAAAATGAAACCATGATACGCACGAGAATATATTTATATGATGTTGATGATCAATTTTTATATGCATTTTATCTATAAATAATTAAATATATCAGTCTATGATGAAAAATGAATTATTCGAAAATGAATTTGAACACTACAGGGTATAATATACTATAGTCATTAATCAACAAATAAATCTAAAGACACGGACCATGTGAGCATTGTAAGTTACACCAATATTAATAACATTCAAAACCGTTATTTTTAACCAGAAAGTATACACTATAGAGTTAAAATAAGAAAAAATATATTCATATTCATTACCTTATTGTAATGAAAATAGTTTTGAGAATATTTTAGCTAAGAAACCCTGACGAAAAGAGTACCTATCATAATTATATATATATATTAGTGAGAGACATACCTCCCTAACATTCTAAAGCTTTACATGTAATCATTTTAACAGCCTCTGAATATGCATGGGACATAAGAATGTTATTAACTAAACTCTACTTATAGAAGATACAACTATGAATAAATATTAAGGATATTTTTCAGCCATGCCGTAATACGGAGCATTTCCGTAGCACGAACTAGCGTATTGCCTTCGCTAATTACGGAAGGTAGTTTTTTAGGCGGCATTTCTGTTTAGTTATTTTCTCTTTCATATGCGACCAGTCATATAATACGACCAGGTAATTAGAATAATCTTTACGCGAAATCAACCCGGGTGAATAATGTATATACCATTATCAAATATAATGCTATTTGTTGATGAAGGTAATATTTTCTAGTTTAAATATAAATTGAAAACAATTGAAATATATTCATTGTGCAGATATACTAGCAACACATTGCAGTATGATAGTGACGATGCATTATATCCATAATTAAGAATAATAACCACAAATAATTTGAACTCTGAAATTAATTAATCGGGGATTAACGTCTGCTTCGGAACCAAAGGCCATATCGCAAACGTCAAAAGGAAATTTAAAAAAGGGACTGGAATAGGCAGTCAGAAAGGAAAGTGACTCTAAAATCACATACCAACAGTCTGTGACGTTGTTCATGGATGCAGAAAAGCTACACCTTCAATACAGTCATTTAACAAGGAATACCGTATCTGGGAATTGAGAATTTACCACATATTGGAAATTATTAAACAGTAAATTAGATTATTATCAATGTCTAATAAATTGGCTAAGATTGTCGCTAAATAGAAAATAAAAGAATGCAGAGTGAAATAACAGAAAAATAACACAAATAAGTGAATAGAGTCATTTTGATTATAATATCGCTACTCAAACATTAGTATTTATAGAGGTTTAATGAATAATATAATTTAATCTGCAGAACAAATGAAAGAAATAAACAACATATGCAGACTGTAAAGCAACTGATATTCTTGGTAACTTGTACTGCAGTTGTATTGAATTACCGGTAGTATTGTTAACATTATTATTACCGGTGGTATTGTTGTTAACATTATTATTACCGGTGGTATTGTTGTAAACATTATTATTACCGGTGGTATTGTTGTGAACATTATTATTACCGGTGGTATTGTTAACATTATTATTACCGGTGGTATTGTTAACATTATTATTACCGGTGGTAACGTTAACATTATTACCGGTGTTATTGTTGTTAACATTATTACCGGTGTTATTGTTGTTAACATTATAATTAGCGGTGGTACTATTGTTAACATTAATATTACCGTTGGTATTATTGTTAACATTATTATTACCGGTGGTATTGTTAGGATTCTCATTACCGGTAAGATTTTTACATTATTAGTATTACCGGTAGTATTGTCAACATTATAATTACCGGTAGTATAGTCAACATTATAATTACCGGTAGTATAGTCAACATTATTATTATCGGTAGTATTGTTAACATTACGATTACCGGTAGTATTGTTAACATTACGATTACCGGTAGTATTGTTAACATTACGATTACCGGTAGTATTGTTAACATTACGATTACCGGTAGTATTGTTAACATTCAGCGGTGTTCTCAAAAAGATATTCTCTGAAAATTATTACTTTACCAAAGAACATAATAGTAAATAGATACTAATACCTACAAACAAACATAGCGGTACCGTTACTTATTTGACCGATAGTGTAACGGAATATCTTAAAAGAACAATAAAACTGCAGACAAAGCATATATCGGATAACTGTTTGATGGGGTATATCCGTTACAGCAACTAGACACTAGTCAGGTACTCTGGTTACCAACTAGACACACTAGTCAGATACTCTGGTTACCAACTAGACACACTAGTCAGATACTCTGGTTACCAACTAGACACACTAGTCAGGTACTCTGGTTACCAACTAGACACACTAGTCAGGTACTCTGGTTACCAACTAGACACACTAGTCAGGTACTCTGGTTACCAACTAGACACACTAGTCAGGTACTCTGGTTACCAACTAGACACACTAGTCAGGTACTCTGGTTACCAACTAGACACACTAGTCAGGTACTCTGGTTACCAACTAGACACACTAGTCAGGTACTCTGGTTACCAACTAGACACACTAGTCAGGTACTCTGGTTACCAACTAGACACACTAGTCAGATACTCTGGTTACCAACTAGACACACTAGTCAGATACTCTGGTTACCAACTAGACACACTAGTCAGATACTCTGGTTACCAACTAGACACACTAGTCAGATACTCTGGTGACCAACTAGACACACTAGTCAGATACTCTGGTGACCAACTAGACACACTAGTCAGATACTCTGGTGACCAACTAGACACACTAGTCAGATACTCTGGTGACCAACTAGACACACTAGTCAGATACTCTGGTGACCAACTAGACACACTAGTCAGATACTCTGGTGACCAACTAGACACACTAGTCAGATACTCTGGTGACCAACTAGACACACTAGTCAGATACTCTGGTGACCAACTAGACACACTAGTCAGATACTCTGGTGACCAACTAGACACACTAGTCAGATACTCTGGTGACCAACTAGACACACTAGTCAGATACTCTGGTGACCAACTAGACACACTAGTCAGATACTCTGGTGACCAACTAGACACACTAGTCAGATACTCTGGTGACCAACTAGACACACTAGTCAGATACTCTGGTGACCAACTAGACACACTAGTCAGATACTCTGGTGACCAACTAGACACACTAGTCAGATACTCTGGTGACCAACTAGACACACTAGTCAGATACTCTGGTGACCAACTAGACACACTAGTCAGATACTCTGGTGACCAACTAGACACACCAGTCAGATACTCTGGTGACCAACTAGACACGCCAGTCAGATACTCTGGTTACCAACTAGACACACCAGTCCAGATACTCTGGTTACCAACTAGACACACTAGTCCAGATACTCTGGTTACCAACTAGACACACTAGTCCAGATACTCTGGTTACCAACTAGACACACTAGTCCAGATACTCTGGTTACCAACTAGACACACTAGTCCAGATACTCTGGTTACCAACTAGTTGGTAACCAGAGTATCTATTGCATCCCGTGGACTGACAACTAGACTCTAGTTGCATCCCATTGATCAGCAACTAGACACTAGTTGCATCCCATTGATCAGCTACTAGACACTAGTTGCATCCCATTGATCAGCAACTAGACACTAGTTGTATCCCATTGATCAGCTACTAGACACTAGTTGCATCCCATTGATCAGCAACTAGACACTATAGTTGCATCCCATTGATCAGCAACCAGACACTAGTTGCATCCCATTGATCAGCAACTAGACACTATAGTTGCATCCCATTGATCAGCAACCAGACACTAGTTGCATCCCATTGATTAGCAACTAGACACTAGTTGCTGATCACTATACATACAACTATATCACTAACTACACTCTATGCTGTAATAAGAGTCAGTTGCTTCACTTCACTAGTGTGTCAGTTACTACTAATACCTCCATTACCCTAATGCCCATCTATCTTACAGGTAATTAACTACTCGCTCTGATGTACTTAATAAATACTTACCATACGAGATATAGTAGTGACTGAGGCAAATAGGCATATTAATTGTATGTAATTATGCAGAGAATTTAAAGATGTAGTTAAGTCAGTGCATCAAATTCAGTAGCATCTAATGATACACATTAACTAACAGAGCTAAAGATACATCTCTAGGAGTGTTACAGTGCTAATAAATGATAACACTGTAACAAGCATCATTTAGTGTTATTTTACATCATATTGCGTGCCAGTGAGATATAATCTAAACTCCTATCATTACATTTATAAATTAGTGTAGCTAAATATAAGAGGAAAACAGAGATTTTTCCCCGAAACTAATAAATGGATGCATATAATGAACCACATTAATTTAAAGAAATACATATCTTTTCACTGTTTAATTAGGTACATCAAAGTCAGAGATATTTATTTGATTAGAGTTAAGAGGGAGGTAAGAGTTCGAACAAACAATACAAATCATACCAGACTAACAGTTCTAAGAAAACAAAAGAAAACACCTTCCGACCGATCACCTGGAAACATCTTTTCAATTTCCGGTAGATTGTTTAGTTTGAAAAAAATATTAGACCGTTTGAACTGTTGGAATTTGGATTGTTGTCGAGATTGTTGCTCTAATACTTTGATATCAAAATATAAACCGATTATAAATATGGTTCAATATTTATTTTAAATAATTACACTTTTATGTGATATATGCACCTCAGAGAAAGGACCAAACACACCTCACAGTGACTACACACACCTCACAGTGACTACACACACCTCACAGTGACTACACACACCTCACAGTGACTACACACACCTCACAGTGACTGCACACACCTCACAGTGACTACACACATCTCATAGTGACTACACACATCTCACAGTGACTACACACACCTCACAGTGACTACACACACCTCACAGTGACTACACACACCTCACAGTGACTACACACACCTCACAGTGACTACACACACCTCACAGTGACTACACACACCTCACAGTGACTACACACACCTCACAGTGACTACACACACCTCTGTCTAATGACTACATAGCTCAGTAGGCCTAAGAAAGTAATCGATAGTCCTATGGGGTCTACATCCCCCCCCCTCTACAATGGCCACAAATTGACTACTCCATCAGGTACCAAAGAACAAAAAACGCAATAGCTTTTCTCCATACATTTAAAGACAGAGAGGGTGGCATTTCCTTCGGTATAAGGTATAGTGGTATTCAGTATAAAAAATAGTATAATTCACTAAGAAAAATAAAGGAACTTACGGTAGAAAAGATACTCAGTGTTAGTCAGAACTATACTGACCCCCCTCCCCCCCCAAAAAAAAAAAAAAAAAGAGGGGAATGAAGAGGTGTTTTTAAATTTGTAAAAGAGTCTGCCAACATCAAAAGCTTGCAAATTTACAAAAATTATATGATGCTACAGTCTTCATTCCACGAATTTGAAATAGTATTAAATTTACCTCTTATGCAAATTGCGTTAAACAATTATGACGTCAAAAAGACGAAACTCCACTTATTCGATAAAGTTAATTAGTGTAGAAATAGAGTGGTTATTACGACTGATTTATCATCTGTGACAGATGGAAGGGTTGTAAGCATGTCATATATTTATGTCAACACCTAAACATCATTTATCATTCTAATGTATAATAATGTGTGAAGAACGTATGTGTTACGTGAATCATTTACAAGTTAACATAAACAAGGAATGTGAATGAACCAACTAAAACATAATGTACTGACTAGTTAAAAAGAGTATAACAAATGTTATATATACAATTAAACATGTTGTATAGTAACTAGTTAAAAAGAGTATAACAAATGTTATACAGTGTGTCCGCAAAAAATGTATTCACTGCCATCGAGTATATCTTAAAAGTACTATTTATAATTCAATAAAATTAATATACGTATCTATGGTAACAACATATTATGCATATTATCGTGAAATGATGAAAAATGTAGATTCAAGGCAGTGGATACATATTTTTGCGGACACACTGTATATACAATTATATATGTAGTATAGTCACTAGTTACAAGAGTATAACAAATGTTACATATACAATTATACATGTAGTATAGTAACTAGTTACAAGAGTATAACAAATGTTACATATACAATTAAACATGTAGTATAAACTTCGTTCGGAGATCTTTTGCAGCCACCCGAATTTGCTTAAAACATAAATAAATTCGCAAAACTGCTAATTTAAACCATCAAAACTAGTTTTAAAATGAATAGCATGTTTCCTGTTGACATTTTACCATAAATATTTTAATCTTTCATCCATTTTTTACAGAATTTAGTTAACAGAGTATTATTTAAGCGTTCGCACTTCTTTTGTAAAATTTAGGTATTAAAAAATGGCAAGAAAAAAGAACTAAGCATGGAAGAAAAGAACAAAATTATACAAAAATTAGCTCAAGGAATGTCAACACTTGAAATTTCAAAAGAATTACGACGAGATCACCGCACAATACAGAAAATTGCGGAATTGGGCATCCAACCAAGAAAAAAACGAAAGCAGAGTGAATTTAGGAAATTGACCACAAGAGATTTATCCAGAATCAAGCGCCAAGTTGCTAAAACGCCCAATGTATCCAGTAAAAGCATTTTTGATGCCTGTGGAATTGAAAATGTTCCGCGAACAACAAGGTGCAAGGTCCTCAAAAAATTCGCTAAGGTAAAAATCGAGTTATAGGCCAGTTTCTATCAAATAAACACAAAGAAGCAAGGTTGACATGGTCAAAAAAGTACGTCAAAACCGATTTCACAAGCGTAATCTTCACGGATGAGAGTAGAGTTACGTTAGATGGACCAGATGGGTGGACCCGAGGATGGGTGCTCAATGACAGACAGAGTTTGTACCGGATTCGACGCCAGCAGGGGGGTGGTGGGGTGATGATATGGGCAGGAATTATAGGTAATGAAGTTATTGGGCCATTCAAGGTAGAAGAAGGAGTAAAATTGAACTCTGTCAATTACTGTGCCTTTCTTGCCCAAAATTTCAAACCCTGGCTACTGACACAAAATGAGGACCGAAAGGAGAAGTTGATTTTTATGCAAGATAATGCTCCGAGCCATGCCTCAAGATACTCAAAAACATGGTTGGGGAATGAGGGCTTCATTAATGACTCTTTGATGGATTGGCCAGCCAATAGCACCGATCTTAATCCGATTGAGCATTACTGGAGTATTTTGAAAGCTGCAATTTACAGAGATGGAAAGCAGTACACCTCAAAATTTGAACTTTGGGAAGCTATCCAGACTGCTGCTGCTAGGGTTAAACCTGAAGTGGTAGAAAATTTGACAAAATCTGTTGACAACCGACTGATAAAGATTTTGCAGACGAATGGAGGAAGAGTTAATTAATGTAAATTATTAAATCAATATTTAATATTTTTCTGTTGTAAATTTGGTTGGTTTTCAACCAAATGATAATTTTGTTTGTTTTTGTTCAGTTACTTATAATTTGTTTTGTTATTTTGCTATTTATTTCTTATAAAAATCATAATTTATGATGTTGCAAAAGAACTCCGAACACTAAATTCTTATCAAATCCTATTAAATACATATTATTTGATATTAAATACTTGTTGTGAATGTAAATGTGTATGATTTATCCTTGTACATGGTCAAGTGTGAATTATTTTTAAAATAAACGCGATATTTAATTGTAAATACTAAAATATCCATCAAAAACCGTTCTGCAAAAGATCTCCGAACGCAGTTTAGTCACTAGTTACAAGAGTATAACAAATGTTACATATACAATTATACATGTAGTATAGTAATAGTTACAGGAGTATAACAAATGTTACAGTTTGTTAGTGACTAGCAGTGTTACATTGTCAATGTCATACCATTACCTAATGAGTGATGAGGGGATTATTGATCTAGGGGTGAGGTAGGAGTTATTAAAAGTTGTCACATCTTCGATCATGAGTATGTGAAAAAATATACTTCATTTAATAAAAGATTTAAATTGTATAATTACTCTTACTGATGAGAATGTTAAACTGTTTGACATGCAGAATTTACTCTGTACATAATATTAAAATGAACCAAATAAAACTTTTGGTCTTAAAGAAAACAACGACAGCATTTCTACGATTGGTTGCTACTTTCAGACAGTAGAGTGTTGATTACTGCCCCACTTACAAACAGTAGAGCCTAGACTGCTACTTTCTGACAGTAAAGGATAGAATCTAGATGGGTACTTACAGACAGTAGAGGGTACTGGCCTACTTACAGACAGGAAGGTATGGGCAGTACTCACTTCACACTACTGACCCCATTTAACCTCTCAGGTCATCGGTTACACCGCACTGACAGTTAATGCAATACTTTAAACCAGAAACATTGGAACAGGTATATTCTGAAGTGCTACATAGAATACATAGAGATGTGTGAAGCCAGTACAGTACAGTACACAGGAATAGTTGAACTGTGCGTGTGATGCGTCTGTTGTGCTATATATCGGGAGGAAGTAATGTTAGGTATAAGGGGAATAATATATTCATAATAAAGATGTAGAAGAATTTATATCGCGTACTAATAGCATTTGCAGAGTGTAAGGTACTATGTACCAACATCTACATTAGCTACATGTACCAACATCTACATTAGCTACATGTACCAACATCTACATTAGCTACATGTACCAACATCTACATTAGCTACATGTACCAACATCTACATTCCATGTGCCAACATCTACATTCCATGTGCCAACATCTACATTCCATGTACCAACATCTACATTCCATGTGCCAACATCTACATTCCATGTGCCAACATCTACATTCCAAGTATCGACATCTACATTCCAAGTAGCTATCGACATCTACATTCCAAGTATCGACATCTACATTCCGAGTATCGACATCTACATTTCATGTACCAACATCTACATTTCATGTGCCAACATCTACATTCCAAGTATCGACATCTACATTTCATGTACCAACATCTACATTCCATGTGCCAACATCTACATTCCAAGTATCGACATCTACATTCCAAGTATCGACATCTACATTCCGAGTATCGACATCTACATTTCATGTGCCAACATCTACATTTCATGTATCGACATCTACATTCCATGTATCGACATCTACATTCCATGTATCGACATCTACATTCCATGTATCGACATCTACATTCCATGTATCGACATCTACATTCCATGTATCGACATCTACATTCCATGTATCGACATCTACATTCCATGTACCAACATCTACATTCCATGTACCAACATCTACATTCCATGTACCAACATCTACATTCCATGTACCAACATCTACATTCCATGTACCAACATCTACATTCCATGTACCAACATCTACATTCCATGTACCAACATCTACATTCCATGTACCAACATCTACATTCCATGTACCAACATCTACATTCCATGTACAAACATCTACATTCCATGTACAAACATCTACATTCCATGTACAAACATCTACATTCCATGTACCGACATCTACATTCCATGTACAAACATCTACATTCCATGTACCAACATCTACATTCCATGTACCAACATCTACATTCCATGTACCAACATCTACATTCCATGTACCAACATCTACATTCCATGTACCAACATCTACATTCCATGTACCAACATCTACATTCCATGTACCAACATCTACATTCCATGTACCAACATCTACATTCCATGTACCAACATCTACATTCCATGTACCAACATCTACATTCCATGTACCAACATCTACATTCCATGTACCAACATCTACATTCCATGTACCAACATCTACATTCCATGTACCAACATCTACATTCCATGTACAAACATCTACATTCCATGTACCAACATCTACATTCCATGTACCAACATCTACATTCCATGTACCAACATCTACATTCCATGTACAAACATCTACATTCCATGTACCAACATCTACATTCCATGTACCAACATCTACATTCCATGTACCAACATCTACATTCCATGTACCAACATCTACATTCCATGCACAAACATCTACATTCCATGCACAAACATCTACATTCCATGCACAAACATCTACATTCCATGCACAAACATCTACATTCCATGTACTAACATCTACATTCCATATACTAACATCTACATTCCATATACTAACATCTACATTCCATGTACTAACATCTACATTCCATGTACTAACATCTACATTCCATGTACTAACATCTACATTCCATGTACTAACATCTACATTCCATGTACTAACATCTACATTCCATGTACTAACATCTACATTCCATGTACTAACATCTACATTCCATGTACTAACATCTACATTCCTCACACGTTAGTTTGTAATAACAATGTTCCAGAGAGAAGTGGAAAATGAATGCGCAGGAAAGAAATCTATTCAAGGAGTAGAATGTCAGATGACAGAGCACCACATACCGAACATGAACTCCTATCTTCTTAAACAAAAATATGCCTGCTTTCATCACAAATTCGTCTCATGCATCACCGAAGTTTCAGAGCATGTAATAGTGAGAAGTTTTAAAGCATAAGTAGCTTTTCATCAGTTATTAATTACCACAAGTTAATCAACTGTCCAAGTTCAAATGAATTTTAAATACTAGATGTATGTAGAATTTTTTATAAATGTAGTATCTCTTACAGTTTAAAGCTAACTAAGAAAATAAGCTTTGACTGTTTGTGCAATTAGTTCAAAAAGGAGTGAATGAACAACATAAAAATTGTCTTAGATACATTATACGGAGTAGACAAACAGGTTTAAATAGAAACATATAAATATAAACAATGTGATTATAGTTATAAAAGAAAAAGAAAAGGATCAAGTTAGACAATTTTATTAGATATTGATAATGTGACAATAAAATAAACTATTGACATAATGTAAATTACTAACAGTTTTCTTTTGGTCTATCCCCACTGTACTATTCCACTCTCAGACACCCCTAAGGTTCAGAGCAAGAGAGAGAGAGAGAGAGAGAGAGTGTAAGAAGAGCATGAGAGATGTGAGGCAAGTGATTTGTGGCTCTGAATAGACTGAATAAATAAACACAACTGCACAATGGCAATGAGAATAGACGTCAACAAACATCAGATAGTTGATCTCCTTTGCACTCTTTGAAAGAAATTGAGATACAAATACTTCTATATGCTTGATTTATTGTAGAAACTCCCAGTATATTTTATATGTCTAGACCAGTATTAGTGCTCACATGGAATATAACACCTCCTGCTTACCTGTTAAGTCATCTTGTCAAACACAAATTAAGGTCATTCACCAGTTCATTTCACAGGATTTTATTTGTGCATTTGGCATAAATAAGAACAGAAAGAATGCTTCACAAAATATTTGAAATAAGAACAGAATAGGTAGCAAATGGATAGCAATAGGTAACAGTCAAATAATACAAATCTATGTAATGAGGTACAAAATATGCAATGTAGCTAATAATAGTTTTAGAATCTTTCTACAGTCAATAAAAATAATGGGGAATTATGAAAGAGAAGTTTCTAAAGAAATATCAGCTTTACTCACTTGTCATACTCTGCATTGTCATGGTCACACCTCGCGTCTTGATGCTCTCTCCAACTACCACCGTGTTTACAGGTAGTCAGCAGCACGATGTCATTGCCATTGTGAAGATGGTAGAGACTGTTTCTAGCCTCACTGCCTATGCCATACACGTATCTCTTCCCTTTGAACGCAAGAAGATACTTTTTATTGTCAGGAAATTTGAGGGACTGCAGCTTGCCATCCTCACCTCCTTTTGTAGGATGGGATTTGTGGAAGAGGGGCAGTGATATGTCAAAGTTAGGGCGGAAGTTCTCTATGGCTATGCTGGCCTTTGCCAGAATGGCTTTACCGACATCAAAGCCCAGGTCCTCATTGTAGTCTGGCCAAGTGCCGGAGTAGAGGTTGAAGATGATGTGGTTCTGGCCTCCATTCCAGAGAGGCAGTTTTTGCATCCTCAGAGGCATGTTTCTAATGTAGTCTTTGCTCAGGTTGTCCCTGTCAAGTGTATCCAGACTGAGGACAAACACACATGCGGCACTGGGATCACTGGTGTAGTATTTGCTATCACGAATAGCACTTAAAACCTTCAGATAACTGCTACTTGGTGGCACATTGTCGTCTGTAGGGTACACATACACTTTAAAATCTTTATCACAACGAGTGAAGTCGAAGCAATTTTCCATTCGACATTGACTAAATGGTATCTCTCCATCATTCAGGGAGTGCTTTGTTCTGTCTGACCTAGGATTGACAGATATATCTTCGTCTAACAACACGTCAGAATTACTGATGAAATTCACTAAATTATCCCTATACCTCCTATCGTGCCGCCTGCTTTTCCAGTGGTAGTAGCCAAAATAGCCGATAGAGAGGAACGCACAGCACGTTATGAGCAATAAATACCTCTTTTTAGCTTGCATTGTGAATTATTTTGTGACCATTTCAACTCAAAATGGAGTCATCATTAAAAACTAGATTTCCACTGCATATTTAAAATAAAATTACAATCTGAAAAGAAAAATAAACCATGAGAGTAGGTTAATAACGGGCTAACAACTTGAAATAAATTTGGATGAAAATTCTTTAACTAAAACTAAAGCTGCTAAAGTAAAGTGTACTCTTAAAGAAGAATAAATTCTCTGCATTAGCCTTTCTTAATTGTACTCAGCAAACTACAATTAAACTGTAAACATGAGGGACAATTCAGAATTGTTTGAATTTTACACTAACTGGTTAGTTTTAACCAATGAACAGTCAATTTACCACCATGTACAAGCTGGTTGAAAAACTTGCTACTTATTAATTTGAAAGAAGAATTCTGAAGGTGATGAGTGAGTAGAGCAGACTGGACTCAGAAGCAGTCAAATATAGGCATAACATTAAAGATATTCTTTAAAGGGCCATACACACATAGATTTTTTTAACTCTTTCCAGCCCAAACTTTTCTGGGAAATAAATGTCCTAAATGCCCAACGAATTATGACTATACCTAACCATTTATGTAGGTGGTTCAGAATTTGAGCTGCCGAGCAGCATACAAATTCTATTTTTAAAGGTGGTACATTTTCTGTATCACTGAGCATTAAACGTAACCCTTATCGAGGTAAGGAATATTTACCCACCAGTTTTGAAAGCATTTTGTAGGTGGTAACTTTCTGTACCACCATGCATTAATTGTAACCATCAGTGTGGTATAAAATATGTACCACCTGACTTGAAAGAGTTAAGTCTTTCAACCAGACTTTTTGCTAAGCTCCTCCTACTTTTTCCACGAGAATAAGAAAAAATGATGTAATTATTATTTATTGTAGTTGTTATCCATTATAGCTGCAGGTATCATGGATATCAACTAAAATGGATACCAACTCAACAACCTGTTCTCCAAACAATCATATTGTGCCTTTTACTCTCAGCAAAATACATGTAAATACACGAGAAAATTCCAGTCTGAAAAGAATGTCTCCACAGACCCAGGATTTTTTTTACAGAAATTGGGATTTGATCGCAGCAATTAACATGGGAACATATCAATTAGGTAGCCTAAATAGGATTTGGGAACAGGATTAATCCACAAATCCTGTTATACTTTTCAGACTGGAGGAAATTAGGGATTGTTCACACAGAATATGTCCCATATCCTGCAGACTGCAACTGAAGGCATTCTATTTTGCTTGGGCCATTTGATTGGTACAGTTCATGACACTAATCTTGATCCCTTCAACTTTCAAGTGGAAACTGAAAATGTAACATAAGAAATTTCTAATATAAATTTTCCTATGCTGCGATCAGTGTGATAATTCTATTGAGAAATTCCGCTTCTTTTGGAAAGAGATCGAAATAAAAATCATAAAAAATGGAAAGTTTCACAAGTATTTTACTTGGATATCTATTATTCTCATATCAGTCTTAGACTTATGCAGGCAGCAGATATGGTGCGGGTGCCAGTCTGTACAGCATGTTCATGTCACCAAAGATCTTTGGAGATGTTTTTCGAGGGAAAAAATATCTTTGTAAGATCTTGGAGACAGTTTTCTAATTAATTTATAAGTTCACATGTAATTATTGACTATTGTCAGTCTACAGGATATGGGACATTTTCAACATTTTCTGTGTGAACAATCCCTAATTTCCATGAATTCTTCCCAGTCTGCAGAATGTGTCTCTTCTCCCGCAGAGATTTTATCTTGAGAGAGAGTTACTCTCTGACTCTCAGCAGCAGATTCAGAATCTCCCGCACTCCCGCAGCTAAATTAATGGTAACATAGGAATTAATTCAAAATCTCCAGCAGCTAAATTAATGGTAAGTTGGTAACATAGGAATTAATTCAAGATCTCCCGCAGAGATCTCAAATTTCTAAAATTCAATCAAAAACTCCCGCAGAGAGTCTTGGAAAAATGTTCCATATTCTGCAGACTGGAATTCTTCCTATATTTACATGTATTTTACTGAGAACAGAAGCCAAAGTAGAGAATTTCTTAAGTTTTCTTGGAGAACAGTTTAGTTTACCAGTTCCTGCGGACCTGCAGTTTGGCCGGCACCCCATTGGAGACATTTTTGGAGAATTATGGAAACAGATTTGAAAATCTTTGAAGACAATTGTCCTCAAAATGAAAATCTTGGAGAGAGTCTCAGTCTCTCAGAGAGATTTGTCTGATTAGATTAATTTAGATACACATTGGCAACAATTGCAGAATGGATCATTGGATGCTCTAATTTATTTTGGCCTTTGGGAGACATCTATAATAAACTTAAATAAAGTAACTTTAGGAGTCTTTTTTTATCTTTTAGAGAAAAATTCAGTTTCACTTGGAGCTGCAATGGAGCAGGTACCTAGATTGTAAGTGTTACAGTGTAAGAACCTAAGAAGAGAAGCCCAGTCTGTATTCAGACTCAGTATTTTGAACTTGTTCTGAGACAAATACCTAAGTGATTGAATGAAGAATTTACCTTACAGGCTAACACCATCCACAATCCATGAAACTTGGAAAAGTGGATACTACCTGTACGGTTGTACCTAGGGCCTAACTAGGATACTTATGAAGTTATGATTTATCACCATAATTATAATTTTTCTAAAATATTCTTATATTTGCTGCCATTCTAAACGGAGTATATTCTATAAAAGGTACTAGATATATTATCATAGTGATAATTATTACCTAACATTATAATTGACTGAATTGAGCACAACTGATCAAGCTGGGTCTGGATTGAGAGTTAGGTTACTTGGTCAGATGGTCTAGTTTGAGAGATATTTATTGAAATACATATAGGCTAGCTATCTACCTATCATAACGAATTGAACAACCTAATAAACTTTAATAGTCATGGCCTTCAATTAAGTGAAATCTGGCATATAAGATTAGTGTTAAGAAGGAGACACATATACAACCTATCATCATCAAAATAACATTGAACTGCCAGTGTCAGATTTGAGAGAAATATGTAAAAGAGAAAACTGAACAAATATAATTAAATATCCCTACTACATTATAACAAAATCATGATATAATCAAAGTCGAGGTAAATTCTTATAAAAAGTTAGATAAATAACAATTATATAAGCAAGATATTACTATACGTTGAATGATGTCAACTGATACCTTGCCCGCTAGATGTCGCTATAGAAGGATTGTGCGTTAAATTATTTTTCATCTTTCATGAGTCTGATATAGTTTAAAGTTATACTAATGTGTGTTTTAGAATTGAATCAGTGAAGTGAATAATATATAAAATTCATGGTTTGATTTTAAACAGTTGCTCAAATAAATTTTAAGTTCGCAAAATGTAATATTCGTATATCTACAGACTGTCCAGAGAAATAGTACAGTCTCACCGAAAACCAATATATCTGGTTTGAAATACGTAAATAATTCAATTTTTATCATACCTAGCGGTTTTGCAAAACTAGTCAAAAAAGAAATGGCAATTCTCCATTTTCAATGTCAAAATCAGAAACTTTAAACAAAACCGCTGAATCCTATTGCTGCCGCGTACCTTACATGGAGTGTTCAACAAGATGTAATATATAAATAGGCCTTTTAAATTAGTGTTCAATTTTTCCACTTTGAGACTACACACATGAGTGATCCGTCCGGGACGTCACCGGCCAGGGATTTTTTATCACTGTTGAGAGCCGGTACTGTGTGAATAGGTACGTTGAAATAAAAGTAACAATATTTTTTTCACCGACACTGAAAGGAGAGGGACGGAAACTGACCGGTGACGTCCCCCCGACATACGTGAAGCCTTAATGATTAAAATATGAAACATCATTCACAAAAATTTTAGTACGACTGTATGAACGATCTCTGACCAGGTAGGAAATTACAAATCATTGCCTTTTTAGAAAGCTCTCCAGATATTGCATGGATTTAAGAATCGCTCGTCGGTGAATAGCCTGACACTAGCATTATCCTCAGCACAATTTCCTTTTTCAAATGGCCACTAAAAAAGGATGAAAGATACAACTTCATAAACAGAATAGTTTTTTAAGAGTAAGACTTAAATACAATTATATCACAGTTACTAAGGATAATAAGTAATCTTCCGATGGACATTTGTTGACATCCCAACTTAACTAAAGAAGTAAATTATCCTTAACATTTCAACACAAAACAAGAGGAGCAGAGGTAAATCTTCAGGGTAAGTGCATTCATGAAAGTCTGAAGTTTGTAACAGAAGCTATGGTGTTAAAAAGAACTCATCCCTAAGGATTTAGTCATCTAAAATGCCCCTTAATAATATTAATTACTTTACTTTGTAATACAATAGTATTTAACTGACAAGATTAACATTGTACAAGTATAAATATAGATTCAATCTTCTAGTTACTAATCATTTAATTTCTTCTCCTATCGCGAGATCTAGATCCATGTCTTGACTTTTTACTCTTGGGTAATTTCTCATAGCGATCATAGCCATTATCCACTTTCTTCTCATGTTTGCCAACATATTTCTCATACTTATCCAGCTTGCTGTATTTGTCTGCTCTTTCATACTTATCAGTCTTCTCATATTTTTCTATTTTCTCATACTTATCCATTTTCTCAAGCCTGCCGTATTTGTCATGCTTTAGTCTCTTCTCATTATTTTCATGCTTTACAACATCACTCTTTTTGTACTCTTTGTAGTCATAACCATCGTAATACTTTGCCTTGTCATGGCCAATCTTATCTGACGCAGCGTACTTGTTACCTTTGTCATGATTGTCATATTTCTCCTTCCTGGGAAGTTTCTCCTGTCTCTCATACTTCTCGTATGTCCTGATGGGGGACCTCGAGCGAGACCGAGACACTGACTTCACTATGGAGCCCTTGTCCTTATTCTTGATGAAGCGTGGAGGAGGTGTGACAGTTGGAGAGGAGCTTTTGGAGCCAGACTTGGAGTGATTCCTAGAGTAGTGGTCTCTTGAGTTGTGCTCCCGAGATCTCGATCTGCTCCTTGACCTGTGGTGGTGACGGCGATTGTCTCTTTCATTGGAGCGAGACCGTGACCTGTCTCTTGAGTCAGACCGACGCGCTTTCTTCCTAGTCTTTCCTGAATCTAAAAAGAAGTTAGAAATTGATTCATTTTAGGAACTAACAAGGTGGACAAGTGATTTTTTTAAAATTAAATATATAGTTTCAATTTCCCTTATGAAGTTGGGCACATAGTCTAAGAGTCATAAAAACACATAATTTGTCCGAAAAGTCATCTTATACAAAAGCTTGAGAAAGAAAAAATGCAATAACTTTTTATCTTTTCTCAATAAATATTATCCATTATAACTTGACCAGAGAGAAATTAACGTCAAACTATTTATTGTAAAATAACTAACGAAAAGTATCTATGGTACTCACCATCACTATTAGAGCTGCGAGAGTTGCTCCTCTTAGCACCTGACTCCTCCTTGTTGTTCCTTTCCTCTCGGTGGTTTCTGCTCTGGTGTCTCCTCCCTTTCCCACCAGGACTGTTATTGCGACTGGCAGCTGCTGGACTGAAGTTGTTACCAGCCTGCTGGGCCTAAAGTAGAAGGGGTTAGTTAGGAACATTTCTTTATCAGTAGTTGTTTAAAAACGCACACCCAATTCTAAAAATAGAACAAATCTTAAGGAGTACCAACTAATGTTTAAAATGCAGAAAATGAGATATATGAAAAATGGAATAGTTGCTGTAGATTCTCTATTTACTGAAAACCATTAACTTAAGTTCAAACTAACCGGAGTCTGCTGAGCAGTTGGTTGCAGCTTGTTCTTGAGCCTGGCCTCCTGCTGCTGCTTCCTTATCTCCTCAACCCGCGTCTCTAGAGTCTCTAACTTCACCTTGGGGCGAGTGTAGAGCTTTAGGATGGCGGCAGAGATGATGTGGATGTCATCAATGTCTGCATTCAGAACGTGGTACCTGAGAAAAGAGAATAATGTAATCTATACACACTATTGAGCTTTTATTGTCAATAGATGAAAAGGAAATGACATCAACTGATAAATGAGAAACTTAATTAGTTGATAACATTGTAACTAATAAGCTAGCATGGCTAAAAATATATAATATGGCACAATAGACCTCCTTTGTAGTGAGTGAGCTGGGATATAGCCTCTATAGTGAACAAATTTCCTTTTCTCCTAAAATTGCCATTAGTTTTCTAAAACTGAATAGAATTCATAGCAGACTAAAGAAAATTTGTTCACTGTAGAGGCTTCATCCTTACTCATTCACTATAGAGGAGTTCTACTGCACATTATTCACAATAAAGTTTTACTATCTTTCTCACCATGGTGGGTTCTCAGGCAGAGGCACCTTCAGGACCCTGGCAGCCAACCAGATGCACGAGGCTGCCACTGCTTCCGGAGAGAACTTCAGCAACACATCAGTTCTGAGGGCATCGTTCATGTAATTCCTGGCAAAGAAGAAGAAAGAAGTCAGTATGGGGATACTGAAGAGCTAGTTAGAGCATTTCTAGGCACAAGAAATAACTACCAAATATTTACAGTCACTGGATAGAGTTTAAAAAACACATTACTAAAATATTTTGCTCAAATTGATTTAATATTCATAAAAATTCTGATTATTTGCTAGTTTGTACCCAGTGACTGTAAATAAAAGTAACTATTTACCTCTTGCTTATTATATTCATAACTGAGGCTTTGAGAGAGTGCTTTAGTAATAACTGGCACTGATGTCTTACAAACTATATAGTAACAAGTGCCTCAGTCATGAATTTTCTAGACACAATGACATGATCATCTGCAGTGTCTCCACGTCTCACCAAACACTTTGATAGACATATTACGGATATAACTGAATCAACGGCAGGTTCTAAATTGTTGGCGAGTTCCACATCTTCGGTCACATATGAAAAACGATATAATTAAATTTTAATTATCATGGTCCATTCATGGATATCAATTAAAATTAAATTATTATATATTTTTTCCTTATATTACCAAAGATGTGGAACGACCAATAATTCATAACTTACACTATCTTCAATTCTGAAAGTTGCGATTTAAAAAAACAGTTTAGCAAGTGAAAGACTGAGACGATGAGAAGCTGCAGAGAAGATGGGATATATTTTCAGTATATTTCATTGTGAGGCTTTTCAACACTGGCTCTAGAGATCTGTTCCTGCACCAAGAGTTGCTGGGGTGGAGACGAGACAACTCTTAGGGGGTGTGACTTCTCTGCATGACAGATGTGTTAGTAATACATGTGTCACATTCTCTCAATGCTAGCAAATGGTACCTAATGATACTCTCCTGGATACAATGCTAGCCTTAAATCAATATATATTTGATATATGTCAAAATGTATTCTTGCAGAAAAACACACAATTGGAACAATTTATTGAGTAGTTATAACAATCTTAATTATATAATTGTCTAGGCTAAAAGTCATACAATGATACATTAACAAAATTAAACTTATAATTTAATTAGTTATAACATAAACTAGATAAATTGAAAAAATCTGCGGATAGAAAGAATTTATTAGTTAGTATAGCACCTGCACAAAATTACGATAGCTTTGTAAGCCTTTTGCAAATACGTAAGAAATAAGTTATGGTAGAGACTATAACGAAGTCATCCAAGTTTGACAGAACAAAAAAATTCAAAAAGTAAATTAAACTCTCAAATCTAATATTCAGTTTCCAGAAGACCATTTCAATGCACAGAAAGAATTGTTTTAGAATTTGAAAGGTATCGGATGAAATTTGGATATGAATGAAATAATTAGCAAGTAGTAAACAGAATTTCTTACCATATCTATTAACTTCAGCTACAATAAAATAACAGATAATCTTGTGGAGATGTTAGTGAAAAGCACAGATACACTAAGAATTTTTCTGATTGAAAAATAGAAACAACCCTGTTTTTCAACATGCAAAATATTTATTACAAATAAAGTACTTTCAAAAGATAAAATCATATAATATCAGAATAATTTGATATAAAAATGTTAGATAATCAAGATATACAGTTGTCATTTAGACATTTGCAACACTTAAATATAGGAAAACAGAAGTTCCAACAATAAAAGGAATATAATTATTCATAGTTAGTTAGTTCATTTTTATATAGACCACAAATAGCAATGCAATTAACTTCAAGAAAATTTAAAATAATTCAGTTCTTTGACAAACAGTTACAGTTTACAAAAAAATAGTAACAGTACCCAGAGTTTTTTATGTGTGAATGCTACTCATGTAAGTTATGGTTATAGAAACCTGATCCTCTTGCTAATGTTGGGACATAGCTGTCTCATATTGTTTACAAAATTCGAACACTAAAATCCATTATTCTTAAATGAAAATGTCATATAATATGTGTTATAAATGAGCATGTCTTTGTGTATCAAAGTATTTAATAAATTTGGTAAATTCATTTTGCCCACAGCAAATAGGACAGATTGAGTGGTGGAAGAGTCCCATTTTGAAAATGTTTAGAAGAAGCACCCTAGTTTGTAGATAGATTATAACAAACTATTGAGGTACTTTTACTAATCTTTGCATAAAATACTGATGCAATAATGTAAGTATTCAGAATTATATTTAACAAGTTTCTTGCGACGTGACCCTACATTTTATTTATATGGAACAGATATTTTAAGCTTTTTCTCTCAACTACTGTAGACTTTTAATGGTACATTTATATTATAAAGAAGGATAAATTGTTCACAAAATATGAAAGTGTTTCTACTAATAAAAATGAAAACTTTTTCTCCAAATTGAGTTCAATTTATTATGGTAGTTAAAAGTTTGTCGCAATTCGAGTTGGTAAATTGGCACAGGAAGTGTGTTAAGTTACAACTTACAAGGGTAACTTTTTGATAAAAAAAACTCCACTGAATGCATCATATAATAAAAAGAACTTCTGTTATTGAGACAGAAGTTCATGATTACCAAAAAGTATGAAATGTGAAGAGAATACTCAAATTTTGATTATTCAATTCAAAATAGCTTCATGGTAGTAATTAGTTTAAAGATCCCCACAAAGCAATTATTTATTTCAATCAATTCAGCTAATGTTTTTAATCATTCAGCTATAAAATTCATATGTATTAGTACTATATTTGCTCTAAGATTTTAATATCAATACAGTACCCATTTTACTTTTGATTTATATGAAATGCAAATATATATGATGATCATCATGAAGGAACTGTTTTAGAAAAATAAAAAAGTGAAGTTTGGTGGAACTTAATTGCAAATATATCCTATAAACCTTAATAAAATAATCTGTTTTAGAAGATAAAATATATTGACAGGAAATCAGAGTGTTCAATAACTGAGAAGCAATTTCATTTCTTAATGTTAAATTATTCAGTAACTAACAGTCTAGGTACTGATATAGAGTAAGTTTTTAAGTTCAAATCACAGTAATTATTGTCTATAATTGGTACAAAAATTTAAGCAATTGAAAAGTTAACAGGTTACTTAGAAAATATTTGGCAACCCTTTAGAACAGCTGGTTAATCAAATTATAGTATGTATTGCATGTTATTAGCAAGATGAATATAAGGTGAGTATTAGTGCTAGTACTTGTTCAGTAAAAATACTGAACAAAGATCTAGAAAATAGGTTTACCATAAATCAGATAAATCATAACATAGTTCCAATTTAACAAACTAATAACAGACAACACAATGAAGTTATTAACTCAACTGAATGTATCTGTGATTCAACAACATTCGATGAGATTAGATTCAGTTCAACATTAGATGTGATTAGATTCAGTTCAACATTAGATGTGATTAGATTCAGTTCAACATTAGATGACTCAGAATATCACAGGAATAGCTACATTGAACATTGTAACCAAGATACATTGTGCCAAATTGAAACCATGCAAGTTAAATAGAATATTCAAAAAGCTTTGTTCAAATTATCAAAGTGTGGGTGTGTTGAGAGATATTAAAGGTAACAAAATATCAGTAAGGGCAAAACTAACCCTTGACATCATGCTTCAACCTCAAGGAGTTTAAATAGAGTGGGAAATTTAAAGTTGGGGCAGAAAGTAAGTTATAATGAAACCAAGTGCATAAAAACAAACTGAAATTCCCTTGAGTGGTTCAACTATGTGAATAACGACAGAAGGGGGTCATGAACTTATCTAACAGCAGACAATAAACCAGTAAAGTGAAGACAGTGCCATTTCAGCTCAGCTTATCAGGAAATATTACTATGTTATTCATACATGGATAAGAATGAGGTTCATTAGCATCTGTATAGCTGACAAATTACTTATTCTTAGAAGATTTTAATTTAATATTTGGATACTTAATATCTAAACACATCCATTAACATGATGTTTATTCAAAGGAGTTTTGAATTTTAAAATTTATTAATTTTGAGAGGTTTTTCAGTGGTCATCATTTTGAGAGATTGTGTGACGCTTTGCTCCAATGAGACAAACAAAAGCACCACACAACCACTCGAAGCAACACATATTGAGCCATTGAATTTAGAAAGAAAGGTATTGGCAAGTCAAGATCCACAGCTTTACACGTGGTAACATAATATTATTTTACTTAAGAAAAAATCAGAGTTACAGTTAAAAACTCAAAACTGAATAAAGTTGATAGGAAATATCTAAAAAATAATCACTTCCAATAGGTATAAGAGTGTTGATATTATTGAATTAGAATTTGGAGTGTATTTCTAAGTATGCATAACTAGGTAATATAAAATCCAGTTGAAATGTGTCTTAAGTGTGAGAATTGAAGACAATAGTCAACAATTATCAAAAAGTTCAAGTAACCAACATGCATTTACACTAGAGAAAATGTATATAACAATGTGTTATTGAACACAAGGTGCACAACTATTAATTTAGCACCTGAAAATCTGTTGCATCCAAATAAATATGCAAAACTAGACTTTTCCTTATGTTAAGATTATTTTAAGAGTTCCATTCATTCCATTAGGATAGCATACAGAACATGCTATTTGATACATTTCTCCATGCACAATTAAATTTCAAAATTTAGCTATGTTAGATATCTCAGTATCACCCACTGTAGAAACAGATTTACAAAGTAAATCTCTGAACCCATGCTTTCAATATTTACTCCAAAAATTATAACTTGTAAGGTACTTTTAGTTTTCACAAATGAAATTATTGAGTAAACATCATATATACTGCTTTGGTACAGTAATCTCTAATAGGTGTGGAGTTATTTTTGAGCAATTTACTAATCCCAAAACTAGACTGTTTAGCCTGCACGTCACTGTCCTTTTCACAATAATCAGCCACCACAGTACAATCACAATTATCAACCAGCACAGCACAGTCCTGGTTAGTTGGTGTTGACCCCACTCCACTACTGAAATAGAAATGGAGTCCTCAAACAGAGATCCCAGTACACCCCTAAGAAAGGCCACTCCCCAAACAAACAGGCAAGAAACCATCCTCTTCCGGCTGTGATCGCCAAGATTGGATGGAGGAAGTGTGAATCCGGATCAGTTGTATGTGTGTGTAGTCCTAATGCATCTCATACTCTCATGTCTCACACCTACTGTTCCATTAGACTCTTAGAGCTTTCCGCATCTCTAGGAGAGGCACAATTCCAGCTTAATGTCTGGTATAGTCACTGTAGTGTTTAGTTTGTACTGTTTGTGTATGGTTTTCAAGTTTTGTTGATGGTGAAAGGTGAAGTGTTTATGTTGATTTAGTAGTTGTTATTGTTGTCTTATATGGTCCATTGTTATCCTTGTGAGGTCTCCTTGTGTTGTGTGTGAGGTACTGTAGTGAATGGTCAAAGAGTTGTGTCTTTTGCTTGTAGTTGTGATGTTGCTTGAATAGGAGGTTTGAGTCCTGTGTACAGCACAGCCCTCTTTGCATTCAGAAACCTAACTGTTCAGCATGGTTTCATTATAAATTGACATGCATTGCAAAAACTTGAGTTAGTTTCTCACAACCATGTGATAGATAGAGAATTTTTTTTATAAAAATTCAATTTATTTTTTGGCCCTTTCAGTTTAGCAATTTCTTGAGAAAGGAAACTCTTATCCATCTTCATGTTTTTACCAGATTCACAGTGGTTTTGTGCATGCAAAAATTCTAATCAACTTGTATTGAGGTTATATGCAGGCTAATTATGGTTTAATTCCATGTATTGGCTATATGCAATAGTGTCAATATTTAATTTAATGTATTGGCTATATAAAATAGTATCAATATTATATTCAATGTATTGGCTATATAAAATAGTATCAATATTTTATTCAATGTATTGGCTATATAAAATAGTATCAATATTTTATTCAATGTATTGGCTATATCTATTACTTTATTCAGTGCATCTCAATTCACAAATTTCTAATATAAGTTATCAAATTTGCTAGCACAACAAACTTGTAATTTTTTCCATTATATACAGTCGCCGCAAAATAATGTTTACAGAATTTACGCAAAAAAATGTTTACATCAAAATTCGTTTGTACATACATATGTGCATTTCCAGACCAGCGCACCTGACACTGCGCGTAGCTTGGCAGTTTACAGCATGGTGTAACAGAGCGGGAACAATCAGTGTGCCTATGCTGTAGTGCACGTCAATTTTCAGGGACATATTTTCTTGTCATTACCAACTTTGTCTGCCTACAACTTTGGTTCTACTTGTCGAAATGGGTCGATGCAAACTTAAAATGGAAGACAAAAGTCGTGCCTTGACTTTATTAGAGCAGGGGAAGTCTGTGATATCTGTGGCAGCAGACTTGGAAGTTTCAAGGCAGTCAATATACACACTGAATTGGGCAGCAGCATCACCCCCAAATGGAAGGTAGGCTCTGGTGCACCTAGGAAGACTACACCAAGGACAGATCCCATCATGAAGCGAGAAGTAATGCAGACTCCAGCTTTGACGGCCTCAGGACTGAAAAAATGCGCCCTGACCTGCTGAATAACATATCGACTGGGACGATTCAGCATCACCTCCCAAAATACCTGCAACTGCCTACCCGTCGAGCCGCCAAGAAGCCAATGCTGACAGAGGTCATGAAGAAGAAGAGGGTGGCTTTCTTTAAGAAGCACAAAGAATGGACCCCTGAGTAGTGGTGGAAAGTCATGTTCAGTGATTAAAGTACTTTTAGGCTTGTCAGGGCAGAGTCAAAATTAGTGCGTCGTCCAACTACACTGTCACGGTATGACCCTAAATATACCGTTAAAACAATGAAAACTAGCAGATTCCATGCCAAAACGTCTTCAGATGATCATTCAGTTTAAGGGAAACCCTAGTATATACTAGGAGAAGTAGTACATGTCATTAAATGCATACCACGTAAGATATTTTGCCTTTTATTTATCCTCGTTATATTTTTGTAAATGTAAACATTTTTTTGCAGCTACTGTAAGTTGAATCATGATTCAATTTGATACGAGTTTAATGTATTCCATCAGAGTGATAATTTCCAGGTTCAAGTATGGTTTTCCAATTCAGTCTTCCATAGTGGAGATGAAAATGATAGTTTATTGTGAAAATTTGAACTTAAAAGAGTGTCAACTGTTCATTTTTCAAGTCTGCTGATGTTCTAGTGAATCTCTTGGCTTATGTTTTCATTCACAAAATACTAAAATCATTCAGCTTCATTACATTGCAGCTCTTATTATAATTGACCAAACAAGATTAGACGAAAGTAGAGCATAACTTGTGTTTTCATACACAAATTCAATAAAAATATTCAATCATTGACAATATCTTCACCAGGAAAGTTGAGAACAGAATTGGTTTCAACACATTCATGACCCAAGCAATGTGAATGTTTGTCTGTGGGTCTAAGGAAAAAATTCTGCCAATTTCAAGTGTTTACAAATTGGCCCATAACAGAACAACACTTCATGTTTTATTTCTTCTTCACTGAGGTAATTTAGGCAAGGGCCTGCCAGAAAAATCCATGATTATATCAAATGTCTGTCAAGTGTGTTGTTTTCATCTTCTATTCAAGTATGAAAAATGAAGGAAACTTTCCCTCTGGGGCACGAACATGTAAAACTAATTTTCCATGCTTGAAATTAATTTTATTCCACTTAATTTAGAGATCCAATAGGGCACTCCTTTTTGGACAGCAGTTATACATTATTGTATCAAAGAGACTTTTGAAGAAGGGAGAACAGTGTACTTTCTGCATAACAAAAAAAAAATCAACAGAAAAGGAAATAAATAATAAAAAGTAAGGACATCTCTTCCCTCAAACCTTATTATATACATACAAGTCTACATGCAACTTATAGTTTGTAAGTGTTCATTAAGTGATTGTAGAATTTGTATAGCTACTAGTGCAAAGAAGGATATATTATATTCATGTTAAGTTGGAAATTATTTACACATTTATCGATATGTCTGTTGTTAAATGAATGTATTTTACTATTTGAGGTAAAATATATGACTTTTTATGATTGAAGTAAAATTTAAATTTGATACAAATGTTAAGTATAAAAAAACCATTTTGGAAAAATATTGAAAAAATGGAGCTTAAAATTTGAAATTATATTAGTTTTATAGCTTAAGTTATATTATTATCTCCTTTAATATATCAGATATGTTAAACTTGATTTATTTGGAACTTAATTGTAAATTGTATCTAGCAGAGATCATGCCTACTTCATATTATGGGAGCTGTTAATTTGCCATCAGTAAGATTTTGGAGCTATAATTTGTATTTTGTTATATCCTGTCTATAAATACCAGCACCTAGTCACTTTTATATAGGCTGAAATATATTTGTGAACACTGTAAAACCTTCAAGAGTAGATATGATGAAATGTGATAAATATTTTTCATATTGAAAAAAAATATTAATCATAATCAATGAAGTTCAAATTTATAAACCACACCAATAAAGAAAATTTAAGACATGCAACATAAATTAAATAGAGCAACACACTAGTCAACAGAATTATTGAGGAGCTAGAACATAGCAATTAGAAAGTTGCTAGATTCTATGCAAGCTACTTCAATTTATGAAAATTCAAAAAATAAGAATACAATGCAGAAATGCCAAATAATGCATATATATTTTAGTATCTTACATACTTCAATGAAATCAACCTATCTGGGAGTCATTCAGCCAAAGATAAAATAGAGAAAACTAATTATGAATTTACAAGCACAGTCTAACCAAAGAATAGAGGCCAAATAGATACGAGAGTAGCACTGAGATTCATACAGTTTTTTTGAAGCAATTTTTAGTAAGAATAAAGTAGCTACAATGCATCAAAAAGAAACCTAACCCAAAGCACTTTGATATATATTTCAAACTATAAACTGATAAGGATAGAATAGAGGCAATAGTCTAATCTTTAATGTAAATTGAAGGTTATATTCAAGAATTCCAGTAAGAGTTAAATATATTAACCAAAACATTTATATGTTTCCAATTGTAGTGAAAGCACCAAGTTGAAAACACAAATTAGATTTTTTTTAGAAGGTTTATGAGTGGAGGTACTCACCTTCTCCATCGGTTCATTTTTCTTCACAATATAACATCATGATGCTATTCAGCATTTACCAAACTGTTCACAATTCACTAACAGCCACCATGCACTGACTAGAGAGCAGTTCAAATTCAGCTAAACCATTTTCAGTTCTAATTCTTCAGCACCGCAACTGGTAGCTAGTTCCAAAGTCTCCAATCCCCTGATTTGATTGGCTTCTTCACATATATCTTGGGTGCACACAAATAATCTAATCTAAAAATATCATTATATCCAAGAGTATCATCAAACCCTGAGAGAGCAATATATATATATAGCATCAGTACAAACCCATAACATCTAAACCATTTGCAAGCATTGAGAGTTGATGCATTTGAGTAGTACAGACTTCCCCCTCTCATTCACTCAAACTTTTGAGCTAGTGAGATACGCTAGGAAGAAGGCGAGCTGGAGGACCTCCACACTATCACCATTTGCTCACCAGTTTGGTTGAGTGAGATGGTTGTGGGTGGTGTGGTGATTTCACTTACCTCATCACACCTCCCTCTGATGGAATAAAAAATTTCATTAGTCCAGATCTGATGCAGGTAAAAGATGTCTAAAAGCCAGTGTTGGATTTCTAATGAACACTTAAAATTAATAAATGCCCTATATATTGAAGCATTACTCCCACTGCATATCTTTTTCCTTTCAAGTTTTACACTTCCATTTAAATTGTTGGTACCACAACAAGTTTGGCTATTGCATGAAAGCAGCTAGGAGTGAATTTCAAGATAATTCCAGAGGCAGATTTTCAGTCCTTACCAAATGCCGACATGTATAATTACTTCAGGGATAGAAAGTAGTGATAGCTACTCATTAGAATAATGTTGAGCTTACCAAGATTTTTCAAGCCCTTTTTCATCATACTGTTAACTTAAGATGCCATTATGATTTCATTGCTTTTAAACCAATATCCAAGAAGACACCTGTAAATAAAGACAATGTCACACTTCTTAGTCTAACCTCTAGGACACTTACCAGGAGGATTTGGCGAGACTTCTATTGTCATCAGCTTCCAAGAAACGCAGGTACATGATGATCATCTGGAAAAATGCAGCAAATACATCATCATTTGTTTCAATAACAGAACTGCTGTATTTTAATAGGAGAGGTACAATGGCTACTAGATTGAACAATTAAGTTTATCAATTTATGTTATGAATAAAGAGATACAACAGACTTGAATTGCTTAGGTGATTCAATTTGAAAAAGATTTCTAGCAGTTTTTTCATCAAGTTGGAATAAAATGAATATAACAATATAAATGGTTTAATTTAACTAAAATCGAAAGTGAAACAGTAATTTATAATTCAATCTAATAATTATGAGCGATTACTCACCTTATGAGGGTGTTTAACATGGCAGCAGAAGCCCAATTCCTTGAGCACTCTCCTTTCAGCTTTGATTACTTGGTTCTTCAGGGCAACATAGTTAGCATCAAGAATGACTGGTGTGATTGGTTTGCTATTTCTCAGCTGTCTGATGTGCCTGAATACACTGATCACATCTCTAATCTTACGAGGTGCCTCTTCTATCTTAGAGGCAAGTGCTATGCACGCCATAGCTGTGGCCTCCATGGGGTAACGTACCAATGATTTAGCATAGTACATACGTTGGAACAACACCTGTCCACAGGCCATTGCAACCTGTAACAAAAAGATGGGAGAGTTAGAAAGGGAACAAATTCAGTTAATCAATGACTGCAATGCATTATAGTCTGCACATACATAACCACTCTGCAGAATATGGAACATTTCAATCACAGTCTGTGCAAATGATCATTAATATCTTCTTATATTTACAATTATTTTACAAGTGTACAGAATATGAGAGATATTTGGGATATTATCATGATAAATTTTGGATTAATTCTTATGTTCCATGTTAATTTCGGCTTTAAATTTTCAATAAATGAGACAAATTGGCTTGGCTCACAATTTTTGTGAATTTTTGGCTGGCTTACAATTTCCAGCCTCTGAAACAAGGTCACCAGTTTGTATTTCATAGTGAATTCCATCGACAAGTCGGTGGAATTTTTCTCCCTTTGTAAATAGTATTCTGGCAAAGTCTGGAGATTTTTAGCTATTTATTCCTATGTTACCAATAATTTTTGGTGGATAAATTGGGAGAATGTTGGTGTATCAGCCAAAATTACTGGAAATTTATAGTGGATTTTTACAGCATTTTCAAAAAGTCAGTGGGATTCAAAAAAACTAAATAATCCACAAAGATATTTGGCTGATTCATGAACATTTTCCCCATTTAGCCACTGAAAATTAATGGTAACATAGGAATAAATAGTTAAAAATCTATTGACTTTGCTAGAATATTGTTACAAAGAGGGAAAATTCCAGCAACAAGTTGGTGGAATTCCATGTTCAAAAGTATGGACAAAGTCGCCAGTACATTGGCAACTTTTGAGGGGTGAAATAAGTTGAAAAACCTGAAAATTACAAGTAAATCTCTCATAAAAAAGTCTCAAGAGATGTACATACATCAGACATGAAGCATGAGGATAGTTTCAAGTGTAGAATCTTCACTATGAAGTCAAATTTCTTCTTTAAAGCATCATAAATGTGGCGACCTGGATCCGTTTTCAGATTTTCTCTCTAAACTGGTGACTTTCCTCCCATCTCCCACACTGTCACTTTGAAACATGGATGGAATTTAGCCCAGAGGCAGACTGCAGAAAGTGTTCTCAAAGAATTCCTACATTTTAGGATTTCTAGCTTCTGTTTTCAGTAAAATACATGTAAACATACTTAACATTGGAGGAAATTTGAGATTGTTTGCACAGAAAATGTTAAAAATGTCTCATATTCTGCAGACTGCCATTAATGTTTTAGAATATGCTACTCTGAAAAGTACAGCAGGATTTGTGGATTAACCCTGTGCCCAAATCCTATTTAATTTATATGTTCCCATGTTATTCGCTGCGCCCAAATTCCAATTTCTGTAAAAAATCCTGGGTCTAAGGAGACCTTTTCAGACATAAGAGTATGGACAAAGTTACCAGTATATTGGCAACTTTTGATGGGTTAAATAAGTTGGAAAACCTATAAATTAAAATTATAAGTAAATCACTCCTAAAATAGTCTCAAGAGAAATGCTCATGCATCAGTCATGAAGCACAACTTGTCTGCAAAGCATGCACAATTAGTCTCCAGATAATTAATTTTTGGGGCAATTTGTCTTCAAAGATTATCATATTTATCTTCAAAATGGCCAAAAATCTCTCCACTAATTACATGTAAACATAGGAATTAATTAGAAAATTGTCACCAGATAATACAAGAGACTAATTTCAAGGCCTAAAGAATTGCCGGATAAACTTCCCAACTTCATGCATCTTTTGCAAACTGGAGCAGAAGGATGTTTCCATGTGTAAAATCTTCACTAGGAAGCCAAATTTCTTGTTCAAAGTATCTTAAATGCCATATTTTCAAGTGTGGCATGAAAGTTGCCAGTATAGTGAGAAAATGGAGGCAGGTCACCACATTTAAGACACTTTTAAGAAGAAATTTGACTTCCTAGTAAAGATTTTGCTCTTGAAAACATCCTTATGGCTTATGCTTTTTGACTGATGCATGTATATCCCTTGGGACTATTTTAATTTTACGAGTGATTTACTGGTTATTTACAGGTTTTTCAACTTTCTTAACTACTCAAAAGTAGCCAATATACTGGCGACTTTTCCATACTTTGAAACATGACTGAAATGTGGCGACAGGGATCTATTTTCTCACAAAACTGGCGACTTTCATGTCACCCTTTAAAAAATGAACAGTGGACTGCCATTTACTCTGAAGTACAGTCTGGCACACTATGATGAAACATGAAAGTTATGGAACTTAGGTAGCTGGAAAGTGGAATATTATTTTCAAAGTGAAAAAATTCCTCCAACAATTTAACAAATATGTGGAAAACTGGAATTTAGTCAATTTACCATGAAATTCAGAAATTGAAACACAGTCTGGTAAAATAATGAATTAAATAATATGGTCTTCACCCTTCTCAGGCCTTCTGTATTTAAGAACCAGTCTGTATTTCATGGTAAAGTCTACCAACTTGTCGGTGGAATTTTTCTCCATTGCAAATAATATTCTGGTAAAGTCGGTGGATTTTTAGCTATTTATTCCTATATTAACATCCATGTTTCCCAAGTAAAATAGTATGACTCATAAACTCTCCATTTGTCTCTCCAGCTCTCTCCAAAATTCAACAAATTCTCTCCAAAATGATCATATTTTCATAAATTCTCTCCAAAATAACATTGTAGCATAGGAGAAAAATAGATAAAACTCGCCATTTGCATTTGGAGGGCTCAAAATAACTGTCACAAACTCGCCATTATAATGGCGAGTTTGGACATGCTTTATTACTTGGCATGTTTCAAAGTATGGACAAAGTCGCCAGTATATTGGCGACTTTTGAGGGGTGAAATAAGTTGAAAAAACATGTAAATAACAAGTAAATCACTCATAAAATAGTCTCAAGATATATACATGTATCAGGGCATCAGGCAATAGGCATGAAGCATAAAGATGTTTCCAAGTGTAAAATCTAAACTAGGAAGCCAAATTTCTTCTTTAAAGTATCTTGAATGTGGCGACCTAGATCCATTTTCTCATTAAACTGGTGACTTTCCTGCGACAATTTAAAACATGGAAGAAAAGACATAGATTACTAACTCCAAGTTTATTTTTTTGCTAGAATCCAAGCCAGTCTGAAAAGAAGGACTCCTCAGACCCAGGATTTTTTACAGAAATTTGGATTTGGGCGCAGCAAATAACATGGGAACATAGGAATTAAATAGGCTAGACCTTGGATGCAGGATTAATCCACAAATCCTGCTCTACTTTTCAGACTGGAAATTAGAATAATAAGTAGAATTCATACATTCCATAATTGGGTCTGTTTTTTAGATTGATCTATTTTCTCTCAAGTTCAACTGTGAAATTGTTGGTAAGTAAGGTAAGTTGAACTTGGTAACATACTTAAGAGTAATAAATTTAGAAAATACAAATTTTCTAATTTACTCAATAATAATACTCATACAGTTATTGATAATAAAACTAGGCTAATAAATATACAAATTATGCTACAAACTAGGTTGGGGAGATACCCATTAGTTGGCCCATATACTAGAGCTTGAAATATCTTACGAACGGAAATACCTCATGCCAACGTTGGCCGTCGGCCATTTTGCTTTGTTTCACACGAAACGTTGCATTCAAAAAGAGACTTTATTAAAGAGAGGAAAAACCGTGCTAATATCTATGGATACAGAATTAAAGATGGAAAAAGTGAGCGATAATTTTACTAAGCTTTAAAAATTAATAAAACACTTACTTGAGGGAGTCTGAGCAAAATTCCGCTGAGTTGAATCAATTCGCATCCCACAACTCTCAAATCGTATTCTGTATCCTTGTCTAATCCATCCACTGAGGAAGGACTTTGGTCTAATTTTTCACTTGGTAATAAAACATTATCTAATGTGAGCACAATTTGCCCATATTTTTGAACAGGTTGTTGATTTGTGTTAGAGGCTGAGGTAGATTTAGTAGCCATTTTACTGTTACACATTAGTTCGATACAACCTTACTCTGTGACTATCAAAGAGCAACTGAATGAATCAAGAATGGAAAATCTGGAGACTGTGCAGTGTTGCCACTCTCAAGGATTCCACAGAATTCCATATAAGAATTAAAGAAATGAGATATATGACCTAGATTAAATATTCAATTTCGAATGCAGATTCTATATTATCTTGAATGAATTAAAGGAAAATCTCAATTGATAATTGTATAAATCGAATGAAAATTTAGTCGTATAATAATTAGAGAGCTAGGAACCTTCAACCATATACGGTACCTAGGCAATCTATTCACTATTTATATTATTTGTAGAAAATCATCTGGGTAAGTTAATGAGAGCTTGAATCAATATCTAATTATAATTTTTCATGTAATAACTGTGAGTTGACAGAAATAGGTAACTAGCTGTCTATAAATATTCAAGATCTATGGATAATTGATCCCCGTACTGTATTTTATTTATTTTATTAATGTAATTAAATAAACATGTGATTTATAAATGAAAGCAATTTCTTCACGTTTCCACAGATTTGTGGTTTATAAATAGAGAGCAACACTTCAGAGAATTCAGTGTTGCCATAAATATGGTATATTAAAACCTCTATACTTTTATATATTCTTAAAACACATGATACGACCTATAGGAGTCAATTTACAGGAGAAACTTCAGAAGCTCTATATTCTCATCAAAATCTTATATCATCAGGAGCCAATTTATTCAACATGTTGGTCCTCTTGAAATATAGTTTAAGTAAATGTAACCTTGTTTTAGGAAAATTGAGCAAATTATAATCTGCATCTATATACTGTTTAATCGAAATAATATTCAGGTATCTAAATATAGATAGATATCAGTCGGTACTAAATATAGTTTTTTTAATGTAGTTATAATCCAAGACTAAACTATCACAGTATGAAAAAAATTATTTAGGTATACCTAAGTGAATATAATTAGATAAAGTTTCACAGGAATAAGGCTTCTCAACCGATGTATTTTTTCCAAAGAAAATACTAGAGAGAGTTAAGTTAAACTAGGATAGCTATGTTAGCAAACTATTTAAGTCTATAATACTGGATTTAAATATCATCTGATAATTTTAATTCATAAATATATACTATAATTAAAATATCAAAGTCCAGTGATCAAGAAATTATGGTAAGGCTCTTTGTATTGTCTCTCTCCATTTATCGTCACGTTTCAGTTATTTTCGTCTATAACAAGACCTAGGAACATTTTCATGGTATAGGTTTCTACAATTCGATGTTTCCATATATATTTAATATTGTTATAAAAATTTATATAATTTCATTTAAAATTACAGTTAGAGTGTCAGTTTGACTGTTAAGATGTATGACGATACGGTACATTCAGGATAAACCTACCGGAATTGATTAGGTATAGAGAATTTGTTATGCTCGATTTTCCGCTTCAACTAATTTTTTTCTCAAAATAATGTCCATACAATTTTGCTTGCGTTAAATTGCATTTCTTAAACATAAAATAAATCGATGTGTTGATATTTGGGTATCAATAAAGAGGGTTTTTCATTTATCGTCATGGGGGTGACGATAAATGGCATTTTGATCTCAATTTCGAAATAGTGGTTTAAAACAGTTTAATGATTAGTAAATATATTAATTCTCAATATTTATTCGATTTTCTATGTTTAAATAGCTTTTACCCATTTATCGACCTACTAGAACTTAATTAGGGTGGTAATCAGGGGGGGGGGGGGTTAATGAGAGGGGGAGGGAACCTATACACATATAATAGAATCAGAATAGTTGATTATACTATTCAATATACCTTGTTCATCTAAATAATGTTTAGTAAAAAAAAATTGATTTAAATAGAAAAAGTGTCACCTAATTTGATAAAACGTACAAAATTTTCACAAGTTTTAGACGTCATGTTGTTGTATTGTCATACACGTTATCCAAAGAATGTTTGTACATCTGCACGTGATTTTAATAATTAATATGTAGCTGATATTTATCTTAAAATCATTTAGTAGGTAGTTTAGTGTTTCCATTTCTCTGAGATTCGGTTAATTATTATTTACACAGTTTACGATGATATATATTTTGTGAACTTCATCTATTGGGAAAAACAAACAGCGTGATCTATCAAAATTTCGATATGACTTCGGTTTTCTAAATCATTTTCCTCTCAAAATAAATTGATTTCAGCTAAAATATTTCATATCATTAATTATTTATTGTTAATCCATCATATTATCTTAAATGCCATTTCCAGTGTCCGGGAAAAATATGACTATGTTAAATAAACCGCGTAAAATAAAGTTTACTATATATTTTTCATTCTTTTTAAAGTTTTTAATACTCAGTGTGACCCAATAGTACGAAACATTACTGTGATACTCATGAATATTTAAGGAGAAGAAAATTAAAAATACTGTCGCTTTGATTAATTACTTATGTTGGGGTTTTTACGTCTCCTGCAGAATCGGAGGCCAATTCACTGACTTCAAAATGTAATTTCATTAAGATGAGATTCATGAGCAAAGTCAAATACCACCTGTCGGTGTGTAGCTCACTAATGCAGGAAAGCTACTCCGTGAATGTAGTCACTTACCAAAAATGTAACTAAGAAGTATACGTATACGGTATATCCGGTGGCTGCACTCACGGATCGAAGAGGAAAATGAAGAGGTGATAGTAAATAAAACCAACGAGTTTACCTAACACAAAAACTAAGACCTCGTAGTTGAAGAGCATAAACCCAGCGCTATCCTCTAAAACTGTAGATAGCGTTACAAAAGAATTACATGGATATAAGGGGAAAAATATATCATAATCCAAATTACAACAGTTCAGGGCCCAGAGTGGCCATTTTCGTCACATTCCTTGGTAAGGGACTGCATTCACTGAGTAGCTTTTCTACATCCATGAGCATTGTCACCGACGGTGGTAGGTGACTTTGTTCATGAAGCCACTTTTCTTTCTGACTGCTTCTTCGAGTTCCTTACATTTAATTTCCTTTTGACATCAGCGATAATATGACCTTTGGCTTCGAAGCAGACGTTAAACCCCTACTACAATCATTAATTTCTCAATTCTGGCATCATTTTTCCTTCTCATGCAACTTTTCCTCATTCTACATGATTTTCCTCCATTCTAACCTGAATTCCCCCCATTCTAACCTGATTTTCCCTCATGGTACCTAATTTACCCCATTCTACCTGTTTCCCCCCTTCTACCTGATTTTCCCCCATTCAACCTAATTTTCTCCATTCTACCTAATTTCCCCCATTCTACCTAATTTCCCCCATTTTACCTGATTTTCCCCCAATCTACCTAATTTTCTCAATTCTACCTGATTTTCCCCAATTCTATCTAATTATCCCCCATTCTACCTGATTTTCCCCCATTCTCCTGATTTTCCTCCAATCTACCTAATTTTCTCAATTCTACCTGATTTTCCCCCATTCTACCTAATTTTCCCTTATTCTACCTGATTTTCCCAATTCTATCTAATTATCCCCCATTCTACCTGATTTTCCCCCATTCTCCCGATTTTCCCCTATTCTACCTGATTTTCCCCCATTCTACCTATTTTTCCAAATTCTACCAAATCTTCCCACATTCTACCTAATTTTCTTCCATTCGATATACCTGATTTTTCGCATTCTACCTAATTTCCCCCAACTCTGCCCAATTTCCCCTGTTATGATCACTTCTTGGGTTTGAGAATTGACACTAGACTTTCAAATTTTAATGGGAATATATGTGAATTTATCCCTTCAGAACTAATTGTTTATTCTTTATTTCCATAATTCAGTAACTGATCTAATTAATGTCTATCAATTACACAGGAAATGAAAGCGGGTAATGACCGGTTCAATTTTATTATAGGCACAAATATAAAAATACACAGTTTGGAAATATGGACTTATTGCGGATAATCGAAAAGAGGGTAAAATGTAGAGCGTGGTTGTTAACCCCACAAAGTCTAGAGCCAATCTAACAGAGGACCAAACTATACAGGAAAGCATCAGTTTTAGGCTTATTTTCGAATTGGACTACAAACAGCTCATTATATACCTAGGGATTATATTCAATAATAATCCTACGGATACAATAAGAATGTCTTACGGTGGTATTTTAACGGACTTTTAGGGTAAGGGTTAAAAGAGAGGATGTAAGCAATTTACATCATTCGATACTTTTGAGAAAGGAACAATGTTATTTCAAGAGTTTTTGAAATATATAGGTATAGCTATTCTTATTGAAATTATAGTTCATAACACCCGCACTCTACCTGATTTTCCCTGCATTCTACCAAAGTTTCCCGATTATATTTAATTTTCCTCCATTCTACCTAATTTTCCTCCATTCTATCTGATTTTCTCCCATTCTACCTAATTTACCCCCAATCTACATGATTTTCCTTCATTCTACATGATTTTTCCCCATCCTGCCAGCTGTTCAATAAAAATTTTATTCTGTGGACTATATTACCCATGTATCGACACATGACGATAAATGGGTAATAACATGTGACGATATTTGGTTTCAACATGACGATAATTGGAGTTTTTCAGATATAATATTTGATTCAATGTAGATTAATTTATACTAAAGTAATTGCATAGTACTTTATATGGTTTAAAAGATTTAAATTTCATCTTTTAGTTGGTTATGTCGTATATGCATTAGTAGAGAGGAGAGTTACACAATAATAATAGTTTTAAAGGAAACCTCATAAGTGGTCGATAAATGGAGACTTCCCCCTATGTTATTTTTGAAAAGAACACTAAACTATTACAATAAAATTACTGAAGAAGAACTAGAGGAAGGATTTGCTACTGTAAACTCTCCTCGAGCAGAGAATCACAAAACATAAGAGAAAAGATTTAGTAGGGGATTGACGTCTGCGTCGGAACCAAAGCCAATATCGCTGACGTCAAAAGGAAATTATGTAGCCTACAAGGGACTGGAAGAAGTAGTCAGAAAGGAAAGTGGCTCACAACAGTCAGTGGGACCTACAACTCATGGATGAAGAAAAGCTACTCCGTGAACTTACCAAAGAATGTGACGAAAAGGAACACAAACACCAGGGACTGTACTCACGGATAGAAGAGGAAAATGAAGAGGTGATAGTAAATGAAGCATACGAGCCTACCTAACACAAAATATAAGACCTCTCAGTTGAAGAGCTGCAATTAGATAGTGTTAATGGGGCCTATTAAGTTAGCAATATAGCCATTATAAATACAAATATACTGTGGAGAAAACTGAAAGTTTCGTTAAATAAAGTGGATTGAAATAAATGAAGATGGAACAATAAAAGACTATGTAAATATAAGTTATATTTCATAGGGAAAAATTAATAGATTCTATATGCAGAGACACTACTAATTCAATGATTAAGTATAGCAATTATAATATCTTCAGTTCGGAACCCATTAGTGTTAACTGGAAATTATTAATTTGTTCTAGAAATTATATAGATCTAATAATAAATTAATGCTTAAAAGATAATGTTAATATCATAATACATCACAAGTTGAATACTATAATGATCTACTACTGGTAATAAAATGACAATAGCGGTATCTGGCAACCTTTCTGAATTTATAGGAATAGTAAGATTATAGTTAAATTAAGTACATTTTAAATACAATACAAATAATAATATATGGATGTAATATTCTAAAGACTATTTGGACGATCATAATTAGCTACAGTCGGAAAATTTGATTCAAAGATTTTCTAGGAAATTATACAGTTCAGTTATTCAATTAGAGATTTCTTTGGAATAAATTTAACTTATTTCAATTTGAAAGTAGCTACAATAGTTACTAACTGGACCAAGAAAGGCACACACATTTATTTCAGTCATACAGAGTAAAGGTCTATGTATACGAAGGTAGTGCTCTAGTGCTAATTGATGCAGAAAAGCTACTCCGTAATCACAGATATATCATTTTAATTCAATTAGTTATTGGTCAGAAGTGAGAGATTTTAAAATTTTAGTCTAACCTTTATAATAAAAACGAAAGAATGTTAAATTGCGAGTCATTTCGTAAATGAATGGACACACGCGAGAAAAAATACTGCAACTTCATTACTAATACAGTCTGAATACTGAATAATTGTTCAGTTTCATTAGATATTATTATTAGACTCTGTTTTGATGTTCCTTCAAGGAAATATTATAATATATAGCTAGGCACAGTCTCTTGAGAAAAGTGTATCCGTGATGAATATTTGACAGGTTGAAATTTATCATTTAAAAAAAAAAAATAGAAAACTGTGATTTGTGAATATTAGCATCATGCGGAGACTTTTTTCTTTGACAGTTCATCATAATAGAAAAGTTGTGACAAGCCAAGGAAGTTAATAGTAATTAATAATTAGGGTTGTGACAATATGCTTCTACAATCATATATCCTGAAAATAATATAGACTGAGAGAATTAACCAGTATTGAATAGCTCTAAACCAGCGGTATTTAGTAATCGGTAACATTTCATTTAGTTTTCCTTAAAATATATGATTTTAAAAATCATATTGTCACAACCCCATTATTAACCTACTGATTTATTCACTTACTACCTAAGGTGGTTTGAGCAGAAATGAGAAGAGAGTTAGTCGATATGATATTTACGGCAGATGTTAACATACTATATTAAGGCGTTAGAAGACACTACCTACAGATAGTTAAGTGGGGGCATTAGCAGATTCAAGGGCAGAACACACGCAGGGTTTTAAAGTATTTCCACGAGACTTTTGAATCATAAGATAAAACTATAAAAAAAATATATCGTTATTTTCTGATTCGATATTCTCGTGGAAAAAGTAGGAGGAGCTTAGCAAAAAGTCTGGTGGAAAGACTTAAAAACCCTACGTTTGGTTAAAGGTTGTTTCTTGTAATCTCCTATGGCCCCACAACACTTTTCTCTCTGGGTGCAAACTGCAAAGTTATTCCTAAATTCTAGCGGAGGAAAGAGTCAAACATTTCTACAAACTACACATAGCTAATCTACCCTTATAATGATACATTTGATTGTATGTTGCTTGTACAGCTTTCAACTAATTCGGTACAATTCACAAAAGGAACACTGATATTAATAGCATTAGCTATATCTGATAAAATTATTCAACCAAAAATTTGACTTTCAGTATCTATAATTTCTAATGTCGATATTCTTAATGTCTAGCAATAATTTACTGTAAATTTTAGAGAAAATGAAGCTGTGAAGGACATTTAGGAGAAAATGTCATGTTTTCTAGTGTTAAATTATTAACAACACATGAAATAAAGGCAGACAATGTAAATATATATTAACACTAATTCTTTTGCTAAATGGAAGCGGTTGTTATTTGAATCTTTAGGTCTTAAAGGGGGGGTGCGTCTAATTTTCATATCAAATAATATAACATTATTTGATAGATTGAAACATTAAACATTTAATGGAGTGACATTTTTCGGCTGAGATCACTGTACTTTCAGAGAAGATAAGTTTTTTATTAGTTAACATAAGGTAAAGCGAACACCAGATAGATGGCGTTGTTTACATTATTTTCAAATAGTTAGTTAGTTGTATCCAGATTTCAAGGTGCCATTTCGCACCACAAGTCATTAATTTCAAATAGCGACTTTTAATCCTCATGGACGTTTACAAAATGACTGAATAGCTTCGTAAATAAGCGATAAATTGAAATACGAGATATATTATTATATATAAACTGTACTATTTGATGAAGTATTTTTTAGAGTTGTAATTATGAACAGCTATTTCTTATTTGTCACTAGATGGAGCTTTTTCAAAAAATTAAAAAATTCAATAATAATTTTTCAGATGATCAGAGTATAATTATATTACCTAATTAATTCTGCCGATTCCTTCAAAAGACATTAGCAATGTTTGATTCAGTCGCACCCCCCACAACTTAAGAGTAAATCTGGCCACTATTGAAGGAACTACAGTCACTTACTGGGAAAACTTTTAAAACAAAGAACTTCGTAGAAGAGGACGAGAGACAATCTGGTCATGGAGAATTGGTTGAGCGAAACAGAACCCTTCACTGCACGTTTAGATAAAAAATTACACAACTATTCAATAAAATGCCTTTATAAACAATATGAATATATGATTTAGGTTTAAAACTATCCTCTTACTGAATGAATTATTAAAATAATTAGTAGTTTTTTTTTTAAATATCCACCATAGCACATTTTATTGAGGCAAGGTAAAATGTAATTAAATTTTGTAATTAAAAATATATTAATTTTCAGTATATGCCAGATATGGAACACAATGCAGTGAAGGGATATTCAAAGGAGTAAAATAGGAGCTACTTTTCGTCATGTACAAACGTTAGCGATAGATAATAAATATCACAACTTAAGTACTTCATCAGCAATACTAAATTCAATACCTTCGTTAAAAACTATAAAGTAAATTTACAAAGTCAACCTAGCTGTTACCCCAAAGTTTACAAGTCTAACTAAACCTTCAGGAGGTTTTCTCTTCCTTGACTTCTTTCATAGCGGTGCCGTTAGTGTGACTTTTCTCCGCAGGTGGCGCTGTTTTTCGCGTAGAAGGCGCTATTTGCGGAACGATGACTATGGCCGCTATGCAACTCACGTGCACAAAGTAGTACAGACCACTGTAAACAAAAACAATGGTTAGTAAATAATAATAATCTTTATTGAATAAAAAAGGAAACAAAAATTACAAAAATAAAGAACATTCTCTATATAGCTACATTCAACAAATAATTAAGTTATTTCAATAAATTAATCACCTAGATATTATATATAACACAGGTAAGAAAAAAAATCTGAACTGCTAGTTAAAGTTATCGGACTGTTCCACTCGAATAATTATTTTTCAACATTCATCTTAATTGATGTGCTTTACAAGAAATGATAGCAAGACCCTCTACTCTAATTTATTGCCTGTACAGACCTGTAGACCCCCAAAATGGGCTGTAGGTAGAGTAGCCCAAAGCTGAAGACACCGTAGGCGAGTAGAAGGTGGCCAGCGCACCACGTTAGTAAGTGGTACAGGTAAACCACTGCACCGCTCTCACCACCCTGGTAAGCGATCACTAGGGGACGCAACCATTTGCGCACCTGGGCAGAGGAATAAAATGTTAAAAAAGAGCTTGAAACAAATAATAAATCGTTCTGGAAGGATTTTACTGTGTCTATGCCCTATGGTAGTGCAATGACATATGACCTTGTTACACTGTGCGAGTTTCTGTCGTGACAGTGGACAGCATCTGTCATACTGTAGCTACTTGCATACCAGTAGCTCAATGTTCATAACTTCATCGCATTTAATCTCCATACCAGTTACTCGACTGATGTGGTCACACTGTGCGAGTAGCTACACTACAGTAACTGGCTAGTTAAACTCGCACCGTGTAACAAGGCCTATAGGGTAAGTTTAAGGTTATCGGGCTGCTCCATTTTTCCCGACACAAGAAAAAGTATATAATTCAATATTTTAGCTAGTTATTTTAATTTAAACTGATCCCTTCATGATATTGGTACAACAAATAAAAGGCTTTACCACCTCAACAGTTCAAGCTAGCTAACCACTCACCAGTCTAGCTGCATAAGTACCCAGGGCACCAATGAAGAAACAGCAGAAGTAACCAGGGTAGAAACCGTGCCACGAGGAAGATAAGGCGTACGTACCTACCACCTGTCACACAAAAAGAACATTAGGGTGAAGTTAAAAGAGAAAAAATTATATAGACTTTGAAGAGAAATCAATATCTTTGATAGTGTGTGAGCACTAATCTATAAGTAGTTATTTATAATTTATTACTTGAAATAGTTACTTATAATTAATTTTTGATAATAATAATTGATCATTTGAACTACTTATTAATGACAATAATTGATCACTTGAAGTACTTAACTATTACCTAGATTAGAGATTATACACAAGTATGTAGCTACATAATTCCCCCTCTCTCTCACCTGCCACTTTTTAGGTAGTCTCTCGTAGGCGGCGTACCGCAACCACAGCGCTGTGGTGCAGTTCCAAGAGTCAAGAATTTCCCTCAAGTTGGTACCGAACTGAAAAATGAGAGACTTGGTAATTCTCACAAAGAGATATGGTGACAGGATGAACACAAATGTAGGGCAGGTTATGAATCATAGGTCAGTTCCACATCTTCGGTCATACAAGAAAACATGATATTATAAGGAATATTTATTTTATATTTTAATCAACATATTGTTTTTTTCTTATATGACCAATAATTCGTAAATTACCCTAACAAATTTAAGTCATTTTAATTACAATTAAGTCCAATTGCAATTTAAGCAAAAAAGATACCCAAGATTCTGAAATCCATAACAACAATCAAAAGGCATTGATAGTCCCTTCTCACCTCCACCCCCAGGATATTGACATTAGAAGCTCCCCCCCACTTGTGTTTGGCAGTGGTGACGTCATAGCCAGTGTAGCCAAGGCCCCCCATGTTACAGGCAGACTCAGCCAGTAGCCAGGCAGCGTAGTAGATGTGTCTGGCGAAGGTGGTGCACACCATCAGGTACAGCACCTTGCCCAGGAAAGAGTACGACTGGTACTCACCGCCTGGGGGTGGGGGAAGGAAAGATATTTAATGAAGAAAAGTAGATCTGAATAAATTTATCATTATCATCATTATCAAAAGTAGAAAAAAAAAAGCTCTTTATAGAATTTAGGGGCAAAGTTAAAAAAAAAGATTGAGATGTTTAAACAGCAATAAGGTGGATAACTTGAACTTATAATTGAAGAGGCTACTTATTACAATCCAATGTCTTAACTTGCACTAAAAATATAGCAATGATGTTCAGAATTGATATATTTAAGATAAATAGCTATAGGTAGGATGTAAACAATTGAAAATATAATATAATCCAACATAAATCACTGATTAAATTAAACATAAACACTTATTAAATCAAATACTAAAAAAGGGAAAAAAACAATTACATTACAAACACTGATTAAATCAAAATTATCTAATATTGAAATACGAGAACAAGGTGAAAATTCTAATAGCTACATTTCGCATTGAATATTAGCCACCGACACAAATCAGCTACAATAACTTATTCAAAACTGTTAAGAGAATCACAAATTACTATTTGGTAAGTTAGTTTGTACTCACTAGTTAGGAAGTGTACAGAGAAGTGAGAGGCTACCAGTACTGTAGATAGGGCGTACATGAGACCTAGAGAGAGTTTCCTCAGAGCCACCTTGTCAGTGTCTAACTCAGGTACAGAAGGGGTGGTGACTGAGACTGACTCTTGCTTCTCCTTCAGCTGCTTCTGCTCTGTGAACTGTCAAGAGGGAAAATTATTAGAAGAGAAATAGGGGGAAAATGGTAGCTGATACACATTCACATCAAGTTAATTATATTTTATACACAAGTAAATGATCTCTAAAAGTCCATTTCTGAAGAATTTAATTAGAATTTCAAAATCTGTGCACATATCTTAAAAAGACATAACTATGCACTCTCATTTTAAACTAAATCAAAGTAAATCGATGAAGTAGCTACTGAAGAAGTTATGAAATGATCCTAACAACAATCATACCGAAGGTACTGAGCTGAACTTCTCAGCTAAAAATGATAAGTGAACTTCTTTAGTCTAATATTAGTTAATATGTTATGTAACTTTAGTTTTTGCCAAATCATACCAAAGGAATATAGCTGGACTTCTCAGCTAACGATAGTTAATAGTAAGAAGTGGACTGATATTAGTTAGTACGGTTATTGTCTGGTTATATGACTTATATAAGCAGCACTAGTTTAACTGTTGTTAGTTATCATCTCACCCTCTGCTCAATGACAGCTTTGGCAAACTGGTCACTGCCAGCCATGAAGTCCTGATAGTCTTTGAACATAATGAAGGGACCTGCCAGCAGAGACTGGAAACTGAAGAGGTAACTGAAGTACTCCAGGGCAGAGGGACACGTCCTGAAACACAACAACAATATGTGAATAGTTAGCTAAAAATGTATGTTAATTAACCCGTATACGGTTGCTCAACTTTAACTTTGCTGATGTGCCACATCTACAGATTGCTGTCCCAAAATAAGGCCACCCTCCACATATGGGATATAGGGAAAAAAACTTTAATCCAAAGTTCTCAATTGTCTATCATAACGAAAATAATGCTTTGCATTCTGCAATGTTATCAACAAATGTACTGCTTTTATCAAAAAATGTACTGCTTTTATCAACAAATGTATTGCCTTTTATCAACAAATGTACTACTTTTATCAACAAATGTACTACTTTTATTAACAAATGTACTGCTATTTATTAACAAATGTACTACTTTTATCAACAAATGTACTACTTTTATCAACAAATGTACTACTTTTATCAACAAATGTACTACTTTTATCAACAAATGTACTACTTTTATCAACAAATGTACTGCTATTTATTAACAAATGTACTAATTTTTATTAACAAATGTATTGCTTTTATCAACAAATGAACTACTTTTATTAACAAAAATTAATTATTTTTATCATCAAATTACTTTTTTTATCAACAAATGTGCTACTACTTTTTTCAACAAATATTTATTTATCTAACAGTTAAACAGTTTCAGTGCACTGTACACCACGAAGTCTTTATAGTTATCCTACCGCTGCGGAAACACTTCCTAGGTACCTTCCATGCAGACTAAGTTGCGAATTATGGCACAGATCAATAGTACGCATTGCTGCAGTACATGCTAGCTAAATAGGCATAGGACTCACTCTATGGCACACGCTAGCTAAATAGGCATAGCACTCACTCTATGGCACACGCTAGCTAAATAGGCATAGGACTCACTCTATGGCACACGCTAGCTAAATAGGCATAGCACTCACTCTATGGCACACGCTAGCTAAATAGGCATAGCACTCACTCTATGGCACACGCTAGCTAAATAGGCATAGCACTCACTCTATGGCACACGCTAGCTAAATAGGCATAGCACTCACTCTATGGCACACGCTAGCTAAATAGGCATAGCACTCACTCTATGGCACACGCTAGCTAAATAGGCATAGCACTCACTCTATGGCACACGCTAGCTAAATAGGCATAGGACTCACTCTATGGCACACGCTAGCTAAATAGGCATAGCACTCACTCTATGGCACACGCTAGCTAAATAGGCATAGCACTCACTCTATGGCACACGCTAGCTAAATAGGCATAGGACTCACTCTATGGCACACGCTAGCTAAATAGGCATAGGACTCACTCTATGGCACACGCTAGCTAAATAGGCATAGGACTCACTCTATGGCACACGCTAGCTAAATAGGCATAGCACTCACTCTATGGCACACGCTAGCTAAATAGGCACAGGACTACCTTTATGGCACAAGCTAGCTAAAAAGCGTCTAAATAGGCACATGACTTACTTTATTGCACTCCTGGCCTGCATCTTGGTCATTTGGTCAGGTGGTTTGACCATTCCATCGTGCAGAGCGAAGGAGAGAGAGGAAGCCCTCTGTACTATCATCATGAGGGCTCCTGAGAGGGGAAATGAAGCTAATAAACAACACAGTAGTAGTGAATAATATATAACAATTAAAAGTAAATTCACGAACCTAACATATAAAAGGTTTTTTTTCTAACCATTTATGCCTTGAATTAATTCAAGCATATAATAACGAGAATTTTTTCTTTCGTTATTACAATATTTTTCAATGGAGTTGTATCATTATATCACAACCGGTAATAGAGTATCTACCCTCTAATTCTTTAATCACAACCGGTAATAGAGTATCTACCCTCTAATGCTTCAATCGCAACCGGTAATAGAGTATCTACCCTCTAATGCTTCAATCACAACCGGTAATAGAGTATCTACCCTCTAATGCTTCAATCACAACCGGTAATAGAGTATCTACCCTCTAATGCTTCAATCGCAACCGGAAATAGAGTATCTACCCTCTAATGCTTCAATCACAACCGGTAATAGAGTATCTACCCTCTAATGCTTCAATCACAACCGGTAATAGAGTATCTACCCTCTAGTCCTTTAATCACAACCGGTAATAGAGTATCTACCCTCGAATCCTTTAATCAGAACCGGTAATAGAGTATCTACCCTCTAATTCTTTAATCACAACCGGTAATAGAGTATCTACCCTCTAATGCTTCAATCGCAACCGGTAATAGAGTATCTACCCTCTAATGCTTCAATCACAACCGGTAATAGAGTATCTACCCTCTAATGCTTCAATCGCAACCGGTAATAGAGTATCTACCCTCTAATGCTTCAATCACAACCGGTAATAGAGTATCTACTCTCTAATTCTTTAATCACAACCGGTAATAGAGTATCTACCCTCTAATGCTTCAATCACAACCGGTAATAGAGTATCTACCCTCTAATGCTTCAATCACAAGCGGTAATAGAGTATCTACCCTCTAATGCTTTACCTGTGATGTCTATGACGAAGCTGCCTTGCTGCAGAGCCTGTCTGTAGATGTGAGTGGCGGATAGCACTGTAACACACACACCCAGTGTTACCTGGTGTAACACGTTAGAGGGGGAGAGAAGCAGTGCTAGGTAACACACCACTCCCAGGAACACTGCCAACATGATCTGTCTGAGAGAAATATATAGCATTAACCGGACACTCACTGTAGTGGCAAAGTGAATGTTGATATAGAATGAACCTATCTGAAGATCTAATTGACCTATTTTAACACCCACTTTCCGAGTACTGTGAGCTTGACGTAACTAAAAAGTTTAGAGAAATGAAAACAAGTTAATAACGTCAGACAGTATTACGTCACGTTACTATTATTGAGTGACACATATTTGCAGCAATTTTTATCAAAATAGTATAAGGTACAAGTTTGACCGAAATTTAATCTTTCGTAGGGTTGTGAAAATATGCATTTAAATTTAACTTTATTGAGGGTCATTTCAGTCATTTCATTGACCATATCGCTGACGTCAAAAGGAGATTAAAAACAAGGGACTGCAAGAAGCCGTCAGAAAGGAATTAGCTCCATGAAGAAAGTCACCAAAGCCGCTAGAGGCTACAACCATTTGTGACGATGATGATGGATGCAGAAAAGCTACTCCGTGAATGCAATCACTTGCCTAGGAATGTGACGAAAAGATACAAGCACGTGCGGCTGCACTCATGGCTGGAAGAGGAAAATGAAGAGGTGATAGTAAATGAAGCCTACGAGCCTAACTAAAACAAAATCTAAGACCTCGTAGTTGAAGAGCATAACCCTAGTGCTATCCTCTAAAACTGCAAGTAACGTAAAAAAATTATAAACAGGATATAAATAAAAAAAGAACAATATGTAATTCAAATTACAACAGTTTTTACCCCCTTCTCTTCCATTCACCACAGACAGCTTCAGGATAGAGCCCCTGGGGGCAATCTAGAAAAGAAATGTATTAATTATTACCCTAGTTCCTTAAAAAATTAAAAAGATCAGAACAAATAATATAATAATATAAGTAATATTATAAAATAATGAAGTATCAAATATTAAAAGAAAAAATATACATTACAAAATATATATAGAAAATATATCTAAAAACATATATGTAAAAAGATATACCTATGTAGAAAAAATATGTAAAAACAATTATGTGAAAAAATTGTATGTATAATATTTTTACATAGCTACATAAAAATTTAGGTATCATTTTTTTTATATAATTATCTACAAAATATTTATGTACAAAATTGTGTAAAATATTTATTAAAATAATTAGCCACATATGTAAAAAAATGCATTTAATTTTTTTAATACATTAAATGTTAAGCGTGACATTTTTACTGCAAACAACAGACAAAGACACACTGTGTGTATTGGTATATAAGGTGATTACTATCACGTGAGCAAAGACTGTAACTACCACCTAGTACCTACCTACACACAGTAACATTTTTGATATAATAAAGATACATTCACAGTTTAAAGTACTGGTATCAATCTACACTATAAGTTGTTCCATATGGATAAGTTCAGAGTTACCGAACTGTTCCATATGTTCGATCAGAATGAGAAAAATATATCAATCTCATTTTTTAACCTTTCTTTTATTTGTAATATATAATTTTTTCTTACATGTGATCGAAATATGGAGCGGTCCGATAACACGGAACTTACCCTATATGCTGTATCTACATATCACAATAAAAACTGCATATCGATAGTACCTATTCATTCACACGTATTAATCATGAGAATTATCACAGTGAAATGTTTGCATTTCTAGTTACTTTAATCTAATTAACATATTTATATCCATTGCTAATAAAAAGTACGATTTTTTTTAGCAATTAGGAAGACTACAAAACCGAAACCTATTTGTTCGTCTAGTACGTTTATATTGTGACTACAATATATTGTTTATTATGGCTGCAAACCTTTTGAGTATACATTGATCATTAAAATAGACAGTAAACGTCATGTAAATAATATATTGTAAATACACTCCATGTAAATAATATATTGTAAATACACTTTATGTAAATAATATATTGTAAATACACTCCATGTAAATAATATATTGTAAATACACTTTATGTAAATAATATATTGTAAATACACTCCATGTAAATAATATATTGTAAATACACTTTATGTAAATAATATATTGTAAATACACTCCATGTAAATAATATATTGTAAATACACTTTATGTAAATAATATATTGTAAATACACTCCATGTAAATAATATATTGTAAATACACTTTATGTAAATAATATATTGTAAATACACTCCATGTAAATAATATATTGTAAATACACTTTATGTAAATAATATATTGTAAATACACTCCATGTAAATAATATATTGTAAATACACTCCATGTAAATAATATATTGTAAATACACTTTATGTAAATAATATATTGTAAATACACTCCATGTAAATAATATATTGTAAATACACTCCATGTAAATAATATATTGTAAATACACTCCATGTAAATAATATATTGTAAATACACTTTATGTAAATAATATATTGTAAATACACTCCATGTAAATAATATATTGTAAATACACTTTATGTAAATAATATTGTAAATACACTCCATGTAAATAATATATTGTAAATACACTCCATGTAAATAATATATTGTAAATACACTTTATGTAAATAATATATTGTAAATACACTCCATGTAAATAATATATTGTAAATACACTCCATGTAAATAATATATTGTAAATACACTTTATGTAAATAATATATTGTAAATACACTCCATGTAAATAATATATTGTAAATAAACTTTATGTAAATAATATATTGTAAATAAACTTTATGTAAATAATATATTGTAAATAAACTCCATGTAAATAATATATTGTAAATACACTCCATGTAAATAATATATTGTAAATACACTCCATGTAAATAATATATTGTAAATACACTCCATGTAAATAATATATTGTAAATACACTCCATGTAAATAATATATTGTAAATACACTCCATGTAAATAATATATTGCAAATACACCATGTAAATAATATATTGTAAATACACTCCATGTAAATAATATATTGTAAATACACTCCATGTAAATAATATATTGTAAATACACTCCATATAAATAATATACTATAATGATATCAATGATAATATATATTTTCAATTTAACTCAGAAGCGACAGCAGTGCCTGAGAGGCTTGTTCTGCCAGGAATATTGATTTATACCTTAAAAACTTGATTTCAGTTTCTGGGTTATAATAGTTTAGGACGTATTTAAGGGAAATCAATAAGATAAAAACAACGTATATGGCTTTTATTCAGTTTTATAAATTTTTATTACCATGTGGAAATTTAGAGCTCGGGTGAAATGCATGAATTACAATAACCAAAAATAGCTCACTTTCCTATGAGTGATGTTACTAGTGTGACGCGAAATGTGAAGCAACAACGGTTGTACTTAATCCGGTTTCAGAGGCCCACCTGATCAAAAATGATAAAACTTAATAAAATAAAAAAGAGAAAAAGAAATATTGTCAAACCCATTCCATATGTATCCATGTTACACGACGTTTTTGGAGCGTTGAAAACGCCCATGTGACAGGGCCCGTACAGTTAAGATTTTTATTTCCGTTCAGTCTATGAGATTTCTCTCTTCCACCACTAACCATTCTATTTACAACAAAAATAAAGTTGTCTTACTCTACACATTTCCATTCGACCGCAGATAAGAGATAAGATAGCGATCCTACAGACCTCCTGATCTGCTGAACTTGACCTCAAGAAATGTGGTGCGGTGATAACGGATCATCAGGAGGAAAACAAACAGAGTTGGAACTGTAGGTTTGGCTAAATGTAGCTATGGATTTTTTTTCGCTAGGATATAATTTACGAAATCTAATCAAGACATTAGATTTAATTATAAATTACATAAATATAAATTAACAGTTTATGCCGTATTGTTATAAATTACAGATTATAATAAAAAGGTAACTGTGATGATGTTATAGAAAAGAAAAAAAAATTAATTTCCTATTATTTTCTAATTATACTATTTAGTTTCCATTTACCCAGAATAATTTTAAAATAGTAAATATCGAATTAACTAAGTTTCTTTTTAGAAAATGTGAAACCAGTAAAGAGTAACATACTCAAATACCTACTCACTGATACACCTTTCTCTGTACATGCGAATTAAGAACAATTGCATAATAGCAAGTTAGCACTCTTTAGATGGAGGTGATGTTTTTAATTGAATAATGATGATGATATTAAAGCACTGGGTGAGTTTCAAATTATTGGACAGTTACCCCATCTTCAATCATGTGAGAAAAAAAAATTGTTTAATAATAAGATCAATTTTTTATCACAATAAATGTTTCCATTACGATCTAAAATATCAAAACGAATGAGATGGACGGTCTTTATCTCTGTGGAATTTTCCAATGTTATCTATCTATGTTATCAATACACAACAAAATACATTGGGCATCTTCATAAAAACTATCAGAAACACCACTAACTTGCTCTAAATGTGTCACTTAGTTTAAATACGTATTCGAATTGTACAGCAGATTCGAGGGCTGAGGGATTCGAATAAATTAAAAATGGTAACTCTAGCGTGAATAAAAACTGTAATATTTAAAAATAGAAGTTTTATCAGTCATTTTCATCCCATTTATAATGATGTACAGTTCTATTTATATCTGATAACAAAGTCAAATAAAAAAGAGGGAAAGCTCATCAACTTAAAAAAAAACACCCACGTGTGACTTATTTCATGTTACATAAAATGTTGTTATTTAAGTCACGCATCTCAAGACAACTCAAGGGGATTTGTATGCATTTTTACAGTCGAAACATTACGTCATATCTATTTATGGTAACAAAACATCAGAGATTTAGTAGGGCAAGTTACGAATTACCAGACGATTCTAGATCTTCGATTATATAAGAAAAAAATATATAGACTATTTTTTTAAACCTGAAAGATTAGGTATATATATATTTTTTTTTGATAGGAAAATATTCTTTTTAAAAAAATTGGTATCTATCATACCTGCAGGTATCATCGATACCAATTAAAAGTTTAATAAAAATTATATATTATATTCTTTCTTTCATGTTCGAAGATTTGGAAGAGTCCAATAATTCGTAACTTACCCTATAGATAAAAAGTAAAGGGAGTCGGATACTCTAAGACAGGATGCAAACATTTCTCTTATCACAACTGAGGATATTTAAAAAAAGACCTCTGAGCTAAGAATGGAAAGAGGTAAACATCAAAAAATTAATTAAATGAAAAAATGAATTGCATTAACGGGAACCGAATAGCAGTACCCAAAACAGTGCCATTGTTTAGCAATGTATATAGGCGAGACAAACTGTGAATAAACATTAAATTAATAAAATTTCACAAATAATAATAGCAATGTATATATGCGAGACAAACATAAAATTAATAAAATTTCACAAATAATAATAAAATTATTTGAAATCGTGAAAAAATTAGCATTAAATTACGAATTTATTTTTCATGAAAGACTCTAGTATATTTACTACTACAATTGCAGTGTATATTTGCACACATGGAGCATGTATTACAACAAATACGAATTTAAAAAATTGGTGAGTTATTCGATATACTAAATTAAAATTCGATTTTCAGTGTTCACTGTGTTGTTAGTACTTTATACAGACGACTGTTATTTTCAGACATTAACACGATAAATAAATAAACATGAATAGAAATGTAAGATACCTGTAGTGTAAAGTACCAATTAACAGATGAGAATTAAATAGCAGATGAAAATTTCAGAAGGTTATTAAAAAATCATCTATTGAAATTTCCATCTGGTGATTGGCACTTAATCCTACGCAGAAACAATGCATTTAAAATACTTTTTTTAGTAAACTGCAATCGATGCAATAGCAGTAGACTGTATTACAATAACTTATATAGTATATACTCTTGCTTAGAAGACTGTAAATAATAAATGCTAAGATTTAAAAAAAATAACTGTTAAAACTGGTGGTAGGTATTAAAAACATGTATATGATATTTAACTTGATATTCTAGCTACTTTTTAAAAAAAAAAAGAGAATATTTATAGAAATAAAATATAAAGTATTTGGATAATACCATATTATGGTATTTCAACAATTTCTCTCCTTAAAGATATTCAATTTCAGTAGCGGGTTTTTAATTCTTGTCATCCATTTAAATTAATCATAAAATCGTACATTGAGCTTGAATAAACTTTTAATGTTAGTTCACAATAACATAACGGTATGGATAAATAATTTGCAATGGTGTACGTAACAAAGAATTAACACTTCTTGAGGTGCCAGAGTTATGTCTTGAGGTGCCTGAGTTATGTCTTGAGGTGCCTGAGTTATGTCTTGAGGTGCCTGAGTTATGTCTTGAGGTGCCTGAGTTATGTCTTGAGGTGCCTGAGTTATGACGTATTAGTTCTTCATAACTCAAAGCCACTTCATATCTCGGGTGCACAAGATAATTTTCTATAATTAGATTCATAGAAAACTATGAAAATTGAGGGATAACTATTACAGAATTCTTCGTTTATATCATTTTCTATAATTTAAACATAGAAAACTACATCTAAACTCAAGTGCATTTCATAACTCAGGTCCCCCACTACTAGAGTACTTCACAACTCAGGAGTTTTAGTGTATTGAAACTACTGCTTGGATTAACTCACTAAAAAGCAATTTCTACTCACTTTCCGAAGCAGAAGTAGGTGAGCAAGAGGCCTGACACCAGGGCGAAAGAGTGCCTCTGTCTGCATCTGCTAGCCTCATCAGCCTGGGTGGCACCCTTGCTCAGGGGGGCCAGTCTGGTGCGCAGGACATAGGCCAAGGCAATGGCTATCAGTTGTGACACCACAAAGTTCAGCTGAGGAAGAGAGGAGGGAAGTGTGAGAGAAAATACACACTTTGTGAACTACGAATAAATGATATACTAATGAAATAATGTAGAGTAATAATTAGGGTTGTGATAATATGCTTCAAAATCATTGATCCAGAAAATATTATAAAAAGGAGAGAATTAAACAGTATTGAATCGTTCTACACCAGTGATATATACCATTCGATACCATATAGTTTCACCAAAGATATTATCAATATATAGGATTTAAAAAGCATATTGTCACGACCATAGTAACACAGTAATGATAAAAGATGTTAACTCTTCATCGTTCAGGTGGTTAAATTTAATGACAAACTGAAATTAAAAAACTGATTGCAAAAGAAGAACGAGTTGATAAAATATAATTTGGTAATTACTATATTCTGCAAATCACTCAGTAGTTGTGCCATATAGTGTACCATCGAAAACAAGATACATGACATCAATTAATATAACTTCAGTCATCTATATTTAATCTTTTGAAGTGGTGAATTTTTTCAAATATTAAAAGATCTGGTAATTCCACTGTCGATATCAATTTATCGTGACAATTTAACAAATGATGTCATTTCAATTAGAAACACAACTCTAACTATTTTTGTATACTCTATTGACGATAATCTCATTAAACAAGTAACAAGAAAGGCATAACATGACTGCATTAGTGATATCAATGTATATTCAGCGAATAATACCACTTCGTTGACTATGATTATAGGAGTGATAAAATTGCTTTTGTTGAGGTTTCAATCAACAGTTGGCAGAAGATCAAAATGTAACGCATGTTAACACCAATAGAGGCAACGTGTTTAAGGTACCCTCCACTCTGAATCAAAATTTCTCTAGAAAATATTTAAATATGTAGAGCTAAGGTTATATAACACATCACAGTAAACAGAAAAGAAATGATCAACTAATCGCTTTTCAATTATATAAGAACTGTTCTACATTTCTATTAGATTGACTAGTAAAGCAATAGGGGGGAGAGGCGAACTTTATCTTCTATTATCGTACATTTAATGGGTGTTAGATTTAGTAGTTAGATATGCCTAATGGTAATTGGGGTAATGGTATAGGCAGCCATTTATGATAGGACTAACAACATTACTGATGTTTTGAATTTGTTGGACGAGGCACTCTCATTTTTTCGCTTGAAATTCAGTTGGAAGAAGGAAAATCATAAACATTACTTGAATTACACATTATAACTAGAGTATGTGCACTCGGTAGAGCGCATACCTTCGCCTCCGCTTTGTCCGTTCTCTCCCAAAATTTAAGAAGCTGATAACTGGATAATAACCAATGTGTCCCACCAAGTTTCATGCAATATGGTACAATACTCTTTGAGTTATCGAGTTATGAATGACCTTGACCTTTGACCGGATCGCTTCAAAAAATTTGCCAGATTGTTCCTGGACATTGACCAATCGCCCCAACAAATTTCAGACAATTTGGTTGAATATTTTTTGAGTTATTGAGTTACAAATGGCCTTGACCTTGATCTTTGACCCGATCGCTCCCGAAATCTAACAAAATGGTTTATGTATTTTGACCAATCGTCCCACCAAGTTTCATGCAATATGGTTCAATACTTTTTTAATTATAAATGACCATGACCTTGACCTTTGACCGGGTAGCTCCCAAAATTCTAGCAGCAGGTCACTGGACATGGACTAATCGTTTCACTAAACTTCAGGCAATTTGGTAGAACACTTTTTCAGTTAAGCGAATAACAAGATGATAAATAAATAAATTCCGATGAAAATATGACCTTCCCGCATTCTGCGAAGGTAATTAATATATAAAACAGATTTTGAAATGGTTTGCAGTTTTATAACCTGTAACCTAAGTTCTAATGAATAGAAATAAAATAAATAGAATGGAGGAGACCTTTAAAATTAAGAGATGCAACGTGTTAACACCAAGAAATGCAACGTGTTAACACCAAGAGATGCAACGTGTTAACACCAAGAGATGCAACGTGTTAACACCAAGAGATGCAACGTGTTAACACCAAGAGATGCAACGTGTTAACACCAAGAGATGCAACGTGTTGACACCAAGAGATGCAACGTGATAACACCAAGAAATGCAACGTGTTAACACCAAGAGATGCAACGTGTTAACACCAAGAGATGCAACGTGTTAACACCAAGAGATGCAACGTGTTAACACCAAGAAATGCAAAGTGTTAACACCAAGAGATGCAACGTGTTAACACCAAGAGATGCAACGTGTTAACACCAAGAGATGCAACGTGTTAACACCAAGAGATGCAACGTGTTAACACCAAGAGATGCAACGTGTTAAACTACACAGTAAATTAGAAAAGTAATCAAACGCTTGTATTAGTCAGAATAATTAGAATTTCAAGTTTTAGAACATATAGCAGTATGGTGCCGTTTGTTATAGAATAAATTGATGTATGTACGAGTCTATAATACCGTTTACGTTATTAAGTCCATATTTAAGATAGTGATTTCTTCATTTTGGAGAAATGTTATTATGTATCATGAAAGCAGTCCATAGTGTATCGAACTAATAAATTGTACATTATGAAAATATAAGCCCTGATAGAATTGTGTGAAGTAATTAAAACACAAAATGAGCAGAATGTCACGTACGATATAAGGGACTGCTTTTATTATAGGTAATCATCCTTAAAAATTGACCTATAGATTGATATCATTCGGTGCGGAATATATATAATCATTCGGTGCAGAATATCAATAATCATTCGGTGAAGATTATCTATAATCATTCGGTGCAGAATATCAATAATCATTCGGTGCAGATTATCTATGATCATTCAGTGCAGATTATCTATAATCATTCAGTGCAGATTATCTATAATCATTCGGTGCAGAATATCTATAATCATTCGGTGCAGATTATCAATAATCATTCGGTGCAGATTAACAATAATCATTCGGTGCAGATTATCTATAATCATTCGGTGCAGATTATCTATAATCATTCGGTGCAGATTATCTATAATCATTCGGTGCAGATTATCTATAATCATTCGGTGCAGATTATCTATAATCATTCGGTGCAGATTATCTATAATCATTCGGTGCAGATTATCTATAATCATTCGGTGCAGATTATCTATAATCATTCGGTGCAGATTATCAATAATCATTCGGTGCAGATTATCAATAATCATTCGGTGCAGATTATCAATAATCATTCGGTGCAGATTATCAATAATCATTCGGTGCAGATTAACAATAATCATTCGGTGCAGATTATCAATAATCATTCGGTGCAGATTATCAATAATCATTCGGTGCAGATTATCAATAATCATTCGGTGCAGATTATCAATGATCATTCGGTGCAGATTATCAATAATCATTCGGTGCAGATTATCAATAATCATTCGGTGCAGATTATCAATAATCATTCGGTGCAGATTATCAATAATCATTCGCTGCAGATTATCTATAATAATTCGGTGCAGATTATCAATAATCATTCGGTGCAGATTATCAATAATCATTCGGTGCAGATTAACAATAATAATTCGGTGCAGATTATCAATAATCATTCGGTGCAGATTATCTATAATCATTCGGTGCAGATTATCAATAATCATTCTGTGCAGATTATCTATAATCATTCAATTACAAATTACAGTAATAAAGTTATACAGTCTAACACACACCACAGTCTTTACAGAGGCTGCATAAAACTTTTGCCATTCATTAGAATGTGTTGGCATTATTTATTATTTCTTTAAGTTCTATTAATAAGATAGCGTGACGAAATGACGTAATGGTGACGTCATCGCATGGCGCGATGTGTGACGTAGTACCATCTCACACAGAGGTACCTATGCTACTAGTAAATTAATGGTATTTTAATTTGTGGAGAAAATTGTAGTTTTTACCAGCTCCACTAGTAAATGAATGGTATTTTAATTTTTGTATTTTCTTGACCGGCTAATTAAATAGTTTTACAAGATAAAAGCAAGACATTCCAATGTACTAGTTTGTTATATCCAAGACAGTCCCACTGCTTATAATACACACAGACAATGAGAAAATCACAACAATTACAGAGAATACTTAAACAAGGCTTGTATGGGAATAGAATGGGGCATTAGATAATTAAGATCAATAGGCAGGTAGTGTAAGTTACGAATTAGCGGTCATTGCTACATTTTCGGTCATATAAGAAAAACTATACAAGTTATTTTAATTGCTTTCCATGATACCTGCAAGTATTATTGATACCAAATTACCAGTTAAAATTAACTTATTATAATAACATTGATTCGTTTTTCTTATGTGACCGAATATGTGGAACAGACTGATAATTGAAAAGTGATGGGGAATGGGGAAAAGTGATGGAGAGTGGGGAGGAAGTGATGGGGAACCAACCACTGAAGCACTTACATATGCTTACTGTTGTCATCCTAAGTGTTAATGATAGTTCAACACTTTTACTGTATCATTGTTATTATATTAATATAAATTCATTAACCTTTTTGTGAAGTAAAGTTTGATTTAGAAAATTCCATGATAATTTATGGAATACATAATATGATAATAATACATTATACATACATATGGTTTAAACATATTTAAACTATAACACTGTAATTCTTTTTAAACATAGTTTAACTATAATAGAATATATTATGAAATTTCAACTTGGTTTGTAAGCAGCATTATGTTTAGCTCATATACAAAAAATAGGTATATGGCTATATGCTATTCCATTAATAAGAATAGTTCCCCATTTTTGTTCATGGAGGTTGATAGTACATAATAAATGATTAATTCTAGTGTCATTTAATATTGATTGAAAGTTGAAAAAAAGATAGAACAGTTAACTTAAATTAAAATAAAATAGCTGAATAGCTATTAGCCAATGGTAGCTACCCAAATAAAGCAAGAATTTTCTGATCAGTTGGCTAGAGAGTTTGACAATTTTGAGCCCTTCAAGTGCACATGGCAATTGGTGAGAAATATCTAATTTTCTCCTATGCTGCAATCCAATGTTATTTTGGAGAGAGTTCATGAACCTCACTATTTATATTTTATGTGATGATAAAAAATAGACATTCAACTTTTTCTGTGCTTCAGTCAACAATAGTCAATCATTAACCTTCTTCCATAGCCAGTCTGCAGAATATGGGAGATAATTTGAATATTCTTTATGAATAATTTTGAATTAATTACTATATTTACACCAGTCTGCAAATGAAGGGTGAATTTGTGAAGTATATCCGGAGACAATCGAGGCCTTGAAATTGGCCTACTGAATTATCCGGCAACAATTTTCTAATTAATTCATATGTTTAGCTACATCATTAGATGCAATTGTTGGAGAATATTTTGGTCATTTTGGATAGAAAATCTTTAGGGAGAAAGTGATTGGAATTTTGGAACACTTAGCAGACTGGTATTTACATGCATTTTGCTATATAGCCTATTAGCCCTTAGAATTAATCCATATAGTTATTTACATTTATTTTACTGTGAACAGAATTGAAGATCTCAATCAAATGTTTCAAATCAAACAAAAGTTTCAAATCAATCAAATGTTTCAAATCAATCAAATGTTTCAAATCTATCTAATGTTTCAAATATATCTAATGTTTCAAATCAATCAAATGTTTCAAATCAATCAAATGTTTCAAATCAATCAAATGTTTCAAATCAATCAAATGTTTCAAATCTATCTAATGTTTCAAATATATCTAATGTTTCAAATCAATCAAATGTTTCAAATCAATCAAATGTTTCAAATCAATCAAATGTTTCAAATATATCTAATGTTTCAAATATATCCAATGTTTCAAATATATCTAATGTTTAAAATCAATCAAATGTTTAAAATATATCTAACTAATGTTTCAAATCAACCAAATGTTTCAAATCAACCAAATGTTTCAAATATATCTAATGTTTCAAATCAATATAACTAATTTTTCGAATCAAGTTTATGTAGAATGGTCCCTGGTATTATAGCTATTTGTATCTATCTCAATTCTAACTATCTAGATCTATCTGTTATTCTGTAAAGTTGTAAACCAAAATAAAATAGCATGTTTCATAAAATCTCTATTTGTCTCTTCAAAAATAACCAAATTTCTTTCCAAAATGATCAAATTACCATAGATTCTCTACAAAATAACATTGTAGCAGAGGAGAAAATTAGATATTTCTCACCATTTGTAATTGAAGGGTTCAAAATAACTGTCAAAAACTCGCCATTAAAATGGCAAGTTTGGATATGTTTTATTACCTGACTGTTAACAATTGGCAAAAATTAAGCAAAAAAAAAGGATTTCACAGAAAATACAATCAGTTTCACCAGTAGGCCACTGCCATAGAATTAAGGCAAACCGGTAAAACAGGTAAATTACATCAGACCAGACTGCAGAAATTGGTTAAGTGTTCACAGTGACTTCGTCTTCATACTTTGTAAAGAATAAAGATCTCTTATTCTGAATTTCTGTTCACAACTTCACAGTAAAAATTATTGTTAAGTATAGTTAAGTCTTACCTAATACCTAGTCTAGTAACTAGTGAGTTGGAGTTTACCTGTAACCTATATATATTAATTCATAGTTGTTCATAGCAAATTTAATATTCATAGAGAATATTCCAAATATCTCCCTTATTCATTGAACTATGACCTCAAACAACAGAAACGGTTACGAACTTACTAGGCTTACAGCTTACTTACTTGGTCAACTGGCATATACAAAGCATCAGCAAAAAACTGAAGTCTTCGAGAACCGTCATAAAAGAGTTCCCAGATATCTTTTTCAAGAGCTGCCATATCTGGATAGTACCAAGGAATCGATCAACGTAGAAGCAGAGATGATGTAGAGAGTAGATCCGTCCTACCGCAACAAAACCTACTCTAAAATAAATAAATCTCTCTCAAGGTCTCACATGAGTTGAGGGATTTCCCACAGCTGTCTCTTTTCGTTTCATACAATTCCCAAAATAGATATTTCTAATATGTATTAAAATATAATGTGCTCAGCAGCTCAAGTGCTATGATACTATGTAAGTACATTCGTTTTGTGACTCAGAGTCATTTTTTTTTTATTTTAACATTCCTTTTAGCCAAGTGCTGAAACTCTTTTCTCATTCTCCTAATTTGTGATCCTAATTTTTTGGTATACCTGGTATAGCCATAGGAAGAATTTAGTTTCTTCATATTAAAATATGAATTAAGTTAGGTAAATTCTTCCTATGACTATACTACACCTAACTTCACAAAATAGGTACCTAACTTAAACCAGAAGGTAAATTCAATTTATTTAGGAATACGAAATTGAGACGAAGACGTCAGTTAGTCATGAGAACATTGAATGAAAAACACGATCACCTAACCATTATAGCTATAGGCTGGCATGAACAGATAGCTAATGTGAAATTAAAATTTTATATACCTAGATGGGATCAGATTATTTAATTTTTGTACCTTAATTGCGTAGCAGTAAAAACTGCAGCAAATATCTTTGAACCCATTTCAGCTACGTAATTCCAGCTGATAATTTCTAATTTCCCACACGTTTCTTCAAAATTCCCATAAAGGTACCCACCAGTTGCCGCTTCGTAAATATTGAACTCTTTTTCTATAACTGCTGGAGCCACTGTTGACTGTTCGTCTATGACTAAGTTATCTAGTGGTCTTTGATCTTGTAGTGTTTCAACAAAACTGTTTGTATACGTTATTAAATATCGTTCTTTAAGAAAATTGCATTTGTGATTTACCTAGACTAGCCAGATATTCTGTGAGTCATGATGCATAGAGCCATTCAAGTGTCTAAGTTCGGTGGACCTGAAGTTTTGAAGCTTATCACTAATGTTGAATTGGCAGCTCCAAAGGCATCTCAGGTACCTAATTTATTTTCTTTAAAGTTTTGTTATACAAATTTTCACTAGACTAGTTATTTTAATTGGGTATAATTTTAAATGTTTGATTGATTTGAAAAATTTAATAATTTGATTAATGATTGATATGGAAAATTTAATTGATTTAATTTTTTTATTGATTTGAAACCTTTGATTGATTTGACATTTGCTTAATTTAAAACATTTGATTAATTTGAAATATTTGTTCCATTTGAAATATTTGTTCCATTTGAAACATTTGATTGATATTCATTCAGTCTGCAAAATATGGGCCATTTTTAACATTTTTTGTGTGAACAATCTTTAATTTCCTCCTATATTTACATGTATTTTACTGAGAATAAGAAGGCAAATTAAAGGATTTCTTGGAGAACAGTTAACAAGTTCTTGCAGTCTGGATTGATATAAAACATTTGTTTGGTTTGAAAAGTTTGATTGTTTTGAAACAATTGATTTTTTTGAAACATTTGATTGATTTCCAGTCTGCAGAATATTCAATATGGGACATTAATAACATTTTCTGTGCGAACAATCCTTAATTTCCTCCTATAATTACATGTATGATGTATTTTTATTTTACTGAGATTCTGAGAACTGAAGCCAAAATAGAGGATTTCTTGGAGAACACAGATTCTATGTTTCAGAGGCTGGAAAATTGTAAGCCAATTTTTGAGCCAAAATTTCACAAAAATTCTGAGCCAAGCCAATTTGGCTCATTTTTAGAAGATTTCAAGCCAAAATTAACATGGGAACATAGGAATCAATTCAAAATTTTATGCCAATTATACATATTTGTTATTTGAGTTTTTGCCATTTGAAATCTAAGCCAATTAATTAGCTTTAACTGACATACTCTGTAAGTTGTAACATGGAAAACACTTTACCAGTTCCTGCAGTCTGGATTGATTTGAAACATTTGGTTGAATTGAAACATTTACTCCAGTTTGCAGGATATGAGACATTTTCAATATTTTCTGTGTGAACAATCTTTAATTTTACCCTATATTTACATGTATTTTACTGAGAACAGAAGCCAAAATAGAGGATTTCTAGAACACTTTACCAGTTCCTACTGTCTGACATTTAATCGATTTAAAACAATTGATTGATTTAAAACAGTTGATCAATTTAAAACAATTAATTCATTTAAAAAATTGATTGATTTAAAAAATATGATTGCTTTGAAACATTACATTGATTTGAATCAGAATTTTGAAACATTGATTGATTTGAAACATTTAATTATTATAAAACATTTATTAATTTGAAATATTTGATTAATTTGAAATATTTGATTAATTTGAAACAGTTGATTGATTTGAAACAGTTGATTGATTTAAAACAGTTGATTAATTTAAAACAGTTGATTAATTTAAAACAGTTGATTGATTTAAAACAGTTGATGATTTAAAATATTTGATTGATTTAAAACCTTCATTTGATTTGAAACATTTTATTGATTTGAAACGTTTTATTGATTAGAAACGTTTTATTGATTAGAAACGTTTTATTGATTTGTAACGTTTTATTGATTTGAAACATTTGATTGATATGGAACATTTGATTGACATGAAATATTTTTTTGATATGATATCTACATTTGATTGATTGATATGCCTATTTGATCAACTTACTTTGGTTTATGAAAACTAAATAGACCACTAAAGTGTCTGTTCATTTCCTAACTCTTTCTCTCCTTCAGGTGCTTGTAAAAGTGAAATGTTCGGGTGTGAATCCTGTGGACACTTACATCAGAGATGGTGCCTTTGCAGTATTGCCAGACTTACCATTTACCCCTGGCAAAGATGCTGCTGGTGTTGTTCATGAAGTTGGCATGGATGTTAAGAGATTCAAGGTAGACAGAACTAATTTTTTATTTAAAGCTCCTTAATTTATTTGGTTTCACTCTGAAAGCAGGAACTTTTATTTAGTTTTAAATCCCCTTTAAAGTTCAAATATATTTTTGTGAGAAAGCATTCTTCATAGTTAAGTTATCAAAATTAAGCCTCAATTTCTTTAAATAGCAAATGATATTTTTTGAAAAAACATACTCCATGAAAATAAATATTCTTCCTTTTTACTAAAATATATGAATTCCTATAGATATCTAGTTTTTCTTGTATATGATTCTTCTGATTAAGAAATTCTCTGAAATTGATTAATTTTTCTTTTGTTTATTCTAAATTGCTCTGTGTTTATAATACTCGAACAGAAAGGTGACAGAGTGTTTTTGTGTCACCAAGGAAGGTTTGGCACTCTGGCAGACTATGTGATTGTGGAGGAGCAAAATGTTTTTCATCTTGGTGAGGTGTGTGTCGGCAAGATAATTCTTACATAGCTAATTCTTTCTCCATTGATTATCAGTAAATATATTTAAGATTCTTATTTTTGCAGCTGGTAGCTATCTAACATTTGATATAATTTTGAATGGATTAGTGTAATATTGATTGACTACCATCAACATTAGTGAAATTACACATTTAGCTACTTTAATCAGCTCATATTGAACGTAGCTACTTAAAATATCAGTAATTTTAAAAGTAATGCTAATAGATACCAAGATTGGAAGTAATTGTTATTTGTATCTACCTCCCTTATGGTAGCTATTGGTACTTTTCTTAAATCTGTGAGGCTGAATTGAAAGTCTAATTTTCTTATTCACATATGAAAAAGTGTAGTTAAAATATAGATCATAGCCTTAATAGTGTTAATAATAAGTACGCATTGTTCAAATCAATCCATTCTCTGCTAGGTGCTTTCATTTGCTGAAGGGGCTGCCTTAGGAGTACCTTATCTAACAGCCTACAGAGCACTCTACATTTTGTGAGTGATATAAATAGAGCTTTTAATGCTAGTAGCTACACGCAAAATATAGTTAATATGCAAATGGTAAACAAATTCTTGTTATATTTTGATATCAATTCTTGTGTAGCCAACTATTCCTGTTGTAAACCCATTTAAAAACATTTATTTGTATAATTGTTCTCCTTTATATTATGAAACTAAATTTTCATCAGTGCAAACCAATTTAAACTAATGTAAATATTTGCTCTTAGCCTCTTTCACATAATATAATATTCACTAGAATTCTTTTTCTCTCGCCAGAGGAAAGTGTTGTGCTGGAAAGAGAGTTCTCGTTCATGGAGCCACTGGCGCTGTCGGTCAAGCGGCAGTCAAATTAGCTCTTAACGACTCCATTGAAGTTGTGGGTACAGCAGGCAGTCAGGAGGGGGTTGACTACCTTCACAGTCTGGGGGTGAAGACTGTCTACAACCACAGAAACAAAGGTAATGCTACATTCTATAAAATTTTCTCCTTCAGTTTCTATGAATGATTTAGTAACTAAATATTACCAAAATGATTGAAGTTTTCAAATTAGCTATCTAAAAAACAGCAGCGAGACATTATGCGAGATGTCAGAGCATCTTAGTTACTTCTTATGTCACTGATACACCAAAAGTGTAGAATTTTAAGTTTGTCATTGACATGTACATTTATTATTTTTATATTGATTTTCTCCTCTATTGCAGATCACAAGGAGATTATATCAGCCAAAGAAAGTGGCTCATTTGACATTATTCTTGAGATGCTGGCCAATGTCAACCTAGCAACTGACTTGGGGTTACTGCGACAGAATGGCATTGCTGTGGTAAGAATATTTCAACTTTATTTATTCTTTTACCAAATAGATTGCAGAGATATATTCAAATGATAATTTTAAATTGTTATTTTGAATAAAGAACTTCACCTAACTAATAGCTATAGGTAGTGTCAAATATATGAACTATAGTTTTTTCAGTAAAAAAGTTTTTTAACTTATTTTTTCATTAATGAAACCAATATATCATGCTGAAAATGATGTAGACATCACTCTGTAGCTACAGAATCGAATCAAAAATGAGTATTATTGCTAATATATTAATTGTGAAGAGAACACTTCCTCCATTTATTTTGATTCAATTGTTTAATAATGACCCATTGTAATTTTCATCCGTTATTTAATTCACATCTGGTAATTGTTTATTCACCCTAGTGTTCTTAAGTTAATAATGTTTTTATAATTACCTTAACTGCGTATACTTTGATATGAAAAGCAATAAGAAAGTGTATAAATAGGAATGGAATTGTTTAATGAATTCATCTTAATTAATTATGTAATATGATAAGCTTTTTTGCTCATCAAATAATGATTAGTGAAGAAAAGAATAATTATATTATTTAGAAAAAGACAAAGTAGCTACCATCTAGTGATAAATTGAACAAGTTTTTTGCCAGAAACTGTCCCCATTTGGTTGTATTCCCATGAACATATGCAAAGAAGTTAGAACGTTTACATATCTGCTTGTAATATTCATTTTTAAAATTTTCGAATTAGATTATTAATTAGTTAATATAGGTAGCTAGTATATATATTTCTCGAATTAGATTATTAATGACTTATTTATGAACATAAACTGACATTTTGTAAACATTAATTGATATATAGCGCCATCTATCTGATTTTCTCTCAAACTCCTCTTTATTATTTTTTTTAAATACCGTCAATTGTGTTGAAACATTTTAGATCATTAACAAATTTATTTTTTTCTATCATATTTATGTTAAAATATTTCCTATGTCACCCTCACTTTAATAGTTATTCCTGTTATTCTATTTATTTAATTTAATAAGTTTTTATGTTATTATATTTAGTTTTCTAATATTTCCCATGTCACCCTCCCTTTAATACCCTCTCCTTCGTCAGGTGATTGGCTGCAGGGGAGACATAAGCATCAGTCCCCGCCTTCTCATGAAGCCTGAGACTTCAATCATTGGCTGTGCATTAATGTCTGCCACTCCCGTGAGTTGCTTTTCTTTTCTTCGAGTCTGTTGCTCTAAAGAGCCGTACATATGCATTTGATATGAGTCTCATTGCAAACAGCATTAGTAACTAGTGTCTTTACTTATTAGTAACTAGTGTCTTTACTTATTAGTTATTAGTAACTAGCGTCTTTATTAGTAACTAGCGTCTTTATTAGTAACTAGCGTCTTTATTAGTAACTAGTGTCTTTACTTATTAGTAACTAGCGTCTTTATTAGTAACTAGTGTCTTTACTTATTAGTAACTAGCGTCTTTATTAGTAACTAGCGTCTTTATTAGTAACTAGTGTCTTTATTAGTAACTAGTGTCTACTTATTAGTTACTAGTGTCTACTTATTAGTTACTAGTGTCTTTACTTATTAGTAACTAGTTTCTTTTCTTATCAGGATCAATGGGCAACTCAAGGCAGAGCTGTAGAAGAGGTGGTGAAAAATGGAGCTGTCAAACCTAGAATATTCAAGAAATTCACTTTAGCGGAGGTAAGTCATCTCTATTGAAGTAAAAGGGGAAGATTTTGTACATCATCAATTATGTAATTTGAAAACTAGAGCATCTATGATGTGGTCAGGTCTACCATTAGCTATGTCACTATATAGCTAAAGCTTACTTCACTATAAAGGAATCAAGAAGCGCATTGAAAACTGCACAAAATACGTTCTTTTTAAAACTGAACTTAAAGGGTAATTGAATACTCAGAACTTCACTTATCAGGATGGTTCACTATACAGGTCTTCATTTTAGAGAAGCTGTACGTACTAATTTAAATAATTTTCTTAATACTTCCCTTACCACCACAGGTATCTGCAGCTCATGAGTTCATCATGAATGGAGAGCCAACTTTGGGACACGTAGTAGTAGATGTGGAGTGAACACTCTACAGTATTCGTAGTTACTGCTACTTGTTGACTCGCAGAGTGAACACTACTGTGCACGTAGTTACTCTATGACTACATGAAGAATGAACACTTTAATTAATAATCTACTTCTACATTTTTAAAAGGTGATTGCATTATTTCATCCACTTTTGGATAATATATGTTGGTTTTGTACCTCATGAAGCTTGAATAGCCGCATACCTATGTGCCAAATTAATTAGTATGTTCACCATCTTGGACCTCTTCTTATTGAGAGAGTTTGCTATTTGCATATGTGATGAAATAGAACATTTTCTTCACTTTTATTGATTATCATGCTAAAACGAAGCTTTGAATGTAATTATAGAGGTATAATGGAAATTTATTTGATTATTAGCGTTGGCATTACTTTTTCATTGTCTGTTTGTGACGTCATAGTAGGAGTTTGTTAATTTTTAATAACCGTTAGTGCCTTCAATATTGTTATTCCGATTTTATTGCATTGAAATATATATTTAATTGGTTATATTACTGTTTCTTTAAAGTTTTCTCAATGTTGCTAGCATAAATTTCTATATTTTTAATATATTACCTATGTTTTATGAATTTGATATGAATGTATATAGTTATTTTTTTTAATATTTTGGATATTATAATTCAATTTTATAAAGTTTTCCCTTTTATATATTTAATGAAATGATTTGAAATTAAAAAAATTATTTTTAATTCTCCTAAGTTGTTAAAAATATTTTTTAAATAAAAATTAAATTAATAATCAGAAAAGCTTATTTTTAGTCCAACATTAATTAATATTGAAACAATTAGGAAAGATTTAAAATAGACACTGAATTGAAGTATAATATAATCCCAAACTAATATTTTTTAACAAGACTTCGATATTTAGTTCATATTTCTGAGTTCTGATTATAATAACAGTCTTAGGTTCTGTTAAAATAAATGTATGTTATGTGGTAATACGCAAACAATTTAATTGAAAAAATTACCTTTAGTGTAAGTTATATAATACAAGAGGTTAGAAACAACAGCATTCATGTTTTGATTTATAACTGGTTATTTTTTGAAGATTCTATTTACACTTGTTCATTCTAACTGCACTCAATTGGCAAACAGTATTAGTACCCTCTCCAGCAAGAGTTTACTTCAAGGTAATTTATTTCATCACTCTGCAAGTACTTGGCAGACGTACACTTCAAAAGAATTTTTTTTCTAATTTCACTTCTGTTTATTTACCTGTACAAAATATTTTTAAAGTCTACACTAAACTAATGAAACATAAGCTTCCTAGAACAGTTTATACAAAATGACAAGGTTTTTCATTAGAGAGCTGCTTGAGTTACAGGTATTACTTAAAAGTTAAAAAGACAACACATTAGTATAAAATGTCTGGTGGAAAAGAATGTCAAATTATTTTCAACAGATTCAAATAATAAGCCTTTGGTATCAACAATATTTGCAGATATTACGAAATTGAAACCTTAGATTTAAAATGAAAACTTTTAAGTCATGAAATACAATATTCTATTTCTTGAATTTAACATCACTTTTACTCTTAACTGTTTTTATGCTGAAAACCTTTGCCTTGTGTCGGTCCATGGGGCATTCTAATGATGTTATCTGGTAGGTTGACATCTCTTGGTGATTTCGGATCATCCCCAGCCACATCTACCTTCGCAAACGCTCTATTCCTCCTTCTTAACCAGGGGCTGTTGGGAGCGGAGGAGGGGTGGGATATGGGTAAAATCCTTCGGTTGATACTAGGAGAACTTATGGGAGACTGATACGAAGAGAGTGAAGGATTTCTACGACCAAGAATTGGAGATGCTGCTGGAGAGCCCCTATTGGAAAACCTCAGTTTCTGTAGGTACTGCGTCGCCACCAGTAATGAAATACTTTTATCAGGACCGTTGCTTTGAAATCCACTGTTTCTTCTGGGTGATCTAGGGGAATATATTGCAGATGAGCAGGCAGAACTGCAGTATCCATAGCACTCGCACTGGGAGCTGGATCTTGGGGAGTAATTCGGGGAGAACGACCTTTTCAGCAACGGATGAATTGGATCTTCCAAATCGGAAGCGCTAAAATAAGCACTCTCACAGTCCCGTGGAAATGATATATCAAGATTTCTGAGAATTGTCGAAATTTTAGGTTTTTGTAACGCTAAAATTTTATAAGAGTTTTCTTCTGAATTCAAAGAAAGTTTGATAGCTTGTTGTGCTGAATTTATTTTGTCAAAAACTATAAGACAACAATGTCCATTCATCATTTCAGGATTTTCTTTAATTACTTGAGTTATTTCAGACGGATATTTCCCTCCAATTTTGCACATCTGAATTGAGTCAATATCTCCATGTGTGCCGAATATTTCAGCCATCTTTTCAATGCTTGCTATTTCATCTGGAATATCATGAACCAAGATAGATTTGAATATTCTGGTATCTTCTTCCAGTTTGTGCGGTAAGTCAAACTTTCGTCGTACCTTCGTACCCTCTTGGTTAATCTCAAGATTTTGAGAATCCTTTAAAGCATCGACCAAATCCGACCAGTCTTTCTTGATCCTCTTCAGTTTCTTATAATTAGAAATGAGTTTCAGTGAAACGTATCCTTCCTTGTTTTTGGCGATATGTTTCAGAAGGAACATATCGTTTATTAGATTTTCATCGCTGAGGTAGTACTCCACTAATTCTGACACTCTGTGTAAAGTTTCACGACTCACTACTCTCGAACTCCTCCTTTTCTCTTCTCTTGTTCTTGTGCCGCTATCTTGGGGACTACTGCTGTCAGTGCTTTCAAAGTTGCTCAACAGATGGCGCCGATGCTGAAAATTTGAACTTCCTCGTGAATCTTCACTTTCCTCACTCTTCACTTGGACAGCCAAGGAATTTTTACGGGAAAGAGCGCTTTGAATTTTGATGACAGGAACTTCAATTTGGTCAAACATTTTCTCCTCGTCCGTGGATGGCTCTGTACTAGGGGTAGTACAGTGACATTCTTCATCGTGGTGATTCCCAATCATCTTAGTAATCAAACCGAGCATCATTGTGAATTACGAGAGGTCCCTCGCGAACAGTTAGGAAGAGGTTTTTCTTTTTCAAAACTATTCATATAATCGTATGTCAAGACGGATGAAACAAGCTAACATCTTGAGTTCTGACTGCCAAATGTATTCTCATTTAAGTACAATCAGCCTTTATATAGGCACCTTATCTATTGACTATTTTTATACGGCTTCTCTAACCTCATTGTTCAACTCTAGACAATTGATTTATTCTTTTAGGCACTAGATTGAGATGATAACATATACTTTATTTACATATTTTATACACATACGCAATAAGGAAAGGCAAATAATATTTGCCTAATTACGATGAAAGGGTAATTCGATAATTAAATAATTTATATTGTTAGGTCAAGTTTCTTGAATGGTTTCTCAACCTTGAAGGTTATTTAGCATGTAATGGCTGCTAAGAAGTTAAACTCATTATTTGAAAACTAAATGGTAACATTTCTTAGAAGATTAAGGATGATCTACTAACATGCAATTTGTTGAAAGTGAACGTATTTACATATATGTATAAATGAATATGGTATTGTTTTAATGACTAGACAATGAAATTTGAATATGATATTATTGATAATGAAATACATGACACTGTATAGTTCGTAACACTGTTATATAAATCAATATACCGGTAAATTTATCATAATTCTGATATATCACTCATTCACAGTCTCTCTGATCCATGACATGTAGTGCGTAATTCTGGTGAACACATCAGGAAAGCCAGGTTTGGCGCATCCAGACCCGAATGAAGTAACTCCAGCTAGGTACCATCGCCCGTCTAACATGTTACATTGCAGAGGTCCTCCGCTATCTCCCTGCAATTAAATATATTAAATAAGTAAATAATAGTTGGGGGAAAATGATACATTTCATTATATAAAATTTGGAAGAAAGTGAAGAAGGCAATTATTGATGAACATAAAGTGTTCCAGATGTCTTGAGTATATTTTCAATCTAAATATCAGCTGGACTATATTATTGATAGTCAAATGTAACTGGTACCATTTTAAAGATAAATTCAGTAAGTTCTTTCATGCTGATATTTTTTCATGTCTTTAATAGTTTTAAAGTTCTTCAATATCAATATTTGTCTTCCAGTTCTGGAACAAATATACAAGCCTATATTTAGAAGTATTAGGTTAGACAGTTCTTTTTAATAAACATTGGTGATTTAAAATGTATCATTAATATTATTAGTTTTAATGTGATTACGTGCATTAATTCACTAGAGTATAATCCATTTGTAACTCACTATGCAGGTTCCTATCCCTCCCTCACTGATACTACCAGCACAAAGGTGATAGTCCTTGACAGGTACGTTGTGAATCATGCCGTACATTCTAGAGCAGTGGTCATTGGACACCACAGGCATCCAAACCTCTTTGAGGGTGTCCTCCAGTCTCGCCCCATGCAGTCTCATGCCCCAGCCAACGGAGACGCACTTCACTCCCAAGAAGGTTTCGTCCACCGTTTCCTCCGTGTCCGGAAGACATATTGGCTGAATGTGTTTCGTGAATTGGACTTCATTTGCTAGCTTCAGAAGAGCTGGAAGGTGTGAATTCAGTCACTTACTGGTACTTTATTATCAACAAACTACGAATCAATGGGATAGAAGAGTGACAGGGTAGCTAGAGGAAAATGTACATTAAAATTTCTGAAAAATTATTTGCTACTTCCATAGCACCCATGTACGTATCAGGTCATCTGTAATTCCAAAAATTCACTTTGTCATGTCAGTCTTAAGTTAATTCAATATATATCTAAATAAGGTCCTTCTCAGTTCCTCACCAATGTCATTTTGATAATTGTCAAAGCCGGGGTGTATGTGGATGTCCTCCACATCGACCGTCAGTTCGTGTCCCTCGTCAGTTGCTCTGTCATGTTCTCCTAACACTACCCGCCAAATGGCAGAGGAGTCGGTGAACGAAAATGCCTTGCTAGAAGTGAAACACTCGTCAAATAAACTGCTAGATATGTCTGATAATTATTGTCATTGTCTCATTTTCGGAAGTAGAATTCAGGATAGAGTTTTATAGTTAAAACTCTAATCAATGAGATTGCGTCAAGTAACCAACTATCACCAATTCTATATCGTCTAAATTTTGTATATTAGTTTATTCTACTATCGATATTAAAGATATTTACTTCAAATAATACTTTTTTGGTACTGTTTTTTAGCATTTATTAAAAATATTTAATATATTATATGAATATGTAAAATTTTACATATTAATTCGTAAGAAGAAACAACAAAATTTTGTAAAGATTTTTTAAAAACTTTTTGACAAGACAACGGAAATGTTATATCAAGTCACATTTCTTTACTGCCTATTTTGTGACTTACTTTTTAATACAATGCGCAGCTGTGACCACCCACTTCTGGTCAATGAGTACTGCCCCGCACCAGTGACCTATTTGACCCCACCTTGGATGGGACAGCTGCAGAGAGGCCTGGAACATACGTAAGGAATTAATGTTTTATTTAGGAATACGATAAAAGGTCTCTTTATAGACACAATTGGTACGCAAGGTTTTAGTCATAGTGTTGCTCTAGTATCTTGAAGACGGTTTGTGACGCTCTATTCAGATGAAAGTGAATCTGGTGATAGAGAGTGAAAGTTTTACTCACTAGTATTGGCTACTATAAATACATGGAATGTTTGCACAATAACTGTTCGTAATGCACTGTATTATATTATATATTGTAGTATATAATATATTGTATTATATAATATATTGTAGTATATAATATATTGTAGTATATAATATATTGTAGTATATAATACATATTGTCGTAGGTATATAATATATTGTCATATAATATATTGTATATAGCATCGATATCTTCCTTTTTCCGAAAAATATTAAAGTTTATTATTAATATTCAATAAAAAATAAAGATCTTTTTTATAGATGAATATTTTTGAAATTTATTGTGGTATTGATATTTCAATTTCAATTTTTTTTGGACTACTAGCTTTACTTAAGAAAATTTAACGTAATTAATAGTTAGTACACGGCATCTGCTCCACTTATTGCTGTAATTTTGCCAAAACTGACATAAATAAATGATAAAATCATTTGCTGTTGTACATTACTTTCAAGCGTGTTCTTTCTGTCAATGCATGTAGAACTGTTTACATTACCATCTATGAGTGTATATTAGTTATACTTACGTAATATGTAATGAGAGCAATTTAGTACTATCGCGGAATAAAATTTCTTAAACCTTTAAACTTCACTCTAGGTCTGAGACGTAATTAAACATTATTATCTTTTAATGTACATTATTCTAGCTAAATTATTATGGATTAGATGAGTGACAATTAATTATTGCTGTAAATAATTTACTATAAATTTGAAGACGAATGTACTTTTTTCGCTGATATGTGTTAATTATATCATTTGTTATATAAATGTTCTTATATAATATACATTATAATATACATTATAATATACAATATAATATACAACATAATATGCATCATAATATACGTACATTATAATATACAATATAATATACATTATAATATACAATATAATATACATTATAATATACAATATAATATACATTATAATATACAATATAATATACATTATAATATACAATATAATATACATTATAATATACAATATAATATACATTATAATATACAACATAATATACCTACATTATAATATACAATATAATATACAATATAATATACATTATAATGTACATTATAATATACAATATAATATACATTATAATATACAATATAATATACATTATAATATACAACATAACATACATTATAATATACAATATAATATACAATATAATATACAATATAATATACATTATAATGTACATTATAATATACAATATAATATACATTATAATATACAATATAATATACATTATAATATACAATATAATATATATTATAATATACAACATAATATACATTATAATATACAATATAATATACAATATAATACACAATATAATATACATCATAATATACATTATAATATACAACATAATATACATTATAATATACAATATAATATACAATATAATATACAATATAATATACATTATAATATACATTATAATATACAATATAATACACAATATAATATACAATATAATATACATTATAATATACAATATAATATACAATATAATATACAATATAATATACATTATAATATACAATATAATACACAATATAATATACAGTATAATATACAATATAATATACATTATAATTATACAATATAATATACAATATAATATACATTATAATGTACATTATAATATACAATATAATATACATTATAATATACAATATAATATACATTATAATATACAATATAATATACATTATAATATACAACATAATGTACATTATAATATACAATATAATATACATTATAATATACAATATAATATACATTATAATATACAATATAATATACATTATAATATACAACATAACATACATTATAATATACAATATAATATACAATATAATATACATTATAATGTACATTATAATATACAATATAATATACATTATAATATACAATATAATATACAATATAATATACAATATAATATACATTATAATATACATTATAATATACAATATAATACACAGTATAATATACAATATAATATACAATATAATATACATTATAATATACAATATAATATACAATATAATATACAATATAATATACATTATAATATACAATATAATACACAATATAATATACAGTATAATATACAATATAATATACATTATAATTATACAATATAATATACAATATAATATACAATATAATATACAATATAATATACAATATAATATACATTATAATTATACAATATAATATACAATATAATATACATTATAATATACACAATTTAATTTAATCTAATTGAAAAGCGATACAAAATAACTTTCCTCGATCCATTATTTCGATAATGAATGGTTTTATTATATTAAATTTTTTCTTTTTTTAATTTCATCAATTACTAAGAATTAAATATTTAATAGACCAGTGCGCTCTACTCTAAAGCGTTAATTAATTAAATACCCGATGCAAATTTCAATATGTTTTTATTAAAAAAAACTGATAAAAAAGAATATATATTTTAATGTTCATATTATAATGTGTTTTCTATATCAATAACCTACTAGATTTTCATCAGGTACTTAATTCACACCTGGTAATTATTACTTTACCATACAAGTTACTTTTTCGTTACTCTACAAGCAAAAAAATAATACTAACTCTCGCAAAAATGAAATAAAATATTTAAATGTTTATCGTGTAAACACTCAATTGTCAAATGCTATCAAGATACCGAATAAAAAATTCCAATCTGTCATTATTTTGATTAATAGTCGAAATTTCACCATCAATTAATTAATAATAGATAATAATTTTTATCTAAAATTCTAACAATATCAAGCACCTCAATTTTATTATCTGGCGAATTGATTAAATTTTAATTTTATAATTCTTATACACTTTAGTTTTAGAAATATATATAAAAAAATAGTCGAGGTAATTGACCCTACAAAATAATGATATTATTTTCTATTTTTTTTCGATTAGGTACAATATTAAAATAATATCTATATTTTTAATTGTACATTTTATTCATAAAATAGAATAAAATTTTATTGAAGAACAGTTTACGATGATAACAAGAGACAGATACTGCCCGAATTGTGGTTGATTTTAGCTACTAATATTGTTAGATAAATTAACCTGACGGATCATGTATAGCAAGGATAATCTAACTTTCAGTTGTTTTGTGCCTATGAATGAAAACAACTTTTGTGAATTAAAAGATGAAGGAAAATAACGGTGATAAAAGTCAACTGCACTAAATATGTTAACGAATAGGCATAAAAATTAACTATCTTTGATAAGTTTTATAATAATATGAAGAAATAATATGGAAATAAGAATAATATTGCGTCTTACATATAACATATTATCTACAATGTACCTACATCTATATATATATAGTATAAAGGTTGTCTGAATTAATTTAAATTCGTCGAAATAATTTATATCGTTGAGTTTGTTTTTATTATTTGAATATATTAATTGCTGTTAATTATTATTTATTATCCAAGCCAATCTAAACAACTGGTTATAACAGTAAAATAATTCTTATATAATAAATAAAATATAAAATATTCCTAATTTGATAAACTCACCTGCCATGGCCAGGCTCCCTTCTTACTCTTCTTCCCCCCTATTATTCTGGGGGTGGCAGACCCCTCCTCATCCATGAGCATCATCCTATTGTTTGTTCTGTAGCGGGGGACGTACCGCGGCGTCTGTCCTTCTGATTCGTCCGTGAGGTTTCTCCTGAAATTCCTCTGGCTCTTTTTGCTCGAGAGGTGCAGTCTGTTGTTGTGACCGGAAAAAACCGCTGGTAATCTCGGCTGTCGATGAGTGTAGAAAAAAGACCGACCGCAACCTGTGAAAAAAATTTACGATATCAATTTAATAAAATAATTAGATAGTCAGACAACGAATCAAAAAGAAAAAAACCTTATCAAAAGATGCTAACATGTTATTCGTACGCATTGTTCATAGATATCATTATTATAATTCGTAGATTGGTCATACGTCTGGCAGAATAGAACACAGTAAATATATTATATTAACTGATGGCGGGGAATTCAAACAACCTAAATATTATGCAAGTTACAATCTGCATGATATTATATATATATTTTAAAATTAATAACAAGGATTATTTCTGATTATTAAAAGATTGAGCTATGAAATTATCTATCAGTTCTAAATTAAATAACTGTATAATTAATAATGAGATGTACAAACTAGAGCAAAGTATGACTTCACTGGAAGGCGCGAAGTCACGTGACAGTCAGTGAAAGTGCTAGGCTGCGTAACTACTCCTGGCGTTTGTTACTAAGCGTAATGACTCTTACGCAAAACAAAAGTGAATGCACCAATGAGTTAGCGCATCGTTTGGACAACTTAGCGATTGCGCTTTAGATTACGCAATATTGATGATTAATGTGTTCACACAGAGAAAGGATTAGTTGAATTAAATTAAATATGATTTGTTTTGGATTATTTGTATGGTTTGATTTTGCCCCTACCTACGTGGTGAGTTGCAGGTACTACTTATAATGAGTTTAATTACCGTTGGTTGAAACCTGACGGTCGTTTTGACTCACACCTAAACTTGAAAAAATAGCGTCAACTCTCATAGTAAGTTATTTTATTCACCAGATACATTGGATTAATGGTATTTTGTGACAATACATTCGGTCATAGTTGTTTTTATATTACGTGTAAAACTCCCAAAAAGTGACTCTCACTCTCATTCCATAAAATGAATTGAATTAACTATGTTTGGTAGCTTTTTTAATACACATGAAAAAATGAATAAAGTTCAACCAGCTCCCGTAATAAATTGAGTCAAAGCATAAATTGCTAACCCATTAAATATGAGTCAACTTTTTTCTCTGTGTAGGGAGAGGGGTGGGGGTTAATACCGGAAGAATGGGGGTATTGTAACCCCCCTCCCCTTATATATTACTCTATTATTTTTTAAACTTATTGGATTCGCTGTTCTTTATAACATTTATGTAATATATACTATATAGGTTTCGTAATAAATACGAGCATATTTCTTTTAATCATGCACAATGCGAGAAAAATGTGAATACTTTGGTCAATCGATGTCTAGTTTGAGTAAGAAAAAGCGGGTTCGAAATTAAAAAAGTTATTAGTAAAAATGAATTACTTTTTAAAACTGTTTGTATTATCTTTGAATATTCTTCTTCAAGAAAAGTTTTTGAAAGCTATGCTAAATATCGTTTGAAAAATATATTCTATGAATATATAAATGGTGTCTACTACTTTGTAAAAAATTATATATCTACTATACAGTGCGAGTCAAAAAAAGCGGGCACGAAATTCAAGTCGTCATAGCTTCAACATAAACCACCGGATCTTCACGTGGTTTCCTTTGTCAGCTATAACCACATTTTTCGTTCTTTTTCAAATTCTTGATAGTTTTTCTACAGGGTGATCATAAGTAGAGGGTGGTTAAAAGCTCTTGCGCGAGATATCAAATTGATAAAAGATATCAAGGAAGGTTTGTTTACCCATTATTTTTTCGTTCAAAAAAAAAATATATCCATTATCCCCAATTTTTGTCACTATATTATTTTTGTGCCCATTTTCTGACTGCTTTCATTGATCTTTTGATGACGTCAGAATTAATTTTCAAGAAATCTACACCATGTGACATTAGTTCTTTTAATTGATTCATGTTATATGAGCATACCACTTTTCAATTAACTCCACAAGAAAAAAAAAATACAAGCAGTCAAATCTGGCTTCCTGACATGACATTATTCGATGCTCAAAACCTTCCTTCTGTTGTTGTTTAACAACAAGTGTCCTGTGTACTTAGCATCGTCCATCATCCACCATACTTGATTCAGAGTTTCTCCATAAATATGTCGTAGTGTTGGAATTATAAGTTGATTTAACATAAGGGTTTTTATAAAATCATCCTAATTTTCGGAGATAAAACCCACTCCTTTGATCACCTAGGATTGAAATAAGTTCGAGCAAGAGCAATTTCAACAACCTTTACTTATGACCACTCTGTAGAAAAACGATTAGGAATATAGGAATAAACGAACAATGTTGTTATAGATCAAAAAAATCTGCATTAGCCAAAGAAAACCACACGAATATCCGGTGGATTTTGTTAGAGTTATGATGATTTTAATTTCGTACTCGCTTTTTTGACTATTACTATACAGTATATAATCTAATATCTATAATTCACTATATCTATAAAGTGTTTTTTTTTATATTATGCTATTTACCATTTTATCATGAAAAAATATACTTTCTAGAGTGCATATATTGCCTAAGTTATAAATTGAAAAATTAAATGAAAGTGTTTAAAAGTATTCAATATGCCAACTATTTAACCCATTGTAATGTATTTAAGACAATAAATTTTATGAACAGATTAATTTTTCTTGTTGTTAATTAATAGTTTAGCCTTATATGTACTTCTAAAGATAGGATTCTGTTCTATATGGGACACCCTGTATAGTTTGAACAAGCTGACAAACTTTTAAAATGTTGTTTTAATGGGGGTAATTAAAATAAATGGCGTGAACGTTTCTTTGGTTGTTGCAGGTAACTTTCACTCATCAAAAGTGTGAACAAAAAATAATATACTGTAATATTTCATAAATAAATCAACGTTAGATATAAAATTCTTATCTCGTGCTTATAATATTATTAAGTAAATATATTTATTTTTAGAATTTAATGATATAATTTCATTACTCCTCAGATTGATTTAAATTAATTATTTATACCAAATTATATAATTATTTATCCTTTGGTTAAAATTAATATAAGTACTGTAAAGGGTTTTAATAAAGTTTTAAATAATTATTAAAGGCTTTAATTATTAATAAATTTTATAATTATATTGAAGGCTTTAATTATTAATATAGGTTTCAATTTTTATAAAAGGTTTTAATTATTAATGAAGATTTTATTTACTACTAAAGGTTTTAATTAATTATTATTAAAGGTTTTAATTATCAATGAAGATTTTATTTACTACTAAAGGTTTTAATTACTCTAAAAAGTTTTAATTATTATTAAAGTTTTTAATATCTATTTATCTCACCATTCTGCTCTGCGAAGACATAACAGCTGATCGTGAAAATGATAACCAAAGAGGGTACCTTCCAGCGTTTGCGAAACATTTAACCTACCAAAATACACAAAAAGGAAAAATAATTCTTACACACACTTCACTCATGGTCTCTTAGCACTCATAGTCAGCACAGATAACACTTTAATTAAATAGCGTGACGCAACTGTGAGAGGGATGGCACTTCGTTACCTCTCTCTGTGAACTGCAGTTGCCTACTGACGCTATCAGCTGATACTGTGAGGGAAAATATTCTTTATTATCAGTTAATTGTATACAATAAACTATGTAACGATTGCATCTAATAAAATGAAGAAAGTCTTTAGTGTTTATTAATGAAAAGGATTTAAAAATTCAATAAAAAGGTAAATTAAATTCAATAAAAAACATCATTATTTAGACAATATGGATACAAAAAGTGATTAAAAATGTTTATTCTAAACAGAAATGTAGTTTTCTTTATTTTGTTTGTAGAAACTGTTTGAATAAGCTTTTGTGTTCAAATAGAGAACTGTAACTTATATTGTAATTGAAACAATTGTACAACAGAGTGAATATATCATGAACAAATATTAAGGCATTATTATTTTCAAAGATATTTTTGAAAATTGTATTTTTTATTAAATTGTACAGTCACTTACATTGCAACTTCACGTACAGTCACTTGCATTGCAACTTCACGTATAGTCACTTGCATTGCAACTTCACGTACAGTCACTTACATTGCAACTTCACGTACAGTCACTTACATTGCAACTTCACGTACAGTCACTTACATTGCAGCTTCACGTACAGTCACTTACATTGCAACTTCACGCACAGTCACTTACATTGCAACTTCACGCACAGTCACTTACATTGCAACTTCACGTACAGTCACTTGCATTGCAACTTCACGTACAGTCACTTGCATTGCAACTTCACGTACAGTCACTCACATTACAGCTTCACGTACAGTCACTTACATTGCAACTTCACGTACAGTCACTTACATTGCAACTTCACGTACAATCACTTACATTGCAACTTCACGTACAGTCACTTACATTGCAACTTCACGTACAATCACTTACATTGCAACTTCACGTACAGTCACTTACATTGCAACTTCACGTACAGTCACTTACATTGCAACTTCACGTACAATCACTTACATTGCAACTTCACGTACAGTCACTTACATTGCAACTTCACGTACAGTCACTTACATTGCAACTTCACGTACAGTCATTTACTTTTCACTTTCACTCATTTTTTATACCTAATTTCTTATTCATTTTCTTTAGTTTTTTTTTCATTTGAGATGAGTTTCTGCATAGGTATTTTTCCAGTGAAAGTGAATGCAGTGAGTGACGTAGAAATGAATTGATGAGGTACTTAAATTAATACCTTATGACAATTTATATATATAAACACAATAGCAATTTAATATAAATACACAAGATAAAGTTTAAATACATTTATTATCCGTAGAATATGTTTTCTTTGTAATTTCTCTTATGATGTAACATTAATCAATGTGAGTAGAAAATGAATATACATTTTTTCTAGTTTTTCTTTGTATGCCCCTAAGATTTTAAGATGACTTTGCTATACCATCTAATTTATGAATGAGAAAGCTTACGATAGTGTTTATATTAATTATATACCAGCCATTGATATTTATGTTTAGATAGCTTTTTATGGTATATTTATTTCATAATATTATAGTATGCTCTATACATATTTTAATAGAAAAATACAGTTCTAAGTTAATTTCTTTAAACTAATCTTTAAATAATTCCACTTAAATAGGATAATTAATTTTATCAATAGAAAGAAGGAGGTAAAATTTGTTACTTATAATTTGAATATAAAGACAGTTTGATAGAAGTATTACAATGGGTGTTGAATTTATTCGTTTTAACGCTTATCTTAATTATAGAGTATTTTTGACGAATTCATCAGTGAATGTTGTGTACGAGCTTTTATGGAGTGAAGGGTTAAAACAACCATGCAGTGAAGGGTTACAACAACCATGCAGTGAAGGGTTACAACAACCATGCAGTGAAGAGTTGAAACAACCATGCAGTGAAGAGTTAAAACAACCATGCAGTGAAGAGTTAAAACAACCATGCAGTGAAGAGTTAAAACAACCATGCAGTGAAGAGTTAAAAAAACATTGCAATGTTGTAAATAAAGCTTACAGTGAAGGGCAAATAAAGCTTAAAGTGAAGGGCAAATAAAGCTTACAGTGAAGGGTAATTATAGCTTACAATGAAGAGCAAATAAAGCTTACAGTGAAGGGTAAATAAAGCTTACAGTGAATGGTAAATAAATCTTACAATGAAGGGTAAATAAAGCTTACAGTGAAGGGCAAATAAAGCTTAAAGTGAAGGGTAAATAAAGCTTACAGTGAAGGGCAAATAAAGCTTGCAGTGAAGGGTAAATAAAGCTTGCAGTGAAGGGTAAATAAATCTTACAGTGAAGGGCAAATAAAGCTTGCAGTGAAGGGTAAATAAAGCTTGCAGTGAAGGGTAAATAAATCTTACAGTGAAGGGCGAATAAAGCTTACAGTGAAGGGCAAACCAAATATCCAATGAATTTAGACTACATTTTGATATGACAGATGAAAGAGAAAGTATCTAACCAAATAAGTGATCATTAAGGAGTACTTTCTTCACTAGTAATAAAGCATTTTAACCGAGATGACATTCATATAGTGAAAAAAATATGATTTAGATAAAGGATATAAAGTCTGTTTGATTGGTATGTTAACTGATAGTACTTCATAGAACTGGTTGTACTTTATAGAACTGATAATACTTTATAGAACTGATAGTACTTTATAGAACTGATAGTACTTTATAGAACTGATAATACTTTATAGAACTGATTGTACTTTATAGAACTGATAGTACTTTATAGAACTGATAGTACTTTATAGAACTGATAGTACTTTATAGAACTGATAGTACTTTATAGACATGGTAGTACTTTATAGAACTGATAGTACTTCATAGAACTGATAGTACTTTATAGAACTGATAGTACTTTATAGAACTGATAGTACTTTATAGAACTGATAGTACTTTGTAGAACTGATAATACTTTACAGAACTGATAGTACTTTATAGAACTGATAGTACTTTATAGAACTGATAGTACTTTGTAGAACTGATAGTACTTTATGGAACTGATAGTACTTTATAGAACTGATAGTACTTTATAGAACTGATAGTACTTTGTAGAACTGATAGTACTTTATAGAACTGATAGTACTTTATAGAACTGATAGTACTTTATAGAACTGATAGTACTCTATAGAACTGATAGTACTTTATAGAACTGATAGTACTTTATAGAACTGATAGTACTCTATAGAACTGATAGTACTTTATGGAACTGATAGTACTTTATAGAACTGATAGTACTCTATAGAACTGATAGTACTTTATAGAACTGATAGTACTTTATAGAACTGATAGTACTCTATAGAACTGATAGTACTTTATAGAACTGATAGTACTTTATAGAACTGATAGTACTTTATAGAACTGATAGTACTTTATAGAACTGATAGTACTTTATAGAACTGATAGTACTCTATAGAACTGATAGTACTTTATAGAACTGATAGTACTTTATTGAACTGATAGTACTCTATAGAACTGATAGTACTTTATAGAACTGATAGTACTTTATAGAACTGATAGTACTTTATAGAACTGATAGTACTTTATAGAACTGATAGTACTTTATAGAACTGATAGTACTTTATAGAACTGATAGTACTCTATAGAACTGATAGTACTTTATAGAACTGATAGTACTTTATAGAACTGATAGTACTTTATAGAACTGATAGTACTTTATAGAACTGATAGTACTTTATAGAACTGATAGTACTTTATAGAACTGATAGTACTTTATAGAACTGATAGTACTCTATAGAACTGATAGTACTATATAGAACTGATAGTACTTTATAGAACTGATAGTACTCTATAGAACTGATAGTACTTTATAGAACTGATAGTACTTTATAGAACTGATAGTACTTTATAGAACTGATAGTACTTTATAGAACTGATAGTACTTTATAGAACTGATAGTACTTTATAGAACTGATAGTACTTTATAGAACTGATAGTACTTTATAGAACTGATAGTACTCTATAGAACTGATAGTACTTTATAGAACTGATAGTACTTTATAGAACTGATAGTACTCTATAGAACTGATAGTACTTTATAGAACTGATAGTACTTTACTAATTTGCTATTATTGAATATATTATAAAGCACTGAATTACAGAGTATTCGTTTCAGCAAACACACAAACGTTGACGATTCCATAACCTATCAGTTTCTTACTAATACATAGTTTTTGATATGTTAACTGGCGATAACTCTTATCAGTGATAACGTAAGTAACCGTCACTGTGTAACATTGCGTATGATAATAAATAAACTGTTATTGAATGCATGGGGAAAATTTAAATGGGATAATGATTAACCATATTAGAAAATGATATTCCGTGGAATGTTCCAGGAGCATTTAATGGAAATGTTATACCAAAGGAATATTCATGGAGTATTCCCGTACTATCAATAGGTTATAACAGTGAATAGGGAATAATAATGTTAATACTGTGAATAGAATAGATAGAGAATATTAGAGAAGGTATATATTGAATACAGTATTACAAAAGAAATTAATTTAAATTATATACAGTCTATTGTGTATTGAAAACATTTTATATTATAAACTGGTTATTGAGTTGTTATTATGTGTAGACTCTATATTATTTAATAAAGTAAGATATGAAATGTGTATTGAGGGAATATGGTATTTTAGGTTTTAAAATTACGACATCATTTAATATCCGTAACATTTAACGATAATACGAAAACCTGAAATATCGTATCCTTTCAATATATTTCATACTTCACATTAATATAGTAATATAGAGTCTACATAACAATTCAATAACTAGTTTATAATATAAAATGTTTTCAATACACAATAGACTGAATATATTTTAAATTCACTCCTATTTTAAAAAATCTAATATAAATTATCTTGTGCCATAGAAGATTGATTATAAGATCCCTCTAAATCTTCTATGGCCCACCATGATTTTCTATTAGGGTAGATTCAATTAATTTGTCAGAGAGTCGATTATTACATATAAATTGATATTAATTAGTATTTGGTTGCAGAGAACCTGTATACTCTTCACTAAGTCTTCCCTTGTTGGTCTTTTTCCTCAGCATTTGTTAGTTTGAAACATAGAAAGATTCTCTTCAAACTCTAAGGTTTATGTTTTTATTATTGTTCTGAAAATAGTAAAATAGGTATTTCCTTAGACACTAAGAGTATAATTGAAATTATGTGATAAATTGATAATAAAATAAAAGAAATTGTCTAATAACATCAATTCGTTTGCGTAGAGAATATGAATATTGCAAATAATTTAACTCAATAAATACTCTATATATACAGCGTGTGATATAAATCATCTTTATGAAGTTGTACTATCAGTCAATTAATTATTCTCTATTTATTCAATTAATTATTAATTAGTTCATTATTCACCTTTAATCCATTGTCAATTCTTAAAGTATATAACGTACTAACTAATTGATGTTTTATTCATAGTTATATGTATAGGTGCAGTAGTAGTTATTATATTTTCAAACAGAGGGTTCTGTTCCTTGTGGTTCACCCTGTATATTTTCAAACAGAGGGTTTTGTTCCTTGTGGTTCACCCTGTATATTTTCAAACTGAGGGTTCTGTTCCTTGTGGTTCACCCTGTATATTTTCAAACTGAGGGTTCTGTTCCTTGTGGTTTACCCTGTATATTTTCAAACAGAGGGTTCTGTTCCTTGTGGTTCACCCTGTATATTTTCAAACAGAGGGTTCTGTTCCTTGTGGTTCACCCTGTATATTTTCAAACACTGGTTACTGGTAGCGCGTTTTTCAAAAGCAGTCAGTGCGGTTTCACCTGTCCAGGTGGTAGGTTGTGTATTCCTGTGTACTTTACCTGTGTACTTACCTGTGTACTTACCTGCACTTCTTAACGGTTTCTTAGCGTATCCTGTATAGGGTAGCGTTAATTTCAAACCCTGTATTAAAGAAACGGCAGGATTTATTACGTGGGCTTATTGAAAGATATTTATTTATGTTTATTATATGGGATTTGTTTTGAATTTGATATATCTGTTTTATTCATTAATGTTTATTCAAACAATTAAGTATTTTTTTATGTGAGATAATAAAAACAAGGAACACAATTCATTTCGTAAAATTGTCAAGGACAGGTTCAGATTCCTTCTTTCTAAAAATAAGTTATTTTAACTTATTTAACCATAACAAATAATATCATCAACTTTTTTGATAATTATCACTGTAAGTGAATCAAAATATACATTCATAAATGTGAAATATCTATTTTTTCTAATTCAATTAGATTGTCATTAATTTTCTTTTCTGTTAGAAATAGAAGATAAATCACTAAATTATTATTAGCTTTTTGAATATAGATTTTTTATAGTTCATAAGAATGTTATTTTGAAAATACCTTCACTATACAATAAGGATAAGATTTATTGAAAAACAAATGACATCAATTTCTCAGGCCCCTATAAAAACCCTTATGATGAAGGCAATTGTCGGACATTTAAATATTTAAACAAAAATTAGTTTAATAAGTTCATTTTTTTAGTTTAATCATTATATTTTAAAATAAGAATTCATTTAATTAGTATATTTGAAAAAAGGGTTGATCAGTCTGATCAAAATTATTTTAGTGTAATTAGTATATCAAAATAAAATATTATTTTAATTAGCTTCAATAGTGTAAATTTCGATTCAACCATCCATACATCACTAAAGAATTTGGGTTATGAAATCTTCAAAGTTTGTAGTTGTTTATTATAATGTTTTACATGAATACATATATGTAAATGAAATTATTAGATATTTTTTATACTAAAATTATATTACACTGAAATGTATTTATGGATACATTATGTTGAAATCTATATATTAATATTTATATTGATTGATATATACAGAAAATATATCAAAATATTAAATTTTATTCAATATGCACTTTATAACCATGATTAACAAATAAAGTATCATGGAAATTAATAATTACTCATGAAGCAATTTAATGTAAAAATTTTCAACTATTAATCTTAATTGATATGAAATGAATAATTACTTCATACCAAGAATCTCTTTTCTATTCATTCTAACTATATAAAAACCATTTCATAAGAAATCATAATGTATAATTAGTTGATATACTTCAAACTTTATTTTATATTGAAAGAAGTAAATGAATATTAAGATTTTATAAACTATTATAGTGAATTCTAAATTTCTACATAGTTCTATATAAGCAAAATTGCATATAACTTATTTCAATGGAATATACTGTATGTAAATACATACGAAATGAATTAAGATATACATTTATATATTATTTGCATATATAGGCATTGAATTATAAATAATTAGAGATGATGCCCTATTTTATAATACAAAATCTAGTCACTTCTTTATAAATATTATTTTTCAGATCAAAGATGGAGGTTCAAGAGCGGTACTCGGAGACACTCTTCACAATCACGTTACCTAAATTCTCGGAATATGGACCAGAAGAACAGTTGATGTCAGTGGAGAAGAAAGTACTTCTTAACGGCATCAACGGGACTCTCAGAATTACTCTGCAACTCTTTGCCTCTAAGAATATGAATGGTTGTGCTAAGTACGATGAAAGGCCTTGCGATACACGGTCACCTCGGCATTTCAAAAGAGAGGAGTTCACTCGCGATGGTATCGAGAACATCATCTACGGACATGACGCAACACTTGGAGTTCTAGGTTCACCTCTTAACACCATCAAAGTTACGTCTAACTTGGGTACATCGCCTTGCAGAGCCTCGCCTAAGACTTACGATAATGATGACATGTATGATGTGGTCGTGGAAGTAGAATTTGCAGATATTAATATTCCATTGAATATTCTGCAAAAGGCACAGGTATCTATTTTCAATTTGTATTTTAATAAATAATTTTACTGAACAATATATTTACAATATTTTTAGAATTGCTCGTAAATTTGTCTAGTTATGATATATTCTAAATTAAATATATTATAATAATCTCCAAAGGGTTTTTTGCAGTGAGAAATCAGTAATCATTTCTTGTTTTCTTACAATTAAGAAATAGTAACGACAACAGTTGTTTTTTGATAAAACTCAAATGAATGTGATGTTATGATAGATTTGTAGAGATATGTTAAATAAATAGGTGCATTCTCACTTGATATTTCATTTTTAATTAGGCACAGCAAATCGCCCTAACATCATTTTACTGTTTCAGATTAGCTGCGGCATTACCGGAAGATTGGAATTCCAGAAGGAATTGCGTTCCCAAGGTCTGAATACCTGGCGAGGAAGACTCATTCCAAGAATATCTCTCAAGAGCCACAATTTGCTCAAGAATGACACCTTGAATGCCTATATAGGTCTAAAGTTTCCCAGAGATTTAATACAACTCATACCTGAAAATAGCCTCGTTAGTCTTCAAAATGACATGAAGAAATTACTGCTGGACGAATCGTCTTCGGACGCTGTTCTTTTGACGTCAGATGGAGGAAAATGTTTTTGTCATTTGTCCTTAATAAAAACCAGATCCAGTATGCTATCATCATGTAAAATATTAAATGATAACGATATTGGAATTTTAGTCAATGGTAGATCACCGACCGTGACACAAAGAGTTGGAAATCGAACTACACCGACTAAAATGGATTCCAATCGATTTGTTCCCCAACTATCTTCATCTGGTGTAGGGACATCCACCTCCGACAGTTCCGATACAGAAAACAATTCCTATGATTTGAGATCACCAACCAAATCTAAAATATTAAGTCCTCTCAAAGCAAGATATCGTCAAAGAACTTCTCCTAGAAAAGTTCTTCTCCGAAGAGAAATCTATAAGGATGGCGAGGAGAATATAATTCGATCACCGAATAAATCCAAGAAGGATCTGAACGAGTGTTTTATTGATACTTTGTCTACAACAAATGAGGTGCCAGATGAATCTCTATCATCCAGCACAGGAACCGAAGACAAACATGATAAATACTTGGCTCATCTGGAGAGACATTTAAAATCTTTAAAATTAGACAAAGAGGCTGTAATTGATGACGATAAAGTTCATATTAAAGTTAACATGTCTACATCTGTTACAATGGCTTTGTTAAACTGGATATATACAGGTAAAACTTTTATCTTATCATTCAAAGAAAAGCTTACCTTTTTTTCAATTATCGTATCTTTGATTTTGCTTTTGAATGACCTAACTGAAATTTTCATTTTTATTTCATTTCAACAGGAGACACACCTCTTCTTTCTCGTCTGAGCAAGCCTCTGCTAGCTGCCGGAAAGCGTTATGGCGTACCTACCTTAGTTTTGGCTGCTGAGACGCACTTGGCTTCGACACTTAACTGCAAGAACGCGATCTCGACACTCGTTCTTGCACACACTTACAAAGCGTCCATCTTGACGGAGAGATCTTTGGAGTTCATCTCTTCAGAAGCAGAGACTATCACCCATGGGGAAGAGTGGGAGGAGACTGTGGAGAAGTACCCATCATTGGGGGTACAACTTACGAGAAGGATTGCTCGTGCTTGATTGCTTATTTCAAAGACAGCTCAATGTGACAACTATTACTACTGATTTTTTTGGGATAAATGCATGAGGTTATTCAATTTTTTATCGCTAGTGTAAGAATTTTCCACGCAAAATTTCAGAAGAAATACGAAAGCAGAATTTTTCAATAGAATAAGAAAATCTCCACACTTTTCAGGGTTAATGCATTAATTGAAGTTTTGATTTAATTTGACATTTATTTTTATTGGTATTTGATTTTTTTTGGAGTGAATAAGTTTTACTTAAGCTTCATCGAGAGGAATTTGTAAAAATAACTAGAAAAAGAGACATTATATTCATAAGAAAAGAAGAGTTTATTTCATTCATTGGTTAACACAGAAGTAAAGCATTTTTCCGGGATGCTAAGAGTCTGAAGTTAAAATTCTGGTAAGGGTAGTTTAAAAAATATTCGTCATTTTTTCACCTAGTTGAATCTGCTATTCGGTTTCTGATGTTAAACTATTTTAATACGACAATTCAAATTTGGACAAAATTTTTGTGATATGATTTTTTTTTGTATATAATAATAGATATATTTGTTGATTCTAATGGAAAAAAAAATTAATTTGGTATTTGAGGTAGGCATCATGAACGTTAAGGTTAAAATAAACATCATAATTTTAATCCAATGTGGATATTCTTAAATGTTTCAATATCTCTATATAAATATTTACTTTGATCTAAAAACATATTAGGAGTTTAACATAACATTTCCTAATTCTTTTTGTCGTAAACTATTTTAAATGTTATATAAAGAAAATTTTAATATTGATGTTCTAAATGATATGTTATAAATTGTACAAAGCCAAATTGATAATGGCTTGATAGACTGCAAGATATTCTATTATATATACTTTTGTAAGTGTATGAACCAATTATAAGTATTTCATTAGTGATAAATAGAAGAGCTATCAAGTAAAAAAAAATGTATTTGGATTAAGAGAAAATGAAATAAATCTGTTAAAATTGCAGTTTTTATTTTAAAATTCCTACATTAAATCACAATTGAAACATGAATGAAGCTTCATCCAGTGATAATTTTCTAGAAATAAATAAATAAATTTTATTCATATTTTTCTACAATTCAGAATAAGATTGTAATTAGTATGCTACTCATCAAATAAGTATATTATTATATTATTGTTAAATAACATGCAATATTAATATTAATGCCTTTCATTCGAAAGATCCTAACATTTCTCCACTATTTTCATTATCTACAAATACGAAATCATTTAGGTATATTTTAGTACAAATACATACAATCCTTTAAATCCACCATATACATCTTATCCGTCGAGTTATTCGACCACGCGTGACTTGAAAACCACTTCATTTTATTGGAGAAATATTCAGCTAATTCTCCCTATAAATTCATTGTATAGCTATACTTTGAATTATAATTGGTATCCTGCATAATATTGTTACCATACTACAATTAAATGTGGTGTTTATTATGAGAAACAATGTAGTTGTATTAATTATAACTATATCCATCTTATTGAACTCTAAAATATGTATTAAAAGATTTAAAAAGAGAAGGTTGAATAGCAATATAAAAATAAGTATTTCTAAGATTAAATAATATACACATATAATACTCTTTATGTAATTAATATACACACAAGTTATTATTGATAAAATATCATTGAACATTAATAAGTGCACAGCTTTATGAATTACTTAGACAAGCATTTATTTTATATATAGGAAAAGTACCTAGGTAGATAATCATTTAGATTATATGTATATCGTACCTATACAGGGTGACCCACAAAAAAGTTAACCGTACTTTGAATTGATATTACTCTAATGCTATTATATACAATTCAGTTCTGTAAAATACATTTTATGAAGCAACTATATATCTGTCGATCCTTGAAAAAATTAGTTTAATCTATGGTACGGTATGGATTCAGCAACATTTTTAGTGTATGGTACCTAAAACAGGCTTGCGCAAGGATGGAAAATAATTTCCAAGGATGGTTGGATAAAATAAAAGGAAATTAAAAAGTTATAATAAATCCCTAATGATTTAAACTAAAAAAAATTTAATAAGGTTATAATAAATCTCTCCAAATTTCAAAAAAATATCACCATAGATATCCCCTTAAGAAATAGCCGCAAGACGTCAAATCTGGGGATCTTGCAGGCCACTCAATATCATGGTTCAGGGCTACAATGCGATCGCCAAACAACTCTTTCAGCCTTTCTTTGACAATAAGCCGACGATGAGGAGGGGCACCGTCCTGGAACTATCAGAGTATCCCAGATAAAATTTAAGAGAGTGTCTTCGATGAATTGAGAGCGTTTATGGCAGAGATAATAAAACGTAGATGAAACAACGATAAATTGCCGATAAATTCTCATTGGCGATTGACTGTAGAGGATTATCGAGTGATCTTCAACGAATTATGGTTGATTCTACTTCCTTGAATTAAAGAGGAGATTTCTTCGATGAATCTTCCGCGAGTTATGGAAGACTCATCTTCCCTGAATTACAGCAGGCAGCTCATTGATGTATCTTCGGCGAGTTATGGAAGACTCATCTTCCCTTAATTACAGCAGGCAGTTCATAGATGTAACTTCGGCGAGTTATGGAAGACTCATCTTCCCTGAATTACAGCAGGCAGCTCGTAGATGCATCTTCGGCGAGTTATGGAAGACTCATCTTCCCTGAATTACAGCAGGCAGCTCGTAGATGTATCTTCGGCGAGTTATGGAAGACTCATCTTCCCTGAATTACAGCAGGCAGCTCGTAGATGTATCTTCGGCGAGTTATGGAAGACTCATCTTCCCTGAATTACAGCAGGCAGCTCGTAGATGCATTTTCGGCGAGTTATGGAAGACTCATCTTCCCTGAATTACAGCAGGCAGCTCGTAGATGTATCTTCGGCGAGTTATGGAAGACTCATCTTTCCTGAATTGCAGCAGGCAGCTCGTAGATGCATCTTCGGCGAGTTATGGAAGACTCATCTTCCCTGAATTACAGCAGGCAGCTCGTAGATGTATCTTCGGCGAGTTATGGAAGACTCATCTTCCCTGAATTGCAGCAGGCAGCTCGTAGATGCATCTTCGGCGAGTTATGGAAGACTCATCTTCCCGGAATTACAGCAGGCATGTCTTCGATGATCATCGACGTGTTATGTAGACACATCGACCCCTAATTATTCCAAGAAGGAATTATAGCAGACACTCCATGATACTACAGTCGCAGGAACGAGTCCCGGCCACACCCCTCCATTTCTTTTTCAACTCTTCCATTTATTATGTATATAAAAATATGTAACATTAAACTAATCGATATAAAGCCAAACGTGCGTGTGTCCCCTACATGATATAAAGTAAAATATAAAGCAAAATCGTAAATACCTTTCAAATGATAATTTTATTTTAGTTAACCCTATAAATTGAATTAATCTGCTTGAAATCATGCTTGAATCGCCAATAATATTGAGGTGATTATGTGAATTGTTTTCGTATGAATCTTCCATGAAACGGCTTAAAATCGAACTTGAATCATCGTTGATTTAAAGACGGTTACAGTCAGTTATGCATGTGCTTCTTCGATGAATCGACGATCATCCTGCCTTTTTTTTAAGAAAAATCTTGGATAAAACTGACACTTCTTCGAATATTTATCGATGATTCATCGTCAATACGCCGATTCATGTTTAGGTACTCTTCAAAAAATCGGCTATAAATCGGCCTTAAAAATCAACTAGGATGTTAAATCGATTGTTGAAAGCGCGGAGTAGTTCTGGGACTATCTTTTCGTTGATCATATTCAGGTAATGATCCCGATTAAAGTTTCCGTCGTAGAAGAAGGGCCCAATGAGAGAGCCATTTCCGCATAGTTCAATCAAAAGGGAGAGTTTTTCCCTACAGATACTCTTATCGAAGTTGAATTCTGGTGGACTGTTTTTCGGTGCATATTGTCTGACATTATGGCTGTTTACTTTACCATTCATGAAAAAGGCTGCCTCATCGCCAATGACAATATATATTTTCTCTCCTTGCGCAAGCTTCTTGTTTTAGATACCCTACACTAAAAACGTTGCTGTATCCATACCGTACCATAAATTAAACTAATTTTTTTAAGTATCGACAGATAAATAGTTGCTTCATAAAATGTACTTTACAAAACTGAATTGTATATAATAGCATTAGAGTAATATCAATTCAAAGTACGGTTAACACAAAAAGTGCATCTAACTTTGAATTAATATAAATATTGTATTTATTTGTCGATACAAAATAGAGTTAAGGTAAAATGTAAAATTAGATTATTTTACATGTATCCATTCTACCTCCGTTATTGCTGAAGAGCCCAGTCACATGAGCGTCTCAATTGAAAGCAACGTGAAATGAACGCAGACGCATGGCCAGCACACGAGCGTCTTTTTGACCCTGAGATTGTATCATTGTATGTGTGCAACACCAAAGATCACCCCTCAGTTAGTAATAATATTACTCAAAATCTACAGAGGTTTATTTGGTTTTGTAAACGCTATTCTATTAATATCCGTGTTTCTTTTATCTGTGTTGGAGTTTTTATTTAATTCAATTAGAATGGATACCTGCATAAAAATAAAATGTCTAATTTTATTTCAGCGTTATTTTATATCTACTTAGAAATGCAATATTTATATTAATTCAGAGTATAGGTACACTTTTTATATCTATATTTTATGATATAGATATAAATATCTTATTATAATGGAATTCTTTGACTTCATTCATATTGGGATCCATTCACTTTTTTCAAACTCTCAATGTGCATATATTATCTAGTACAAGGTTTAAAAAAAGTATTTGCCTATGATACATATATTATATTCCTGTAAATTTTAACTAGGATAAAAAATTTATTTGTATATGAATATATTTATGACTTTGAATATTATGTATGACTCGTACCAAATATTCAATGGTCGTAATCGATACCGAAGTAAAAATCAACAATTATTTTGATCCAAATTCGTTGAAGGAAAAGTCCTCCCTTTGCTCAACGAATCATTTGGAAGTAATTTCATCTTCACTCATGACGGAGCGCCAGTCCAGAAATGTTGTCAAACTAAGTTTCAACGGATGATCAAGACGTATCCCTATATCAGTGTATTAAAATAAATCCAATAGCAATCAACAAAATTGGTTTAATTAACCTTTTTGTAAACAAAATTTTAATTCTCCATAATAATTTTTGTAGTACTGCATATGTGAACTAATGTGAGCAAATTAGAATACAATAATTTTACCGAGCAGGAAAGTTCGCATCTGATTTAATTCGATTGAATTCTGCGTGTGGTAAGCATTGGAGAAAAAATGTGTGTAAATATTCTCATGCAACTGTACAGCAAAAACTAAACTGTTAAGCGAAAACTAAAATAAAATGAGAAAAACTGTCAATGGATGAGTTGCGTGCAGCGGTTGAAGCAACTCCGACAGATTTGGAGCAGTCAGTCAAATAATGTGAAGGTTTATTTATTAAAGCTCTTTACATATCTTCTCAGTTTCATCTGATATATTAATTTGTCTCATAACTTTTGTGTTACCCTGTATAATTGAATTATGTACTATTAATTAATTCTAATATACTGAGTCACAGTTTTCTATTATTTTTAAATTAAGAGATTATTAGATATTATGAAATATTTATTATTTGCTTCTGCCCCAAAAATTTAGTTTAATTCTTAAAATGTGATGCAAAGCCTGTGTAGGATTCAATATGTTTTATCCTTTAGAATTATTTGAACCTAGTTTCAGAGTTGGATGGAACAAAGTCACGTACTTTTGCCACCATCTAGTTTGATACTACAACATCAGATTGAACTTTGGGGCCTAATGTCAGTTGGGGATGGAGAATGACAATATTTTTCCATTAAAAACAAGAAGGATAAAATCTTTACAGAAGAGGAAAAGAATTAAAAGCTCAAGTATTTCCATATTCTTTTCCATTACGCACACACAATGATAAGTTAGATATTTAGATAATAGTTATATAGATATTAATAGGTAGTTTCAAATTAGTTTGGAGTAATCTGAAAAAATAGACACTAATTAAATAAATTCAGTAATAATTATATATATTAGACAAAACTATCAATGTAAAACAGCAAAAGAATGCATGTTTTAACTGACTCAAATAGTGAACTTAATTATATATAACACGTTGGTGAATCATACGTTCATGAAGATATATTTATAAGGGGTCTAGGTCAATTGATCCACGGTCAAAAGATCCCCGGTCATTTGATTCCCGGTTATATGATCCCCATACCATATAATTACCAGTCAAATGATTCCCGATCATTTGATTCCCAGTCATATTTTCCGTTTATAAACTTACTATTCATTTATTATGTATGAATATATTAATCATTTAACATCTAATAGAAAAATGCTCCTTACAGTCAATGAAGTTTTTTAAAGAAACTAAGTAATAAGGGTAATACAACTAATAAAAAATTAAATTATTTTTAGTTCAAATAAGTAAAAATATATGATTTCGAATTTACATTCCGGAAACAAAAAATATTCAATGGTAAAATAAAATGTTCAGGTATACCACACACTTATTATAACTAGCACATATGACTAATCAAATAAATCAGAAGAGTGTCTCGTAACTATTTCTCCTGGTATAGAAACTAATTTAGCAGTAACGTTTGACAATTTTATCGGTACTTTTCAGTTAAACTTTTTTTTGCCGTAACTATTACAATTATTATCTTCGTGCATATGGGAAACATCAAAAATAATTTGATGGTAAATATACTGTTCATCATAAAATGATTTTCAATCTATCCCACCCACATGATCATAATGTTTGTAATAGTTACGAAGAAAAGAGCTTAAATGAAAGTTAGGTATAGTCACTTAGCTTGTGAAGTGAATATACCTAACTTTAGCTTGCAAGAGTTGGTTAATATTTCCTATTACCTGTAATATGTTTTCTGACTAGTTGTAAATGTAAATTATTTGTAAATAAAAATAAATAATTTGTTACGATATTAAGTTCAAGCTGTTTGAATTCTGTTATTTTTTTCATTATATATAAAATTTATTATTTAAATTGTAGATGTCAAATTGTTTCACAAGTTTTATTTATTATTTAAATAGTAAATGGCAATTTTTATATAGAAATATAAAACGTAATTATTAATTGTATGCTACATGTATGAGCAAACAAAAAATATGACTGGGAATCAAATGACTGGGGATCAAATGGTATGGGGATCAAATGACCGGGGATCTAATTACCGGGGATCAAATGACCGGCCACCAATTATAAGAGAGTTCACCTAGTGAGGACATTTTACCAACTGCAGTTACAGCGGTTACAGCACCCATGCCAAGCGACATATTTTCTTAATGATATTATTAATATCAAACTTTACAAATTTATTAAAAAATATTCTCTTATTGGTTTATATGAGAGTGTATTATTTATAAGTACTCGTCTCTAATGGGACTAAAGTGGTGACGCGTCGTGCATTCCGATTGGTCCGAACAGTTGAACCAAAATCGCATGATTCTTCTTCAATATTCCTTTATATTTTGGTACGGATCATCAGGGAAATTAAGAAAATACTTATACCTAACAGAAGTCACTCCATCTATTCATGCTATTGTACTTTTTCGATATATAAAATTAATTATTAAATAGTGAATAGATGCCAAACTTCTACTTTCACAATTAATATATATTTTTTAATTATTAATGACAGTTATTTAATGATTATAAGTTATTAATAACAACTAAAAGGGTTCTTGAACAGTGTAGAGAGATATTGAAAAAAAAAAAACAGAAGAGGAGAGAGAGGAAGTGAAGAATTCGATGAGAGATAAAAAGAATTTGAAATAAAGGTAAAAAGAGAGATAAATGATAAAGAAACACTGAGATATATGGTAAAAATGTAAAAAGATAGTAAGCCAAGTGTATTTAATTTCATTAAATCCAAAATTTTAATAAACACATAGTATTTGGAATGAATCTATGACTTTCGTAGGACATGGAAAATGGAAATATGTGAGTGGACTGTAACCCATTGCTATGCACCTTTGGGTGCCCATTGGAAGGGGGATGTTTCCTCGCCAGGTTACGTTATTCATATCAGCTGCCACTCCTTCAGAGTCTTTGAGTGTTCCATCAGTCTGCCCTTTGAGATCCACAAAGAAATAGGGCTGACTTCTTATCCACAAAGTTGCCATCATCTATTAAGGCAGAAAATCAAAATATACAGTTTGCATTGGTCTGAATTTGATTTTTCTTCTTATTAAAAAGTATATGATATCATTAGAATTTTGATAGAAATGGTCAATTACTTGATATATGAAATATCTTTACTGCAAATGGTAATTCTGAATGAAATTAGTTAACTTACCTTCAAGGTAGATGGGTACTTTGGTAGATTACCATTCGGTGATGCGCATCCATCTAGAGCAAAACTGTGAATAGACATGTTTTTGATATTCTCCCATTGTGAATTATCAAGAATAGAAAAACTCATAACCGATTGTTATCATACAATATATCTTCATGGATTCAAATTATTCATCTTAGTATAATAAATAACATAGAATAAGCATTATTCCTATTTTCTGTCAATAAAAAAATAAAAAAAATTCTATTCCAATATATGATTCACTTACGCCCTTTTTAGTCCCGAAGGATCCGTATTATGTATGCTGAAAAGCTTTTGGGAACCGTAGTTCACTGATCTGTAAGCCGCTTTTTCAGTTGTTGGTGTTGCTCCTGGTTCATCCGGATCAACCACAAATTCGCACTTGAAATTCTGAAATAAGTTCAATTACAGTTCTCCATCAGTTAAACATTGCAAAAATATGTATTCACCAATGTAGTGCAGTACTAAGAAATAGAAATATTTACTAAAATGTTCTATTTCATAGTGAACAAACTATTGCAACCACAATTGAAATCAATACTATTATACTTTTCAGGAAGCAATTATTGTTCACTTAGAATTGACTAACTAAGAGCTTATGGGATCATCGCTTTCGACATCCATTGGTCACAATGTAAGAAATAATTCAAATTCTAAAACGAATTTGGATAAAACACAAAATTGTCAATTCTTTCCATCCAAGGGATCGTGCTGGAGACAGTGATCAATCGTTTAATTTTACACACTTTTTCACTGTAGTTACATTTTCTTTCACTCACATTTGCTGGGTATTTGATCACTCCTCCACATCCCGAGTGCCTGTTGCAAGCTATCAAGCACTGTAGTAGGATTTGGATCGGGAACGAAAGAACGTGGAGAGAAGGAGATGTTGCACTGATGGCATTGAAAGTGATTGCTTCTATTGCCATTGCTGTAAGTTAACTTTATTTATGAATTTCTATTCGTAATTATTATCGGCAAATAACTGAGGAATTGTTAGACTGGTTATATAATAAGACAAATTCAGTTAAATACTGATTGTAAAAATCACAAAATTTAGGTATACCTAAGAATGAAGAACAAAATCCTACTATAAAAAAAAATATTTAATTCATTCTAATACCACACTCCCAGCACACTAAGTTAATGCTCTAATGATAAATCTCTGGGTGTACAAAATTCATACAAGGAATGTTCCATGACCACTACAGATAAAATTATACGTTTCGATTAATAAACTTATTTAGGCAATGATGTAAATAGTTATTAATATATCATACGTTTGCGACGTTTGCACTCATCATCTTCGCTAGGACAATGTCAATTCACATAGGTGAATTATTCGCGCACGCCACCTCAGCTTATGTACTCATCCTGTTTAAGAAAGGATAATTCATTATACAATTAGGACTCTGGCCGCCCTTCTTGTCAGCTCCAACAACTCAAGCAGAGAAGGTGGGAAAATTTCGTCGATTTGCCATAATTTTTTAATCACGTCATTCATGGGAGAATGTTCAGATTGATGTACTGCTTCATTCTGATACCAGAGGCTAAGCAGAACTTTGTACTTATTAATCAGCCGCACAAACAGGATTCAGGCTTCGGACACATTCCGAACTATGGAGAAAATAAAACTCCAAAGCTTACAATGGACATTAAAACAAAGGGTATTAAAGAAGAGAAGTTTTTGGATAGTCTTTGTCTTCGGATTATCATATTTTCATAATCAAAAGTCACTTTCTAGAACACTTTAACATGTTATTCTGAAGACATATTCGCAGACGACAAAAAACTCTTAACTTGTTAAAAAATATAATATACATATAGAGTATAGAAGGTGATTGATTAGTAAGAAAATAATATTTTAATTCTTGAACTAGGATGATGACATTAAACTTTTATTCACTAGAACGGGAATAGTTTTTAATGAACACCCAGAGAGAAAATTATAGGGGGACATAGAAGATTTTGAGAGATTAAAGGGGCCTTTCTACCATAATCATACATAGAAGAGAATTAGAGGTGCTCATGTCCAAGTTTTCTACCATGTTCACTCCTATAATTAAAGGGGAAAATCTCCTATACTATAAGATGATTTCACCCATAATCATAGAAGAATACCAAAATTATTATTTCCTAGCATATACTGCATTTGTACGTGTACGTTTGATTTTTCATGAATTGGTTGAATGAAACATATTGTTATATACAAATTAAATGGAAAGAAATGGAGAAAGAAATGAAGTGATGTTGCCGAGTCTCGAACCATCACCTTGTTGACTTCTGCTTGCGACGCTAACCACTCGACCATCCTGGACACAGTAGAAGTAGGATTTTTATTGAACTTTATGCAATATGATAACTCAAGTTTATCTTTAGGTTATCATCGATAAATATAGTTTCATATTTCATAGATTATTTCTTTTTTTCTTTTATAATCGTTTCTTTTATAATTTGTAGGGGATCAACTATTTTTCACTAATTCCTGGAATATTCCCTCGATATTGTTAGGGAATCAACTAATTTTTAGTAATTACTGGAATATTCCTTCGATATTTTTAGGGGATCAACAAATTTTCAGTAATTCTTGGAAAATTCCCTCGATATCGATAGGGATCAACTAATTTTCACAAATTCCTGGAATATTCCCTCGATATCGTTACCCAGGGAAAATATTATGGTGGACAGACATTATAGGGGGTTCAGTTATGGATCAGTCATAGAATTTCATATAAGAAATACCATCAGAAAATCTTCGGGGATTTAAGATGGTTCAATCATAGAAGTTCATATAATGAATACCATCAGAAAATCTTCGTAGATTTAAGATGGTTCAATCATAGAAGTTCATATAAGGAACATTATCAGAAAATATCCGGAGATTTTGGTTGATATAATCTACTATACATTATTACGGTGATTATAGATGTTTATAGAATGTTTTGCACAAGGATGATATTTATCGAATATTATCTATAATCACGTAAGATCTAGCCCCCTATAATGTCTGTCCACTATAATCTTCTATGACTCCACCATAATATTCTCCCTGGGCAAATACGGTATCTATTGCTTATAGATATAGTTTTCAATGAATAGATATATCCACTTTTCAATAATTTTAGTTTCTAATGAATAAATATCGTAACTTATCGATAGATATTATTTTAAATGAATAAAATAATTGAAATGAATAGGTAGAGTTTTAAATGAATAGATATCGTTATAGATGAATAAATATATATTAAAATTAATAGATATAGTTTTAAATGAATTGACATAATTTTCAATGAATATAGACATGTTTCTTAAGATTAGATAATGTTATTTTTTTTGTGAATAGATATAGCTATCAATGAATAGATTTAGTTTTCATTAAAAAGATATAATTTTCAATGAATAGTTATAGTTTTTTATGATATGATCACCGATTAATTTCATTATCTTCGTGAAACAAAATAAGTACACCATCTTGTTCTGAATTCACCAATCTCTCCTGAATATATTTCCAACTAGCACCAAACAATGATACAGAAAACTGGAAATTGCGCTATAAAAATATTATATAAAAAAGTTAATCAATATAACTTGCTATCTGAGATATTTCGATATTGCAGTACATGAGCGAGGCATGGTAGGTCTCTAAAGATATAAAGTGCATTTTTTTTTCTTAGAATCTTTATTATCGACCAGATTGATCATTCCATCAACCCAGATAGAGAACAATTGCAATTTTACAAATTTAGTAATATAATCGTTTATCGTGGTCTGTCTGTAAGTTGTCTATCTTCACACGAACCAGTTTCTTCATAAACTTTCAAAATAGAGTGGACTACTCTTTTGACTTAATAAAACTCTTTGCAATTGACCAAGAGAAAAATTATCCTGTTTTATTAGCCTTACGGTTTGACCTTATAGGTCTAAAGGAGTAAATGATATTTCTGTTATAAATATTCTGCATCTGCTTTGAGAAAAAGACTGTAAGCACAATGCCACAAGCACTAAACAATATAGATATCAAATTTAAAATCTCATTATTAATTTTATAACAGAAAAAAATAATAAAAAAAAACGTTCGTATCATTATGGATGCCTTAGTTTTTGGCTCAAAATTACAAAATAATGAATAAATCATTTATTTACAGTTGATTCTCAACCAAATATTCTCACAAAGACAAGGTGTACTATGTCAATAATGAATTTAATTTCGACAATCTGAATATAACTATGGAAAGCTATGTTCATTTTACTGAATTTATTTTTGGTGTTCTGAACATTTTGGATGTAACTATATATATGGGCCAATGCTGGACGGAAACTTTACTGATTTTCAATAAAATCTCAAACTCGGTTGTACCGCCAAGAACATAAAATACAATAATACAATAATATTATATAAAGAGAATAAGAATAACTTCGTAATTTAAATACATTAGGTGAACGACACGTGCCGTGACAAAGCTGGCTAATCGTATTTTTTTCATTTCTTCGTAATAAACAATGTGAACATTTAATCTCTAAAAATAATTTTTATCAAGGATACACAGTTAGGGGTAAATATAACTTATATACTGATATAATGAATGAATATTTAAAAAAAGAATGATTAAATAGATTCAGTAAAATGAAAACCCATTCTTTGTCATTTGCATTGGCAGTTCCTCAAGATTATTTTTATGATGTTCCTTCCAATTTATTATGTAATATCTACATAATACATTAATATACGTGAATATAAAAGTTACCTATAATTTACTCTGCACTTGCTTCACCTAATTTAGTTATAGCCATTTTGCATTAATAGCTATAGAATATAAGCGCGAGAATTTTTCTAGTTCACTCCCTCGAGGTAAGTTTCGTATCTATGGATACAGTTATTAGTTTGGAGATTAAAATGAATTTACTGGTATAATAATGCAAGTAAATATTAGATTTAAAATTCTAAACAGAAATCATCGATGAATTACCAATATTTAATATTTTTTGGTTTGTAATCATATATTAATTTTTAAATAAAAAGATTAGGCTCTATAGTTTGAAGCAGACAGTTAGATAGAACAATCGATGAAACAAAAGCCTGTTATTTGTTTAATGAATAAGTGATATTGTATCAAATAGTTGTAGGCAATGTAAGATCAATACACTTAAATATTGAGGAAGAAATGGTAGCCGGTAAATTGGTCGAAAACAGTTCTTCGAAAGACAATTACTCAAATGATCAATTGCTCGAATGATCAATTGCTCGAATGATCAATTGCTCGAATGATCAATTGCTCGAATGAACAATTGCTCCAATGATCAATTGCTCCAATGATCAATTTTATCGAATGTATTACAAGAGGAAGAGTAAACTGATTTATCAGATATCAAAGATTTATCAGTATAAAACAGCCAAAAAATGGAAATAAACAAATATTTCCCATTACCTATAAATTATAGTTAAGGAACCGATATCAGTTATTAAAAAAACTTTAAAACATTACCAAAAAATACTCAAACACACTATACATGATTTCCATGCACTAAAACCACAATTATCACCATTTTCAAATGACTACCCAACCATTAACTGAATAGTTTACCAAAAAATATTGAAACTACATATACTTTCGAAATGGAAATTTACCCCGCTATAACTCAAACACTCACCTTCACAACGAATGAAAGACAATATTCTCTTCAGCGGAGTATTTGCCTTGAACTTTACTGTGCACAGATGGAAATAAAATTATTTCACACTTGGATGTGCCACATAAAGGTTAGTTGAAAACTAATCTATAAAAAACTGTTTTTACTAAAAAATATGAAGGGATCACACAGAGAACGGTTTTGTTAAATTAACAACACGTATTTTGTCGATAACATTTGGTTGTGATAATGGGAAAATTTTGATATTTCAACCATCAATAGACCACCAAAGTGAAGTCAGTTGGGTTTCTTCTTAGATTATCGGCGAAATATTCCTGTGTTATTCCTATGGGAGAAAAATTAGGTGGTAGAGCTGACTATTTACTTACTCTTGGAAAATTGTAAGTCTATATTTCGATACCTAATATCCAAACGCATTAATTGATACAAAGTTCATTGAAATGTGTATTCAAATAAAGAAGTTATGTGGAATTGAATTAGAAATAACGTCAATTAAGAGTCAAATCCTCAAATTAGATAATCTGTACAACATATTTTTAAGCGAAAAATTTGAAAGATTGGTTAGGTACCAAATAACGTAAAGTTTTCTCGGTTTTGGGAGTATAGCTTATTATTGAAGTAATTTTATTTACTTTATACCGTGCTGTCAAATTTCCGTGCTGCATATGTTTTTAATGGAAAAATATTGTCTTTTTAAACAAAACAAAAATAAATAAAAACAACTAACCAATCAACAGACATATATATTAGTATATAGGGTGATTGGTAGTTTGGCCATTTATGAATTTAAAAATTAAACAGGTTCATAAAATTCGTAATTTAAACAGTTTATGTACTGATTTTTTCACACCACGCCCTTATGAAAGATGTAATAATAGCGAGACATGACTATATAATAGTAACTCCTTAAGTATTTCATTTTCTAAGATGTAATATGAAGGAAAAGAATGCAAAAGGTAACTGTGACAAACCAAGATAAGGCTGAGCCTATCTTTGCGACGGCTCTAGGACAACTGCCAGGCGGATAACTGCCATAGTGGACAAACTGCCATGCGACAAACTGCCATGCGACAAACTGCCATGCAATATAATATTTTTTGGTGAATCGTATGTTCTTGTTAACTTAACTTTTCATGGAATTAATTTTACGTGAAGTATATTATTATTTTAACCTAAAAATTTAGTATAATAATCTTGGTCGTACAGTTCGAAATTGTGAATGAAGTATAGTTCGAAATCGTGCAAACTAATATTGATGGTAGATTTAGAATTAAAAGTTGAAGTATATAATAAATTTAATTCTTAGTTAAATCATTTTATTTTACATTTAACCCATTCAGAAACTTTAATATTCAGATGGTTGACAAAAAGGATAACATCTATAGATGCATAACTTTCTTTTCAAACATTTCAAACTCAAAGAATAGTACAAACACAAGCTTTACAGGTTAAAATTTTCAGTGAGTGTGATATTGCATCTTATTATTTAATAATTTTTCTTTTGGTTAATTAATATTTTTCATTTGTAAGAACTCACTTTGCTGCTAGATTCAGGATTAGAAACAGAAGTAATAATTATCATTTTCAAACTTTTACTATCGTTTCTTTGTTTCCAGCTCCCACACATCAAAAATATTTTAAATATTTGAGAAGTCTCAAAATATCAGAATAATTATTACAGAAATATGTTTTTATTATATTTGTTATTAAACTAATAACAAATCAAAATTTTATTTGACTCATGTATGCCCAGCAGTGTTGCGTTAAAGCAACTCTTAAATAATAAGATGCACTGGAAGCCATTTGATTATTTAAAGAGTTAAATGTAGAAAATGATTTTAACAAAGAAACAATTTAGTATTACTTCAACATTAAGTTCTATATGTTTCTTCATTCACAATTTCGGACTAAGCATTTAACACATATATTCTAAATTTTAGGTTAAAATAATAATAATATACTTCACATTAAATTCTATCTATGAAAGGTTAAAGTTACAATTGTATTAGAAATCACCCAAATTAAAATTAGAATAAATTGCATGGCAGTTTGTCTCATGGCAGTTGTCCGTACACGCTTTGCGACTACAATTATGAACTGAACTGAATTGTTTACTAAATTCAAGGTACAAACACTCGGCCCCTATATTCAAGCATATAGTTCGCTAAGCCTAATACAAAGAGCTTTCACACACTTTTATTCATAAGATTTTAAGTTGTATCGAGAATTAACTTCATTAAATAATACTCTTACAAAGTACAATACTACCTTAACTTATCCTAAGTGATATATGAGTGATCTTATTTTAAAAGTTTTGTTTGAGGTAACAAAAAATCCCAGATACATAAAATCCTGATAAAGTTAATCACACATGTAAAAAATCCTAATTAGAAGAAAAAATCGAATAACAAAAAAATTTGGACTACAAAAAAATCCTGGAATTAAAAAACTGAGATTACTGTTAAATCCAAATTTACCAAAATTTGAATGTATTTGAAAAATCCAGAGTCTGTTTATTAAAAAAATTCGGAGTCTGTTTATTTAAAAAATCCAGAATTTTTGAATCAAACATCCAGAATTTTTTATTTAAAGGGATAGTAAAGTCAAAATCAAATGGTCGCCAAATTGGTTTTAAATCGATTCAGAATATTTATTCATGTAATATTTGAATGCTCGTTTTTTATAAAAATGTTCATTTAAAAAGTATATAATAAAATAGGTAGAAAGTAAATTTAGTTTGTTTCTTTACAAGATGGCGCCACTGATACCTGGAAGAATTCATCTCAATATCATAATTCACATCAGTACCTGAAAGAATTAACCTCAGTGCCTGAAAGAATTCACTTCAGTACCTGAAAGAATTTACATCAGTATCCGACGGAACTTACCAATGTACCTGACAGAATTCACCTTAGTACCTGACAGAATAAATGTCAATACCTTACAAAATTATCCTATGTACCTGACAGAATTCGCCTATGTATCTTAAATATTCACCTTAGTACATAACTGAATTTACCTCAGTACTGGAGACAATTCACGTCAGTAATGAACAGAATTCATCTCAGTACTGAACAGAATTCACATCAGTATCTCACTAACTACAATTCATCAGCTTATGTAAATACAGAAAGACTCATTTCTTACATTTTCACCAAAGTAAATTATCTTCAAGTCAAAACTAATAGCAAAGCTAGTGAATGAATTCATATTAATTGGTTATTGATTAGATCCAATATCTTTGTCAGAAAAATTATAGTTAGATAGTAAAATCTACCTATAGAATTTAAATAGGGACGCAAAAATATTATATATTTTTTTCTTATGAAGATTTCTTGTATCCAATAATAAATATGTTCATTATACGGAATTGGAAAGTGATTTTACATGTATTATATTTCGATGAACCTTTGACGGAAGCTTTAGTGGCTTTTAATAAAAACTCAAACTATGTTATAACATAAAGAAAATAAATATATTTACCTTCTTTTAATGCATTGGTATAGAATATATAGATTATAAAAGAAATGTCTATGTATATTATTTTAAAGTGAGCTACGCGTGACATCACAAAGCTACAAAATATATATTTTTTTCATTTCTACGTTATAAATAAAATGTACATTTACTGTATAATAATTTATTTATTTCAAATAATAATATCACATTTAAAATGTAGGTAAATTACTGATATAAAGAATGAATTTATTAATCAAGAATGTGTTCCATCCAAATGTATGGTTTAGCCCTGAGTAGGTGGTTCATTTTAGAAAATTATTTTAATCTGGTGTGTGTAATAATTTTGTAGCTAATTTTATTGATGAACCGGTGCTGACAAGAAAAAGATTGTTTTTTAGGAATTATTATTGAAGTTTGTGTCTAACGATAAAAGAACTTGTAAATTGAGATGGCGTATGTTTTAACTATGGTACGCAAGAGACATTTATTTATTTGGGTATATAAATATAGTGAATAGAGTGATTACTTGTATGAAATTGTAGTAACTGATTCTAACTTTCAACTTCATGTTTATTGATCATATAAGGAGTTGTATATAAAATTTGAATGTAAATATTAATGTTATATAAATTTCGTTGTAAGAGGCTCTAGTTTTAGAAGTAATGTAGGACTAATACAGATAATAAGCTTTATTTCTCTGCTTAATCATATTCTAATTAGGTACTATTTAGTTTATTTTTATTCTCAGGAAGGCATTGTATAATCGCTCCTAGAACTGGTTGTCAAGAGCCGTATAATTAGGGTGGAGCATTTTTTCAACTTTTTTGAGTTGGGTTTGTTAATGGTGAAGAGAAGTTGCAATTTTGTTATAAAATAATGTGCGAAAAATCTTAGATCTCTAAACCCATTTTTTCATGCGCCACAAGAGACTTGTAAATTCGAAAAATAGTGAAAAACCACCATTTAATGGTTATTTTTAAAAATTTTCATTTTTCATATATATAATTAATAATGCATAAAATAAAATATATAAAGGTCCAATTGGCTCCAGAATTAAATTATTAGGCTCTGCTTCATCATCTTCATGCGCCACAAATGTGTTAAAGATAACCAAAATATTGAAAAATATAAATTATTTTCCACTTTTTAATTTTATACCTCAAACTTTATATCTTGTTGTTATATATTATAATAGGTTAATTACAATGATATTTAGTTATATATAAAACTAAATTTCGAGTCTCAAAGTCATAGGATATCTATTTCTCTCGCCAAAATATTGAGCTATTTATTAGCAGATAAAATATCTTAATGGAGTAATAATATAGGCAAATGACGGTTCAGCTCTCTTTAATTATATGAAATTAAATAATTAGTTTCAAATAATTAGTAACAGGAGTCACCACGAGAAGGTGGACGCTAATAGAGTTCCGCTCTAAACCAACCCATCCTTCCTACCATTGCTGGGAGACTTTAATTAATCTTGTAACATGTTATTAAAATCCTTCATTGTATAAAATTTTTGTTATCACTTTCTGTCCTGCCACGTTCCTCTTGACATACATTTTCTTCGAATGTAGTCGTCACTAGCTTCAGTATTGACTAAACGTTTATACTGCAAACGTTTCACTCACTGAATCAGTTGGTATTATGATCTTGTGTTCTTAACTCTTCAACCAGGACCCTTATCATGTCTAGGGATAAGGTCCAATCACTATCTGCTCTAATTTTGTAATCTCTGTATAGTTTTATGTTATAGTACATGTTTGGCCGAGGTTCAGAACCCACTTTCAAAGACCCTTTTTATGAAGTTATTAGTTACGGCTAGAAAGAAAGTGGTTTTCCATTCTCATGGAATAATACCTTGGGAGAAGGTTGGTTCAATATGGCGAATCCATCCCATTGAATTGTTATATTGGCCCAACCCAATATAGCGTATCAACATTATATGGCTGAAACTTGATTAACATATCAGCAACATCTTGGGTCAAAATTGTTGCAACATAACAGCCCATACTGTCACCATGTTGGCCTAATTTGCATGAAGCAACAGAGTACCAATACGATTTGTCAACCTAGTGTCCACATGTGCCCCATTAACTTGTGTTGCTTGATGACTTCACTAATCTAATATGTTTGAACCCATCATAGACCGACGGATATATTCTATTCGAAAACTAAATGGAATGTGCCCCGAACTGTTGTAATTTGGATTGTCTTTTTTCATTTTTACCATGTTTATCCTTTTTTTAACGCTACTTGCAGTTTTAGAGGATAGCGCTAGGGTTATGCTCTTCAACTACGAGGTCTTAGATTTTGTGATAGGTAGGATCGTAGGCTTCATTTACTATCACCTCTTCATTTTCCTCTTCCATCCGTGAGTGTAGCCACCGGTGCTTGTGTTCCGTTTCGTCACATTCCTTGGTAAGTGACTGCTTTCACAAAGTAGATTTTCTGCATCCATGAGCATTGTCACCGACGGTGGTAAGTGACTTTGTTCATGGAGCCACTTTCCTTTCTGACTGCTTCTTCTAGTCCCTTGTATTTAATTTCCTTTTGACGTCAGCGATATAGTCACGATATGACTGAAGCACGACGTTAAACCCCTACTAAAATAAATAACCTGTTACAATATATAAAAACAAGAAATAAAGTTTGAGGTATAGAATTAAAAAGTGGAAAATAATCGATATTTTTCAATATTTTGGTTATATTTAACACATTTGTGGCGCATGAAGATGATGTAGAAGAACCTAATAATTTCTTTCTGGAGCCAATTGGACCTTTATCTATCTAATTTTATCTATTACTAATCATCTATATGTAAAATGAAAATTTAACAAAAAGTCATAAAATGGTGGTTTTTCACTATTTTTCGAATTTTCAAGTCTCTTGTGGCGCATGAAAAATCAATTGACATTGATATTTAACCCTAAAAGAGAAAAATACAAATATTCATAATATAGTAGTTTATTTCAAAGTTTACGTGTTGAGCAAGTTAACATTAATTTATTTTTAACATGAAACTGCATGTTAAAAACTCCTACAACATTCGTTGGAAGAGGTGTGGATGTTCTATGTTTTTGCTTGTAAGGTATTGTTTTGGATTCTAGGACCAAAACTCACGTATTCGATGTCTCTCAATGTAAATAAAGCAATAATCTCCCAGTGTTAAACCCTGTGTGCAATAACCCCCCCCCTCGCCCCCTCCTCATCAAAAAAATACCTCCTGGTATTAAAAAAGTCTTTGGTGAAACAGCGTTTTACACCACTTTTACTCGAAGTCAAAATACCAAATTCTAAATAGAATAAAAAGAATAAGAAGTACTATATGGAAATATCTTACCGTTACTGTTGTGTTTGCAATGGTGAAGATGATCAGCTGAACTTCTAAATAATCCATACATCAGTATGCCATTGGTGTATAATCTCTGAACCGAGGAATCACAGTTATATAATTTTAAGCAAGATGCAAATATGTAAACCTGTAACGATATTACAACATTTATCGAAGATTATAGCAGGAATAAATAACTTATATCGAACGACGCCAATATGGCTTAAAGTATCTAGCCATTTATTACCAGAGCAGCACTATAATTCTTAATCAGTTGTAGCATTAAAATTCAACCAAAATCCTCCTCGCGAATATTTAGAATTCACTAAACTAAATATTAAACTTCCCATACCTCTACACACTCAGTTATCAAATATGCCGAGACATGCCAGGATAAAGGAGCACAAGAAATATTTACTATTAATAATTTATTAAAATCAAATCCTAACAGTACGAGTTTCTCTCATAATAATTTAATAAGAACCATTTCAAATTTGAAGTCATAAATCACTATTTACCTTGGCGATTATTAATCGAAAACAGTTGGGTGAAAGTTAATTTTAGTCATCCTGGCTCGGCAGATCCGAATCTATGGTAAGCTCGCTCAGACAGACGCTCAGTGATGCACTCGCCAAGATCATGGCAATCTCTGCAGACACCAGACCCACAATGCAAAACTGGAGCCTGGAAAAGATATTAACTAGTTTAGGAAAAATAGCATTAAATAAGGAAAATTGTAGCTGATTAGTCAAAGCTACTGAATTTAAATTTTCCAAAGTTAAATTTTCAGTAATTTCAGAGTTTCAGTTTATAGTTAATTAGTTATTCAAAGTTATAATAGGCAATTAGTTATTCAAAGTTATAATAGGTAATTAGTTATTCAAGGTTATAATTGGTAATTAATTATTCAAAGTTATAATAGGCAATTAGTTATTCAAAGTTATAATAGGCAATTAGTTATTTAAAGTTATAATAGGCAATTAGTTATTCAAAGTTATAATAGGCAATTAGTTATTCAAAGTTATAATAGGCAATTAGTTATTCAAAGTTATAATAGGCAATTAGTTATTCAAAGTTATAATAGGCAATTAGTTATTCAAAGTTATAATAGGCAATTAGTTATTCAAAGTTATAATAGGCAATTAGTTATTCAAAGTTATAATAGGCAATTAGTTATTCAAAGTTATAATAGGCAATTAGTTATTCAAAGTTATAATAGGCAATTAATTATTCAAAGTTATAATAGGTAATTAGTTATTCAAAGTTATAATAGGCAATTAGTTATTCAAAGTTATAATAGGCAATTAGTTATTCAAAGTTATAATAGGCAATTAGTTATTGAAAGTTATAATAGGCAATTAGTTATTCAAAGTTATAATAGGTAATTAGTTATTCAAAATTATAATAGGTAATTAGTTATTCAAAATTATAATAGGTAATTAGTTATTCAAGGTTATAATAGGCAATTAGTTATTCAAAGTTATAATAGGTAATTGATTATTCAAAGTTATAATAGGCAATTAGTTATTCAAAGTTATAATAGGTAATTAGTTATTCAAAGTTATAATAGGCAATTAGTTATTCAAAGTTATAATAGGCAATTAGTTATTCAAAGTTATAATAGGCAATTAGTTATTCAGAGTTATAATAGGCAATTAGTTATTCAGAGTTATAATAGGCAATTAGTTATTCAGAGTTATAATAGGCAATTAGTTATTTAAAGTTATAATAGGCAATTAGTTATTCAAAGTTATAATAGGCAATTAGTTATTTAAAGTTATAATAGGCAATTAGTTATTCAAAGTTATAATAGGCAATTAGTTATTCAAAGTTATAATAGGCAATTAGTTATTCAAAGTTATAATAGGCAAATAGTTATTCAAAGTTATAATAGGCAATTAGTTATTCAAATTATAATAGGCAATTAGTTATTCAAGGTTATAACAGTTAATTAGTTATTCAAAGTTATAATAGGCAAATAGTTATTCAAAGTTATAATAGGCAAATAGTTATTCAAATTATAATAGGCAATTAGTTATTCAAGGTTATAACAGGTAATTAGTTATTCAAAGTTATAATAGGCAAATAGTTATTCAAAGTTATAATAGGCAATTAGTTATTCAAAGTTATAATAGGCAATTAGTTATTCAAATTTTAATAGGCAATTAGTTATTCAAGGTTATAACAGGTAATTAGTTATTCAAAGTTAAAGAAGTCCAATTAGTACTTCTTTCTCCCTATCTCACTCAGAAACAATAAAGCACCATAATTAGATTAAAGGTAGGGAAACCTTACCATCCTTTGATTGTCTCATCCAATCACAGCTGCATCAGTCCTCTCTCTCGGTTCTCCATTAGTGCCTTAGCCTCCTTGGCATAAAGGGAAAACCTTCCTCCACATGGTTACTGGCCAAGGTTCCACATGAAATGATCACTGACTCCATGCTGGCTATCCCACCTTGGCTGATGTGTATTCACACGGCCATTCTGATAGTTATAGGCTATGTCAACTGGACTTCAGAATAGGCTTACATGAAACAGATGAGTAATTATAAATCATCACAGAGGTATCACACACCAATGTTACTGTCCGTAGTGGTTGAGGAGTCTGAAGAGAATGAATTTGAGTTTGCCGGCTCTGAGGTAAAATACTAATGGGCGGATTATTTTGTGAAGGCTCTTCCGCATTTTTTCTCATTACAGTATCAATGTTATTAAAAAGTCAGATAACGGGAAAGCCCTCATATATGCAATTTAGTACATTGCTAATTTTAAAATGAAATTATTCATTTTTAATACTCCCGCCATGGAATTCGAGTCTACTAATATAGATTGATAGAATCGAATTTACCATAATAAAAACTATAGCTATGATAAATTGTTAAATATAATTAATATTAAATAAATATGTAGTATATTCTACCATTATAAAAATATATAGTATATCCTACCATTAAATAAATCAATTTAAAACATTAACACGAACAACCCAACAACAAAATCTAAGAACATATTTACAACAAATTTTTCTCATATAGAGATAGAGTTTTCATTCTCCCTTCTGTACCCGCAGCTCTCACAGGTCTTTTTTATTTTTTGAAGACTAACGGTAGACGCGTTGGTAACAGGGTTTGGCATATCTGGCAAATCTTCTCCCTTCATCAGGAGGATTAGAGAGGTAACATGCCTCTTAACATATTCTCTTTTCTTTCCTTTGAAAACTATTGCTGATACAACCTCTCCTTCAGCATTTGTATCCACTTTATGAATTATTCCCATTGGAAAATTGATAAGTTTCAGATTGGTCTCTACAAGTAACACTATATCTCCAATCATTAATTTTTTGTTAGATACTGGTTTGTACAGATCTTTTTTGTCGATAAACCTGTGACAATAGCTGGGAGAGGAACTCTTCTTGATATAGTTTGTTGGTTTTTCTGCTTATTTTAAGGTATTTCTCAAAACGTTTTTTTAAATATTACAATTTATTTTAAGAAATGATGAAGCAATAGTAAACAATAATGATTTATTTAGAAAAATACCAAACAGGAATGAGAAACTACATATCTAAAATAATTCTTCAATAGCCTCTTCTCATGCATCGTATGACTGTAGCTGAATCGCTGTTAATATGGGGAAGAACTATTTCTTGAAAAACTTTATGAGCCATCTTTGAAAGGTATAAACGATGATATAAGCTCCAATATAGAACATTCATTGTTGCATCACAGATACAGGCATAGAGGCATTCTTTGGTGCAAACTTTTTACTGGGGTTCATCATAGACATAGAGTAATAATATTATATACTAGAGAGAGCTAGTTGTGCAGCGACTGCAGGACGCTTAAAATATTTTTTTTTCAGTCGTCGAGTTATGATAAACTGCTCTAGAGAGAGGAAGTGTTGCAGCGATTGCAGGACGCTAAGGAAGACTGTGTAAAACTTTATTTTGTTTCAGTTATATCTTTTCTCCATTGTACTGATGCCAGATTGTCAGTCACGTGAAGACAAAATGAGGATTTGAGCGTCCCGCAAGACGCGATATTATTTTGGCCTTTTTACTGGGGTGCATGATCTTAACAAGCTTTTTACTGGGGTGCATGATCTTAACAAGCTTTTTACTGGGGTGCATGATCTTAACAAGCTTTTTCCTGGGGTGCATGATCTTAACAAGCTTTTTACTGGGGTGCATGATCTTAACAAGCTTTTTACTGGGGTGCATGATCTTAACAAGCTTTTTACTGGGGTGCATGATCTTAACAAGTTTTTTCCTGGGGTGCATGATCTTAACAAGCTTTTTACTGGGGTGCATGATCTTAACAAGCTTTTTACTGGGGTGCATGATCTTAACAAGCTTTTTACTGGGGTGCACGATCTTAACAAGCTTTTTACTGAGGTGCATGATCTTAACAAGCTTTTTACTGGGGTGCATGATCTTAACAAGCTTTTTACTGGGGTGCATGATCTTAACAAGCTTTTTACTGAGGTGCATGATCTTTATAAAGTTATACTGGGGTGCACGATCTTAACAAGATCCGATAGGTGTTATTATGTTATTATTTGAAGAGATTATTAACATTAACATGAAGAATGTAACTATGATACTTACGAGAATAAATTGAAACTAGTGTATTTTACCGTTAAAAATAACTGGTTTTCAATTATATTAAAATTAATGTAGCGTAACTCGTAAGAAATAATTATTGTACTTTCTCGTTAAAAAAATAAGAATTGAAGGATCATAGTTACCAATAAAATTTCGTGTGTATCATGGTTACATTTTTCATGTAAAAAAGAAACAATATATAGTTTTTATTTTATCAAAATTGTGGTAAGTTGTAACTTAGGTCCCCTATTAGTTTCGCAACTGATGTAAATTTCCTATCACTTTGAGGAAGCGGATACCAATCTAATAAATAAATACATAAATAAACACACGACGGAAATGATTATGTTAGAGAGTAGTTTAATTCTTATCTTTTAGTTTATTGTTTTTCATGCAGAAAAATGAATAATTTCACAGAGTAAGACATAAGAACCTGATATTTTAACGGCAAAAGACGCTAGCTAACTTATAAAAGAAGAGAGATTGAAAAATATCATTTCAAGATGACAAAAAATATCGTCTATAATATTTACTAATTATACAGGAAGGAAATTGATTAATTTAAAACTCAAACTCTTATCCTCTTAACTCAAAAACATCTTGATTTATCAATTTAATTTAGTATAGCATACATATACAGTAGTAAAAGTAAAAAAAGTTCAACATTTTCGTTTATTGCAAAAGAACTAGACAACTAAAATACGTGAAACTTAACAACAATAAAGGTACACATACTGTGGGTATGTGGTAGAAATATAAGCAAAATCAAACAAATATTTACCAAAATATTAAACTATTGCCATCAGAGGACGAAAAAGACACCGATCAAAAGTTAACGGACAGTTAATAATAAACGGGTATAAACTGAATAATCTTTGTTTGAAAGACTGTTTCAATATATTAAATTGTTACTAAAGGTCATCAAATTATTGGAACAAAACTATCGCCGCCATTACACCTGTTACTCGGAAAAAAGTATCTCTCTGTGAAAAACCCCTATTTTTTACCATCACAAGGATGAAAAGTCACTTTCAGAAATTGCAAGCATCATATAAAGATCTAAGAGTGTTGTGCATCACATTGTTAATCCTTTTTAAAGAGTGTGCTTCAATTAATACAAAACGAGAATCAGGAAGACCATCAAAAACTACCCCCAGAAAGGATCGTGCCATGGTGAGACTGTGCATAAAGGACTGTTTCAAGACTACTGCAGGTATTTTTCGCAAAATGAGTGAAACGCATAATCTCAATGTGTCCAGTTCAAAGTTAGTAAAAGTTTGAACAGAGTAGGATTAAAACCCTGGATGCTGTATCGAAGCCTGTGATGTCGAAAAAGAACCAAACTGTAAGGCTGCAGTTTGCCAAGGAGCATGTCGTTTTGTCGAAGGAGCAGTGGTCCATGGTTGATTTCAGCGACGAATCTGTGATCGGAAGTAACAGCAGAAAGCACGTTCGAGGTAATGTCGGTGAAGACCTGTACCCGGAGTTCGTTAAGCAAACTGTGAAACTTAAAGACGACAGAATGATGGTCTGGGGCATCATCTCTGCAGCGGGAACAAGCCCAATTGTTCGTGTGCATAGAGTGGTCAATGCTGCAGTGTATACGCAACTTCTCATCCACCATTGTATTCCATATTCGCAATCATTTGATACTCAACCACGCATTTTGATGCAAGAAAATTCTCCTTCTCACACGACTTAATCTGTGAAAGTAAACATAGAAAGTAAATGAGTTTCTCTTATAAGCTGGCCTGCTCAGAGCCCCGAATTGAAAACATTTGGAAGGTAATTAGTGATGGTGCTCAAGAACGCAATCCCAAAAAATTAGGATTAACTGTGGTGATTCCTGAAAGAAGAGTGACAGAAGATAACTCCATAATTCTGCTAAAAATTTGTTGATTCCTGTAATAATCGATGCAACGAGGTCATCAAAAATAAAAGACTCTTTACAAAATATTAATTTTGTTTATCTAATTAGCCAATGGTTATTGCAATAACAACTGTTCCTTAACTTTTGCTCGGTGTTCTTTTTGGTCTCTGATGGCAATAGTTAAATATTTAGGTAAATATTTGTTCCATTTTGCTAATATTTCTAGCAAACACTCACAGTATGTGTATCTTTATTGTTGTTAAGTTTCGCGTATTTTCGTTGACTAGTTTTTTTGCAATAAACAAAAATGTTCAACTTTTTTCACTGTCCCTTAACTTATGCTCGCTACTGTATAATAGTACTATATGTTTACAGTTAGTCATCCTTTCTGAACCACCCTGTATAATATCTATATTTCTGTCTCAGGTTGTCTAAATCGATTAAGTACACAATGATGATTGTATTGCACTTCTTCCACAATATTCACGTGTATTTACCTTAGATTGCCATAACGACTATATGATACAATATCATTTATTCATTAAACAAATAACAAACTCTTCAACGATTGTTCTATTTAACTTCCTACTGAAATATTTTCAATATAATAAAATTACAAAACAATCGTGATCTTTTTATTTCCAAATCACCAAATCTCTTCAAAGTTCAGTAGTAATTGGCCATCATGTCTGCATCTCACCTTCCCTGATACCTACTAGTCTTCTTTTCCTCGATGTCCTGATGAAATGTCACTCCCTGCTCGTCGCTCATTCATCCAAATTCTCAGGAAACCGATCCACATGTGGAATAAGTAGTTAATTTGTTGCTCATGATGCATCACAGGTGTTTGAAGGCAGTCAGCATTTCGTCGATGAGTTCTGTATATTTGGTGACCTTTCAGTTGCCAAGGAAATTCTTCACAACAAAAGAAAATACGTTACATACACGCTTCCAGCTCGACTGCATTCATTGATTTTTTATACATAGTGTTCCGCAAAAATGTACCCTATTTTTGTATTAATTATATCCCCAGTTAAAATTTAGATATTTTAAATCTGTTTATTTCATTACTGTAAGGAAATTTTGTGTTTTATAAGAATGAATTTTTTTGAGAATATTCATTGATTTATGAGTTTACAGTAATAAGTAGAATGAACAGGGTAAATTATGCTTGTACCAACCCGATTAACAATAACTCAGAAAATTAACTTTCAGAAAATACTAATCAACCTTCAATTGTTATTAATAATAATTCATACAATTTTAAAGAAATAGTTAGTAACTGTTTTATTTGTATTTTGTACGGATTTAAATTTGTAGGAATATACAAAAAAATGAAGCATCATGCAATTACTGCTCCCTGACTAAGCAAAGTGAAGAGCATTTTACAATTAGATTACCGCTCAACAACCTAGGTTCATCAAATGATTTACTAGTCACAGATGAGGCTGCAATTTTACGTTAATATTCAAAATACAAGAATGTGATTTATTAATCCATTGGAAACAGCATTCACAGAGAGAAGTTTTCTGTGTTTGAGAGTCTTTGCGGTAATGGAACATTCACTTACGTATCTGTCCTTCTTTTATGATGTAAATTAGACTGATCTTTATTTATAAATGTTAAATGCGTTAATACTTCCATGCATGAAGCTGGCTTAAAACCGCAATGAATTCAGGCATATTTGGTTTTAGCTAGACAAATCACCAGCTCATCGACACATCACACTATCACAATCAAAGACAAATTACGAGAAGTATTTGGACAGTGGGTGCTAGCACTAGTATTTGATGTTCAGTGGCCAACAAACAGCCCAGACTTAAACTCATGGACATTTTTTACTTTGGGGATTTGTTAAGAATCTCGTATTTAATACGCCACCTCCGACATTGGAGAAATAATAGTAGAAAGGGTGGGGGACGCATTTGAGATATTGAAAAACGGTCGAAAAATGATCCAAAGAGCAGTTTGCGGTTTAATCAATCGAGTTAAGACTTGTCTCGAGAGGAACAGAGTTTATGTTGAAGGATTCTGAAGGTTGATTTGCATTTTATGTATATTAATTTTTTTGTGGCTTCATTGTTGGATATCGTTGTTTTTAGAACTGAGATGAAGATAATAATTTCAAAAATATTAATTCAGTAATTCCTTGGTACAAGCATAATTTACCCTTTCCATTCAACTTCTTACTGTGCACTCATAATTCAGTAAACATTCAAAAATATTTTTAATCTTATGTAAAACAAAATTCCCTATAGTATGAAATGAACAGATCTAAAATATCTCAATTTTAACACGAGATATAAATTATACAAAAATAAGATACATTTTTGCGGAACACTTTGTATAAAACACAAAAACTAGATCTGATTGAGAATAATAAATGTTATTTTTCGATTCAGCACAACTAAAATCAGTTGAAAAATTATAGACCATTTATTTTCTGTTACCAGAGTTATTAAAGAATGTTAAAGAGAGTAAAATATAAACTATTTAATAGCTCTGTTTATTTGACTTTTCAATTCTAGACAAGGACGAACATAATTAATAAACACAAGAGTGAATCATTATTGAATGTCGTGAAATCTTATTAATAATTGGGAATCATAAATAGATACAAGAATAACCTTATTATAATAATGTATTAATTTCAATTTCTTATCCCTCACAAGACTATACTATGAACAGATATCAAGAACATACAATATGAAATAGACCGTTAACAACAGTATATTTCTGGTTTACAAAAGTGCTTTCAAATATCGGTATGATGTGCTAAAGTTTGATGTATTAGATGAGGAGTGAAGCTGGGAGAGCAGGGTTACAATTTAGATCTTGGTTATTTAATTAGATAAAAACAAAGTTACTGATTACATAAGCTAAACTGCATTTCAGATCTATAGACCACTCCTTTTGTGGATTACTTGTAGAATTCGCACCATAAGTTCACTCCTGTACAATCTGCATCCTAAAATTTAACGTTTTATAGGGGATCGTACTTCTTACAAAACTTTTTCTTTATTATGAGCTGTAAAGCGTTGAAGTTTGATATACACGTATAAAATCATATTTGGATTTTTTTTATGTTCGTAGTAAAAATCAAATTTTCCTATTGTGAATATGTACATCATATGAAACGTTGTATGGGAGAAAACGGTATTTCTTGTACGTTTGTTTTTAACATGCAGTAATAATTCAGGTATCATTTGCAGCGAAAAGATTTGGACAACAAAAGAACGTTCATTTAAAAATAAAATCCTACTATGAAGTTGATTTAATTTTTTTAATTGTTTCGTCATTACATTCAAATAAAGATGAATTCCGGAACAAATCGACAATTCGTTTGTTACCCTAGAATGTGTGTACCAACATTTTCAATCTACAATAAAAATTGACGGAGAAACGAAAGAGCAAATATTTTTTTAATACTTTTTAAATTTCTTAATTTCCTGAGTAAGAAATTTGAAACGAAATTATACTCTATTTTGTTGCCTGAGTCTTTGCGCATCCAATGATACCTAAATCAACGCTGTTGGTCAAAAATTGACGTAGGAGATACATTTGTTTCACCCCTCCCCTTAATATCACGTTTTCTTCCATATCTCGTTTTCTATAAAGAAAAAAATATTTTGACCATAAACAAATAATATTTCTCATTCGATGTTTAATATGTACATCATATTTCAAAATTTTACGCTGAATAATAAAAAAGTGAAAATATAGATGGAACAATCCCCGTAATGTAGTCAACCAAATAGGGCTAGAATTAAAATATGGTTTCCGGAAAGAAGCCCACAGGAAAGAAGCGCACAGGAAAAATGCCCACAGGAAGAATGCCCACAGGAAAAATGCCCACAGGTATAAAAGCCTACAGGAAAAAAGCCCACAACTACATAATTTTTATAATACAGATACACATAATGTTTTTTTTTAAATAAGGGCATAAGTTAACGGCAACTATTCTAGAATACAGTTTTTTTTTCAAATATATTTTATAATGTTTAATGTCATCTTTCAGGCTCCATGAACAAAGTCTCTTACCACCGTCAGTGACAAATCTAATGGATGCAAACAAACTACTCCATGAATGTAGTCATTTAACAAGGAATCTGACGAAAATAACCAGCTGTCGCACTTCAGGATGGAAAAGGAAAATGAAGAGGTGATAGTAAATGTAGCCTACGAGCCTAACTACCACAAAAATCTAAGGCCTCGTAGTTGAAGAGCATAACTCTAGCGCTATCCTCTGAAACTGCAAATGGGGTTAAAAATTCTAAATATGATAAAAGAAGATATACAATCCAAATTACAACAGTTTGGAACCTAAGGGACGCCATCCCCTTCTCTTCCATTCACCTCAAACAGCTTCAGAATAGAGTTCACCAGGCGTGAAGCCTGCGGTTTAATTTGACTCAACACGGGCAATGGTAAAATGAAAATCACGGATAATTTTCAAATTTATTTACTATAAAATTAAATTTAACAAATATACAATTAATCTTAGCGATGAACACTTTCAAAATGAGACAAAAGGTGCAAGACTCAGAAAACTAATTGAGTATTCGTGCCTTTGTAAACTTATGTTCTTATTTAAAAGTTTTTCTGTATTTAAAAAATTATGTTGTTGTGGGCTTTTTTCTTATGGGCGTTTATACCTGTGGGCTGTTTTCCTTGAGGGCATTTTTCCTGTGGGCTTCTTTCCGGTCACCTAAAATATATATATGGAAACTTATTATAATTATATGAGTAATAATTAAGTCCTAATTTTCTTTAATCTTTAAATTTAAAAAGCATTATAATTTTCTTTATATCTTAAAATAGGTCTAATGTCTTATATGTCTTGTTTATATCTTCAATCAATCTAATCTTCATTCTAATCTTATATTTTATCAGAAGTCTGACCATCTTCAATAATATTTATATTCGAACTAGCTAGCAATCTTCATCCATTTTCATTATCTTTACAGCAGAATAAAATTGATAGAAAAATATGTCTGGTAACTTTGGTCAATTGACTTAGTAATTATTTTTTAAGACTATCTAGATCTATCAATTGATATTTATTCTGTTGTAATAAAGTTAATTCAGTCAGACGTTGAGGCGAAAATATCCATTCTATTATTTGTAAACATGAGAAATTAGAGTCTTTGCGTATTTGTATAAGTTTACGAAATTAATTCAGTCTGGCGGTGAGCTCTGTAAAGTACTGAGGTGAATTCTGTAAAGTATTGAGATGAATTCTGTCAGGAACTGAGGTGAATTCATCTGCATGAATTACTTTATTAATAATTAATTCTCGGACAATACACTTGTAAGTAATGATAGAATTGACTACAGCTCCTTTAGTAACGGGAATAACTAGCCCAATTCACGTACTGAATTCACCAATTACATGGGTAGTCGCCTGCTTAGCTGCCTGTGTTAAGCATCCATTATGCGGTGGAATCGTTCATCATCCTCCAAATGTGAGTTTTAGATTTCAATTTATAAATTGCTAATGTTTTTTGCATCAATCAATATCCCTATTTCACTATTTATTGAATAGTGTCGCTGCATGATGTATCTTAAATATATTATATATACAATAGAGTATCATTTTCCTTAAGTTAGTTATAAATAAGTTTTAATTTAGAAAAAAATGTTGAGAGTTCAATTCTCCTTAAATTATTTGATATTTTCAATCCATTTCAGGATTTCAAATGTCAGTTCGTGGTTGATGAAACTGAGTCAGGAGCAGATTCTGCCTCACCAAATTCTGCGTACAGACTCTCCAACTACGGGGGTGCAACTTTCGTAGATCTTGGCCATCGAGGAGGAACGCATTGGCAGTAAGTTTTTTCTGCTTACTAAATTATTTATCTTTTACAAAAAATAATTAGTCAAAATCCATTCTTTACAACTTAACAAACACCTGAAGTCTAAAATTCTTTCAAATTATCATGACTACCAGATACAAAATTAAAGAATTTAGGTCATAATAATTGTTGAAAATTCACAATTTCACATACAGCAATTTTCAATAGGATGCTCATATTGTGACATCACTCAGCTGACTCTACAGATGCGATCAATATCTAATTTTGCTCCTTTAGTAATCAATCAACTATTTTAATTTTTGTGTACCTCTACCTTTCTTCTTATCAGCTTTTTACTTCTGATACTTTATGTTAGTCGGGTCAGTGTAAATCAATCGCGGTAAATTCATAGCATGGTAAATTCATAGCATGGTAAATTCATCGCATGGTAAATTCATCGCATAGTAATTCATCGCATGGTAAATTCATCGCATGATAAATAAATCGCATGGTAGAATATTATAAATATAAACTGTGTCCATCACTTTATCAAATATCACTATTTTGTTAATAATTTTAATACTATTGAAATGAAACTTGTTCACTGGAAGATTGCCTATAGTTTAATATCATGTCGAAATATTTTCTAATCCGTTCCACATTTGGAAATTTATGAACGTTTATGTATTTTGAATGCATTTCAACTGTCAATCGCTTTTTTGCTGCTCAATGAAAATATTCAAAAATGAACGATTGACTACTCTACCAAGAGAGTACTAATTGTAGCGGATCTTGCAGAAGGGAGGACTCTTCTAGATTTAGCTAAAGAACTTGGGAAGGATGAAAGGGGATCCGGAAAATTGATCAAACGCAATCAACCGAAAACAATTTATCGAAAGCAATTGATCGAATGGAAAATTGATCAAATGGAAAATTGTTCGAATGGAAAAATGATCGAAAGGAAAATTAATCGAATGGAAAATTGATCGCAAGGAAAATTGATCGTAAGGAAAATTGGTCGAATGGAAAATTGATCGAAAGGAAAAATGGTCGAATGGAAAATTGATCGAAAGGAAAATTGATTGAATGGAGAATTGACCGAAACAAAATCGATAGAAAATGATATTGGATCTATTTACACTAATTGACAATGATAACTAAAGCCATGGATTACCAGGGAAACTTACTTGCAAAATATTACAGCTAGTAAATCTTGTTACCATGATTTATATATAATAATAATTTATATAATAATTATAATTTATAATATTAGAGGTTATTTGAACTCTGCGTTGGAAGTTTTTTTTCAGTTTCTTTTAGAAAACTGAAAAGAACCTTCAATGCTGAGTTTAAATAAAACTCTAATTTTATTGATTTCCCGTTGAGTTTGAATCTTTTCAATCAATAATAATTTATGTAAAACATTTCTTCAATCAACTGTTTTTCTATAACAGAGAAATATATGCATTGAAATATATATTTGAAGAACTTTAAGTATTCTTAGTTCTAAAATTTAGATAGTTCTAAATAACTTGTGAATTGAAACTTAATTAATTAATTTATTATAGGTTTTAAGTCTGTTTCGGAACCACGAGCCATATCACTGACGACAAAAGGGAATTAAATACAAGAGATAGGAAGAAGCAGTCAGAAAGGAAAATGGATTCATGAACAAAGTCACTTAACACCGTCAGTGACAATGCTCATGAAATTATGAATGCAGAAAAGCTACTCTGTGAGTGCAGTCACTTAGCAAGGAATGTAACAAAAAGGGACATTAAGCACCGGTTGCTGCACTCACAGATGGAAGAAAAAATGAAAGTGATCTATTCGATCATTTTTCCTTTCGATAAATATTCCATTCGACCAATTTTCCTTTTGACCAATTTTCCTTTCGATCATTTTTCCATTCGATAAATATTCCATTCGACCAATTTTCCTTTTGACCAATTTTCCTTTCGATCATTTTTCCTTTCGATAAATATTCCATTCGACCAATTTTCCTTTTGACCAATTTTCCTTTCGATCATTTTTCCATTCGATCAATTGCTTTGGATAAATTGTTTTTGGTCAATTACTTTCGATCAATTTTCCTAGACCCTGATGAAAGAACCATAGTTTCTGTTGTGGAAAATCACGACACCAAACCAAGGAGAGATAAGGGTGTGAAGAGAAGAGTTTCCCCTCGAGATATGCGAAAAATACGCAGGCAGGTCATAAGGCAGACAAATGACACTAGTGCCTCCATTTTTTTAAAGGTTGGCATTGGTTCTCTGCCCAAACAGAGTCGATTCTGTATCTTAAATGAAATGGCCAGGAACTTGGTGCCTAATTGCAGGCCTCCTATGAACAAGATCCATAAGGAAAAGGGCGTTACATTGATACAAAAGTACATGAAAACAAACTTTCAACATGTTCTTTTATATAGCTGCAATAAGGCAATCGACAGTTTAAATGCCTTCAAAATACATAAATGTTCATAACTTTTCAAATGTCGCACGAATTCAAAAAAATTTTCAGCATGATTCTAACCTATAAGCAATCTTAATGTGACCCAAGTTTCACTACTGTACAATTGATGTTATTAAAATTATTAACAAAATAGTGATCTGCAATGAAGCGATTGTCACAATTTAAATGGATTAACTTAATTAAATAAACTCTTAGCAAATAATTGCAGACCTTATTTTACTTTTCGCTGGATTAGTGCGAATCCATGCTGTTAGTTTACTATAAATGACTGAATTTTTAGTTATAAAATGTAAAATAATTTTCATATATATATATATATATATATATATATATATATATATATATCATGTGGGAAATTGCATTTATTTATTATTTTTAATTATGTGAATTTTTCATTAATTTCAATTTTTATTGTTTTCAAATTTTGTATTTAATTACCTACTCATAGTTTGAACAACAACATTACTGTAAATGCTAAACCAGTTTGAAAATAAATCACATTCAATGTTACATCAATGTCTCTGTAAAAGTATGGCCAGCGAAACAAAATTGCTGATGGTGGCAGGACCAAAAAAAAGGGAAAAAATAAATCCGAGGTCGAAAACCCCCATGCTCAAAAACAAAAAAGATAGTCAAAAACCAAGCAACCTAAAGTTAATGGGACCAATTTGGGCACTAGATTGACAAATTGTATTGGTACAGTGTGTTTTATTTTCCAAAATGGGCCAACATTGTGACAGCATGGGCTGTTATGTTGGAACCATGTTGGCACAATATGTTGCCAAAATGGTAATCAAGTATCAGCCAATGTTGATACGCCAAGGAAACATACCATGAGAGGGGAAAACCACATTATCCCCATATAATTTCTAGGCTACTTTTCGGTCTGCCATCTCTTTTGATAGAGAATACTGGTATAATATATATAAATATCCGACGAATATCGGATGAACTTTTTAAACTCATGACAAAAATATGTCCTCAGTATTTCCTTCAATTACGATTGTAGCTCTTTAAAATCTTTATATAAATTCAATCTGTTATACAAACTTCTTTTCTGCACTCTCAGAGATTCTCAAGATAAATGTGCAGCGGCTGGCGCACGTCTGATTGACTATCCCTCTACCATGAAGGTGAATATCTTAATTAACACCTGTTTATTACCTTCGCAGAATGCGGTAAGGTTATGTTATTGACTGCATTTATTTATTTATTTATCATCTTGTTATTCACATTATTATGACATATCTGAAAATGTATTCAACTAAATTGCCTGAAATTTGGTGAACCATTTAGTAAGATTTTGAGAGCGATCGGGATAAAGGTCAAAGGTCAAGGTCAAGGCCATTTGTAACTCAAAAAGTATTTAACCAAATTGACAGAAATTTGATGTGACGATTGGATAATGTCCAGGAACCATCTGGTAGAATTTTGGGAGCAATCAGATCAAAGGTCAAGGTCAAGGTCATTTATACCTCAATAACTCACAAAGTATTGAACCATATTGCATGAAACTTGGTGGGACGATTGGTCACTATCCAGTCATCAGTTCATTAATTTTTAGTAGCAAACGAACAAGCGGCGGCGAAGGTATGCGCTCTGCCGAGTGCACGTAATCTAGTTGTAAATAAGATTGCCTGAAGCTCAACACCATTAAAGTCTGTCAAATAATATTGGATTCAAATTATTCAAAGTAGAGCCAGGTAGTGAAATATTATTAGTTTTTGTTACTATCTGAAACAAGATGATTTCTCAGAGATGGAGTAGTAAAATAGTTTTGATAATTTATAGTTCTGCTAGTTTTTTTTTCATAATCAAAGATAAAAAGGCAAATTAAATGATACAAGTTTCCGAAAGAGTGAAACAAAGCACTTGTCACATCTGTTTTTTTCAGATGAGAGCAATGTTGATGATTAGAACAGAGGATCATTTCTTCTTGGATCTGGTAAGACAGGATGACGGTTCGTTCCAGAATTCTGACGGAGAAATAGCGGATGAGAGTCTGATTGATTGGTACGATGGGGGAGCGGAAGTGGGCGAAGACTGTGTTGGTGTGGGATACCCTGGTGCCCTAAAGTTTTGGGATAATGATTGCGATGAAATCAAACCATATATGTATAATATTTTTTGCAGTGTTTAAGAAGTACATTCACATTTTATCGCCCATTTTTTCGTATCTAATTACTTTATTCAAAGGCTAATCAAAAATCTTATTAAAATTATATTTTTTCACTTACGTGCTAGGAGCCCATTAAGTTTATTAGAAATTTTAAGTTTAGCCGTAATTTAAACAGTAATAAGTGGAAAAATGGCACAATTATACAAATAAACTTCATTAAATACTGTTTATTATATCAAAGAATGAAGGTTAAATAATTTTAGTTACACTTGGTAACTAAAAGAACATTTAGACGAGTGCAAGTATTTTATCGCTATATAGATATATACTTATAGAGCAACCTTGTCAATTTATAACTATCTACATTGTCAAGTTAATAACAATTAATTGATTATCATAGAATATAATTATAATCACACTACTTTAATAATACGAAGACAGACAGAGAATACTCTCATGTTTGAAGTTCTCTAGGTAAATTGCTCGAAAGACAATTGCTCGAAAAACAATTGCTCGAATTATCAAATTGCTTGAATGAACAAAATTGCTCGAATAAACAAAATTGCTCGAATTATAAAATTGCACAGTTTTTGATTTTATAAAAGTCACTTATTCATGAAATGGAGCTGCACCTAACAATCCTTGGTTCTTTTTAGTAATTGATCATTAATCATTCTATAAATGATTTTAATTTTTACTCATTCTGCATAATCTTTTTTTTTTAGACTGTTTGTGTCATCTCGTATGTAACATGTGAATTGGAATCATTTGGTGAATCACTACTATCCATGTTTTTTATTATAAAACCAGAAATTTTTGTAGATTTATTGAAACTCTGCCATAACTTTGAATTATTTCACCTATTGAGGTACCACATACAGATAGGCTAGTAATAAAAAAAAGATGGGTTTTATGATAAAAAAACCTGAATAGTAGTGATTCACCACATGATTCCAATTCACATGTTACTTACGAGATGACACAAACGGTCTAAAAGAATAGATTATGCAGAATGAGTGATAATTAAAATAATTTATAGAATGATTAATGATCAATTACTAAAACGAAACAAGGATTGTTAGGTGCAGCTTCACTTCATGAATAACTGACTTTTATTAAATCGAAAACTGTGCAATTTTATAATTCGTGCAGTTTTGTTCATTCGAGCAATTTGATAATTCGAGCAATTGTTTTTCGAGCAATTGTCTTTCGAGCAATTGTTCTTTCGAGCAATTGTTCATTCGAGCAATTGTTTTTCGAGCAATTGTTCATTCGAGCAATTGTTTTTCGAGCAATTTACCGACTACCCATGTTTGATTAATTCTAAGATTTTAGGGAGAGTTTCGATTCACCTGATCGATTCACCTCTGATAGCACATGGATACGAATAAAAATGGAAGTTGAATAATATTTGAAATATATATTTCTTTTTTAAATTCTTGAAAATGTGGAACCATGTGCTATTTTGAAAGTAATATATTCAGTAGATTTATTTATATAACAGTAAATTTATTTTTATCAGTGAGTTATTAATAAATGATAAAATTAATAGTTTTTATACAAACTTTGTTTATAAAAACAAATAATTAGTAGAATATTTGCACGTGTGAGAGTAATTTACGCACATTTTACAATTATAGCTAAATATGATTGACTATCATATTACAAATTCATTAAATTGTTCATTAATTCTTTCAGTATTCTCTACAATAATAAAGTAAATATCATATTTAATTAGAGTGTATTTACTTTCCCCTTAAAAGTGTATTAATAGTTATTTCTTCACAGTTCACTAATTTGCCATATCCTAAAAGAAACTTTACTTAGTATAATGCATGTAGATTTTTTAAAATTGGTCTGGGTACACGATGACAAATTTTGTAAGATTTGAATATATTAGAAAACTGTAATTTGTGAAAATTAGCATAAGCAGTGACTCTTTTCTCTGATAGTACATCACCACAGTGACTCTTTTCTCTGATAATACATCATCACAGTGACTCTTTTCTCTGATAGTACATTATCACAGTGACTCTTCTCTCTGATAGTACATCATCATAGTGACTCTTTTCTCTGATGGTACATCATCACAGTGACTCTTTTCTCTGATGGTACATTATCACAGTGACTCTTTTCTCTGGTAGTACATCATCACAGTGACTCTTTTCTCTGATAGTACATCAGCACAGTGACTCTTTTCTCTGATAGTACATCATCACAGTGACTCTTTTCTCTGATAGTACATCATCACAGTGTCTCTTTTCTCTGATAGTACATCATCACAGTGACTCTTTTCTCTGATAGTACATCATCACAGTGTCTCTTTTCTCTGATAGTACATCATCACAGTGACTCTTTTCTCTGATAGTACATCATCACAGTGACTCTTTTCGTTATTTCCCTACCTAAGACTTTATGATCATAAGCATTAACTTGTCAACTCTTTGGAAAACCATTGGATAATTACCAAGGATAATTACATCCTCTATGGTATAACAAGAAGCGATCAATAATTATTTTAATTATTTACAATTTAACGCAGAGTTATCATACGGTCTTTACACTTTTGGTAAATTTGGAACCGATATATGTAACAAATACTTAATTACAAGCCCTTTTAATTCTTTAAGTTCGATTATTCATCATTTGCCCAAATATAAACTTTCATACGATATTAGTAAATGCAGAACATAAAATCAGTCAATGTTTACCAAATAAAGATTCCTAAATTAACCACATGAAAATAAATAAATAAATAAACAAATAAATAAGGATAAAATACATGATAAAATAATGAATATAAAATAAATAGTCACATAAAAAAATCAAAATAACGTACAGATGACAATACATTAAATGTGAGTAATATACCAAAATTATTTATATTGAATTCTCAAAATTATTCTATTGTAAATAAGATATGTAAGATAATATGATCATATTCCTAAAAATGTTAGTTAATATGTATTTCAATCAATTTCGAAATAACGGTATCAGTAATTAGATTTCGCGTAATCTATTAAAGATATCGAAAAAATCGAATCAGAAAGAAAACTTCAACTAATGGCCATGTCCTACTCAATTAAAAATGATTATCTATGATGCACATCTAAGGTAATCTAATATAAAATTCCTATTTAAATTGTTCTTTAATCCTAATGATTTTCATACTTTTTCTATTTTTTTTTTGAAGTTCACTTAACATTATTAGGCAACCGTACCAATGGTTCTTGTGGTTCTCCATGGTGGTGGTACTCTTAACTGTTAACCACACAGTTTTGAACAGGGCGGTAACCGCGAGTAGAGGCGTGTGGTAGAACCAGCACAGACGCCAGATGTCTGCCTTTCAATGGGATGAAGCCTGATTTGGGACATGTCTCATGGAGTTAGGGTGTAAATTGGGGAAAACGACGAAGCAGAGTGGGAAACGCAGAACTCTCCAATGCGTAAATGGGGACACCATTTATTGGGAAACCGTAGATGGGGAAAAGTCCGTCGACTTAGTATTGAATTAAAGGAGTGATGTTAAATGAACGTTGAGACGTGAAATGAAATCGAGAAACTGAAGTTGAAGAGCCGTGAAATTGAATTTCAAGAAATGTGAAATTGAGTTCTCGAAACTCAATTTCAAAGAATTGTCCCATTTTCGTCCAGGAGATTTTAGTGCATTAAATCACTAACGATGCGGTAGAAAACGAAAACTGTTGTTACTGACGTCACAATTTTCAAAAAGTGACGCGCACGTGAACAAAAGAGTGTTGTCATGACGTCACAAGAGGCGAGGGAAATCACACATTTGAAAAGACGCGTTTGGAGAAAACAAAGAGTCTGTTGTCTCTGACGTCGAATATCGAAAAACTTTCTGTTGATAGCACATCCAATGAATGAATAATCAAATCACAGTGAAGAAAATGTAGAAGTCAATTCCCACTTCATAACTGTAGAATTCATTACGTACAAGTATTAATCACATGGGGAAACATTTCACTCTGGGTGTTGGTAGGTTACTCACTCACTCACAGGCCATGCCATTGGTGTGGTAAGGTGGTTGAGGGGAGACGCAGTACTATCCGCAGATGTACAATAGTTCCATGTACTAAATCACCATATTTCTTCAAAGCTCAGCAGTAATTGGCCGTCATGACTGCATCCCACCTTCCCTGATACCTTGTCTCCTTTTCCTTGATGTCCTGATGAAATATCACTCCCTGCTCGTCGCTCATTCATCCAAATTCTCAGGAAACCGATCCACAAGTGGAATAAGTAGTTAATTTTGTTGCTCATGATGCATCACAGGTGGTTGAAGGGGTATCCGGTAAATTCATCGCCGGTAAATTTATCTCTGTAAATTCATTGACGGTAAATTCATCGCAGAAAATTCATAGCGTGGGAAATCCATCGCGTAATAAATTCATTGCATGGTACATTTTAAAATTAAATTGATTAACCTAAATAATCTCTTTGCAAATACTTGCTGACCCATTCGCTGGATTAGGATAACTTGTTAGTGCAAATATGTGCTGTCAGTTTACTTTAAATGATTGAAATTTCAGTAATAGAATGTCAAATGAATTTCATATGTATATCATAAAATTACTATTTAATTCAAAATTCTTAATAAGTGGGAAATTGCATTAATTACCTTCGCAATCTTGCGGAAGGTTATATTTTCATCGGAATTTATTTATTTATTTATTTGTTTATCATCTTGTTATTCGCTTAACTAGAAGAGTGTTCAACCAAATTGCCTGTAATTTAGTGAAATGATTGGTCCGTGTCCAGTGACCTGCTGGTAGAATTTTGGGAGTGACCCGGTCAAAGGTCAAGATCATGGCCATTTATAACTCAAAAAGTTTTGCACCATATTGCATGAAACTTGGTGGGACGATTGGTCAATATACAGGAACCATTTTGTTACATTTTGGGAGCGATCGGGTCAAAGGTCAAAGATCAAGGTCAAGGCCATTTATGACTCATTGACTCAAAAAGTATTCAACCAAATTGTCTGAAATTTGATGAGACGATTGGACAATGTCCAGGAACCATCTGGTAGAATTTGGGAGCGATCCGGTCAAAGGTCAAGGTCAAGTCATTTATAACTCAATAACTCAAAAAATATTGAACCAAATTGCATGAAACTTGGTGGGACGATTGTTTATTATCCAGTGCAGTTTCTTGAATTTTGGGAGAGAAATGGTCAAAGCGGAGGCGAAGGTATTCACTCTACCGAGTGCACATAATCTAGTTTATTATTTTATAGTAATGTAATTTTTTCTTTAATTTAAATTGATATTATTTCTCAAAATTACGTATTTGTGTACCAACTCATAGTTTGAACAACAAAATAACTGTAAATGTTACATCTCTTTGAAAGTAAGATCAGCAAGGCATAATTGCCTCAGTAGATGTGAAGCAGGTTTTCTGACTATTTAAGAGGTATTGCTTACAATTTATCTTTTTAAAAGTAATTTAGATATATTTTTCGTGCAGTTGTAACGATAGAATTGAATTTTCAATATTAACGGTTTGATTTAGTAATAAATTATTTTCAACATTATAAAGTCTTTTTACAAAAAATCACATCTTATGCTTTTCTATTATTTATCTTTCTATTTATTATTTGTATTTTCTACATTTCTGTAATACGTGACCGATGATTTACTATGCAATAAATTTAGCTGCTAGGAAATTATCAAGCGATGAAATTATCAAGCGATGAATTTACCACACGATGAATTTACCATGCGATGAATTTACCATGGGATGAATTTACGACAATAAATAATCTTTGTAAGTGAGATCCAGATGAAATATTGACTAGACTTTTCATTTAAAAGTCCAGTTCAATAATCATATATTTTTATAATTTGAATTAGTAAAGTTATTTATTTTGTAATTCAAAGTTAAAAGTACATAAACAATTGAATGAGATACTTGAAAGTAATTTATCCCGTTTTGATATTTAAGTCGCAGCAATAAATAATAAAGGGTTAGACTATTGAAAATAAATGGTATGACGAGGTTTGAATAAGAATCTAGACAATGGAAAGTAAACTGTATGATAAAGTCTGAATAAAAAGCTAGACAATGGAGGGTAAACTGTATGATAAAGTCTGAATAAAAAGCTAGACAATGGAGAGTAAACTGTATGATAAAGTCTGAATAAAAAGCTAGACAATGGAAAGTGAATTGTATGATGAGGTCCGGATAAAAAGCTAGACTATGGAAAGTAAACTGTATGATGAGGTCCGCTGCGTCAAATTTACTGTGATTAATTTATCTGCTAGGAAATTATCAAGCGGTGAAATTATCATGCGATGAATTTACTGCGATTAATTTAACCGCGATGAATTTACACTGATCAGTTTGAAGGCAGTCAGCATTTCGATGATGAGTTCTGTGGATTTGGTGACCTTTCAGTTGCCAAGGAAATTCTTCACAACAAAAGAAAATACGTTACATGTACGCTTCCAGTTCGACTGCATTCATTGATTTTTATATAAAACACATAGTTGAACATTCAATATATAAAAAACTTGATCTGATTGAGAATTATCAATGTTATTTTTCGTTTCAGCACATCTACATAGAGCCAAGTTCAGTCAATGCTGTAAAACATAGAGTCAATGCTGTACAACATTAAATAGAGCTCAGTCAATACAGTAGAACTGTTTTTGTTATTTATATATTTATTTAGTTAAATGACAGATAAATAACATAACATATTTTGTAAGGTCACAAATTTATCTATTAAAGTACTATTTTAAAATGGATAACAAATAGGCATTCTTTATGGTCCACCCTGTGTAAAAATATCTTTCGGCCTCAGGTTGTCTAAATCGATTAAGTATACAATGAGATTCTAATGCATTTCTTCCTCAAAACTCACGTGTATTGACTTTAGATTGCCATAACAACTATATGATACAATATTACTTATTCATTAAACAAATAACAAACTTTTCAACGAATGTTCTATCTAACTACTGGAATACATTTAATATTAGAAAATTGCAACAAATCCCTGATACCTAGTCTTCTTTTCCTTCATGTCCTGATGAAATCTCTCTCCCTGCTTGTCGCTCATTTATCCCAAATTTCTATGCGATGAATTTACCTGATAGGAAATTATCAAGCGATGAAATTACCATGCAGTGAATGTACCACACGATGATTTTACCATGCAAAGAATTTACCATGCGATTAATTTACTGCAATTAATTTACCCGCGATGAATTTATACTGATCCGTTTGAAGACAGTTAGCATTTCGTTGATGAGTTCTGTATATGTGGTGACCTTGTAGTTGCCAAGGAAATTCTTCACAACAAAAGAAAATACGATACATGCACGCTTTCAGTTCGACTGCATTCATAGATTTTTATATAAAACACATGGTTGAACATTTAATAAATAAAAATCTTAATACTGTTAATACTGTCAGAATTATCCAATATATGCAGTTTGGGTCAACTGAGGGCAGTTGGTCATGTTTTCAAACCTGGAAAATAGGATGTAAGAAAAAGTCTTGGTGTAGCTAATTGAACTTTCCAAGATGGGAAATAAGGTTATTCTGAATGTGGAATAATAATGTCACTATTCCTATTAATGTTTCATGTTATTATGGCTATTAATTATACTAAATATAATGCTAATTGGAGCTAATTAGCTAATAAATCATATAAATATAAGTATATTTATGGCACTAGCTAATATAGCAACTCAGTAAATTTAAATATGGCATTATTAAGAATAATATTATATTAATATTAAGAAATAACTTGGGGAGAATGAACAATAGTTTTCCATTTTCATGTAATGTTACCTTGGGACAAGATTGGTTGAGAGTGATTTATCCATCCAATTCAATTGTCTGATTAATATATATGTAGTACATCAACATAATATGGCTGAAACTTCATTAACATATAGAAAAGGGTTCCCGGAAAGAAGCCCACATTTTGATTTTCGCGTTTGTTTCGTCTTCCCCGTTTTGTTCCAATGCCAAATTTGATAAAAACTGAATTGGCATTCTCGCATAATTATTCATTAACGCCAACAACATCTTCAGGTGTTTCAGGTCCTCTCTACTCTAAAAATAAGAAGAATCTGGAATTACTTTAAATTTGTAGACCTTCGGTTACATAACATATAACAGTTATCAAGAAAATAAACCGACCAAGTATTCTGTTCATAATTAATTATATAATAAATTTTCAAAATCCACTCTTTCTAAGATTCAATAGAAGAGCAAGGCTGCATTCTAACTTATCACGTGGATTGTAAAAGTTGAAGTGTATGAGAGAAGAAAACTCAATGTTACTAGAAAAGAAATATTAAAATACTATTGGAAAGAAATATTGAATAAGATCACTCATATATCACTTAAGATAAGTTAAGGTAGTATTGTACTTTGAAAGAGTATTATTTAATGAATTTAATTCTCGATACAACTTCAAATCTTAGGAATAAAAGTGTGTGAAAGCTCTTTGTATTAGGCTTAGCGAACTATATGCTTGAATATAGGGGCCGAGTGTTTGTACCTTGAATTTAGTAAACAATTCAGTTCAGTAACTAATTGTAGTCACCAAGATAGGCTCAGGCTTCTCTCGGGTTGTCACAGTGACCTTTCACAATCTTTTCTTTTATTGTACATTCCAGAAAATGAAATCTTTAAGGAGTTACTATTATATAGTCATGTCTCGCTTATATTACAGCTTTTTATATGGGCGGGGTGTGATAAAAGCAGGGCATAAATGTATAAATTATGAATTGTATGAATCTGATTAAATTTTAAATTTATTTAAATTGCCAAGATACTAATATTATATAATAACGTATAGGCAAAGCAAAAGTTCATTTATATATATTTATATCGATAATACATGATGAATCGAAACGAAACACAACATAGACCTGTCTTCGGAGTCACTGAAAGAGAGGTACAAAACTGCACTTGGGAATAACAAAGATTGGGTGCACCCCGTAAATTTAGGGGGAGAATATATTCATGCTTTATTTATAAATTCATTCATGATATCAGTAATTTAGGTACTATTTATACGCGACATAAATATATGAAGTAAATAAATTATTATACAGTAAATGTTTAATTCTTTTATAACGTAGAAATGAAATAAAATGACTATAGAGATTGCTTTTATTCTCTAAAATGTATACCACTGCATTAAAAGTAGATAAATGAATAAATTTATGAAATAAAATAGCTTGAGTTTTTATTAAAAAGCACTAAAGCTTCTGGCCTAAATATACAAGTAAAACTCTTTTCAATTCCGTACAATGATTATATTCATTAATGGATACAAGATAAACTTCATGAGGAAAAAAAATATAATATCTTTGTGCAACTTTATTGAATTCTATAGTTTTTTCCTATTTACCTATTATTTTTAGAAGAAAGAAATTAGATTTACAGTATATAGATCTAATTAATAATTATTGAATATGAATTCCTTCACTAGCTATGCTATTTATTTCGACTTAGGAGAAAAATAAAAGAAAAGAGTCTTTCTGTATTTGCTTCAGCTTATGAACTGAAGTTAGTGGGGTACTGAGGTGAATTCTGTTCAGTACTGAAGTGAATTCTGTTCAGTACTGAAGTGAATTCTGTTCAGTACTGAAGTGAATTCTATCGGGAACTGAGGTAAATTCTGTCAGGTACTGAGGTGAATTCTGTCAGGTACTGAGGTAAATTCTGTCAGGTACTGAGGTAAATTCTGTTAGGTACTGAGGTAAATTCTGTCAGGTACTGAGATGAATTCTGTTAGGTACTGAGGTAAATTCTGTCAGGTACTGAGATGAATTCTGTTAGGTACTGAGGTGAATTCTGTCAGGTACTGAGGTGAATTCTGTCAGTTACTGAGGTGAATTCTTTCAGGTACTAATTTTAATTCTGTCAGGTACTGAGGTGCATTCATTCTATCAAGTACATTGGAGAATTCTGTCAGGTTCTGACATTAATTCTGTCATGTACTGAGAGAATTTTGTCAGGTACTGAGGTGAATTCAGTCAGGCACAGAGGTGAATTCTATTGGGCATCGATGTTAATTCTGTCAGGTTTTGATGTGAATTTTGTCAGGTACTGCGATGAATTGTGCAGATACTAAGATGAAGTAAGTTTGGAACTGAGATGAATTATTTCAGGTATTGAGGTGAGTCAAGTCAGATTTCATGTCAGATTGTCCACTTCTTAACAATGATTGGAAATTTCATGTATGTTTAATGTATATTATGGCAAGCTGTATTACAAACTTGGACTGCCAATTATATTTAAGTAAATGGATTATAATTTATTCTTATTAATACATAAATATAAATGTGACGTTATAATTTAGATTGATGTATATATTTTAATATTCCATAAGTTTGTAACTTTTCTTGATCTGAATAAATAAAAAAAAAATATAATTGAGATTATAATCATGCAAATTGTAACTATGATACACACGGGAATATATTGAAACTAGTGAGTAACCCGAAATTAATTTTAAAATTATCGGATTCTTTAAAAAAATATTTGGATTTCTCTTGTGCAAAATCCGTTAAAAATTATGAACAATAATTTTTTTAATTACCCGGATTCCTTAATTAATTTTGACTGAAATTTTTAAATGAAAAATGCTGTATTTCTTCAATAAACAGATTTAGAATTTTTAAATACATGCACATTATTTGCAAAATTGGGATTTTATGGTAATCTCGGTCCTTTTTGTAATCTCGATTTTTAAATTCAAGGATTTTTTTTGTAATCCCAGTTTTTTGTAATTTGATTTATTCTTGTTTCTCGAATTTTATATCTGCACGATTATTTATTCCACGGTTATTTTTTGTTTTGTTACCTGTTTTTTCCTGTCATTCGGATTTCTTTTAATCGGATTATTATTATCCTGAAATTATTTTAGTCATCAAATTATATCGTATCTTAAATGTTAAAGCGTGGCATTTTTCTTGCAACCAATCACAACATGATTCCAATTGACATGTTACATACGAGATGACACAAACGGTCTAAAAAAATAGATTATGCAGAATGAGTAATAATTAAAATCATTTATAGAATGATTAATGATCAATAATCTAAAAAGAAACAAACTATGTTAGGTGCAGCTCCATTTCATGAATAACTGACTATTATAAAATCGAAAACTGTGCAATTTTATAATTCGAGCAATTGTTCATTCGAGCAATTGTTTTTTCGAGTAATTTACTTTCGAGCAATTGATTTTCGAGCAATTGTTTTTCGAGCAATTGACTTTCGAGCAATTGTTCTTTCGAGCAATTGTTCATTCGAGCAATTGTTTTTCGAGCAATTGTTTTCGAGCAATTGTCTTTCGAGCAATTATTTTCGAGCAATTTACCTAGAACCATATATATAATCTACGTGTGGGTGTGCAAACGGACGGTTTGTTGCCGCATCTTTCAATTGTAATTGTAATTAAATAGTAGAGATTGAAACATTTTCATTGAACATGAAAGAAATAAATTTTTGGCCCTGCAGTCTGTGAGTTATTACAAAGAAATAATAAAACGAGAAAACAGAGTTAATTCAGGTATTTCTTTATCGATCAAGCTCTTATGAAGTTTGTGTAAACTTTTTTCAATGAATATGCACCGATACGTATTGGTAACCGATATACGTACCAATAACAATTACTTTAAAATTTTGATCCGTTTAGGTACAGTGTGACTGATTGGATAGCTTATAGTGACTACAGATTAACGATTGAGATTAACACTCTATAAGCTTGAATCGTTATTAACACTCTATAAGCTTGAATCGTGACAATTTAATATTCTATAAGCTTGAATCGTGACAATTTAATATTCTATAAGCTTGAATCGTGACAATTTAATATAATACCTCAAACACAGTATGAATTAGATAGGGATATTTCGTTTACAGTTAATTCATTATTATTATAATTAGAAATGGAATCGAACTGAAAATTCTACACTATTAGTTGATGAACCATTCATAATTGTCATTAATTTACTGTATAAGCTAAAAAATGTGTCATACATTGTGTAGTTAGGTATAGTGTGACTAGTTAGATAGCCTACAGTGTGACTAGTTAGGCATAGTGTGACTGGTACATGCTGCATGTCACTCCCTATGCATCTAGGTTAACTTTCCGTTGCGTCAAGAAGACGCTCGTGTGCCCTGGCCATGCGTCTGTGTTCATTTCACGTTGCGTCGAAGAAACGTTCGTGTGCGGGGGCCCTTAGATTGGATTAAAAGTATCTAGGAGAAATAAAAATACACTTTATGGCAAAAGATATCACAGATTACCTATACGATCCATGCTGCTCTACCAAAAATGGATGGGTCCTTCAGGAGTGCTGCCATATTGTGGAATAAACCATTTTAAAAAATTAGGCATGATAGTTTTATAATGGTTTGTCCGATAATTCGATTCAAAATTACGATAAATTGTTTTTTCGGACAGCTGTCCGAAGTTTCTATTTCCTATTAAATATCAAATCGATTCTTCGGACAACTTGTCTGAAGAATCTATTATGATCATTAGAAAAGTTTTTGAAACTATTTACATCCAAATGTTTTAATTGACTTCGCAAATTTGCGTAAGATTATATATTACCCGGCATTTATTTATTTATCATCTTGTTATTCGCGTAACTGAGAAAATCTTCAACCAAATTGCCTGAAATTTGGTGAAACGATTGGTCAATGTCCAGTGACCTTTTAGTAGAATTTTGGGAGCGACTTGGTCAAAGGTCAAGGTCATGGTCATTTATAACTCAAAAAGTATTTAACCATATTGCATGAAACTTGGTGAGACGATTGGTAATATACAGGAACCATTTTGTTAGAATTTAGGAGCTATGGGGTTAAAGGTCAAAGATCAAGGTCAAGGCCTTTTATAACTCAAAAGGTATTCAACCAAATTGTCTGAAATTTGTTGGAACAATTGGTCAATGTCCATAAACCATATGGTCAATGGTCTAGGTCATTTACAACTCAAAAATTATTGAACCATATTGCACGAAACTTGGTAGGACGATTTTATTATCCAGTTATCGGTTTATTAGATTTTAGGAGCGATTGGGTCAAAGCGGCAGCGAACGTATGCGCTCCACCGAGTGCCCGTAATCGATAATATGTCTTGCCTTAATAATATTGATTGCACTCAGGGTACAATTACATAATAATAATAAAAACTAGCACCATATTACCCAAGCAACACAAGTTAATGGGGCCCATGTTGGCACTAGGTGTACAAATCGTATTGGTACTGTGTGGTTATTTGCAAAGTGGGCCAACATGGTGACAGCATGGGCTGTTATGTTTAAACCATCTTGACCCAAGATGTTACCAATATGTTAATCAGTTTCAGCCATTTAATGTTGACACGTTATATAGTAACCAGGTTGGGCCAATATGACAATTCCGTGGGACGGATTCGCCACATTGAACCAATCTTCTCCCAAGGTAACATTCCGTGAGAATGGAAAACCACATTATCCCCATGTAATTTCTAGGCTACTTTTCAGTCTGTAATCTCTTGCCCATCTAACCATATCCAGTGCCCATGTTGGCACAATGTGTCATGGTTGCTTGGGTATGTGCTGATCGAGTCGTACCTACTGGTCCTGTGACCAACCACATCACCTTCCAACTGATATTTATTTACTTAGAAAAACTAAAATAATCATCATGTTCAAACAAACTGGCCAAACCTAAATTATAGTCTTTGAAATATTGTGATTTGAAAAAAAATGTAGGATTTTAAGGCGACAGTCACGGTTTTCAAACCGTTTTTTTATTAGTAAAGATACAATTCTGAAACTTCTCACATGTTTATATCATGTCTTATGCATCAACTTTCTTTTAGAAACAAAATTTTTGTGACTCCCTACCCCCCAAAAGTTGGGTTCATAAAAAAATAATATCTCAATAATTAAATATATAAAGAGAGGAAGTTTTCAAAAATCGATTGCTAGAGAGTTTTTACCTAATAGTACGCTTCCCTTCATAGGTCTCATTTATGAGATATTTGGTGCATAAAAAAAGAGAGAATTTATCATGGATAATTTTAGTCTTCTCTATAAATATAAAAAAATACAATCACTACACCAAATAAACAGGAGCGTAGAAATGATGCCAACACATTGCTGATCATTATGCAATTTACCATTTGCCTCTTTTCATGAAACATATAAAGTAAAATCGCCGTAACATGTCTAAATGAATGTAAAAATGCAAAATCATATTCACCTACTTCACTTTCTGTAATTCGTGAGGGTTCGTCCAAGACCCACCCCCCTTATTGCATGATATGGTATTGCATGTCTCCTTAATTACGTAATAATGGTCAGATTGGTATACAAAATTGTGAGAGTCTTTCTAAGACTATCTGTCTTAATAAAAAAATCATACAAAAAAGTGAATAAATTCTATTGCTTTATCAACTAGATTATGTGCACTCGGTAGAACGCATACTTCGCCGCCGCTTTGGCCCGTTCGCTCCCAAAATCTAATTAACTGGTAACTGGATAATAAACAATCGCCCCACCAAGTTTCAAGCAATATGGTTCAATACTTTTTGAGTTATAAATGACCTTGACCTTTGATCGGATCGCACTCATAATTCCACTAGATTTTTTCTGGACATTGACCAATCGTCCCATTGAATTTCAGAGAATTTGGTTCAATATTTTTTGAGTTATTGAGTTATAAAAGTCCTTGACCTTGACCCTTGACCTTAAATCCAATCACTCTCAAAATCTAACAAAATAGTTTCTGTATATTGACCAATCGTCCCACCAAGTTTCATGCATTATGGTTCAATACTTTTTGAGTTATACATGACTATGACCTTGACCTTTTTCAAGGTCGCTCCTAAAATTCTATCTGAAGGTCAATGGACATTGACCAATCGTCTCACCAACACTTTTTTAGTTACGCGAATAACAAGATGATAAATAAATAAATGACGGGTAAAATATGACCTTACGCAAATTTGCGAAAGTAATAAGGGATATCAATGAGGGATATCGCCTAAAATGTGATGTACCATTTCAAGTATAATTAAAAACCTTTGATAGTGTGTCGATAATGCGTTTTATAGCATCAAGTTCCATTAATATTGTTTATATTTTATCCCGAAGCATCGACAGTTGCGCTCAAGACAATTGAGCCAAATAAAATAGAGGCCCAGATAAATTTGTGACACCAAAAAAAAAAGGCCTATTTTGTTATTACAGTAGAAATGGTCCTCAATTAAGTAAAGATAATACCGTAGAGTCAGAGGGATCAATATTCGACGCCCAAGGGCCAGTATAAAAAAAAATGCTTCATTATAATTACAAAACTCTAAGTTACATAACTGAATTTGTCTTATTATATAACCAGTCTAACAACTTCTTCTTAACCAGTCTAACAACTCCACAGTTATTTGCCGATAATAATTACGAATAGAAATTCATAAATAGAGTTAATACACAGCAATGACAATAGAAGCAATCACCGTCAATGCCATCAGTGCAACATATCCTTCTCTCCACGTTCTTTCGTTCCCGATTCAAATCCTACTCCAGTGCTTGATAGCTTTCAACAGGCACTCGGGATGTGGAGGAGTGATCAAATACCCAGCAAATGTGAGTGAAAGAAAATGTAACTACAGTGAAAAAGTGTGTAAAATTAAACGATTGATCACTGTCTCTTGAACGATCTCTGGGATGGAAAAAATTGATATTATCGTGTTTATATCCAAATTCGTTTTAGAATTTGAATTATTTCTTACATTGTGACCAATGAATTTCGAAAGCGATGATCCCATAAGCTCTTATAGTTAGTCAATTCTAAGTGAACAATAATTGCTTCCTGAAAAGTATAATAGTATTGATTTCAATTTTGGTTGCAATAGTTTATTCACTATAAAATAGAACATTTTAGTAAATATCACTCTTTCTTAGTACTGCACTACATTGGTGAATACATATTTTTGCAATGTTTAACTGATGGAGAACTGTAATTGAACTTATTTCAGAATTTCAAGTGCGAATTTGTGGTTGATCCGGATGAACCAGGAGCAATACCAACAACTGAAAAAGCGGCCTAAAGATCAGTGAACTACGGTTCTCAAAAACTTTTCAGCATACATTCGGATCCTTCGGAAATATCATCGAAGTAAGTGAATCATATGTTGGAATGAATAATTAGAGAATAACAGAGAATATGCATATTGCAGATTTTATATTAGCTATATTACTAAGATGAATAATTTGTATCTATGTCTATTCACAGTTTTGCTCGAGATGAATGCACATCACTGAATGGTAATCTACCAAAGTACCCATCTACCTTGAAGGTAAGTTAACTAATTTCATTGAGAATTACCATTTGCAGTAAAGATATTTCATAAATCAAGTAATTGAGATTTCAGTAAAATGAATTGATCACTTCGGCCAAAATTCTAATAATATCATATACTTTTTAATAAAAAGAATAATCAAATTAGATGATTATTTTATGTTTCTTCCTTAATAGATGAGAGCAACTTTGACGATGAGAAGTCAGGCCTATTTCTTTGTGGATCTCAAATGGTCGACTGATGAAACAACACTCATAGACTGAGAAGGAGTGGCAGCAGATATGACTAAAATCACCTGGGATCCAGGCGGCACTCATAAGGGCGATGATAAGTGCATTGGAACGGGTTACGATGTACTCAAATATTTCGATTCGAAATGTTCTTTGAAAGGTTTATCTCTTTCATACCAGATTTTATGTGTTTATTAATATTCTATATTTAATGAATATTGAACACATAAGAGGAGAAATTAATTCAAGAAAATCTATTATATTAGCACTTTTTCACTTCTTCACACGCACCCCATATATATCTCAGTATTACTCTATCAACACTAGATGTAAAATTATTTTTACTTTCTCATTGCATTCATCACCTTCTCTCTTCTAACTGTTCTTCTACCAATTCATTAGCCTTATCATTCTGCCTCAAATAATTCGTACCTTCAAACACATTCATATTAATCACTATTGGTGGCTTTGTCTTATATATTTCCGAAAAAATCTATTGAGGAAATTTAATTTTGATCAAAATGTAAAAAGTATATACAGAATCAAATGAATTGATAATGTTGGTAGAAATAAATGAAATTGAAGAACGAATATTTTCTTAAAATATTTCAATATTTCTATACACCATTTAAAAACCCTTTTAATTGTTATATTAAATTATAATATACTAATTGTGAAAGTAGAAATTTGGCATCTCACTCTATGTAATTACACTATGTAATTAATTTTATATAATGGATCCATGTAACGAATCCAAGTACCTAATTAAGTATTTCTTACTAATAGCTTTCATATATCAAAACATTTTTCCTCTCTAGAGAACTGTTCACTTTAAAACACTGCATTTGAAAAGATATGTACTATGTATATGCGAACCAACATACTTACTCAATTATTGGGCCTTTATCTTCTTATGAATCTCAGAATGAAAAAAAAAACGTAATATAAATATTTCATATATAAATAATTGTGAACAGAATATTTTGATCGATGTTAATTCTGCTTACTAATAGATGCTATAATATATCCTTAGTTCTACATAATTGAAGCAATTCCAGATTTTTTTTAATTTAGAGTGGAGAGGACCTTCAATTTAAAAATTTACAAAACTGTGATTCTGTATATTAGAATTATACAATGAATGTTTTCTCAAATAGTATATAATTTAATTATACAGGGTAACACAAAAGTTTTGAGACAAACACAATATATCAGATAAAACATCTAACTATTTAAAACAAAATGAACAGCTCTTAATCTATATTATAGAGAACACTGAGAAGATAGGTAAAGAAATTTAATAAATATACCCTTCTCCCATTTGAATGATGGCCTCCAATCTGTGGAAGTTGCTTCAACCGCTGCACGCAACTCATCCATTGACAGATTTTCTCATTTTATTGAGTTTTCGCTGTATAGTTGCATTAGAATATTTGCAATTACATTTTTCTCCAATACTTACCACACGAAGAATTCCATCGAATTAAATCAGATGCGAACTTTTCTGCTAGGTGAAATTATTGTATCACCAGTTTGACTTTCTACTGAAAGAGCCATTAACTTTTTTATAAATAAAAGATGACACTTATTGTAAGTTATTTATTATATTGAACACTATATACTGTGACACATTAGTTCACATGTAAGTACTTTATTTACTATGAAATTGTGTTGCGGAACTTAAGTGTCACCCTGTATATTAAGTATAAAGTATAAGGAAGTATAAAGTATAAGTATATAAAGGAGTAATAATATTTAAATTCTAAATGACAGCAATATTAGAATTTAGAATACATATCAAACTGTTGTTTGAAATGTAGTTCATAAACTATCTATAAATAAGCTCACAAAATGAAACTAAAAAACAATGGAGTTACCATATTCTCTTTTAAAATAACAGAGAAGAGAGATAGAAGAATATCCCAAGCTACTAGTGTACAGAGTGACCAAAACAGATTTATCGATAAAAATGAATTCAAATAAAATAAATGATAATATGAAAGTACTTCAACAGAATCATTTAGAAATATATTCAGAAATAAAGTAAAATATTATTAGTTTTATTTTGCTTTGGTCATTTTCTCAAGACGAATGGTTTTGCCGCACTACTTCTTCATCCAACTTAGCCCAATCAAAATGAATGATTGGGTTAAAATTGGGGGAGGAGCGAGTTTTCAGGAGTTGAGAGTAGCAACAGTACTTGTCCCAAAAGTCCTAGATCATGTCTTTGCACTACCTTTAAGTCACATACGCCTTCTTGACTGGCGCTCTGTGATGAAATTACTTCCTTATGATTCGGTGAGCAAGGGAGGACTTTTTCCTTCCCTAGCCTTCTGAATTAGCTAAAAAATATGTTAAAACTCATAGATCTGAAATAGGTCTTGAAGTAGTAAAATGTGTCTAGCTGTCTTTAGAGTCAAGGTATGTTTCCCACGAAGTAATAAAAGATATAGTGATATGTGTTATGACAGCTTAGAAATACTTGTGAGAATAAATAAACTATTTTCTATACTTAGTTACGACTTAGAAATTCATATGGTTTTAGCGAACCAAGTTATAGACGGGGTCTTAGCTCATTAGTGATTTCCTGTTAAGATGTTTATAGGGCCTGGAATTATGTAACTAGTGTTATTAACTTATTAAGGACTGCAGATCGGTACGTCCGGGTTGGTCTGATCCGATCTCATCCCTACCATGTTATACTTTATTCTGTACTCAAGATTATAAATACACTAATAGAAACCCACCAGACTTCATTAACCCGACAATGCATAGTTTACTACAAAATTCCAACCTCCATCCTCACACCTTCAACGAATTTGGATCAACGTAATTATTGATTTTTATTCCTTCATCGATTACGACCATTGTAGATATTTTTCAATAATTGGTCTGGGTACACGACAAGATTTTTATAAGATTTGAAAATAATAGGAAATTAGAAAACTGTGATTTGTGATATCAATTCGTCAATGAGCATTTCGTCAAGCGGACATTTCTTCCACGGTTATTTCGTCCATGGAGAATTGATCCACGCATTGCTCTATTTTGTATTTTAAAGTGTATATGGGATAAATTTCATAATATGTTTCAATATTACATTAATAACCAGGTGTAAATAAATAATATTAGTAGAGTGATTTGAGCCTAACCATTTCACATGTTTATCGATTACAGTTATAAAAATATAGTTATTTACATCCTTTAACATTTTGCATTAATTAATGCTTGAGTTATGACTATCCAAAATATGAAACTGAAATAACAGGGTACTAACAACACTAAATGTGTGGAATTGGTACAGTGAAAATTGAAATATCTGGCTAATTCTTTTATATTATATTTAATTATCAATCACCTGTTAGGGCATAGTAGTATATTAAATACATGTATGTATTATATGCAGTGAATGTTCAATAAAATTTGTTATAAAAGACTAATTGTCATAAATAAACTAATCACAGATTTTTTCCCATTTTCTGTATTTATGTACGGTAATAACTTCGAGACACGTCTCATTATTATTACAGATTTCATATATAAGACCTGGGTGCCATAAAAGCAAGGCCGGCCTGTATATCATTAAAAAATATTCTGTTATATTATTTTACTGTTGCCAGCCAACTGGAGCAGGATGAGAAGATTGCAATAAGAATTATTGCAAAGACCATACATTTCTGATTACCATCAAGAAAAGGGCTTTTCTACTTTTATAATGCAGAATATATATCAACGATATGGAATATTAAATATTTACAATTAAGCATATTATAAATATAATACAAAATAAAGCATTTCGTGGAATGTCCGTGTAAAAAATGTCCTTGGACGAAATGTCCGTTGGACGTTATGTCCGTGGACAAAATTTCGGTGCACGGTGATATTAGCATCGTGCGGAGACCTTAGACTTTTTTCTCTTGTGGTACATCATCACAGTGACTCTTTTTTTCTGATATCACATCATCACAGTGACTCTTATCTTTGATAGTAAATTTCGTAATTCAGTAAATGTACAGAAAATACGTTATAGTTTACGTTAGTAACAAACTTTTTAAGAGTATGAATTTGAAAAAAAGAAGTATGTAAGCAACTAATTAAATTCTACACTCTAGAGTAGAAAATGTTATTTCAGAGTTCTTGAATAAATATATAGATATATTGAAGTTGAAATTTTAATTCAAATCATACATATGTAATACTATAATTGCTGTATTATGTGAGTTACAACGATGACTGTAGTGTGCAAACGAACCGTACAACATTGATCCAAGATCTGCCAAAGCTGTACAATATTGAGCCAAGCTCAACTAATGCTGTACAACATTGACCCAAGCTCAGCTAATGCTGTTCAATATTGACCCAAGCTCAGCTAATGCTGTACAACATTGACCCAAGCTCAGCTAATGCTGTTCAATATTGACCCAAGCTCAGCTAATGCTGTACAACATTGACCCAAGCTCAGCTAATGCTGTACAACATTGACCCAAGCTCAACTAATGCTGTACAACATTGACCCAAGCTCAGCTAATGCTGTTCAATATTGACCCAAGCTCAGCTAATGCTGTACAACATTGACCCAAGCTCAGCTAATGCTGTACAACATTGACCCAAGCTCAGCTAATGCTGTACAACATTGACCCAAGCTCAGCTAATGCTGTACAACATTGAGCCAAGCTCAGCCAATGCTGTGCAGCATTAAGCTAGTTCAGAAAATGCTGTAGAACAGTCTGACTATGTTATTGAGATATATCTATTTATTTCTAGAGCACAACTATTGATGTCACAAAATCATTGTCACAAAGTATTATTTCAAATAAAAGTGTATCACAAATAGAAATGTTGTTTTTGTTCACAATGAAGTATCCTTCCTGGCCCACCCTGTATAATAAAATCATTCAGTTTCAGGTTTTCTAAATCGATTGGGAACACAATGGTGATGATAAGTACACCCTTCTCACACGAAACACACGTGTATAACTTACATTGCCATAACAACTATTTGATACAATATCACTTATTCATTGAACGAATAACAGGCTTCTCGACGATTGTTCTATCTAACTAACTACTGTAATACATTTAATATAAGATTATTACTACAATCATGATCTTTTTATTTCAAAATTATCATATGAATATCAACTATAAAATATAAAATATCGGTCATGGTATAAATACGAATGTTTTTTTTTAGGAAAATCTATTGGAATTTTAAATGAATGTTCAAAATTAAATTTGTATTACTTTTCAAGCTAATAATAAACTAATCGTGTATTGACTGTTATTTCTTCCTCTATTGAAACTCTATTTGTTGTTACACGGTGAACTGCCAGAGCAGAAAACTGCCAGGCGGAAAACTGCCAGACGGAAAACTGCCAGTCACTTATTGGCAATTTATGTATTATTTGACTTTTCTGAAATAATATTTGGTTATAAACACAATCTAAGAACATTCTAATTATTAAAACGGCGTTAGACCTTCGTTAAGGGATTAAATGGACATTCTTTTTTTACAGTTATAACTAAAGTAATTGAATTACTTAATATTTTATTGAAATTAGTATTTCAATAAAGCTACTTTATTAAGCACACAAAGAAATTATTATTACCATTTTTAACTCATTTGTTAAGTCACGCTCATTCATATATACATGCAGGATTTTATATATTTATAAGATTTATAGTTTATATCTTGTATATTTTAAATTAAGTGAATGTTAAATCACTTAAATGTATGTTCAATATTTATTACATTTTCAATTTTATTCTCCATATATTTAACACTTTCATTTTTACAATTTCCATTTATATGTAAAAATATTATTAATTAATATGCAATCCAATTCGATCGAGTGAAATTGTCAAAGAATTAGGTTGGTAATATCAGTTTAATAATCTTAGATGTTGTGTTGAAAATTTTAAATATTTCACAAACATCGATCGAATTTGTTTTATGATGAGTTCGAGTGAATATTAAAGTTGAAGGCCTGTTCAATTCTCAAATTATAAACAAAAAATAAATAATTAGACACTAAACCCGTTATGAACTGATAATGTAGAAATGCATTGTTTAAACAAAGAAATTACACTCTGTCCCTAATACAATCATTTCTTTGTTTCATCTCTTAGTATTTTCTAAGAAAGGTTATATTTTTAAATTTATATCTTGTATTTGATTTTTTACTGTATATTTATATAATATTGTATTCTATATATTTTTCTAAACAAATTTGTCTACATTTAACAATGTTTTTGTTTTGTATATCCCTTAACTCCTTTTAACTAGGAGTGAACGTCGTTTTTTTATGAATTAAAATGTTATAGCTGTTATACAAATTTTCAATATATAAAACATTACAATGTATAGAAAAAGCACTGGTAAAGTAAACAATATCACCGGCGATGTCGTATACATATATAATCATCTCTTTCTATTCTATTTTAAAATTATGTTTATTTAATAGATAGGTATAATAATCTTCCTCTATTTTATTTTTTTATATATTATTTATTTTATTTGATTGCTATAATCAATAATTAATCATCTTCAATCTATTTGATGTTCATTGTTGATTTTGAAATTCTAAAGCAAGTTGGGTAATTTTAATGTTATTTGATTAAGTTAGTGCTGACATACAATTTAACTAATTATGGTTATAAAAACCCGCTGATATTTGTATTATTTCACTACCTTAGTATTAAAAGTTCAGTTGGAAAAAATACTACAGTCAGTATCTTCTATGAATTATAACTTTTTATATTAATTAATTAGAATTGAACATTATTTGATGCTCACTGATAAGAATAATTGCAATATAGTGTATTCTGTTTTTATTTACTAATTTTTATTTTGTTACAGATATCACATCAATATTTTATATCTGGCTCTTTTATTTAAATATGGAGTTTATTTTTTTATTCTCATTCCAACATTTTTTTACGTCACTATTCTACTATCTTTATATTATATATTCACATATTTAGTACATTAGGCACTTTGTCAGTTAGGCATTTTGTCCAGTAGGCATTGTCCATTAGGCATTTTTTCCGCTAGGCATTTTGTTCGTAGGCGTTTTGTCCCAGTACCCTATTATTCATGAAGTCAAATTTTGAAAAGAGAAAACAATCATTAAGTAATTTTCCCTGTGAAATATGCGATCAATGTGATTATCAAGGGTAAGTATATATTTATTAATTTAAGCATGCAGGTATGCATTTCAGCGTAAAGACAATTAATGTAACAGTCTTTCTGGTACTGAGGTGAATTCTTTCTGGTACTGAGATGAGCTCTGTCAGATATAGAGGTAAGTTCTGTCAGATAGAGAGGTAAGTTCTGTCAGGTACCTATGTAAATTCTCTCAGATACATGAGGGGTTACAGTTGATAATTACAGATGTGACGGTAGAGGCTACAGATGGTGAAGGATTTCAGAACAACCCAAAATAAAAGGAGTGACCTGCACAGACACTGAACTGTAAGTATTATATTTCCAATCTTTATATACCCTCTTAGGCTGAACTGAAAACTACAGAAAATATTAATTGATCATTAGTTGATACATAGCAAGACCTATAAAAGTGATTAAAAGTATTTTACGATTCCTTGAGAAAGATACACTATATACAAGTTGTGGTTTCTAAAAATATGTCGACTGCTCTAATGATATATGCTCCTCTGTCTTTTCTAATTTTATTCAAATTTGAAAATTTGCCGATAACTGTTTAAAAGTAATCAGTATATTTAAATATGTAATGATTTATACTCTTTCTATCTAAATGATATTTATCCACTAGGAAATATTTTTTTAAAAGAGTCATCTATAGAGACAAGAAGTTCAGGTTTTTGACGAGTCATTGACACCATCTTGTTGTATTTCCATAAACGTTGTAAAAAATACTTTTGTTAATCTGTGAATGAAATTTTTATTCAAAACTCTAGAAATGCTTAATTAGTTAGAATATTATATACATATCAAAAATTCAATTATATATAGCTTATTTACGACATTGAACCGACATTTTATAATGGCTAATGAATATTATTCATTATTTTTGGAAATAATGTAAACAATGCCATCTATTAAAATGTTCGTTTCAACTTCTGTTAACTAATAAAACCCAATGTAGGTGGGGAGCGAAACGCCAGTACAGCTCAGAGGTTCATTCCTATCTTGGTTACATAAGTGTACTGGAAGCAAAAAGAAAATCCTTTAAAGAAAACTCAATGTCTACAAACACTAAACTATCAAGTCAAACTTGGTATAGATTTTCAAACTTGAATATGGAGGAATTAAATATTCTAGTTCACATAATTAACACAATGCTAAACACAGTTGTACAAAATCACACAAGTTCTCTCCGAAAACCCTCTGCACTACTATAATTTCATCTAATATTTACCTCAGTAAAAAGATTAGGGACCGTAACCCAAATGTGTGTTATAATGTTTTAGGTACTGGTGCATGACGTCATATAATTTGAATCAATCTGCGACTCAAGGTGTCACGTGATTATGACGAGTGAAAAAGCACGTTTGAAACACGAAAAAAAAACTCACTTAAAAACATGGTTCCATAAACAACTTATTTTATTTAAAAATAGAGTGATTTAGCCAATTTATTTGTCTATTCACCCAAAACTATTAATACAAACGCACCCAAAATGAGGGCAATTTATAATTCTCATCGGATGAGAGGAATATACATGATATGAAAGACAATTTCAACATAAATATTTCAATATATATTATTCACAAATATGGAATAAAATTATTTCTTTCTTAAATTAATTCTCTTTGTGAAGTCTGTTTGATGATTAATAGTGTTTTTGTAATAGGCTTACGAATTAGAGGCTTCTGATTTCAGTAGGCAGTTCAGTTTCTAATTGTAGTCACCAAGATAGGCTTTGGCTCATCTTGGGTTGGGATTGTGACCTTTTAATTTCTTTTCTTTTATTGTTACATCTTAGAAAATGAAATGTTTAAGGAGTTACTATTATGTAGTCATTTCTCGTCATTATAACACCTTTTTATAAAAAAACCAGGATGTATTAAATGCAGGGTATGACTGTTTAAAATAGGAATTTTTCACAAGGTGATGCCCGACCGCATGTATTTCACCAGAGGTCTAGATTTCTGGTTTCTAGGTAAATTGCTCGAAAATAATTGCTCGAAAACAAATGGTCGAAAAACAATTGCTCGAATGAACAATTGCTCGAACGAACAATAGGACGAATGAACAATTTCTCGAATGAACAATTGCTCGAATAAACAATTGCTCGAATGAACAATTGCTCGAATGAACAATTGCTCGAACGAACAATAGGACGAATGAACAATTTCTCGAATGAACAATTGCTCGAATGAACAATTGCTCGAATGAACAATTGGACGAATGATAAAATTGCTCGAATGAACAATTGCTCGAATTATTAAGCTACAAACAGTTTTCGAATTTATATAAGTCAGTTATTCTTGAAGTGGAGGTGCACCTAATCATCTTTGTTTCTTTTTAGTAATTGATAATAACTGTTTCAATGTTTTCAGAGTTTTTTACTATTAATCATTGGTATAACTGATTTTAAATCCTACTCTTTGTTTTTTTCTTATTTTTTTCATAGAGACCGTTTTTGTCATCTCGTTCGTAACATGTGAATGCTCGAAACAGAAGTGGTACTTTTCATGATATTTTTATCATTAAACCCAATTAATTTCAACTCTTTCGATTATTGATCTTAAAAAAATCATTATAAAACGAGACCGAATTTTCCTAGAACCATTGGGAGTATATTACCTAAATATATTTGGGAGTATATTACCCAAATATTACTTGACATATTTACAAATCAGTCGTTAAATTTTACTAAAATAAATTTAGCACAACCTGTAGCTGTTCTTCGTGCCACTTGTTTATTTTATATTTTCCCTACTCTACCTAATCTCACTATCTTGTTGTATCTCCCTCTTCTGCCACTTTCGAGCAATTAATCATTCGAGCAAATACTCATTCGAGCAATTGTTCATTCGTGCAATTGTTCGTTCGAGCAATTGTTTTTTGAGCAATTGTTTACGAGCAATTGTTAACGAGCAATTGTCTTTAGAGCAATTGTTTTCGAGCAATTATCTTTGGAGCAATTGTTTTCGAGCAATTGTCTTTGGAGCAATTGTTTTCGAGCAATTGTCTTTCGAGCAATTGTTTTCGAGCAATTTACCGGCTACCAGATTTCTGCATGATAATGAAATGTTATAAAACTAAATAAAAACAAAATATGTTGCTTTATTTCCATTGATTTTGCTTAAATAGGTCTTCAACTATTAAAATTTTGAATTTCCAGCCATTCGAGTCAAGATTCAATAGTAAAAAGTTATATCCGGAAGAAGCATCTCAAGCACTCTGGTCGTTCCAGTGTTAACGTATTTTGTGACGAACAGACCAACTGACACTGCCTCTTTTATAATAATATGTAGATTATCATTCATAGGTATCTTCTTGGTGATATGAGTTTGATTTACATCAAATTTATGAAGCAACTATTTATAGAATATCTGTTTGGTCACAATAAAGGTCTGTTTAGCGTATTTTGAGACGGACGGCATGTTTTACAATTTTATATAGATTATCATTCATAAATACCTTCTTGGTGACATTGCAGTAAAACTCCTGAGTTATGAAGAATTGGTTGCTTCTTAACTCAAACCCAATTCACTATATGGTGTTCTATGATTAAGATCATAGAAAATTAGTTATTGAGGGATAACTATACCGACATTTTTGCTGTACACCATTTCCTATAATTCAAACATAGAAAACTGTTCATAACTCAGGTGCATTTTATAATTCTGGCCTATCATAAATCGAGTACTTCATAATTCAGAATTTCATAAGTCAGGAGTTTCACTGTACTTCGATTTCCATCACATTTATGAGGCGATACTAATAAAGGGTTTCGTTTATTTCTACTACTCTTGAGTTGAATTATAAAGAAATACATAATTGATTATTTTAAATATGAATAAAAAGATGACTGTGCCACTTGGTACTATTTTTTCTTCAAATCTTGTGCTACACAATATACCACTGAGATGCTTTTAGCCTCTTTATTTTTATATCATTGCATTAAAAAGAAGATATATATGTTTCTTGTTTATTGATCTCTTCATGTTACAGCACAGTTTGAGATTTGATTAAAAAAACACTAATGCTTCCGTCAAAACGTGACCCGAATTTGCATTTGAAAATAGTTTTCTATTTCATACAATGAGCAAACTCAGTTCTGCAGAATAGAACGACTTCATCAGAAAAAAAAATCTTTGTGTCACGTTGTTAAATTGTCAGATTTTACTATCGAACGATTATTGTCAGAAAAAGATAATAGATCTAATCAATAATTATTAAATATGAATTCGTTCACCAGCTATGCTATTAGTTTCTTCTTCATTTATTTATATAAGCTTTTATGTATAAGCTAGCATAGTCAATTTACTCAGGTTACTTTACTTAGGCAATATTAATCATACTATTCACTCTGAACATGAATGAAAAGAGTCTTTGTGTATTTGCATACGCTGGTGAATTAAAGTTAGTCAGGTACTGATACGAATTATGTGAGGTACTGATGTGAATTCTGTCAGATACTGAGGTGAATTATGTGAGGTACTGGGGTGAATTCTATTAGGTACTGATGTGAATTCTGTCAGATACTGAGGTGAATTATGTGAGGTACTGGGGTGAATTCTATTAGGTACTGAGGTGAATTCTGTCAGGTACTGAGGTGAATTCTGTTTGGTACTGAGGTGAATTCTGTCAGGTACTGAGGTGAATTCTGTCAGATACTGAGGTGAATTATGTGAGGTACTGGGGTGAATTCTATTAGGTACTGAGGTGAATTCTGTCAGGTACTGAGGTGAATTCTGTTTGGTACTGAGGTGAATTCTGTCAGGTACTGAGGTGAATTCTGTCTGGTACTGAGCTGAATTCTGTCAGGTACTGAGGTGAATTCTGTCAGGTACTGAGGTGAATTCTGACAGGTACTGAGGTGAATTCTGTCAGGTACTGAGGTGAATTCTGTCAGGTACTGAGGTGAATTCTGCCTGGTACTGAAGTGAAATCTGTCAGGTCTTGATGTGAACTCTGACAGGTACTGAAGTGAATTCTGACAGGTACTGAGGTTAATTCTGTCAGGTCTTGATGTGAACTCTGACAGGTACTGAGAGGAATTCATTCAAGTTCTAATGTGAATTTTGTCAAGTATTAGGTCCTATTGTGATAGTTTTTGTCGTACCACAGATGTGTAGGTGTGATTCAATACATTAATGATTTCACGAATATTATAGATGAAGTATGAATATGCATAATTTACTTTATTGGTGATCTTTTATTATATTGTAATTATAAACAATAATACAAATGACTACAGCAATATTAGTGCCGGGAATAACTAGCCCAATTCATGTATTGAACTTGCCAATTACATTCTTAGTTGGCTGCTTAGCAACCTGTGTGAAGCATCCAGGATGTGGTGGAATCATTCAGCATCCTCGGAACGTGAGTTTTAAGATTTTAATGTAGGAATTGCTCCGGATAAGGACTATTTTCCACCGTACTTTCCCCGCCTATTGTTTTTAATATAAACCTTGGAAGACAATTTAATATTAAGAATTTTCAATTCGTTTTTTTGAAAAAAAAATAGTTTTGACCAATAAATCTATTGCCGTGAAATTGTAAATCAAAGTCTGCCGTTGCAACTAGCCAATTTTTTGGATTTTTTTTAACTTAGTTGGATGGAAATTGGTCACTAACCAACTCCTTGAACCGAACCCGTTTTGTAGTTACTCTTTCTATAATTAGTTTTCATTGGAGACTTTTCGAAAAAATGTACGACTTTATATCTAAATCGTCCTCAAATCTGACTACTTGAAAGTCTCGATTTAAGGATTTCTACACTCTAACTTATGTATTTTCATGAAAATGGATAATCCATTGTAAGTTCTTTGAGGAATAATTATTAAATAAGCATAATAGAAAAAAAGACATTATAAAAAAGCCAATATTAAGTGCAATAAAAAATATATAGTAGGATTATTAATTTATATTAATTCTCAAATTAATAAACTAAAATTAAATATATACTTCTGAAAAAGTATATATTTGAACTAGAAGTAAATAGATGAACATTTTCAATAATAACTGACAAAGAAAATAATAAATTTGCGATATGTATATCTTTAGGGCAGAAATAAACTGAATTAATTGTAGCTTTTTAGACTGAATTGCTACATTTTGCAATCCATTAGAATTGCCATAATGTTTTGAACTTTGTATCATATCTTAATTCTATGCAAATTTGCGAATGTACAGTCTTAAAATATAAACGACCAATATCGGCAATGTGTCTTTTATTGATAAATGGTTTGTTTTATCGAATTTATAATTTAATAGCCCAAAATACAATTATTTTATTCGGCGGGGAAAAGTCCGGCGGGGAATAGTCCTGGCGGGGAAAAGTCCTGGCGGGGAAAAGTCCGGCGGAGAATGATCCAGCGGGGAAAAGTCCTAGTGCCGAATTGCTCATGTCGTTCGAATCAATTAATATCCGTATTTCACTAAACTCATAGTGACGCTATTCCATGTTACTCCAGTTATTCCATTCCAATTCATCCTAATAATACCCGTGTTTTGTTCATTAATTTATTTTTGTTCACTTCTTAACAATGATAGAAATTTTTATATGTATTATGGCAAGATGATCACAAATATGGACTACCAAATACATTGAGGTAAATGAATTTGCTAATGATATACAACCTGAAATACCTTCAAATTGTGCCTATGTTTTAGATGGAGACTCATTGATACATCGAATCTCATGGCAGAAGGGTCTCAGCTTTGAATCATAATAGAAATCAGGAAAAAGGCGGTGCTGAATGATATTAAGAAAGAAGATTTTGCAATGACTTGAAGACACTTCAGGCAACGGATGACGCAGATTTGCTGATTGTATTAACAACTCTAAAAACATCTGAAACTCACAACACTGTGGTTATTGAGAGGATACTGCTCTGTTAGTGTTACTGATCCATCACATGAATGTCACTTCTCCAGGTCTACATGACATCACTTTATTATCGGACATAATTGATTTGTGTGAGATATGTAACACCTAACGTGTAATCGGAAACTTAGACTAAACATTGCCAAAATGATATTGCCAATACATGCACTCTTAGGATGCGATACAACCTATAGGCTACATTCCATTGAGAAGGAAGCAGCACTGAAAAAGTGATGAACTTATCCTAATTTTCAAAAAGATATGATGCTTTTTCTCAACAGTATACCTAAATAAGATGATATATCCCATGCTGGTGAGAGATTACTTTTTAGTATTACACAGAGGAGCAAAATCATCGAATCTCGATCTCCATCAATTATGGAGTTATAATAATAAAGTGTGTACTGGGAATGTACCTCTCCAGCCCAACATTCCATTCGCTGAGAGTTTTCCATCAGGATCAAGAATGGAAAGGGAATGATTTTAATTCTCTTGAATTTGGGTGGTGAATTGAAAATGTAAGGCTGATGCCAATTTACAGTTTCAAACCCCTTGCTCCATATTTTCTCTTGAAAATGATCAGATGCAACTGTAAAGAGGATTGTAGTACCAAAAGTTGTACCTGCTTCAGATATTCCTTGCGATGCTCCAATATTTGTGGTCAATGCAGAGGAGTATCTTGCCATAGTTGTATGGAATATGATTTAAATGATAGTACTGTGTAGACTTATAAGTAAAATATAAATAAAATGCGTTTCATTAGCTGTAAATCGCCATTAGCAAAGCAATAACATTTTCAACAAGAGAGGTGCTTAAAATAACTCTACGAGTATTGAAACACTGTTTTTAAACATTTAAAAATGATTTTTTTTCAATAACTTCGAAATCCAATGTCTTTTGTGGCAAACTTTTTTTTGTGATGTAACAACACCTATAAAGTAACATATGTAGAAATTAGGTTTCTAATATTTGTTTTCCTATTTATCTCTAGTTTGACCGGACTATTATAATTTATTCAATACTATATAAATATTTAAAAACGATGCTTGTAATTGGGATAGATTATCAACAGGATAATTGTGACCACGGTACTGTGGAAAATATATTGAAATGATTTAGCTACTTTAGTTTAACAGGAAAGTGCACTTATTACGGATTAAACACTGATATTGATAAATCGTATATAAGTGTATTCTGAAAAAAAAATTTAAAACCTTACTGTTCTCCTTTGCTTCAGGATTTCAAATGTCAGCTCGTAGTCGATGAAAGTGAGCCAGGAGCAGAGATGACTCCAGTAAATTCTGCATACAGATTCACCAACTACGGAGGTGAAACTTTCGTAGATCTTGGCTTTCGGGGACCTACGGGATGGGAGTAAGTTTTTCCTGATAACAAAATTATTGTAAATGATCTTGAGGACCTATCACAAAATAGGAGAAGGGAGGTCAGACTAATTGTTGGACATTCACAAGCCACCATCTTCCATAGAAAGTATATAGTGTGGCGTCAATCAGTTTATTTTGAATGTTACTGTCATACATGTTGCCAGTAGCTAATTGCCATTAGAGTTATTATTTTCTCTTCAATAACTTTACATAGTTTCAAGCCGTGATTCAAATTTCATTCTGCACTTTCAGAGTTTCCCGAGACAAATGTGTGGCGGTTGGTGCACGTCTCATTGACTATCCCTCCACTATGAAGGTAAATATCTTAACTAATAAATGTCTATTGTGAATATTTTGCTTAGAGCTCATTAAAATAATTCAAATTATAATATTCCTAGTTTTCGTTACTACATCTGAAAGTAACTAGAAATATTTCATAGATGTGGAATAGAATCATTTTTATCATAATTTATATCTCTGCTATAAGTATAAAGGTAAAATTTATATTTCTACTATAAAAGAAAGGTAGACTATGACGTCGAATTTTTTGGGAGTGAGAAAATTATCTGAAGAATAATTCATTTATATTGTGAGTTTTGTTTCGTTTCCATTAGTTTATTGTAATCTTTAGCACACATATACAGGGGTTGAACAAAATGATTGAAACACTACAATTTTTAGTACTTTTTCTTAAAAATCCGGTTTTATCCAATATTTTCGTTCGAGTTGGTAAAAAGTTTTGAAATGTCCTTTCTCCAAATTTTATGTAGTCCATTCCAGATTTATTTGATATTTAGGTAAAATGCATGAACAAACTAATTAAAAAAAATGAAAGACTTCCAACTATCGTAGCAATTACAGTCAGCCTTCCAAGCTCTCTTTTAGATATCGGCAATCATTAAACAGAATTTTGAGCAAAACCTAGAGAAATAATGCAACGAAGATATGTTCAAATATAAATCAGAATCTAAGCAATCCAGTTTATACGAAAACCGTTCTACGTGAGATCCACGAAACAGGATACCATTGAAGAGCTGCTATCAGCAGGAAACCTCTACTTTCTTCCCCAAACGTTAAGAGGCGGATGACCAGGACCACAATAAATGTTTGATTACCAAAAGCTTCGTAGAAAGAAATTTAATCGAACGAAATTTAATCGTTGACGAATTTTCATAAAGTGAATATTAACACACTTTGATACATGTGTATCAGGGTGTATCGTCCCCCCCCAACCCACCTGCAATGTCATTAAAAATCAGTAAGTGTGCAGTAATGCTAACTAGTCGATACAATAAACTACATAATGGCCATTTATGTTATTAGTTTCAAAATAATCTTCATTTATATTTGTTTAAATTCTTTTTTATATTAAATAGAATTCATTTATGTAAATATCCCCTTTACGAAAACTCTCGACGAAACGTATTGTCAACGTAACGTCCTGTCGACGAAATAGCTGTCGACAAAACGTCTGCACACTAAAAATTTACGTGTGAAGTCAACCCAAAGAAACTTCCAACCTGGACTGTCTTCTTCCCACGCTGAGGCACGGAGATACAGCAATGGCTTGGTCAGCCATATTGTGGAGTTGTCTTGGTCCAATTGTTCCGATGGAAGAAGTCAAGAAGTTTTATTATTGAAGCTGCATTGAAAGCTGCAGGGGTCCAACTCATAATACATACATTTCTCTAAATGTAGCAAGTGTTACAACTATTTTCCTCAATTCCCGTATAGGTATAGAGTAGAAAAGAAGTTGCAGTTGTTGATTACAGATAGTACGGTAGAAGTTACAGATGGTGAAGGGTTTCAGAACAGCCCAAGATACACTTGTAAGGAATGACCTGAACTGAAACAGAACTCTAAGTATACAATTTCCAGTTTTCTATACTTTAACCTCTTATCGGCAGATCCGGAAGCCACATATAATGTTAATTGGTTATTAGTTTATACATAGCTAGATCTATTGATTGAGTATTTTACAACTCCGTGAGAAAGATTCACTCATCCTATTTTTGAATGCTGTGGTTTCTAAATTATGTCAACGACTTTAGTACTACAGGATCTCCTCACATCAATTTTTTCTTTCAGATGAGAGCAATGTTGATGATAAGAACTGAAGATTATTTCTTCTTTGATCTTGTCAGACAGAGTGACGGATCACACAAGAATTCTGCCGGGGAAATTGCGGATGAGAATTTGATTAATTGGTACCCTGACCAACCACAAGCAGGACATAACTGTGTTGGTGCGGGATATCCTCGTACCCTACAGTATTGGGATTACTTATGTCATGAAATCGAATCATCTGGTTATAATATATTTTGTACAGTTTAAAATGTAAATTTACATATTTTCGATTATTTGTCATGGTTCTTTCTTTCATTTCGCATCCAATTATCTTAATCAAATAAGACGACGATGAAACGAAAATACTTGAATTTCTTATTATTTCCAAGATTCTGTACAATCTACATATATGTATATTGATATCTCTCTCTTTTTTAAGTTATTGATCAATAATGAAACTATTAGGTTGTAAGTAAACTTTGTAAACATGAACACAAGCTATAGAAGAGAAATTTACACATGTGAAAGTAATTTACGAACAGACAGACAGAAAAAAAATGTTTATAATTAGATATATATGTATAGTAGACAAAAGCAAAAGCACTAAGAAAAGTTCGGCTTATTCTGTACGATATTGATCCTGGCTTTGACAATGTAGTACAACAATGGGCCGAGCTCAGACAATGTAGTACAACATTGTGCCGAGCTCAGACAATGTAGTACAACATTGTGCCAAGCTCAGACAATGTAGTACAACATTGGGCCAAGCTCAAACATTGTAGTACAACATTGGGCCAAGCTCGGTGAAAGCAGAAGAGCTGTCTTTTTTATAATCTGTCAAGTAATTGGTATATGAGAGAAATAACACATCACTTATTTTCTGAAGCTCTGCTTGTGATGTCACAGATTTATCACAATAAGTATTGTTTAAAAGTGTGTCACATGTAGAGAATCTAACGCATAAAAATATTCTAATTTTAGAAGGAAGAAAACTAAAAATATCAATTCAAAATGATATTAAATATTTATATAACATTTTAACAATCGCTGCAGTTTTATAAGAGATAAATCATTTGATCACAGGTTATCTAGCTATATCGATGATTGAGTACACAAAGATAATATTTACTGTAAGGTATTTCTCCGCAATGATTATCTCTTATATAATAAAATCATTTGGTTAGAGTTTTTATGTATCGATTGAATACACATGATAATTATAAGATATTTCTTTCACAATATTAATGAGTATTGATCTTAGATTGCCATAATAAATATATACTTAATATAATGTCATTTAATCATTGAACTAATTAAAGACTTTACAACGATTGTCCTATCTAACTGTCTACTACAAATTATATAACAATAAAAAATAAAAATGATCATGATCTTTTATTCCAAAATTACTATATGAATACTAACTAAAAAAATTAAAAAATTAGATAATCATCGATCTTTTGGTTTAGTATATACTGTATATTAAATTAAGAATTTAGCTTCATCACTAAACAAATAAATTTATTTTAAACTCAAAGCTAATAGCTCTATTTTGTCCACATATAGAAGGCATATTTAGAGGCAGTGTATCGAGGCAGTGTATTTAGAGGTAGTGTATCGAGAAAACCATCACTTATACTCCGCTAGAGAGTTACCCGTTAAAAATGACGGACTGTAATATTTGGTTATGTTTAAAATTAGTTGGATTTAGAAAAAGGCCTTGGGTTTTCTTGTTATCCAGATTTTTTTTCTGTTAAGATATTTCTAGTTTATTACCTGCTAAAAATTATGGTCTATAATTTTCTTAACTAATACGAATTTTTAAAATCTAATTTTAAACATATTTTAAGAAATTTTTTAAATATCTTCTAATTAAATTTTTCCATACTTTTTTGTCCCTGATTTTCTTGTAATCCTTGATTTTTTGTAATACGTATCCAATTAGATTTTAGTTTCTCGGATTTTAATAATCCCGATTTTTTTATTCCCATTTTTAGTATTTTCGAATTTTTTGGTAATCCCATTTTTTGTAACCCCTAATCCCAAATTTTTTCGTATCACGGAATTTCTTATCCAAATTTTTAGCATCACAGATATATCAGGGTTGATGTAACTATTTTTATGGTGTATTTTTCATTTAGATAAGAAAAAACTGTGTTACTGTGTAGGTAACTAAATTCTAAAGAAAATGAACCAAAGCCCATTTCTCAAGCTCAAAAATATTCGAAATATGTACTTTTTCAGGACTCGAGAAGCACTTCTAGATTGTTTTGAGCTCCAAATTTTTTAAAACGTTATCCAAACGATTACAATGCGTCATTTTATGCAAAGAGAAAGTGTATAGTGATATTTATAAAACTTCTAGGTTCTTATTGTATATATTTATATAGATATTACATATTTCATTAATTTGACTAATTGGTCTCCTTCTGGGAAATCTTACTAAATTTATGAAGTGAAGCACAAGAGAAACTATAGTCAAATTAGTCAAATTATAATATCAAGATATGGACTCGAAACTTTAAAAATATTTCATTAAATGGTACATGCAGTTCTGTAGATAGTAGTTTTTTGACTTCTTTAAAGTTCTGAAATGTTTTTTGAACTTTGGGACGTCACGCGTAGTTCACTTTCAAATAACATACTACATAAAGGATTTTTATTCTCTCTATTATATACCATCGTGTCATAAAGATGCTTTTATTTATTCTCATTATTTCATAACAGAGTTTGAGTTCATATTGAAAATCACTAAAGCTTCAGTCCAGCCTTGGCCCAAATATACAAGAGAAAACACTTTTTAATGCCGCACAAAGAACTAAGGGTTTTAGATAGATTGCTGCTATGCTGGAGCCAAATAAAATGAGAGACTAATTAAGTTTACAATTAAAATCTAAACCATGATTATACTTTTATAGACTGACTGATAATGACTACAGAAGCTACTGAAATATTGCGACTAATTACCGTAGACTTAATAAAAGTTCAACAGTTCAGGTTCATTCAATCATTTTATCCATTATTAAGTAGCTATCAACTTGAATACAATAGCTTATATATATAATTATATTGGGCTCTGTGATAGTCAATGAATTTTTCTAGCCCCAATATTTTATTTTCAGTGTCAATCATTCAAACAAATGGTAATGGAACTGTTAAGTATTTCACTTTTTGATTCACTCCATTATTTGATACAATCTATGTAATAATAGAATATTTTTATATTTCAGAATGACTATGGATTGCATACAAAATAATAGAACAATAGTATTTCCGTGTGTTTAGAAAAAATATACTTAATATAGTTTTATGAAGTTAAACATTTTTTGATAAAGCAATTAAAAAATTTAATTGACTTGTTATTCATAGTAAATTAGTGTAAAATAATTTATATTAACTTAATATAACTACCTTTAATTGATATTTTCTGTATATGAAAGAAAATAATTTCCATTTATAACTATCTATGTTAATTATCAGGAGAATATCGCTCGTGAAGGCGAAATAGAATAGATTAACTAAGGCTTTATATGCAAATTTCATGGTAAAACAATGTGCAAAAAGAGGCAAAAAACAATCATTCGTACTAAATTGATTTGCATACTTAAGCCAATCGCACGTTAACTGCTCATCATATTAAGAATCAAAGAATACCTATTCTCCTCAATGCATACAATATATCACATAGCAGACACATTAGAAGAGGTAAAATAGATCACTCGCTACCAGTAGCTCAGTGAATACACACCTCCTCCCTGCAAGCTTCAACTTACTTGATTATTAATAACCAACTAGTGTACTTGCCCGTTAAGAATAAATGAGTTTTAATTATTTGTATCTAGGTTCACTAAATTTAAATATCCACACTTCTGATCCGTGCCCTCAGATTTAGCCAAAGGTATATTGAATAATGACGATAGTCTATACTATTATATAAGAAGCCATGCCAGTCGGTCTGTTTGTCACAAAGTAAGAGAATTAGATAATGGAATTTAATTAAATAAAGTAAAAATTTTTCAATTTATTTGAAATAGTGAAGTCTAACTGTTGAATAAAATTTCAATATTATTAGTAAATTTCAACTAGAACGTCCTCATTGATAACTTATTATATATGAGACAAAATGAAATGTTATTATACAGGGTGGCGCAAAAAGATGGAAACCCATTTTCAAATTAGTTTATTTTACAAACTATCAAAGTTAAGATCTTTCTAAAAACATAGTTTCATTTATATAATTTTTCTGCATTTTTCATGAAAATCTGTTAAACGTGCGACTGAAATTAAACATCCTGCAGCGAGTTAAAAAAATATAAATAAAAAGGGCTTGCGCGAGGACGAAAAACGTAAAAAGACTTCAGAAAAGATATAATTTATTTCCATATGGTAGAAGTAGTTAAATTAAAAATAAATCTATTTATCATTTAATTTATCGACTCTTCAATTCATGCAAATACTTCTTCATTGCCAATCACGATGTCATCTCTAAAACAAACATTTTTTGTCGAAACTATCTAAAAAATGTAGACTGCGGTAAATACGTTCTATGAGTTCGAGCCTTACATGCTTCTTGAAGGGATGATACTTCACGTCGTGTTTAACAATTCAGTCAAATGTGTCTTTAGTGATGTATAATTCACTCCTTCTGATTGATATGTTTGAATTCTCAATAAATTGTTCATGAATAAGATTGATGTTTTCATGAGTTCGTTCTGTTCTCTAGCGACCTAATCGTTCTTTGTTCAAATTCAAAGTTGTTTCTCCAGTTTTGAACTTATTAATATAAGTCAACAAATGATACTAAGGGTAATAATTGTTTTTACTTGTTATAGAAAATAATATAATTAATGTTTTTACATCTATAAGAAATGCATTACACCTATTGTAATTTTTTTCGTATATTTCGTCCTTGCGGAAGCCATTTTTAATTACCTTTTTTGAATCCGTTGCAGGATGTTTAATTTTTGTCTTAACTTTAACAGATTTTCAGGATATGTGCAGAAAAAGTGAAGGAATAAAATAATGATAATAATTAAAACAATTTAAAAATTAGTTATCACAATTTATAATCTAGAAATTATTTTGTAGCTCTGTATGGATATTTGTAACACAGAGCTCCTGAAACTTAAATAGTTCTAAATTAAGTCAGTGGCTATAATTTTTAACCATTTTTCTAATATGGTTTATTTCATGGAATAATTATATACAAACAAACTGTCCCACATAAAGTGCAGATATTATTAACAGATTGATATACACTAGCGGACAAAAATGTGGGACTATTCAGTTTTTTACCATTTCTGCAATATTTTCCAATGGATTTAAATAATTTTTACACTCAATGTAGCCACTTATAGTGTTAATAATGATATAAAATTTCAGCTTAATACGTAGGATATTAAAAATCTTATGGTGGAGTCAATTTTTTTCTCAAAATCACAGTGCAAAAAGTGTGGGACAATGTGAACAAATATGTAAATAACTTCATATAGACAAAAAAATTCCTGACTAACATTAATATTTAGTGAAAAGGCCTTTGTTATCGATGACTGCAGCACACTTTCTACCACAGGATTGAATGAGACGGCGGCAATCATCTCGTGACACTTTCGCCCACTCTTCTTTGAGTTTGAGCCAAAGATCTTCAGTGTTGTTGGGATTTCTGGCACTCACATTCTTCCCCAAAGTGGACCACAGGTTTTCTATTGGATTTAGGTCCGGACTTTGCAGGGGCCAATCCATTACAGCCACATTTTGCTCCTGAAGAAACTCCATCACGTGTTTAGCTTTGTGGCAGGGGGCGTTATCCTGCATGAAAATGGGCGATTCGCAGGCAGAACGTCTAAGTATTGGGATGACATGATCTTGTAACAAGTTCTTGTAGATGGTTCCATTAACTCTGGTGTTTAGACGGACGAGATCAGTCGTCCCTTCCAATGAAATCATGCCGAACACCATTACGCTGCCCCCACCAAACTAGACTGCTTCCTTGATGCACTTTTTATCGAATCTTTCGTGACAAAATCTTACATATTTTTTCCCGTCAGATCCAAATAGATTGAACTTACTTTCATCGGAAAAAAATACATTTTGCCACTGATGGTCGGTCCAGAGTACATGATCTTCGGCGAAGCTCAATCGAAGTTTCTTGTTTTTGAGGCTAATCAAAGGCTTCTTCGCGGGTACCTTGCAAAGAGGCCAATTTCACCGAGGCGTCTAGACACGGTTCTACTAGAAACATTGACAACGTAGGAGGTACTCATTTCACGGGAAATACCTGCTGCCGTCTGAAACCTATCCTTCAGTGCCATTTTCCTCATGATCCTATCGTCTCTAGGATTAATGTTTCGCGGTCTACCCTTCTTCTTCGGTGGTGAAACTTTCCCAGTCTCCTTGTAGTCCTTTATTATTTTTCCCACAACACTTTCGGACAACTGCAAGTCCTCGGCTATCTTCCGGACTGAATTTTTATCTTCATAAAGTTGTACAATTCTTCTTTTCATGGAGGCGGTCATTTTCGGTGCCATTGCTATGATGTAACCGGCTAAAATGTTAACAAAGTGGTGCAATCGACTTATTCTTCATTGCCATAGTGAGAAATGTGGATAAACTGACTTTTATATCATTATAAACACTATAAGTGGCTACATTGAGTGTAAAAATTATTTGAAACCATTGGAAAATATTGCAGAAATGGTAAAAAAACTGAATTGTCCCACATTTTTGTTCGCTAGTGCAATTGTTCTGAATAGCAGACTCAAATTACTCATTAAATTATTCATTGAAATGCAGTTGCTCCCAATCTGGGTTGATGGATTGATAAATCAGGGTAATGATACAGATTGCTGATAGTTCCAAGAAGACAAAACGCACTTTATATTCATAGAAAATCATACTTACCAATAGATAACTACATCCTGTTCAATAACTGCAGCATCGACATATCTCAGATTGCAAGTTATATTGAATAGCCGATGAGCTTCAGTATTTATGATTTTTATAGTGCATTTACTATTTTTCTAAATAGGTATTTTGTGCTATATGGTAATATTTTCAGGCGAGATTGGTAATTCCTGAACAAGTTGGTGTACGTATTTTGATTCATGGATATATCGAAATTAATGGACGATCTAGTCATAAAAGCGAAATCTATTCTTTCACAGTTAAATCTATTCATTGAAAGCTATATCAATTCACAAGAAACTACATCTTATCGTATGAAAAATGTCTATTCATTCAAAACTATTTCTATTCGTTCAAAACTGTACAGATATATTGAAAACGATATCTGTTCATTTAAAACAATACCTATTCATTTAGAATTATATTTATTATTTTAAAACAATAGGAAACAATTTAAAACCGTAGGAAACGATATTGATTCATTGAAAACTATATCTATGAAGAGGATTTTTTTTTTATGAGAAAAAAGTTATTCTAGTTCAAGTAAATAAAATTCCAATCTCAACAGACAAATTAGTCATTATTTTCAGACTAAATACCCTGTTTATATTTTATTTATTTTTACATAACACAATTTAAAAAAAATCCAAGTGCTCTCTGGTCGTGAATATGTCAAGAATATATTTTTTTAAAGCCCCCCTGCCAGAAGAAGCAATAATGTGTGCTAAAAAGTGACTTACGATTATGAGAATACGAAGACAAAGACTCTCCAATTACTTCTATTATTTGATGTCCTTTGTATTTATGTATTTATTCAGTTAAAACAATATTTATCCATGGGAAACGATATTGATTCATTGAATACTAAGTCTATTGGAATTGAACTTAATCAATTCACTGAAAGCTACATATATCTATGCATATATATGGTGTCGGATATATTTTTATAAAAAAAGTTTTCTAGTTCAAGTGAATTATAGACCATTATTTTCCGACTAATTACCGTGTTTATATTATATTTTTTACATTACATAATCTTTAAAAAATAATTCCAATAGTTTTCTTGTCGTCTGCTAATATGTCTTTCTTTATGTTAAAGTGTTCTAGAAAGTGACTTTTGAATATCAGAATACAACAATCCGAAGACAAAGAATCTCCAAAAACTTCTATTCTTTGATGTCCATTGTATCCTTTTTTCATCTTTCATGCATTTTGACTCTTCTTTATTTCGGAATGTGAAATGAAACCTGTCTGAGCGGTTGAGATGCAAAGGTCTGTACAGTCTCTGGTAATAGAAAGAAACAGTACCTCATTTAGATCATGCTCCTTCCTATGAATGACGTGGTTAAGGAATAATTTTGAAATGACAGAATTCTCCAATTATTCTATTCTCTCTACCAGTCCTTGTATGACTTTTGTACAGCCGCAGATTTATTATTAGTGCATTAGCTCTGTGTGCTGGGAGTTTGGTATTAGATTGAATTAAATGTATTTTCGTATAGTAGGATTTTTTCCTTACACATAGGTATTCCTTATATTTAGTTATACCCAATAAGTATTAATTAATCTTTTTGAAAAACCAGTCATCAGTTCATCGTGGAGAAATATTACTAATAGAAATTCATAAATAAAGTTAATACACAGCAATGGCAATAGAAGCAATCACCGTCAATGCCATCAGTGCAACATATCCTACTCTTTACGTTCTTTCTTTCCCGATTCAAATCCTACTCCAGTGCTTGATAGCTTGCAACAGGCACTCGGGATGTGGAGGAGTGATCAAATACCCAGCAAATGTGAGTGAAGGGAAATGTAACTATAGTGAAAAAGTGTGTAAAATTAAACGATTGATCACTGTCTCTTGAACGATCCCTAGGATGGAAAAATTTGACATTATCGTGTTTGTATCAAAAATCGTTTTATAATTTGATGGTATCGTATTTGTATTAAAATTAGTTTTATAATTTGAATTGCCTCTTCTATTTTGACGAAAGATTTTTGAAAGATATGGAAGCTATTGGAAATAGTGGTCACGGTCCAATTTGTGGAAACTTCGATAGAAAAAATAATTTCATTTCTTAAGAGAAAGTTCTCAAAAGTATTTAAGAGTTTTTGACTCCGAACGTCTTAACCGCTGCCTCGAACCTGCTCCTATGTTTAGTTGGGCATGGTTTCAATAGTTTTGAAACTATTAAATATAAATTATTAGTTAAAATTTACTTTTTCTTAGTACTATACTACATCAATGAATTCATCTTTTTATAGTATTTTATATTTTACTGATGGAGACCTCTAATTCAACCTACTTCAGAATTTCAAGTGCGAATTTATAGTTGATCCTGATGAACCAGGAGCAACATCAACCAGTGAAAAAGCGGCTTACAGATCAGTGAACTACGGTTCCCAAAAACTTTTCGGAATAACTTCGGATCCTTCGGAAGTATCATCAGAGTAAGTGAATCATATGTTGGAATCAGAAAATAAGATTTTTTCTATCAACACAGAATAAGACTGATGCAGGTTTTATTTTAGTTATTATACTAATATGAATAATTTGAATGATATATTGTATGATAACAATTAGTTACGAAATTAATTGTTCTTGATACTTCACAGTATCGCTCAACAAAAATGCACATCACTGAATGGAAATCTACCGAAGTACGCATCTACTTTGAAGGTAAGTTAACTAATTTCATTGAGAATTACCATTCGCTGTAAGGATATTTCCTAAACCAATTAATTGAGATTTCCATAAAACGAATTGATCATCTGGGTCTAAGTCAAAATTCGAATAATACAATATATATACTTTTTAATGAAAAGGAAAATCTGATTCAGGCTAATGCAAAATGTGTATTTTATGTTACTTCCTTAATAGATGAGAGCCACTTTGACGATGAGAAGTCAGAGCTACTTCTTTGTGGATCTCAAATGGTCGACTGATGACACAACACTCATAGACTCAGAAGGAGTGGCAGCAGATATGACTAAAATCACCTGGAATGGATCCAATCCTAATAAGGGCAACGATAAGTGTATTGGAACGGGTTACGATGTGATCAAATATTTCGATTTTCTATGTTCTAGAAAAGGTAGTTCTTCATACCAAATACTATGTGCTTACTAATATTTTTGATGTAATAAATATTATTTACACTGGGGAGAACATGATGCAAGAAAAATTGTATTATATTAGCACGTTTTTGACTTCTTCACATGCACCATATATATATCGGTATTACTCAATATAAGATGAAAAATTCGTTTTCTTTCGCATGTGCATTCATAACCTCCTCTCTTCTCAACTGTTCTTCTACCAACCCTATCGCCTTCTCATTCTGCCTCAGATAATTTGAACCGTCAACCGCTATCCTAATCACCACCACTGGTGGCGTTGGCTTCTACGTTTCTGAAAACTATTGAGAAAATATAAAATCAAAGGAGAGATAATAGATACTGGAAAAAATGAATCGATAGTGCTTGAATAATTATATATAATTAAACAATTAAATTTTCTTAAAATACTTGAATATCTTAATGCTGTACTTAAAAACCCTTTTGATTTTCATTACTACCACATAATTATTTAATAACTATTATTCATAATAAGTCAACAACTATTATTAATAATTTGTCAACAACTATTATTAATAATTAGTCAATAACTATTAAATGTGAAAGCATAAGTTTTGTATCTATTCACTATGTAGTTAATTTTATACATCAATAAAGAGTAATTGCATGAATAGATGGATTGAATTTTGACAGGTACGTACTTTAAATCAGTCTCATGGTGTCATGAATTTAGGTGTCGGCATTAATAATTTATCAATACGTATTTAATTTTCACAAAAGATAAATATGTATCCTTACACACAATATTCTATAATCAGTTTTGTTCTCATATCTCATTTAAAAGTCGAGAATTTAGGAATAAGAATGCAATTTAAATTGGTTATATTGTCTAGATTGTAGAATAACTCGAGATGATCCGTAGAAGTTGAATCGCGCTATTTCAGTTCAATTGTACGGACCAATCAGCATGCATGACGCGTCAACACTTTAGTCCCATTAGAGACGAGTACTTTTAATACACTCCCACTTGAACCAAAAATAGATGTAGTTAGTCAAACTTAATATTTTATTGAGGTTTGTGGTATCTCTTCGTGTATAACAGTAAGAGGTGGAGTACGTACCTACTTCTGCTTCAATCTGATCGGTTAATTTTTTAAAAGAATTAGTATAGTTACGAGAACTCAATTTGTATATTTTTAATTCAATAAAATTTTGTCGCAGAGCATGCAGGTGTTGCTTTCAATTTAAGAATTTAAGTTATTGGGCAAAAGCCTTCTTTTCTTCTTTGGATTTTGTAAGTCTGCATAGTTCACGGATCTAAGAGATTCTCAGGCCATTATTAGAACTTTTTTGTTAACTTTTATGTAAAACTTTTATGTAAAACATAATGAGTGCATGGGTGAATTATTATTTGAATTAATCATTTGATTATAATTAATAAACTTCAATTAATTATTCAAATTTAATTTAGTTTCATTTATCCTGAAATAACATCCAGAGAGAGGTAAGGCCTCAGAAAATCTGTTTGCTTCTAGTAAGCAACTACAAGAAATTTTACATTGATCTAAATTATACAATTGTCTATTTTTCTATTTAAAAAAAAATTGGATAGTAATATTACTTAATATAGTAAAAGTAATAACTTCATACATTAGCTACATTACCACCTCTTGTTTTGCGATGAATAAGTTCAGTATATTGATCATTATATGCTTCAGTTCGTAATATGGATACACAATGTGTGTTATGCATACTATTGTTTTTCCCGTTAAAAATAACGGATTTTCCTCATATTATGTTTCTGCTTGTTCCTCCTTAGTGAGTGAGTCTGTCCGTTACGCTTTCAATAATTAGAAATAAGAAAATTCGGTATGCATGATAACACAAACTAAACATCTTATTTTGTTCCTCATATTTTCATTGTGTGCCTCAATTTACTTATATCTAATTACTGATTAAAGGCGGGGAAAGCGTAGGTAAGTGAAGTTTAGGTGGGGGAAGTTTAGGTGGGGGAAGCTCAGGTTGGGGAAGGGAAGGTGGGGGAAGAGTAGATCGGGACGTGCATTTGGGGAGTGAAGATGGAATTAGTATAGGTGGGGAAAATGAATTTGGGAAAGTATAAATGGTGGAAGTGTAGGTGGTGGAAGTAAAGTTAGTGGTAGTGAAGATGGTGGGAGTGAAGGTGGGGGTAGTGTAGGTGAAGGAAGTGAAGGTGAAGGTAGTGAAGGTGGGGGAAATGTAAGTGAGGGAAGTGAAGGTGGGGGAAATGTAGGTGAGGGAAGTGAATTGCGGGGGTGGTAGGTGATGTGGAGGTACAATATAACTTAGTTTAGCAAAATGTTGTATTGTGATAATGCTCGTTAGTCAGTCTGTCGCTAAATACGTTAAACAGACACTCTATAAAGTGTTTATAAAGTTTTAGTAAATCAAATTATTGTCACCAGTAGAATATTCATTAGTGATAATCTGTATATTACTATATAAGAGACGGTGTCACTCTGTCTGTTCGTCACAAAACGGGTTAAATAGACATTATATCAATAACGCCTCATAAAGTTGGTGTACGTAATGTGACCAAGATAATTAAATACAAAGGATATTATTTTCAGATGCATTATACTAAACACTTGTGCTGTGTTTTATATGTCTTCTATCCAAAACAAAGGTTTTTTATTATCAGTTTTATCAAAACATTTTTGCTGATTCTCATCCTGTGGAACTTCAACGGGTTTTGCTAGTAATTTACATTGGTGTAACTAAAAATCCGTGTCTTGAGATTTAGTTATTTACTTATCAACGACTAATATATTACAATTTACCTTCATTCTTTGTATTCCTATTAATATCAATTCATTTTTTTTACATAGATTGATACATTTATAATTGAAGAAAAAAAAAAAAAAATATCATATCATATCAATATATTCCCGTGCGTATCTTAGCTACATTCTTCATTTTTTCTTATTTATTTACAGAAAGTGGGAAACGAAATATATATATTCACATTGGTCTTTATTATATAGAGAGAATACAATTTATTTTCCTTTTTTTAAATAAGTTTCAATTCCAAAAAATAAAAATATTAAATAAATTACATTAAATAAAAGATTTTCGGCCAACTGTTCATTGGGCCTAAAATTCTACAAATATACTTTCGGCCAATTGTCATTTTGGCAAATGTCTTCCAGCCAAATGTCCAACATCCAAGGGTACACGTAAAACTGCCAGGCGGAAAACTGCCATGCGGAAAACTGCCAGTCACTTATTGGCAATTTAATGACTTTAGTCAATAATAGCATTTAAATTCATAAAAAAAGCCATTTGTCCTTCTTTATGGAGTTGAGGGGACATTATTTTTACCGTAATAACTACATAGATATTGAATTACTTAATATTATAAGGAAAATAATATTTCAACAAATCTACTTAATTAAACACACAGTTAATGAAAGTTTGGTTCACATAAGGAACTTATAATTACTGTTTTTAACATATTTGCTAAGTCATGTACATTTTAAAAACCTATTTAGGCCAACAATATAGCTTTTGGTTATGAAACAAACGTTAAACCCCGTGTCTCGATACTTTGATTACCAGCTAGTTAGATATTCTCACAATAATATCACTGTAAATTAAACAATAAATTAAGTGAATGTTCAATCAACCTATATATGTATGTTCAATATTTATTACTTTTACATTTTTATTCTCCATGTCAATTACACAACACCTTCATTTTACAATTTTCATTTATATGTAAAAATTATTACTTAATATGCACTCCAATTCGATCGAGTGAAAATTATTGTCAGAGAATTAGGTAGATAATACCAGTTTAATAATCATAAATGTTTCGGGTTGCAAATTCTAAATATTTCACAAACATCGATCGAAGTTATTTTATAATAAGTAATAGCGAATATTAAACTTGAATACTTGTTCAAATCTCAAATTATAAACACAAAAAGAACTAATTTGACACTAAACCCTTTATGAACTGATAATGTAACATTGTGTAAACAAAGAAATTGTACTCTGCATCTAATACAATTATTTTTTTTCTTCTTTTAGTATTTTCTAAAAAAAGTTTTAGTTTCTAATTTCTATTATCGAATTTGATTTAGTTCTGTCATATTTTTATAATAATGTATTTAAAAAAATCTAATAAATTTGTCAACATTTAACTATTATTTTTGTTTTGTATACTAAAAAAAATGAATGTCCCCTTAACTCTTTAACGAAGGACAAACTGATTTTTCATAAATTCTAATGTTATTATTGACTAATCATTAAATAGTCAGTATTTAGTGACTGGCAGTTTTCCGCCTGGCAGTTTTCCGCTTCGGCAGTTTCCCGCCTGGCAGTTTTCCAGACACCACATCCAAGTGTCATTCGGCCAATTATTGTTCGCACATGAACTATTATAGGAACATTTAAAGATAACGGATCAGGAATAACCCAAGTAAAGAAAAAATATCTTCAGATCATCATTTCTAAAAAACATTTTAAATCATTTTGAAGAAATTCGTTAGATCACTGCTAAAAAACTCCTTTAGATTATTTCTAAGACAACTTAATATATTCCATTTTATTTTTATTCTTTATAACATAAGCTGATAAAGTCAATTTTGACAGAAACTGAGTTCAATTCTGTCAGATTCTGAGTTCAATTCTGTCAGATTCTGAGTTCAATTATGTCAGATTCTGAGTTCAATTCGGTCAGATTCTGAGTTCAATTCTGTCAGATTCTGAGTTCAATTATGTCAGATTCTGAGTTCAATTCTGTCAGATTCTGAGTTCAATTCTGTCAGATTCTGAGTTCAATTCTGTCAGATTCTGAGTTCAAGTCTGTCAAGTACTGAAATCAATTCTGTCAGGTACTGAGGTGAACTCTGTCAGGTACTGAGGTGAACTCTGTCAGGTACTGAGGACAATTCTTCAAGGTACAGAGGTGAACTCTGTCAGGTACTGATGTGAATTCTGTCAGGTACTGAGGTGAATTCTTTCAGGTACTGAGGTGATCTCTGTCAGGTATTGAGGTGAATTCCGTCAGGTACTGAGGTGAATTCTGTCAGGTACTGAGGTGATATCTGTCAGGTACTGAGGTGATCTCTGTCAGGTATTGAGCTGAATTCTGTCAGGTACTGAGGTGAACTCTGTCAGGTGCTGAAGACAATTCTTCAAGGTACTGAGGTGATCTCTGTCAGGTATTGAGCTGAATTCTGTCAGGTACTGAAGTGAACTCTGTCAGGTACTGAGGTGAATTCTTCAAGGTACAGAGGTGAATTCTGTCAGGTACTGATATGAATTCTGTCAGGTACTGAGGTGAATTCTTTCAGGTACTGAGGTGATCTCTGTCAGGTATTGAGGTGAATTCCGTCAGGTACTGAGGTGAATTCTGTCAGGTACTGAGGTGATCTCTGTCAGGTACTGAGGTGATCTCTGTCAGGTACTGAGGTGATCTCTGTCAGGTATTGAGCTGAATTCTGTCAGGTACTGAGGTGAACTCTGTCAGGTACTGAGGTGAATTCTGTCAGGTACTGAGGTGAATTCTGTCAAATACCGAGGTGAATTCTGTCAGGTACTGATGTTAACTCTGTCAGGTACTGATGTTAACTCTGTCAGGTACTGAGGTGAATTCTGTCAGGTATTGAGGTGAATTCTGTCAAATACCGAGGTGAATTCTGTCAGGTACTGAGGTGAATTCTGTCAAATACCGAGGTGAATTTTGTCAGGTACTGAGGTTAACTCTGTCAGGTACTGATGTTAATTCTGTCAGGTACTGAGGTGCAACCATGTCTCTAGCTCAAAACCTGTACGATCTGATACATTTTGCTGTCGAAAAAAAGAACTTTTCAGAATAGATAAATATCCTAAATTTTATGTAAATTTTTTGTGATAATAACACTTCTAGATTATTTTGAGCTCTACTATTTCAATTATTGAAGAGACTGTAAAGTGTCATTTTATGAAGATATGAAGATTTTTTTCTCATATTTCAGGGTGGCAGTCCCTTTAAGCAGGAGCATAGTGATGTTTATTTTATGTGCGACTTTTTTGTCCATATTTCATATATTTATTGAAATGAAACACCTACAAACTACTCCTTCAAAACTGCTTGTCCCAATCTGCACGTACGAAAGACAACGAATGGATGCATTTTAGTTCGTCTATATATTAGACTCTAATAATTCAGAGGATCTGTGGTTGAGTGCTTTCATTCCTTTTTAAACAAATTTATTCATTATATCTGTATTATAAGTCCGAATTTATAGTTCTAACGAGAGTAGTCGATATAGCACAAGAAAAATAGTTTGTATAGCTCTAACAGTTGAGTGTGTCCTAAAATTGATTCATTTCCTTTCTTTTCACTGCATTGTATTAATCTAAGGTAATTACTTCTCCCGAGTAATTATGCCATTCTTGTTTATTTGTAAATAGTTAATACTTACTTATCATTCATAAAACTTATGCAAAATCCAAAGAAGGTGCATTCGAATACAAAAAACTCTGAGTCTAACTGTGCTGAATATTTCCATATTTAACATGAAGTATAACAACATGAAATAAAACCAAACATAATTTACCCAATAATAATGTTGATAATGTCCAAGTCACAACAAATTAAGAAATTAGAAGATTTTTACTAACTATCATCCATGTTTCTGCTCTATAGCATCAAAGATTATTCTCCTGATTGATCACACGTGTCACAATAAATACATACCTTATATTCATTGTATATATTCTGTTTGTGAAATATAACAATTGTCCTTTGCTAAAATTTATGTCATTCATGAAAATAAAATAGAAGATAGATTATTATTTGAAACCCACGTGCAAATTATATTATAGAACATAATTTAGATAGACAGGAGTAATCATGCGAAATAAATTACATACATTTACTACTCATATGTTAACTACTTTCCATTCATCATCATATAGTGAATATTTTGTTATTAATCTTATCAGAGAAATTCTTTTCTCATCATGCATATAATTTGTCACGTGTCACACACGTTAAAAGGTGGAACGTATCACTCACGTTACATTGTGTAGAATAGTTCACTCGCTACCTGTCCCTCTGTGAGCTCACACCTCCACAAAAAAAGCTTCAACAACCTCAAGAATAAATAACCAATAAGTGAAGTGTTCACATTGAAGATAAACAGGCTTCTTTTCGAATAATTTTTTCTCTATAAATATTATAAATTAATTTAATTAATATAGGAAAATCATTTTTAGGATAATAGGTTAGGTACGAATTTGAAAAAAAAATCAAGACTATTTTTCGAAATCATCAATTGTTATTATCCGTTACAATGGATGTAACTTTCAATAGTGACGTCTTTCTATATCTATATCTGTAACGTCTTTCTTTAGCTGTAACTGGTACATCTTTCTATATATATCTGTAACTGTACGTCTTTCTATAGCTATAAATGTAACTTATTTCTTCAGCTGTAAATGTAACTTCTTTCTATAGATGTAACTGTAACTTCTTTTTTAGCTATACCTGTATCGTATTTCTATATCTACAAATGTAACGTCTTAATATAACTTTAGATGATATGTGGTTAACGTTTCCTGACGTTAACAATACATAGAGCTGCTGTTGAAAACTAATAACATGATTAACAATAGATTGTTATGAGATATTGTGTCAGCTGCTCTATATATCTAGACAAGCATTTCAAATCTATTTATCTTCTTATCTTGAAATAAACCTATGGTGGTCCACAGAAGATCAAATGAAGTCCTATTTAATCTTCTTTGGCTCCCCAATAACTTCCTCGTTGTTCAACTCTAACTGGGTGAGTTTACCGTAATTATTATAAAAATTGGTTATACACTATTGCATGTTCACAGAAAGGAACTATATCTCTTCACACTGTATCTATTAATAGGAAACTATTCCCGTTTAACTGAATAAAACTTCAATCTCATCATTGCAGTTCAAAAACTTTGATAGTCATTTTCAGATTAACTGCTCTCTACCTATCTAGAGAATAATGTGTTAAAGTGTGCTAGAAAGTGACTTACGATTATGAAAATGCAACAATCCGAAGACTATCCAAAACCCTCTTTTCTTTCATGCTCTTTGTTTATGTTCTTATCTTTTATACCCTTTGCATGTTTCCGATCTGGATGCATGCAATTTTCTCTTTCTTCCGGAATGTGTCCGAAGCCTGAGATCTGCCTGTGCGGTTGATAAATGAATAAAAGTTCTGCATAGCCTCTGGTATCAAAATGAAGCAGTACGTCATTCAGAATACTCTCTCATGAATGCGCTGTCAAGAAATAAATTCAAAGTGATGAAATTATCAAACTCTTCTCTGAGTGAGTTGTTAGAGCTGACAGAAAAGATTGCAGTCGTATCATGATTATTTCTTTTTTATTCAGTGTCAATGTGGGTTGAAACCTGAGTCGACACATAAGCTGAGGCGTGTGCGAATAATTTATATATAAATATATATAAATGCCTTTGTATTTTCACTTGCAAGAGTGAAAGAGTCGCAAAAATATATGATAGCTTATATTAAAACTCTATTGCCTAAATAAGTTTGGTGATCGAAACCAGTGGACCAGTCCTTGTATGGCTTTTGTACACCCACTTTTTATTATTAGTGTATTAGCTTTGTGTGCTGGAGGTGAGGTATTAAATTAAAATAAATGTAATTTCTTATAGTAGGACTTTTTACTTATTCTGTGATATTCATAAAATCTTAAGACTTTGTAATTTGTATTGAATTGAATTTGTCTTTTTGAATAACCAGTCTACCAATTCTTCAGTTTTTTGTGGAGAAATATTACTATTATAAATTCATAAATAGAGTTAATACACAGCAATGACAATAGAAGCTATCACCGTCAATGCCATCAGTGAAATATATCCTCCACTTTACGTTCTTTCGTTCCCGATCCAAATCCTACTCCAGTGCTTGATAGCTTGCAACAGGCACTCGGGATGTGGAGGAATAATCAAATACCCAGCCAATGTGAGTGAATGAAAAATGTAACTAATGCAATAGTGTGTAAGAATAAATTAAATGATTGGTCACTGTTTTCATCACGATCTCTAAGATGGAAATATATGACATTATCGTGTTCGTATATAAATTCATTTTAGAATTTGAATTAACTCTTACATTGTGAAGAACGAATTTCGTAAAAGATAGAAGCTAATTGAAATAGAAGCGATGATTCAATTAGTTTAAACATCGATAATAAAAGTCAATTCAATTTTTATGAGCAATATGGAAATAATAAAAGTCAGCAAAATGTATTTTGAAAAGTTTGGAAAGTCTATAATGAATTATGAATGCAATCGTTTAAAAACTATAAAGAAAAACTGCTTCAAAATATTTACTCTTTATTAGTACCTTATCAGTAAATATGCACATTTAATCGTATTTTCTTTATTGATAGTTATCTGTAATTTAATTTATTTCAGAATTTCAAGTGCGAATTTGTGGTTGATCCGGATGAACCAGGAGCAACACCAACCACTGAAAAAGCGGCTTACAGATCAGTGAACTACGGTTCCCAAAAACTTTTCGGAATAACTTCGGATCCTTCGGAAGTATCATCAGAGTAAGTGAATCATATGTTGGAATCAGGAAATAAGAATTTTATTATCAACACAGAATAAGACTGATGCAGGTTTTATTTTAGTTATTATACTAATATGAATAATTTGAATGATATATTGTATGATAACAATTAGTTACGAAATTTATTGTTCTTGATACTTCACAGTATCGCTCAACAAAAATGCACATCACTGAATGGAAATCTACCGAAGTACGCATCTACTTTGAAGGTAAGTTAACTAATTTCATTGAGAATTACCATTCGCTGTAAGAATATTTCCTAAACCAATTAATTGAGATTTCCATAAAATGAATTGATCATCTGGGTCAAAGTCAAAATTCGAATAATACAATATATATACTTTTCAATGAAAAGGAAAATCAAATTCAGGCTAATGCAAAATGTGTATTTTATGTTACTTCCTTAATAGATGAGAGCCACTTTGACGATGAGAAGTCAGAGCTACTTCTTTGTGGATCTCAAATGGTCGACTGATGAAACAACACTCATAGACTCAGAAGGAGTGGCAGCAGATGTGACTAAAATCACCTGGAATGGATCCAATCCTAATAAGGGCAACGATAAGTGTATTGGAACGGGTTACGATGTGATCAAATATTTCGATTTTGGATGTTCTAGAAAAGGTCGTTCTTCATACCAAATACTATGTGCTTACTAATATTTTTGATTTAATAAATATTATTTACACTGGGGAGAACATGATGCAAGAAAAATTGCATTATATTAGCACGTTTTTGACTTCTTCACATGCACCATATATATATCGGTATTACTCAATATAAGATGAAAAATTCTTTTTCTTTCACATGTGCATTCATAACCTCCTCTCTTCTCAACTGTTCTTCTAACAACCCTATCGCCTTCTCATTCTGCCTCAGATAATTTGAACCGTCAACCGCTATCCTAATCACCACCACTGGTGGCTTTGGCTTCTACGTTTCTGAAAACTATTGAGAAAATATAAAATCAAAGGAGAGATAATAGATACTGGAAAAAATGAATCGATAGTGCTTGAATAATTATATATAATTAAACAATTAAATTTTCTTAAAATACTTGAATATCTTAATGCTGTACTTAAAAACCCTTTTGATTTTCATTACTACCACATAATTATTTAATAACTATTATTCATAATAAGTCAACAACTATTATTAATAATTTGTCAACAACTATTATTAATAATTAGTCAATAACTATTAAATGTGAAAGTATAAGTTTTGTATCTATTCACTATGTAGTTAATTTTATACATCAATAAAGAGTAATTGCATGAATAGATGGATTGAATTTTGACAGGTACGTACTTTAAATCAGTCTCATGGTGTCATGAATTTAGGTGTCGGCATTAATAATTTATCAATACGTATTTAATTTTCACAAAAGATAAATATGTATCCTTACACACAATATTCTATAATCAGTTTTGTTCTCATATCTCATTTAAAAGTCGAGAATTTAGGAATAAGAATGCAATTTAAATTGGTTTTATTGTCTAGATTGTAGAATAACTCGAGATGATCCGTAGAAGTTGAATCGCGCTATTTCAGTTCAATTGTACGGACCAATCAGCATGCATGACGCGTCAACACTTTAGTCCCATTAGAGACGAGTACTTTTAATACACTCCCACTTGAACCAAAAATAGATGTAGTTAGTCAAACTAAATATTTTATTGAGGTTTGTGGTATCTCTTCGTGAATAACAGTAAGAGGTGGAGTACCTACTTCTGCTTCAATCTGATCGGTTAATTTTTTAAAAGAATTAGTATAGTTACGAGAACTCAATTTGTATATTTTTAATTTAATAAAATTTTGTCGCAGAGCATGCATGTGTTGCTTTTCAATTTAAGAATTTAAGTTATTGGGCGAAAGCCTTCTTTTCTTCTTTGGATTTTGTAAGTCTGCATAGTTCACGGATCTAAGAGATTCTCAGGCCATTATTAGAACTTTTATGTTAACTTTTATGTAAAACTTTTATGTAAAACATAATGAGTGCATGGGTGAATTATTATTTGAATTAATCATTTGATTATAATTAATAAACTTTAATTAATTATTCAAATTTAATTTAGTTTCATTTATCCTGAAATAACATCCAGAGAAAGATAAAGCCTCAGAAAATCTCTTTGCTTCTAGTAAGCAACTACAAGAAATTTTACATTGATCTAAATTATACAATTGTCTATTTTTCTATTTAAAAAAAAAATTGGATAGTAATATTACTTAATATAGTAAAAGTAATAACTTCATACATTAGCTACATTACCACCTCTTGTTTTGCGATGAATAAGTTCAGTATATTGATCATTATATGCTTGCAGTTCGTAATATGGATACACAATGTGTGTTATGCATACTAGTGTTTTTCCCGTTAAAAATAACGGATTTTCCTCATATTATGTTTCTGCTTGTTCCTTCCTCAGTGAATGAGTCCGTCCGTTACGCTTTCAATAATTAGAAATAAGAAAATTCGGTATGCATGATAACACAAACTAAACATCTTATTTTGTTCCTCTTATTTTCATTGTGTGCCTCAATTTACTTATATCTAATTACTGATTAAAGGCGGGGAAAGCGTAGGTAAGTGAAGTTTAGGTGGGGGAAGCTCAGGTTGGGGAAGCTTAGGTTGGGGAAGGGAAGGTGGGGGAAGAGTAGGTCGGGACGTGCATTTGGGGAGTGAAGATAGAATTAGTATAGGTGGGGAAAATGAATTTGGGAAAGTATAAATGGTGGAAGTGTAGGTGGTGGAAGTAAAGTTAGTGGTAGTGAAGATGGTGGGAGTGAAGGTGGGGGTAGTGTAGGTGAAGGAAGTAAAGGTGAAGGTAGTGCAGGTGGGGCAAATGTAAGTGAAGGAAGTGAAGGTGGGGGAAATGTAAGTGAAGGAAGTGAATTGCGGGTGGTGGTAGGTGATGTGGAGATACAATATAACTTAGTTTAGCAAAATGTTGTATTGTGATAATGCTCGTTAGTCGGTCTGTCGCTAAATACGTTAAACAGACACTCTATAAAGTGTCTATAAAGTTGGTGTAAATCAAATTAATGTCACCAGTAGAGTATTTATTAGTGATAATCTGTATATTACTATATAAGAGACGGTGTCACTCTGTCTCTTCGTCACAAAACGGGTTAAATAGACATTATATCAATAACGCCTCATAAAGTTGGTGTACGTAATGTGACCAAGATAGTTAAATACAAAGGATATTATTTTCAGATGCATTTTACTAAACACTTTTGCTGTGTTTTATATGTATTCTGTCCAAAACAAAGGTTTTTTATTATCAGTTTTATCAAAACATTTTTGCTGATTCTCATCCTGTGGAACTTCAACGGGTCTTGTTAGTATTTTACATTTGTGTAGCTAAAAATCCGTGTCTTGAGATTTAGTTACTTACTTATCAACGACTAATATATTACAATGTACCTTTATTCTTTGTATTCCTATTTAAATTAATTCATTCTTTTCACATAGATTGATACATTTAAAATTGAAGAAAAACAAAAAAAAAATAGAATATCATATCTATATATTCCCGTGCGTATCTTAGCTACATTCTTCATATTTTCCTATTTATTTACAGAAAGTGGGAAACGAAATATATATATTCACATTGGTCTTTATTATATAGAGAGAATACAATTTATTTTCCTATTTTTTAAATAAGTTTCAATTCCAAGAAATAAAAATATTAAATAAATTAGTGACGGACGGGATATCACTGCGCACTAGAAAACTAAAGTTACTAGAGAAACTCTTTTTTCCTCGTGATGAAATGGTCATGAATGAGGATGGTTTTCAGCTAGTTTCGATATAATAGCTAAATAAATAAAAATCTTATTGGCAATTTTTTGTGTGTAACTTTTAGTGAGTGCATCGGGGTATCACTGCGCACATGAAGGGGTATTACTGCGCATCGCATAAATACAGCACTTATCTCCCCCACCTAAATACCTCCTGTCCCTATTTTAATGCCCCTCCTCCTCTCTATCTAAACCCCCCTCTTTCCCCACCTAAATATCCTTCTCCTTCCATCTTTTAATCCCCCTCTCTTCCCATTTAAATCCCCCTCTCCTACCTTTTTAATTACACTCTTTCCTCATCTAAATCCCCCTCTTCCCCGTCTATTTCCCTCTCTCCCCCATCTATTTCCCCTCTCCCACATCTAAATCCTTCTCTCTCTCATCTAAACGTCTGTGTTTCTCTCTCTACATGCCTTTTCCCCAATATAATTGTCCCTTGCCTTTAAACACATATTTAATGAATCTGCAACTAATTTAACACTTAAATTATACGCAACTAGTCAACTACTTATATCAAGTAATATAATACGATCGTACGTTTATTGTTAATCAATATTTAATTCAAAAACCTCTCACCTCCCCCTCCCTAAATACCCCCTCTCCCTATTTTAATACCCCCACATCAAGTTGCATAGCTACTACGATTGTAAGTTTATTGTTAATCAAATCTATAATTAAATAACACTTTATATAATATTTATGCCTTTATATGAGCTAAAAACTCATAAGTTTTATATTTATCTACATACAAATATGGTTTATAATGATGCGCAATGATACCCCTCTACCTCTAAATTATCTGGGGTATCACTGCGCATGGTTGTGGCGGGAAAACCGTTAAAACTGAGAAAATGAAAATTTGACATAATGTAACTGTTAATGTTTGTGTTTACATGTTAAAACAATATGAATCTACAAATCTTGGTAGTAGAGTTATTGGAGAGTTTGCAGGATTTAAAAATCACAAGCGCAAACTTTTTCAGATCGTTCTGAGAGCACAACATACATCATGACTTAACTATAGAAATACTAATAGGGTAATGGTGCTTCATGATGTTTATGGGAGAAAAGAAGATGCTTGAAATGAGGGTGCAATCATATTTAGGCTAAACAAATGGTTTTGAAATTATAAGGGATGCGGAGTGATACCCCATAAAAAGGGTATGCGCAGTGATACCCCGTCCGACCCTACATTAAATAAAAGACTTTCGGCCAACTGTTCATTGGGCCAAATATTCTCCAAATATACTTTCGGCCAATTGTCATTTTGCCAAATGTCTTCCAGCCAAATGTCCAACATCCAAGTGTCATTCGGCCAATTATTGTTCACACACGAACTATTATAGGAACATTTAAAGATAACGGATCAGAAATAACCCAAGTAAAGAAAAAATATCTTTAGATCATCATTTATAAAAACCTTTTTTAAATCAATTTGAAGAAATTCGTTATATCACTTTTAAAAAACACCTTTAGATTATTTCTAAGACAACTTAATATATTAATACTTCAGTTATATTTTTATTCTTTCACTCATTCATCTCGATATTTTTTACGAATTCATCTCTCGCATAAGGTGATAAAGTCAATTCTGTTAGGTACTGAGATGGGGAAACGGGCTATTCCCCGCTGGACTATTCCCCGCCAGACTTTTCCCCGCCTGGACTTTTCCCCGCCGGACTATTCCCCACCGGTCTTTTCCCCGCCTATTTTTTTTTAATTTAAACCTTGGAAGACAATTTAATATTAAGATTATTTAATTAGCTTTTATGAAGATCGTTTTGACCAATTGCCGATTTGACTATTGCCGTGAAATTGTAAATCAAAGTCTGCCGTCGCAACTAGCCAATATATTTTTTTTTAACATTGTTGCATGGAAATTGGTCACTTACCAACTTCTTGAACTGAACCCGTTTTGTAGTTACTCTTTCGATAATTAGTTTTCATTGAAGACTTTTTGAAAAAATGTACAACTTTATATCTAAATCGTCCTCAAATCTGACTACTTGAAAAGTATCGATTTAAGGATTTCTACACTCTAACTTATATATTTTCATAGAAATGGTTAATCCATTGTAAGTTTTTTAAAGAATAAATATTAAATGAGCATAAGTGAAAAAAAGACACTATAAAAAGAAGCCAGTATTAAGTGTAATAAAAATATACTAGTAGGATTATTAATTCTGTAGTCTATTATATTGATTGCCAAATTAATAGACTACAATTAAATATATACTTCTGGAAAAGTATATATTTGAACTAGAAGTAAATAAATAGATGAACATTTTTAATAATAATTGGCTAAGTAAATAATAAATTCGCGATATGTATAACTTTAGAGAAGAAATAAACTGAATTAATCGTAGCTTCTTAATTAGACTAAATTGCAACATTTTGCAATCCATTAGAATTGCCATAATGTTTTGAACTTTGTATCATATCTTAATTCTATGCAAATTTACAAAGGTACAGTCTTAAAATATAACCGACCAATATCGACACATACGGAAAGCAAAGCTAAAAATAAGACTGTATTATTGTGTAAGTCTGTTAATAAAATGTGTCTTCTATTGATAAATGGTTTATTTTATAGAAATTATAATTTAATAGCCCAAAATACTATTATATTATTCGGCGGGGAAAAGTCCGGTGGGAAATAGTCCTAACGGGGTAAAGTCCAGCGGGGAATGATCCGGCGGGCAAAAGTCCTAGTGCTACTGAGATGAATTCTGTCAGGTACTGAGGTCAATTCTTCAAGGTACTGAGACAAATTCTTTAAGGTACTGAGACAAATTTTTTAATGTACTGAGGTGAATTCCGTCAGGTACTGAGATAAATTCTGTCAGGTACTGAGATAAATTCTGTCAGGTACTGAGATAAATTCTGTCAGGTACTGAGGTGAATTCCGTCAGCTACTAAGGTGAATTCTGTCAGGTACTGAGATAAATTCTGTCAGGTACTGAGGTGAATTCTGTCAGGTACTGAGGTGAATTCTGTCAGGTACTGAGGTGAATTCTGTCAGGTACTGAGAAGAATTCTGTCAGGTACTGAGGTGAACTCTGTCAGGTACTGAGGTGAACTCTGTCAGGTACTGAGGTGAACTCTGTCAGGTACTGATGTTAATTCTGTTAGGTACTGACGTGCAACCATGTCTCTAGCTCAAATTCTGTACGATCTGATACATTTTGCAGTCGAAAAAAAGAACTTTTCAGAATTGATAAATATCCTAAATTTTATGGAAAAAATTTGTGATAATAACACTTCTAGATTATTTTGAACTCTACTATTTTAATTATTGAAGAGACTGTAAGGTGTCATTTTATGGAGATATGAAGATATTTTTCTCATATTTCAGGGAGACAGTCCCTTTAAGCAGGAGCATAGTGATGTTTATTTTATATGCGACTTTTTGTCCATATTTCATATATTTATTGAAATGAAACACCTACAAACTACTCCTTCAAAACTGCTCGTCCCAATCTGCACGTACGAAAGACAACGAATGGGTGCATTTTAGTTCGTCTATATATTAGACTATAATAATTCAGAGGATCTGTGGTTGAGTGCATTCATTCCTTTTTAAACAAATTTATTCATTATATCTGTATTATAAGTCCGAATTTATAGTTCTATCGAGAGTAGTCGATATAGCACAAGAAAAATAGTTTGTATAGCTCTAACAGTTGAGTGTGTCCTAAAATTGATTCATCTCCTTTCTTTTCACTGCATTGTATAAATCTTAGGTAATTACTTCTCCCGAGTAATTATGCCATTCTTGTTTATTTGTAAATAGTTAATACTTACTTATCATTCATAAAACTTATGCAAAATATAAAGAAGGTGCATTCGAATACAAAAAACTCTGAGTCTAACTGTGCTGAATATTTCCATATTTAACATGAAATATAACAACATGAAATAAAACCAAAGATAATTTACCCAATAACAATAAAGATAATGTCCAAGTCACAACAAATTAAGAAAATAGAACATTTTTACTAACTATATCATCCATGTTTCTGTTCTATAGCATCAACGATTATTCTCCTGATTGATCATACGTGTCACAATAAGTACATTCCTTATATTCATTTTATTATGCATATCACAATATATCATTCCATATATTAAACAAAACATCATAATACTATACACAATTATTAGTAACCATTGATTAATTTTTCATATCTAGATTAATTGGTCAATTATATCTTATTATGTTCTCGGTGGAATACTACTACAGAAAATACTAATTCAAATGTCACGGGAATGTTTATTGGCATAAATAAAATAATATTCCGTTAAAGAGAAAGTAAGGGAATATTAGTAATATTTATCATAGTTTTATAGTCGGGCTTTAATTATAATTAATAATTCTCTAATTCGGGATTTAATTAAAAATGACATTTACCAATAATTTTGTATCTAAAATTAATAATAGTCAGTAACTGTTCACTTTTTTTTTATTACTTAGATATAAAAAGATAATACATTTGGTAGCTTTGTGACAGCACATGTAGTTTATTCAAAATAATTTTATTATGAGAATATGTTATATCGTTGCACTAGGAAGATACGATGGTTTATTTTCATAATTTTATGACAGAGTTTCTGTTTTTATTGAAAAGCAATAAAGCTTCCGTCCAACCTTGGCCCAAATATACATGCGAAAACACTCTTGAATTAAGTAAAAAGAACGAAGAGTTTTAATTTAATTTATGTTATATTGGGATTGTTTTCATTCAAAGTTGAACTTATTTTACTTCTACAGACTGATTAATATCGACTATAAAATGATACTGAAACATTAAGACTAATCACCGTAGAGTTTAGAAGTTCAAACTGTTTCTTACAAGTATATTTCTCAATTGTAAGTTATTCATTTTTTGATACCGCAATTATAATATTTAATTGGCTTGTTAATTGTAGTGGATTGATTCAAAATCATTGACATTATATTTTCGAAGCAATCATTTAAAGATATATTCTGTTAGTGAAATATAACAATTGTCCTTTGCTAAAATTTATGTTAACTATCGAAAGAATGTCATTTATAAAAATAAAAGAGTTGATAGATTATTATTTGTGACCCAAGTGCAAATTATATTATAGAACATAATTTAGATAGACAGGAGTAATCATGCGAAATAAATTACATACATTTACCACTCATAAGTTACCTACTTTCCATTCATCATCATATAGTGAATATTTTGTTACTCATCTTATCAAAGAAATTCTTTTCTCATCATGCATATAATTTGTCACGTGTCACACACGTTAAAAGGTGGAACGTATCACTCACGTTACAGTGTGTAGAATAGTTCACTCGCTACCTGTCCCTCTGTGAGCTCACATCTCAACCAAAAAAGCTTCAACAACCTCAAGAATAAATAACCAATAAGTAAAGGTTCACATTGAAGATAAACAGGCTTCTTTTCGAATAAATTTTTCTCTATAAATATTATAAATTGAGTTTAATTAATATAGGATAATTTGAAAAAAAAATCAAGACTATTTTTCAAAATCAATTGTTATCATCCGTTACAATGGATGTAACTTTCAATAGGGACGTCTTGCTATATCTCTATCTGTAATGTCTCTCTTTAGCTGTATCTGGTACATCTTTCTATATATATCTGTAACTGTTCGTCTTTGTATAGCTATAAATGTAACTTCTTTCTATTGATGTAACTGTAATTAATTTCTGTTTTAGCCATTCCTGTAGCTTTTTTCTATATCTACAAATGTAACGTCTTAATATAACTTTAGATGTAATGTGGTTAACGTTTCCTGACGTTAACAATACATAGAGCTGCTGTTGAAAACTAATAACATGATTAACAATAGATTGTTATGAGATATTGTGTCAGCTGCTCTATATATCTAGACAAGCATTTCAAATCTATTTATCTTCTTATCTTGAAATAAACCTATGGTGGTCCACAGAAGATCAAATGAAGTCCTATTTAATCTTCTTTGGCTCCCCAATAACTTCCTCGTTGTTCAACTCTAACTGGGTGAGTTTACCGTAATTATTATAAAAATTGGTTATACACTATTGCATGTACACAGAAAGGAACTATATCTATTCACACTGTATCTATTAATAGGAAACTATTCCCGTTTAACTGAATAAAACTTCAATCTCATCATTGCAGTTCAAAAACTATGATAGTCATTTTCAGTCTAACTACCCTCTACCTATCTAGAGAATAATGTGTTAAAGTGTGCTAGAAAGTGACTTACGATTATGAAAATGCAACAATCCGAAGACTATCCAAAACCCTCTTTTCTTTCATGCTCTTTGTTTATGTTCTTATCTTTTATACCCTTTGCATGTTTCCGATCTGGATGCATGCAATTTTCTCTTTCTTCCGGAATGTGTCCGAAGCCTGAGATCTGCCTGTGCGGTTGAAAGTTCTGCATAGCCTCTGGTATCAAAATGAAGCAGTACGTCATTCAGAATACTCTCTCATGAATGCGCTGTCAAGAAATAAATTCAAAGTGATGAAATTATCAAACTCTTCTCTGCTTGAGTTGTTAGAGCTGACAGAAAGGATTGCAGTCGTATCATGATTATTTCTTTTTTATTCAGTGTCAATGTGGGTTGAAACCTGAGTCGACCCATAAGCTGAGGCGTGTGCGAATAATTTATATATAAATATATATAAATGCCTTTGTATTTTCACTTGTAAGAGTGAAAGAGTCGCAAGAATATATGATAGCTTATATTAAAACTCTATTGCCTAAATAAGTTTGGTGATCGAAACCAATGGACCAGTCCTTGTATGGCTTTTGTACACCCACTTTTTATTATTAGTGTATTAGCTTTGTGTGCTGGAGGTGAGGTATTAAATTAAAATAAATGTAATTTCTTATAGTAGGACTTTTTACTTATTCTGTGATATTCATAAAATCTTAAGACTTTGTAATTTGTATTGAATTGAATTTGTCTTTTTGAATAACCAGTCTACCAATTCTTCAGTTTTTTGTGGAGAAATATTACTATTATAAATTCATAAATAGAGTTAATACACAGTAATGACAATAGAAGCTATCACCGTCAATGCCATCAGTGCAACATCTCCTACTCTTTACGTTCTTTCGTTCCCGATCCAAATCCTACTCCAGTGCTTGATAGCTTGCAACAGGCACTCGGGATGTGGAGGAATAATCAAGTACCCAGCCAATGTGAGTGAATGAAAAATGTAACTAATGCAATAGTGTGTAAGAATAAATTAAATGATTGGTCACTGTTTTCATCACGATCTCTAAGATGGAAATATATGACATTATCGTGTTCGTATATAAATTCATTTTAGAATTTGAATTAACTCTTTCATTGTGACGAACGAATTTCGTAAAAGATAGAAGCTAATTGAAATAGAAGCGATGATTCAATTAGTTTAAACATCGATAATAAAAGTCAATTCAATTCTTATGAGCAATATGGAAATAATAAAAGTCAGCAAAATGTATTTTGAAAAGTTTGGAAAGTCTATAATGAATTATGAATGCAATCGTTTAAAAACTATATAAAAAACTGCTTCAAAATATTTACTCTTTATTAGTACCATATCAGTAAATATGCACATTTAATCGTATTTTCTTTATTGATAGTTATCTGTAATTTAATTTATTTCAGAATTTCAAGTGCGAATTTGTGGTTGATCCGGATGAACCAGGAGCAACACCAACCACTGAAAAAGCGGCTTACAGATCAGTGAACTACGGCTCCAAAAAACTTGTCAGCATACATTCGGATCTTCGAGTATCATGGGAGTAGGTATACTGGAACAGAAAATTTGAAATTTTCTGAGTGACAGAGAATACAGTAATATTATAATGGTTATTACTATACACTGCTATAGATATGCTGAATTTAAATATTTTCCATAAATGTATTAATATGAAAACTTTTGTTTGTTAATTTTTTTTTCTTGTAATTAATTTTACAGAGGATTTATAACCAGAAACATTTCACTTTACAGTTTCGCTAATAATGAATGCACATCACTGAATGCTAATCTACCAAAGTACACATACACCTTGAAGGTAAGTTACCTAATTTCATTTTTGTTAAAGGAATGAGAGTTACAATTTGATGTAACGATTATTACCGAAGACAAGCAATTGAAATTTCAGTGGATTTAGCATTTCTGTCAAAATTTGAATAATGTCATACACTTCCAGAGTGATCCAATTCAAACTAATGCAAAAGAGATATTATCATTTTCTTCCTTAATAGATGAGAGCAACTTTGACGATGAGAAGCCTTGGTTTTTTCTTTGTGGATCTCAAATGGTCGACTGATGGAACACTCATAGACTCTGAAGGAGTGGCAGCAGATATGACTAAAATATCCTGGAATGGAGCCAATCCTAATAAGGGCAACGAAAAGTGTATTGGAACGGGTTACGATGCACTCAAATATTTCGATTTGGAATGTAATAGAGACGGTTTATCTCTTTCATACCAGATTTTATGTGTTTATTAATATTCTATATTTAATGAATATTGAATACACAAGAGGAGAAATTAATTCAAGAAAACCTATTATATTAGTACTTTTTCACTTCTTCACACGTACCCCATATATATCTCAGTATTACTCTATCCACACAAAATGTAAAATTCTTTTTCTCTATCATTGCATTCATCACCTCCTCTATTCTAACTGTTCTTCTACCAACCCTATAGCCTTATCATTCTGCCTCAGATAATTCGTACCTTAAAATTCAAACCCATTCCTAAGCTTCACTCATGTCTTTGTCTTATACTTTTCCGAAAAAAGTCTATTGAGGAAATATTATTTTGATCTAATGTTAAAGAGTGGATACTGAATAAAATTAATTGATAATTCATGAATAATTGAATTGAATTAAAGGAATAAATTTTCTTAAAATATTTGAATAAATTTATGCTGTACTTAAAAACCCTATTGATTTTTATTACTATCATATAAATTTCAACTAACTTTTATTAATAAGTATTAAATACATACCTTTTAAATGTAAAAGTATAAGTTTTGCCTCTATTCACTTGGTAGTATGTAGTTAATTTATTTATTCACCGATAAGAGTAATTGTAAACATATGGAGTGAATTCTGTCACGCACGTACTTTTTATCATTCTTTTGGTGTTAAGAATTTTGGTGTCGGCAATACTGATTTATCTATCTTTCATTACCGAAATCTTTCTTTAAAAATAAATATGTTTAATCCTAGCACACAATATTCTGTAATCAATTATATACTCATACCTAATTTAACAGTCGAGTAACTAGGTAATTCAGGGACGAAATCTCTATAGCTCACTACCAAATTTAAAAAGTATCGCGCTACTGGGATCCAAGTGAACGAGCCAATAATTTTCAGCATGTACGACTCGACACTTTAGTCCAATTAGAGCCCAGTACTTATAATACACTCTAACTAACTCTTTTATTGAGGTTTGTGATCTCTCTTCGTATGAAATTAAAAGAGGTGGAGTAGCTACTTCTACTCCAATCTTTTCTGTTTATTTTTTTAAAGAATAAGTATGGTAATGAGAATGAATGCAGCTAGGTATATAAAATAAATTTATATAAATTAAATTTATATACTTTAAATCTAATAAAATTTCGTTGTATGGCATGCAGGCTTTGAATAACATTTTAATAATTAAAACAAAGCTATTAGAAAATAATTGTTTAGCTCTCTCTTTTATTTTTGGATTCTTAAAGTGTGCATAATTCACGGATATAATTATAAAATCTCTGGCCATTTTTAGAAGGTATCTAAATCTGGAATAATTATTTTTATGAAGAGCATAATGAGTGGGTAAATTATTATTTGAATTAATATTTGATTATAATTAATATGATATTTTCAATTAAGAGAATATTGTTAAAATTATTCAAATTTAATTTAGTTTCGTTTATCCTAAAAAATAACTTCCAGTGAAAGAGAAGGCCTTAAATATCAGTTTATTTCAAGACCAAGTAAAGATAACGGATTAGAAATAACTCAAGTAAAGAAAATCTTTAGATTATTAATTCCTAATGGCATCTTTATATAATTTCTATAAACATTTTAAATCATTTCTATAAACATTTGAAATCATTTCTATAAACATCTTTTTCTCTCATGAATAAAATATTTCTCATCTTTACTTCATTTTCTTCTAATTCTTTTAACTTCGCGTTGTATCGCTGTTTTATTTTATATCTTAAACCTTCTCAATTTCTACTAACATTCATATCAAACGGTTCAAATTTGTCATCCTTGAGAGCAAAAAAATACAATAACTAGGCGTCTTAACTTATTCGTGGATTATCCACTTCTCCATCTCCTTTTGCCTTAATAGATTCGTCACACTTTTCACAATGAGATAATTTAACTGTTTTTATTCTCATAAAATATCACTCTGAAATTTATTTTATTTAAAAAAACATTTTCACTTCTACACTAATATATGCCTAATTTACCATTAATATTGTTTAAATCGTGAACACTTAGGAACACTATTGAGATACATATATATTTCAATTTCAATACTATACATATATATATCTCTCAATTTCAATTTGATTAATGCTTAGAAAATACAGCATAAACAATACCAAACCATGTTTATGGTAATTTTATTGAATGGGATAAAAGGACAAACAAATTTATCATAAGTTTTCTGACAAAAACTGTTGTTGACGGTCTAGTTCACATTGTGCCTTCTTGATATCTGTTCATAGTATTGTCTTGTGAGGGATAGGAAATTAAAATTAATACATTAATTAGATAAAGTTTTTCTTATATCTATTTATGATATGATATATTTCAAAACATTCAATAATGATACACTCTTGTGTTTATTAATGACATTCGTCCTTCTCTGGAATTGAAAAGTCAAATTAACAGAGCTATCAAATTGCTTTTATTTTACTCTCTTTAACATTCTTTAATAACTCTGGTAACAGAAAATGAATGATCGATAATTTTTAAACTGATTTTAAACGATACAGATGTGTGTGCTGAATCGAAAAATAACATTGATAATTCTCAATCAGATCAAGTTTTTTTATTTATTAAATGTTCAACTATGTGTTTTATATAAAAATCAATGACTGCAGTCGAACTGGAAGCGTGCATGTAACGTATTTTCTTTTGTTGTGAAGAATTTCCTTGGCAACTGAATGGTCACCAAATATACAGAACTCATCAACGAAATGTTGACTGCCTTCAAACACCTGTGATGCATCATGAGCATCAAAATTTACTACTTATTCCACATGTGGATCGGTTTCCTGAAAATTTTACTGAATGAGTGACGGCCAGGGAGTGAGATTTCATCAGGACATCAAGGAAAAGGAGACTAGGTATCAGGAAGGTGAGATGCAGTCATGATGGCCAATTACTGCTGGGCTTTGGAGAAATATGGTGATTTGGAAATAAAAAAGATCCAGATTGTTGTAATTTTCTTATATCAAATGAAATTCCAGTAGGAAGTTAAATAGAACAATAGTTGAAGAGTTTGTTATTTGTTTAATGAATAAATGATATTGTATCATATAGTCGTTATGGCAATCTAAGTTCAATACACTTGAATATTGTGGAAGAAGTGCTGTACCATCATCATTGTGTACTTAATCGATTTAGACAACCTGAGACAGAAATAGAGATATTATACAGGGTGGTTCAGAAAGGATGACTAACTGTGAACAAATAGTACTATTATATATGTATGCTATACTAAATTAAATTGATAAATCAAAATGTTTTTGAGTTAAAAGGAAAAGAGTTTGAGTTTTAAATTAATTAATGTAGCGTTCTTTCTGCTCCTTCCTGTATAATTAATGAATATTAAAAACGATATTTTGGATCTTTTTCTGATTGCTGGGTGCACAGAAAATAATCGAAATAAAATAATAAATTACAATGGTATCATACTTGCTGACTTCTGATTTTTAATGACCTCTGCTTGATAACAAAGATGGACGACGATTATAATCTGAAGTGGATTTGGAAAACCATGGATTCGAATGAAAAATAAATTAAGTATATTTCTACAGAAATATGGTGTTATACCGAAGAGGAAAATGTGCAAAAATAACCACGACATGAAGATTTAAAGGAACGTAAGTGAAGATGTTCTCCTATGCGCCCACGAAACAGAAACTTATCAAAATACATTATTTAATATATCAAGTCTTTATTATTTCTAATTAAATGAATCCCTTTTAAAAGTCAGTAGGTGTGATACCATTATAATTTATTATTTTATTTCGATTATTTTTTTGTGCGCCCAGCAAACAGAAAAGCTCCGTTATTTTTAGTCACTTTGAAACTCTATTTTTCAATCTCTTTTCTTTCATAAGTTAACTAGCGTATTTTTCCGTTAAAATATCGGGTTATTATGTTTTACTTATTTATTAGATTGGTGTCCGCTTCCTCAATGTGAAAGGAAATTTATATCAGTTTATATCAAGCTTTATCACAAATGGGTCTAGGTCAATTGATCCCTGGTCAAATGACTCCAGGTCATTTGATTCCCAGTAATATTTTCCGTTTATACACCTACTTTTCATTTATTATGTGAATATATTATAGAAATATGCACATTATAGTCAATGAAGTTTTTTAAAGAAAATGAGTAATGAGGGTAAAAACAGCTCACAAGAAATTAAATATTTTTTAATTCAAATATGTAACAATGTATTCTTTGAAATTTATATTACGGAAACAAAGAATATTCAATGGTAAAATCAAATGTACAGGTATACCCCTCATTTATTATATTTAACTAATCAAATAAATCAGGAGCAAGTCTCGTAATTATTCCTCCTGGTATAAAAACTAATTTAGGAATAACGTTTGACAATTCTATCGGTAGTTTTCAGTTAGGATTTTATCGGTAGTTTTCAGTTAGATTTTATCGGTAGTTTTCAGTTAAGACCGTAACTATTACAATTAATATCGTCATGCAGATGGGAAAGATCAAAAACAATTTTATGGTAAAATAATTTAAGTATTATTTTATTAACCATAAAAGGATTTCCAATCTATCCCACCTTCATTATCATAATGTTTGTAATAGTTACGGAGAAAAGAGCTTAACCTAAAATTAGGAATTTTCACTAAGCTTTTTAAGTGGATATACCTAATTTTATCTTGCAAGAGTTGGATGATATTTCCTATCACCTGTATTATGTTTTCTGACTAGTTGTTAATGTAAATTATTTGTAAATAAAAAACAATGAGTTCATAGCTGTTTGAATTTCTGTTACTTTTTCATTATATATAAAAATTAATAAATATATAGTTGACGTCAAATGTTTCACATGTTTTATTTATTATTTAAATAGTAAATGGCAAATTTCATATAGAAATAAAAATCGTAATAAATTATTGTGTACTAAATATATGAGCAAACAAAAAATATGACTGGGAATCAAATGACCGGGGACCAAATGACCAGAGATCAAATGGTATGGGGATCAAATGACCGGGGATTTAATGACTGGGAATCAAATGACCCGAGACCAAATGACCAGGGATCAAATGGTATGGGGATCAATTGACCGACCACCATCGCAAATACAGACTACTCAAATATTTTGAGGTAAATATATTATTCATTATGCGAAATTAATAGGGTAAGTTATAAATTATCGGACAGTTCCACAATTTCGATTATATAATAAAAATTATATAATTTATCTTTTCAACATGAAAAATGTAACCATGATACAAACGGAATTTTATTGATATGATCTTTCAATTCTTATTTATTGTAACGATAAAGTACAAAAAAGTTTCTCAACAGTTTTCAAAAACAACATAATAACACATCATTTATTTAGTTATAATTATTTAACCTCTGTAGAATTTATTCTTTTCATTATATTTAAAAAATAATTATATTTCATATTGTTTTCGGCTCTCCCCTTTGCGCCTTTTAGTAAAAAGTATAAAAATCAATAGATTGTGGTTGTCTTTCTATTCTCTTCATTTTTCCTGTTTGATATTTCCCAATAGTGGCAAGTCCTATAAAATATATTATTACTATATTAGGATGTTTCTACCACCAGTACCCTAATTTTGACTAAACTTAAACAAAATAAATAGAACTAAGAATTATTATTTATACTGTCAAATGTTGTAGCATTTGAGTTTTCATTTATAGTTTTAGAGCGTTTGGGAACCAGTAACCTATTTCGCTTTTAATTTTTTTTCATTTCATTTCTGGTATTAGGACCCGGTCACAATAGCGTTTTTATTACAGTATTTCCACAGCGTTTTTGACTCTGAGGAAATTATTGCTAAATCCATTTCATACGTATCCAAGTTACGCGACTTTTGGAGCGTGCGTTGAAAATTTACAAAAACGCTCGATTCTAATCACCTTCACACTCTTATAGAGAGGTTGGAAAGATGCGTGATCCCAGGTGGTGTGATTCAGTAGAGTTAGTGTCATATTATTAGGTTCGTGAATCGAGTGGAGCCCCATCATTTCGATATTATTGCGATAATAGTTTTTTGTCGGGGACATACTTTATATGTCCGTAATTAGCTCCCTTTGCACAAATATCAACCTAATAAACTATGATTTATTTGGAGTCTTGTTCATAGTAGTGCTAGTGTATGTTGATATATATTTAATATTTTGCTAACTATTCGTGAAGAGGATTTTTGTGGAATTTTAATGCTACTATTGAGAATTATAGTGTAGTTCTGGTAATAAATGGTTAGATACTTTAAGCCATATTGGCGCTCTTCGATATAAGTTATGTAGGCCTGCAATTATCTGCGATAAATGTTGTAATATCGTTACAGGTTTAAATATTTGCATATTGCTTAAAATTTTATAACTGTGATTTCTTGGTTCAGATTATTTAGAAGTTCAGTTGAATGAAAGGTGAGAAGATTAATTGTAATTGATCAGTTTAAATAGATAAAACATTGCTGGTATATATTTAATATTCACTTTTGTTTGGCTTTCATTGCATTAACTTTTAACTAATAAATATATATAGTCTCTAATGTAACTAATTGTTTAGATTAATGCTTTGGTTCGCATAAATGTATAAAATTGTATTGCCCTTTTCTGTATTTTTAAGAATGTTAATATTTTATTTCAAAACAAGGATATAATGTTCACAAGCCATTTATCAAGTGTATAAGAAGAATAAACGCTCATATAGACACCATTACATTTACAACCTCAATTGGCATATACATACGTATATAGATTAATATTGGTAGCATAGATACGTAGATTAATATTAATGAATTTTGAATAGTACTTTTAAGATATTTTCGATGGCAGTGGATACATTTTTTGCGGACACACTGTATAGATTGGTCTAAAGGACAATATATCCTCTCAGTTCCACTAAAAGTTTAGTGAGATCGATGGTTGATGCTGAAGATCAATAGTACAGGTTAAGAAAACTTGACAGATACCATAATTAATAAAGTCACCTATATAGTTAATATATAATTGAAGAAAAAGAATAATAATCTCTCCATAAATAAAAACCGTTGTAAATATACAATTCAAACCATCAAAAAAGAGAGTCTAGGAAAAAATATCCAGGTGAAAAAATCACACGAAGAAAAAATCCCTCGAGAAAATAAAATTCCCCCTGACGAAGAAAGAATGAATATACCCACGTCAAAAATAGAATATGTATTATTTAAGTGGCCAATTTTTCCCCTATAATACCTACTAAAATAGGAAAATTACTATCAAAAAGAAGAGCATGTACTTGTATCAAATTACAACAGTTTGAATAAATAAATATAAAGTCTTTAGACTGTAGCTATCGAACGTCATATAAATCTGAAAACTAAAAGCTTCAATTGTATGCTATGGCCTTGTTGTAGGCAGTCCTTTCCCATTCTTTTCTTTTATTTTACACTTTAGAAAAGGAAATGTTTAAAGAGTTACTATTATACAGTCATGTATCGCTATTATTACAGCTTTTTATAAAGGCGGGGTGTGATAAAAGCAGGGCATAATTGTTTAAATTACGAATTTTATGAGCCTGATTAAGTTTTTAATTCATGTAGATTGACAAGCTACAAATATAATATAATAATGTTAGGCAAAACAATTTGTATGAGTTAATTTGTATATATTTATATCGGTGACCGGTACATTCCACCCGGTATTTTCCATCCCCAAAATATTCCAACTTAGGTATCCCAAGCAACACAAGTTAATTGAGCGCATGTGGGCACTAGGTTGACAAATCGTATTGGTACTGTGTGGTTATTTGCAAAATGGGCCAACATGGTGACAGCATGGGCTGTTATGTTGAAATAATCTTGGCCCAAGATGTTGCCGATATGTTAATCAAGTTTCAGCCATACGCAATATATTAATCAGGTTGGGCCAATATGACAATTCAGTGGGATGGATTCGCCACATTGAACCAACCTTCTCCCAGGGTAACATTCCATGAGAATGGAAAACCACATGTAATTTCTAGGCTACTTTTCAGTCTGCCATCTCTTGCCCATCTAACTTTCTAGTGCCCATGTTGGCACAATGTGTCCTGGTTGCTTGTGATATTCCACCCCGGTAAGTTCCACCTCCCTTCAAGGGTTAGGTTTGGTTAATTATTCATTTTAATCATTGATTTATATTTTATATACAGTAGCGGACAAAATATAAGGGTAGGCAAAAACAAGTTCTCTAAATCTTTAATTTCATAAAAAGTACAAAACATACATTATTTAAATTTTGCACGTATTTTCATATAGAATTCATATGTATTCGTATGAAATTTCAAAGCATTTGGGCAAATATTCTAGCTATAGTTCCATATTTTACTTCAAACATTAAATTTTGCTCTGGACAAAAGTTAAGGGCAGCCATCATAAACTTTGAAATATTCGCGGATGTTGGCAATTAACTTAATAATTTGTGAATAATTCTTTACTATATCACTTCAATACATCTATCACAAAATTCTAATAATTTTGCACAATATGAAGGAGTTATCCATCTTCATCTCCTCAAGAAATGTCCACAAGTTTCCCCTCTGATACAGTCTCTAAATGTCGTTGCAAGAGATTTCTATTGCCACATGAAGGTCCAAACGATTGTGCAACATATTGTGGCTCAACATAAGCATTATGGAAATGTTGATTCCAAACCGATGAATGGTATACTTCCCAAAGCATTGCTGAGAGAAGATCATGCAAGTCTTCAAAGTAGCTAGCAAGGTAGTTTCAACACTTCTGGTCAAATTTTTCGTGAGATAGACGTCATGTCTGGTGGTACGGTGTCCCAGTCTACTTTTTCGCTTCGACTTCAACAAGTTAGTTTGCAATAATTTGTCCCTGCATCGAAGCTTTCAATCTCAAAAAAGAAACGGAAAGTGATACTTGTGTTTTGTCATGAGTATGTCGTTTGGTCGATTGATCAGTGGTCGAAAGTACATTCTAGTGATGATGGAAGAAAAATAGAAGTCTTTTTTTTCTTATAGGAAAGTACAAATTAAACGTGAAGTAGGGGAAATGTTAACTCTGAACTGCGTCAAGAAAACGGTTAATTTAGGAGGAGGTAGTGTGATGGTCATGGTGGTCATTTTTTCTGCTGGACCTGGTCCCATTGTTCGTCTACGAGGAGGAGTTATTGCAGAAGTATAAAACAGCTCTTTCGTCATCATACTCTCCCCTATCAACAAGCAGCTGATCCTCAACAACAGAGTTTCAAGCAGGACAACGTACCCTACTACTGATATAAAAAGTTACGACTCTATTAGAAGATGAGGAAATTGCTCTAATGAGCTGGCTTTCACAGAGTCCTGACCTCAATCGAATTGAGATTGTTTGGATAATAATTGGAGACTGTACTCAATGAAGAAACACAAGAAATGTGGAAGAATTGTGGACATTTCTCGAGGATGAATAGAAGATGGATAACTCCTTCATATTGTGCAAAATTATTAGAATTTTGTGGTAGAAGATGTATTGAAGTGATATAGTAAAGAATTATTCACAAATTATTAAGTTAATTGCCAATATCCGCGAATATTCAAAGTTTATGATGGATGCCCTTAACTTTTGTCCAGAGCAAAATTTAATGTTTGAAGTAAAATATGGAACTATTGCTAGAATATTTGTCCAAATGCTTTGAAATTTCATACGAATACATATGAGCTCTATATAAATATACGTGCAAAATTTCAATAATGTGTGTTCTGTACTTTTTATGAAATTAAAGATTTAGAGAACTTGTTTTTGCCTACCCTTATATTTTATCCGCTACTGTATAATACTATGTAACTTGCAAATCACAAGCTATTTATTTTTGCACTGCACATGTGATAGAACAGCTGAAAGGTAGGATGTGTGAACGCTTCTTATCAGTTGAGGAATTTTGATTTTTAATCACAAGCTGATTATCTACACAATTGTTAACACAACAGCGATATCAACTGTAAGATATCGCCATAATAGTAATTCTTATTATCTTTATCCTATTTTGAATTTGGTATTTTGACTTCGAGTAAAAGTGGTGCAAAATGCTGTCTGACCGAAGGCTTTTTTTTATACGGGAGGTATTTTACATGTTTTTTATGGGGAGGAGGAGGGGGGGGGGGGTTATTGGACAGGGATCAAGGCTGGGGGATTATTGCCTTTTTATACAGTGAGAGATTTTGATTACGTGAGTTTTTGTCCTAGAATCCAAAGCAGCACCTTACAAGCAAAAAGCGAAAACATCGAGTGGGTGGTCTATGCCAGATGAACCCCTCCACACCTCTTTCAAAATTAATTTAATGTTAACTTACTTAACACGTAGACTTTGAAATAAGCTACTATATTATGAATGTTTGTATTTTTGTCTATTAGGTTAGAATTTCATTTGAGCTACCTCTAAATAATGTCCAAATGTCTCAGGATATCGTCTGTGTTATTTATAAATCGGTGAGAATCATTTAAAAAATGGGCAACTAGAAATATAATCTTTGGCTTTTTATTGTCATCATAATGAGCATTGTCACAGAGGTGGAATTTACCGAGGTGGAATATACATTGGGTGGAATATACCTGGGGTGGAATATATATGGGGGAGGGGGTAATATTTCGGGTTGACATTACCGAGGTGGAATATACCAGGATGGAATTTACGGAGGTGGAATATACCGGGGTGGAATGTACCTTAAAACCACATATGTCAATATTACAAGATATATTTGAACGAAACACAACATAGACATGTCTTCTGAGTCACTTTAAGCGAGATACAAAACTGCTCGTACGAACAACAAAAATGGGTGCACCCCGTAAATTCATTAGTGTATTTATGGTTGAATATATTAACGATTAATTGATATATTCATTCTTGATATCAGTTATTTAGCTTCTATTTATACGTAATATTAATATGTGAAGTAAATGTATTATTACTCAGTTATTTATCACGTAGAAAAAATTTGTAACTTTGCAATGTCATGCGTAGGTCATTTTTAAATAATATACGTACATATAGATTTCTTTTATTCTCCTAATTTTTTCCCGTTTCATTAAAAGAAGATACGTATATTTATTTTCTTTATGTTATAACATTGTTTGAGTTCTTATTAAAAAGCTTCGGTCAAAGATTGATCGAAATATAATACATACAAAAACCCTTTCCAATTCCGTATAATGAACATATTCAATATTGGATACAAGAAAACTTCATTAAAAAAATGTATAATATTTTTGCGTCCCAATACTAAATTCTATAGGTAGATTTAACTATCTAACTATAATTTTTCTGACAAAGATATTGGATCTAATCAATAAGTATTAAATATGAATTCATTTACTAGCTTATGTCTTGAAGGTGATTTACGTGTATGAAAATGAAAGAAATAAGTCTTTCTGTATTTGTATAAGCTGATGAATTGTAGTTAGTGAGATACTGAGGTGAATTCTGTTCATTACTGAGGTGACTTCTGTCCAGTACTGAGGTGACTTCTGTCCAGTTGTGAGGTAAATGCTGTCAAGTACAGAGGAGAATTCTGTCAAGTTCTAACATTTATTTTAGGCAGGTGCTGAGATGAATTCAGATAAGCACTGAGGAGAATTCTGCCATATACTAAAGTGAATTTTGATAGATACATAGGTGAATTCTGTCAAGTAATGAGGTGAATTCTTTCAAGTAGTAAGGTGAATTACTACTGTACTGATATCAAGTACTGAGGTACAAAAGAGAATTAATTCTGTCAGGTACTGATGTAAATTCATTCAGGCATTGAAGTGAATTCTGTTGGGTACTGATGCAAATTCTTTCAAATATTGAGGTGAATTTTTCAGGTACTGAGGTGAATTATGTTAGATATATATTAGGATGGGCCAAAAAATAAGGGTTTCGGGCAAACTTCAGAATCTTCATAGGGAATATTTATAGTAAGTTGATACGTTATGAAAGAACATTGCATGCCAATATCCAGGTCATTTCTGGATATTTTTGAGTTGCCCCAAAACATTTGAAATTTTGTACAAAATGATATTTTCCCATCAATTTTTAAATATTAGATTTTTTTCTGTGAAATAGGTAAAATTAGTTGGCACATTATGAAAAAAACACAATTTGTAAATTTGCAGATGAATATTTGATACTTTTGAGCACTTTATTTTTAAATATATTACTATTCTGACTACAGCCTCCAGCGGTGCCTAAATTCCAACAATTTGGAGAGGTGGGGGCAACTGTAAACATTGTCGTACCTGTCTGATTTATCGGCACAGACACCAAATTAAGCTCTTCTCAAGCTAATAAATCAGAGTTTATGAGTTTTTTGACAAAAATGTAGTAAAAAAATCACCAAAAATCTTAATTCTTTGATATTTGAATCGTTTCGGGGCAACTGTTGATCATGTCATAATTCACTCAAATTTCAGTACACGTACCTTTATTTGTCATATCAACTTTATATCACTATTCCATGAGTAATTATCAAAACGTTATTTTTTGGCCCACCCTTATATATGTATATCTTAATTTCAATTTGATTCATGGTTAGAAAATACAGATTTCAGAAGATACATACTCACGAGTACTTCACAATTTTTGAAGATTCTACTGATCATTCTTGTAAATTTGAGAAGTAACTGAAGTGTTAATTCTTGAACTTTGGTTGGATAATATGCAATGAACAGCTCCGGACGATCTTGAGATATAAGACGAATTGCACTCTTGAATTAATGCTGTCTCAAATTTTCGTTGGTTACTGATACAACATCTTCCAATGTAAGTTGACACTTTAGTGGTAGAATCTACATCGGATTTGCTTTTTTTACAGACGTCTGTTCTTGAACTTGATGTTAATACTGGTGCAGGAAAGTTTGGACGACTTGATTTTTCTCTGCAGCAGTGATACTTTTTTACCTTGTTTCTTTAAAGCCTAATTGTTGTATAAGTTGTAAATTAATTTCATCGTAATAGTTTTATTTGCAATCTTAGTTTCGTAGTAAATTTCCACAGTATCTTCAAGTTATTGGTTATTTTAAGTTGGGCGCCAATATCAAATATGACTTATACAACCCTAACCCATTTCGTTTAAAAACTGAATCTCCGACTGTTGAAGACTATTTCTATGCTGAACTGAACTGTCTTCTCGTAACTACCAACTAACAACTCTTTATTACATTTTCAGTCTCTTACAACCTAAAAGCCTATGGCCTCTTTTACAACCTAGTTACAAATTAGAAAATTTAGCCACATTTAATGTTAACGATTACCTATGGTCCCTAGTCCAAACTTTAAAACTGGTTAATTGCTAATTGCCATGCTCATCACATTGGTAGAGAAATGTCTCATTTTCCATTATTACTATTATCTATAGTGTTGTAGAATGTGTATATATGGACTATTTAGTACCTATACGACTTATTCCAGAGCTGTGGTCCCCTAAAATATTAACTAATTCGTAGAGCTACAAGGATTAGTTAGAGCATTTTTGTAAAATTGAGATACTCTTAATTTTCTTGTGTGGTAAGTGAGGCATATAAAACATTTGGGGCTAGGAAATATCTAAAATACCGCATCTGCAAAATTGGCCACATAATAATGAGTTCCTGATCCAATGCCACAGCTAACAAGTAAGATATTTGTATTCGGGTAAGGGGAAAATGAAAAACATTTTTCAAAATTGCACTTCTTATTTTATAATTCCTACATAAAGTCAGAATTAAAACTCATGTGTAGGAATCTTATGATTTTATAATTTAATAATTCAAAATTTTCAAATAAGAGTATCATTAGTATGCTATTCATTAAATACATAATTTAATAGTGTTTAGGTGTATCAGTTAATAGTATATTATTATTGTTATATAAAATACTATTAATGTTTACCTTTCGTTGCATTCAACTTAACATTTATTCACTATTTTCTTTATCAACAAATGAGAAATCATTCAGTTGCATTTAAATATAAATACATAAGATGCTTTATACCAACAATGTACATCTTATCTGTCGAATTATTCGACCACGCCTGACTTGAACACCTCTTAATACTACTAGAGATATACTCTAAGAAATCATTCCCATAGTATATAATTCACCAAACTTGAATGGATATGGCACCCCGTTCGATTATAATTGAGATCCTTCATAAAAATGTTTGAATACTTCTATGTATTCTATAAGTGTTGTTAATTATAAAAAACAAAGAAGATGTATTGATAACTATATGTTAGAAAGGAATATCCTTCTTTTTATTTAAAACAATAAAAAATATCTATGTTGAAGAAGATTTTCGTGAGGGGAAGATATATAACTATATAAAAATAAATATAATTTTTCCATCGATATTGTATAAATATAATATTCTCTAATTACTATATGCACACAACTTATGATTGAGAAAATATCATTAAACATTAATAATTTCAGCCACTTTATGTACATACATCCATTTCTCTGACAATATTGCTAAGGACCTAAGAAATTGGTCCTAACAAATCTGAATGATATCAATAATAAACTTAAACTTCCAATTTTATCCCTGGGATAGGTTAAAGAACAACTAATTTTCATTTGCAAAATTTCTACTAAAAGGGTCTTTAGGTTTTCACATCCGAAATTCCTATGGGGCTATGAGCACTAGGTATCCCAAGAAGATGTCCGAAGAGGGACGGGTGGTGATAAAAAATTACAATTTTTTTGTTAGAAAAGGAATGATAGGCAGTGTACTTTTATGCCTCAAGTCTTTTTGGGGCTAGAGACACTATAATTCACCTAATGGGGGAACCGAAGGGGCCTAGTAGGGGTATTTGCGTTTTTGGCTATTATTTAAGTATCATGTAAAATGTGCATGTTCAACCTAAAAATGAATAAAAGTTGATAAGTTTGCACGCTACTAGACAGTTTTGGAATCCTCGAAATATTTTTAACAAAGTTATAGAAAGATATTTTAAACTTTTATAATCTCTTGCTTTTTATCACAGTTAAAGTCCGTAAATCCAGTATTTTTTTTTAAATTTAGTTAGTTATTAAAAATCGATTATCAATCAAAATGGGAAAGAAAATAGAAAATCTTGGTCTATGACTTTGTTATTAATGTTACAAAAACTCTAAATCTGTTTTAGTATTTCTTCTAGCATATAATTTCATAGACTTCTATTCTCTTGAAATTTACTAAAAAAAATCTCTTATTTCTTCAAAATTGAATGCCAAAATCATCAGAACAACTTTTCTCTCTGTAAGTTCTTACAAATCAACAAAGTAAGTAAATATTACTCTAATTTACATTACCATGGTGGGATATAGCTATAAAGTCCTAAAAAATACATTGGTCAGTCAAAGACATTAATCACGTGACGTTAAGATTGTTTCTTTCACTTGGTTAATTTACTCTACCATGTTCAAAGGGCCAGTAAAATAAAAAAGAGGCACTGAAAACTGCAGCCTCATATCCCAGGTACTCAATTGAGATATTTTATTCATTTTGTTTATATTTCAATCACGTCGTGTTCTATATTTCAGATGAATGCATTATATATTTAGTAAAGTATATAACTAGTAAAGATAAATTGAAAAAAATTAAAATGTGTTACATTTACTGGCCCTTTACTTGCACAATTTAACTCGACTCAATCTTATCACTAAATAAACATAAAAATTGGTCAACAATGTAATAATCTATTCATTAAAATAGGAGAAAAACAGGTAGGTCACCTTAGAAGATGAAAAAATTACCAATTGATGATAATTTGAGTAAGTGAAAGTAAGTAAATAAGTAAGTAATAAATAAAGTAAGTAAATAAGTAAGTAATAAGTAAATAAAATATACATAGTCTTTAATTTGAACAATAGTAACAGTTTCTAAAAGTTGATTCTAACAGCTGGACTAAAGGTAACAATTATAATAAAGTACGTGATAGCTGAACTAAAGCAGATAACAACAGTTACTAACGTATGTAGGTAACAGCAGTTACTATAATAGGTAGAAGCAGTAACTAAAGTAGGTAACAGCAGATACTAAAGTAGGTAGAAGTAGTTAACTAAAGTATCAGTTACTAAAAACAAGAGACTGCATTGAAATAACACCTCCAATATAATCTGCCATCCGATTTTCCACGTCTGTCCACCTGAAACAAAATATGGAAATGAGACTACAAGATATTTTACAACTGAAATTTAGGAACGAAATATTTGTATCAGTAAAATTCGGTTATTAATCGAAAGATTTTCTTACTGAACAACAGTCTTCGATGTGCTAACAATGCAAGCCGACTGTAGATTTAATATGATTGTTTAAGTCTAAGACATTTAAAGCAATTATAACTCCCACTGATAATGCTACTATAGTCATATTTTCACGATAACAATGCAACTTACTCCGGATGGTACGTAGGTGCGCCCAGAAGGGGCTGCCCTGAGTCCCATCATCCTTGGTTGCTCCATTGAAGATCCTGTAACAGAAAGTTAGAATAAATGAAGGTACAAGCATGTGATGATAACAACAGTGAGAAGAATAGAGTCGGTTAAAAAAAGATGAAGCTATTACTAAATGATTAGCAAGTTTTTCATTTATTAGATTGTGAAAATGGAATCCAAAACTTACCGGGGGAGTCCAGAGCTTTTTTGAGGGCGAACATCAGTTTGTCGAGTGCAATGGCCGCCCTCTTGCGAGGAGGTACCAGCTGAGGGGAGAGAAGGGGAGAGTGAGTGAGGGTAATTGAGAGGATAGTTAAAAGGAGAGAGAAGGGGAGAGTGAGAGAGGGTAATTGAGAGGAGAGTTAAAAGGAGAGAAAAGGGGAGAGTGAGAGAGGGTAATTGAGAGGAGAGAGAAGGGGAGAGTGAGAGAGGTTAAATGAGAGGAGAGTGAAAGGGAAAGAGAAAGAGAGAGAGTGAGTGAGGGTAATCGAGAGGAGAGTGAAACAAAGACGGAGTATTGAAGGGAAAAGAAGAACGAACAGAGAAAGGGAAGAGTGAAGAAGATACATCATACAATAATTGTTCAAGTTCCACAAAATGGAACATTAGGATATATCCTACAGTCTTCAGGAGATGGACATCCCAGTTTACCGTATTATGTCTCATTTGTGTCTTACAGTTGTCAAATTGAATATGTTTAGATTGTCAGAAATATTCGTCTGATGAAAATTTTCATGCAAGAGATCTTAGTGTGTTGTCCGGGTTATAAAGTCACAGGTGTCAAGATAATTCGTCACCGGACAATTAAACGACTGAACCATTCGTCCCCGGACAATTCGTCGCCGATTTATAATAAAAGAGATATAATATAGTTACAATGGGCATTCATTCAAGGGGAGTCAAAAATTTGTCAACCCAATAAGTGGTTGGTATGCACTTTTCTTTATAATTTATTGATAGTTACAAACAAATTACTTTATAAATATACAAATAGATATCGAATTTTATATTTTAATATAGTTATATTTTTATTGGAAAGGACAGTACTTACATTCAACTCGTCATTAAATGGTTCGCTGAATAAAATTCAACCAAAAATGTGGGTTTTCATTGATGATTTAAAAAAAAAAAATTAAGCTAATACTAAATTTCAACAACATTCTCGAATTGCCGAAATCCATTGTAAAGAAAAGACAGGGATGGTGATAAACATATCTTAAAATTGATCAGCAATTACGATACAAATTATAAAATACATATTAATATTTCTGAAAAATAAGTGATAAAGTTTTCTGCATTATATATTTTTTTGAAAGCCGTTGCTCACAATATAAAATTTGAAAATTTCTTTGATTTTCATTTCTCAAATCTGAAGTATTGTAGCATAGAGTTTGCAAATTTCTAAAATGATTTGTTACTATTTCTTTGTTTTAAAATTGGCTTGGCAATAATGAATCAATTTTTTGTACTGCCAACAAATAGAAACGGTTAACATTGCGTTTCAGTTTAGTCTTTTTAATATATGAACTGTAACACTTTACTTGTTATAACTTACATTGTATGTAAATTGTTTACTTTTTTATCCTGCCATATATGTGCAATTGAAATATTATCTTCTTTTTAATTTAATTTGTTCTATTTTGCTAAATTATAAATTTATATATTATATTATAAATTATATCTCAATTATTATCAATCGACGACGAATTGTCCGGGGACGAATTGTCCATGCAACAAATTGTCCGGGGACGGATTGTTCTAGCATCGAAGTCACCTGATCTACATATGAGTTCTTATTGGTTGACTGCTTGGTATTCATGCTATGGAATATTTCTAATCTTTTTGTTTTCAATGAATATCGAATCAATGAATTATATGACCAAATAAAAAAAAAAAAAAAAGTTAATTTAATGAATTTAGCTGTAAAGAGATTATAGTTGAAGAACTGTGAGGTTAGGGCAAACTCTGACGCAACTCTACAAAGAATGCCAACAATATCTCCTCTACCAAAAACTGACCTTATACACAAATTAAGTATCTATCAATGTAGTAATTAATGAAAATCAATTAATTTTAACATTTATTAATTACACAGTTGTAAGCACTGTCGAAAAGATCTAAATTACAAAGGAACAAACCCACAATAAATATAATATATGTAATAAAATAAATTGCAACATTAACTACTCTAACAAATATTTTTAAGGGAGCTGCGATCCATTGACGTCACAAATTGATTGTCAATTAAAAAAATCTACAGTGTGAAGCTATAATTTCTTTGTAGATTTTGTTTAAGAACATTGCGAAATAAGTGATTATAAAGCTAGTTAGTAAATTTAATGGAATATTCGAACACGTTCTGTGAAGATAAATAACTATTTGTAAAATATAATATTCAGTAAAATGGAATATTTAAATATATAATTTTACCATTGTGATATAATCAATAAAGAAATTAGGTATTAACTGTAATATAAATTTGTATATTTCTGAAAAATTAATCATAAAGTTTTCTGCATTATACACTATTTTCTGACTCACTGTGACGAATAACAAGAGAAATAATCTTTCACTTTTAACGAAGAAACATCAGAAACACGTGTGTCGAATGCATCGAAGTAGAGTGTTTGATTCTATTATTCAGAATTAAAGTGTTTAAAGAGTGTTTGATTCTATTATTTATGTAATCAAATATCACAAATGAAAAGGCAATAATTAAATAATTTTGTTGCAAAATTTAACTGAGACAGTAGTTAATTTGAAATTTATATAATATGTAATTTATTGATACTCGGATTTTACGTTTATATTTTGTGATGTTATACTGTAACCATTTGAAATTATTTTATATATAGTTTTGAATCATGTTTTAAATGGTTTGAAATCTATTCAATGGTCGAATCAATCGTTAATGAAGCATGCAAAATAGGCTGTGCGCATAGGCTGTCAGGTACTGACGTCAATTCTGTCAGGTACTGAGGTGAACTCTGTCAGGTACTGAGGTGAACTCTGTCAGGTACTGACGTCAATTCTGTCAGGTACTGAGGTGAACTCTGTCAGGTACTGAGGTGAAATCTGTCAGGTACTGACGTCAATTCTGTCAGGTACTGATGTAAACTCTGTCAGGTACTGACGTCAATTCTGTCAGGTACTGAGGTGAACTCTGTCAGGCACTGAGGTGAATTCTGTCAGGTACTGATGTGAACTCTGTCAGGTACTGACGTCAATTCTGTAAGGTACTGATGTAAACTCTGTCAGGTACTGACGTCAATTCTGTCTGGTACTGACGTCAATTCTGTCAGGTACTGATGTGAATTCTGTCAGGTACTGAGGTGAATTCTGTCAGGTACTGAGGTGAATTCTGTCAGGTACTGAGGTGAATTCTGCTTGGTACTGAGGTGAATTCTGTCAGGTACTGAAGTGAATTCTGTCAGTTACTGAGGTGAATTCTGTAAGGTACTGAGGTGAATTCTGTCAGGTACTGAGGTGAATTCTGTCAGGTACTGAAGTGAATTCTGTCAGGTAATGAGGTGAATTCTGTCAGGTACTGAAGTGAATTCTGTCAGGTACTGAGCTGAATTCTGTCAGGTACTGAGGTGAACTCTGTCAGGTTCTGAGGTCAATTCTGTCAGGCACTGAAGTGAATTCTGTTAGGTACTGAGGTCAATTCTGTCAGATACTGAGATGAATTCTGACAGGTACTGAGATGAATTCTGTCAGGTACTGAGGTCAAGTCTGTCAGATACTGAGGTGAATTCTGCTTGGTACTGAGGTGAATTCTGTCTGGTACTGATGTGAATTCTGTCAGGTACTGAGGTGAACTCTGTCAGGTACTGAGGTGAATTCTGTCAGGTACTGATGTGAATTCTGTCAGGTACTGAGGTGAACTCTGTCAGGTACTGAGGTGAATTCTGCCAGGTACTGAGGTGAATTCTGTCAGGTACTGAAGTGAATTCTGTCAGGTAATGAAGTGAATTCTGCCAGGTACTGAAGTGAATTCTGTCAGGTACTGAGGTGAATTCTGTCAGGTACTGAGGTGAATTCTGTCAGGTACTGAGCTGAATTCTGTCAGGTGCTGAGGTCAATTCTGTCAGGTACTGAGGTCAATTCTGTCAGGCACTGAAGTGAATTCTGTTAGGTACTGAGGTCAAGTCTGTCAGATACTGAGGTGAGTTCTGCTTGGTACTGAGGTAAATTCTGTCAGGTACTGATGTGAATTCTGTCAGGTACTGAGGTGAATTCTGTCAGGTACTGAGGTCAAGTCTGTCAGATACTGAGGTGAGTTCTGCTTGGTACTGAGGTGAATTCTGTCAGGTACTGATGTGAATTCTGTCAGGTACTGAGGTGAATTCTGTCAGGTACTGAGGTCAAGTCTGTCAGATACTGAGGTGAATTCAGCTTGGTACTGAGGTGAATTCTGTCAGGTACTGATGTGAATTCTCTCAGGTACTGAGGTTAACTCTGTCAGGTACTGAGGTGAATTCTGTCAGGTACTGAGGTTAACTCTGTTAGGTACTGATGTGAATTCTGTCAGGTACTGAGGTGAAACCATGTCTCTAGCTCAAAATCTGTACGATCGGTTACATTTTGCAGTCGAAAAAAAAAGAACTTTTCAGAATAGATAAATATTTTAAATTTTTCTTGTAAAAAATTGTGAAAATATCACTTGTATATTATTTTGAACTCTACTATTTACTATATTCAAATGGCTGTAAGGTGTCATTTTATGGAGAATTTTTGTTTTTATATTTCAGGGAGACAGTCCCCGTAAGCAAGTGCATAGTGATGTTCTCTGTATATGCTACATTTTATCCAAAACAAAATACAAATATAGCAACAATAATTCATTATGTAATACACATGATATTTTTAATCAAACAATTATACATCATTACAATTAATGACTATTATATTGTTGACTTTTTTTCTGTCATGTTCGTCTATTGTCATTCACAATCTTTCTTAGATTTAAGATGCATCTTGTACAGGAGTATATTTAAATTACCTAGCGAGTTGGACCCAATATCCACTTTTAACTTTTTAACAATTGTTTGTCACATTTTGTTTTTATTTCGTAACTATGGTTATTGGCAACAATATGTTCACCATTTTTGTTAACCATATCACTCACGTTTCTGTATGCAATATTTATTCTCCTGATCTGATGGATCAAACTTGTTAGAATGAATACATTAATTTATCATGCATATCATAATATATCATTCCATGTATTAAACTAAACAACATAATATTATGATGTAATGAGTAACAAATGGTATCTAAATTAATTGACCAATTATATATTATTATGTTCTCGGAGGAATATTACTACAGAAAATGTTAATTTAAATGTCACATGACCTAAATAAATTAGTAATCGGTTAATTATAGAGCAAGTAAAAGAATAATAGAAATACTTATTATCATAGTTTTATAGTCGGACTTTAACTATAATTAATAATTATCTAATCCGTGATTTAATTATAACAGATATTTACCAATAAATTTGTATCAGAGTTACAATTAATATTAGTCATTAACTGTTCACTTTTTTTTATTAATTAGAAATAAAAAGATAATACATTTGGTAGCTTTGTGACGGCACATGTAGGTCACTTAAAATAATTTAATTATGAGAATATGTTATATCGTTGCACTAGAAAGATACGATGGTTTATTTTCATCATTTTATGACAGAGTTTCTGTTTTTATTGAAAAGCAATAAAGCTTCCGTCCAACCTTGGCCCAAATATACATACGAAAACACTTTTGAATTAAGTAAAAAGAACGAACAGTTTTAATTCAATTCATGCTATATTGGAATTGTTTTTATGCAAAGTTATGCATATTTTACTTCTACAGACTGATTGATAACGACTATAGAAAGATACTGAAACATTAAGACTAATCACCGTAGAGTTTAGAAGTTCAAACTGGTAAAAATTTTACATATATTTCTCAATTGTTAAGTTACACATTTTTTGATACCGCAAATATAATATTTAATTGATTTGTTAATTACAGTGAATTGATTCAAAATAATTAACATCTTACTTACGAAGCAACCATTCAATGATATATTCTGTTTGTGAAATATATTACAAACGTTTCGTCGACAAATTTTCGTAAATGGGATATTAGCATACTACTCTATTGTTACAAAACATGTACTTTAACAGAATAATGTATCAAAAGATCAAATTACAAAATATAATTATGGTGAGAAGGAAAACTATTAATAAATTTCAATCGTTTTTCTACTTTATCACTAAACCAGAACTACTCGATAATACCAAATTATTTTGAAGTTATTTGAAATATTGTTTATACTAGACAAAAAAATAAAAACTGTATCGTACCAAACAATTAAAACATTGAAAACAAACGAAAAAAATCTACACACAAAGAGCAATCTTATATTTGTTTCTTTGTCTATAATTAGCCTCGTATCACAACTGCCTATTAGTATCTGTCCGTGTTTGCTCGGGTAAAGGTGTCTTTTCGAGTATATATGAGAATTAGAGTCCGGATTTCTATGCTCTAACAGAATAACAGCATTGAATGCTATAAAAGCATAGATGATCTATGCTTTATAGGCATTAATCTATTTTGTATACAAAGCATATAAAATTCTATTTAAGGATATTTTTGTCTATACTAAAGCATACAAAACTCTATTTAAGAGAAATTAAAATTTCGCTACAGTTGCTCCATCTTTTATTTACCGTTTTTTTATTGTAATATTTTAGCCAGTTATTTAGTTCCAAGTCCTCGTAGTCTTAACAACTCTTAATGATACCTAAAGTTGAGGCTCCTTCACACATGACAGTGATCCGTGCGGGACGTCACCGGACAGTGATTTGTTATCACTGAGGAGAGCAGGTATTGTGTGAATAGGTCCGTTGAAATTAAAGTAACGATATATTTTTCACTGACACTGAATTACTGAAAGGAGAGTGACGGAGACGGACCGGTGACGTCCTGGACGGATCCTTGACATGATAATGTCAGGATACAGAATTTAGTTGATGAATTTTGGTGTTATGCAATGAAAACAGTGTTTTGAAATGCAAGCCATGCAATGTGAAGTTAAGTAGCTACAAGAAATCAGGCGTGATGTCACTCAAATTGGAAGTTATTAGGGGGGACTAATTCAAATATTGCTCGTTTTCTATGATGTTCATTTTTGAGGGGAGACATAACCAAAACTATTTTGAATTTAATGGACTATTTTAATCATAATTGCAGTATTGTAGTTTCCATTTATTATATAATATAGTGAACATTTTCTATAATTTATAATTTTTCCCACCCTTTCTCATTAACAGTAAAGACCATATATACTATACAGTATACATAATGATTTACCACACGAAATAAATTATTTTCAAAGTAGGTTAATTAAAAATTTATTTTATTTGAAAGGTATATTTATGGCATATATTATTGAACATCAATTAGCATCACTGATTAGTGAAAATTAGATAGGGATAAAAGAAAGCACTTGAATGATTATTTAACATGTTAATGGTCATGTATCTACCTAGGTAGCTAGGATAAGTTCCGAATTACCGGTCAGTTCCACATCTTCGGTAATATAAGAAAAATAGTTATTTTAGTAATTATTTAATTTGTTTTAGTTGGTATCCATGATACCTGCAAGTATCATTGATACCAATTAAAATAAAAATTAAATAATTATTATAGTATAGTTTTTTCTTATATGACCAAAGATGTGGAACTGTCCGGTAATTCGATATTACCCTAGGTATTTATTGGAATAGGTATTAGGTCCCAAGATTTCAGCTGTTATTTTAAAACTAATAAATTTATAACACTATGAAGTTATAAGTATATACGCATTGATTGAAATAGTTTGAAGTAGGCACACAGCTTTATAAGATTAACGACTGTTATAATTTCGAGAGCAAACTCATTTCAAGAGCAATAATTACAGACAACCTCTTCTTCCCACACTCTGCAGCGGATTGTTTGGTTTTTGGCGTGAACCGTGAACAACAAAACGGAACAATGTCAAATAAAAGAAAAATGAATTATGAGATTATATCTGAATATTTTGAAACAATAAAGGAATATGAACATTTGTATAAATTATTCCGCATGAAATTAATTTAATCACGTAAAACGGGAAAGATGCGTCCACTCTACTCGTGGGTTTATGATTAGTGTGGACGCGTTTTTCTGCTCTTCTATGTTTTTCTCGCAGAGCAAGAAAAATCTGCTGAGGCTCTGGCAGCCTCCTTACTTCACGGACTGCCATCAGTAGAAAAGCCAGTCGTTCCCAGTCGTTCACGGTCGTTCAGCACAATTCATACCAGCAGTTATGCAACCAAATTTGTTCATATGCTCCAGCTACACTTTATAAAAACTTCACGGATTTATAACGCTGATTTGAGTATATTGGCCTACTCACCGAGATGTTTAAGTGGTACAAATTCCAAATGAAGAGAACTGTAAACATGAGAGGCTAAATAGGAGAGTCTGAGGAGGGGTAGCACGTATAGCTGGACATGACACCCAGTTGGGAGATCTGATGAGGCATTTCCAGGGCTGATGGATCGGAGGGATAGATTGATTCTACAAACGTAAGTCCACTATCTTTTCAAACCTAGGGTAATTGTGGACGTTTATTACTCTTAGGGTTAATTTAAATTCCAGCCTAAGGTCTCTACTTTAAATTACTAATTTGATAAAAACTAATTTGATGAAAACTAATTTGATGAAAACTAATTTGATGAAAACTAATTTGATGAAAACTAATTTGATGAAAACTAATTTGATGAAAACTAATTTGATGAAAACTAATTTGATGAAAACTAATTGGATGAAAACTAATTGGATGAAAACTAATTGGATGAAAACTAATTGGATGAAAACTAATTGGATGAAAACTAATTGGATGAAAACTAATTTGATGAAAACTAATTTGATGAAAACTAATTTGATGAAAACTAATTGGATGAAAACTAATTGGATGAAAACTAATTGGATGAAAACTAATTGGATGAAAACTAATTGGATGAAAACTAATTGGATGAAAACTAATTGGATGAAAACTAATTGGATGAAAACTAATTGGATGAAAACTAATTTGATGAAAACTAATTTGATGAAAACTAATTTACTATCAACTTTTTTTTCTATACTTTTAACTTTTTTTTTCTATACTATTAACTTTTTTTTTCTATACTATTAACTTTTTTTTTCTATACTAATAACTTTTTTTTTCTATACTAATAACTTTTTTTTTCTATACTATTAACTTTTTTTTTCTATACTATTAACTTTTTTTTTCTATACTATTAACTTTTTTTTTCTATACTATTAACTTTTTTTTTCTATACTATTAACTTTTTTCTAGCTGCTCAAGTTTGAAATACTGTGATCGGTGGTGTGACATTGTCTATCGGCAATACGGAGTTGTCACACTACCCAAGATCTAGTGTTTTGGCTTCCAGCTAAGAGACTAAACAAATTTAACAATATTTAGCATAAAAATTTATAAGTACTTCTTTTTCAGCATTGGATGTGACTAGTTGGCAGCTGGTTTGCTTGAAGGTTGCTGCTATTCACTTCCAATCCAGGGATATGTCACGCTGACGGGATTTGTGGAAGTTCCCCAATTTTTGCTAATACAAATTATATTAGTACAATCTTTCATTTATCCTGTTTGGTTACGTCATAATCCCTTAAAATTGCTTAACATTTACTATAACAAAAACATAATTTTCGCATTAGGAGATATCATAAAATATACTTAATAGTAACATCTGAAATAATGCAATAGCGAATGTAGTAAGAATGATTGAAACGTCACGCATTTACCATTTTGACGTGCCATCAGTCGCTAGATATTTAAAATGACTGTATTGGGACATCTTCTGCTTTACTGGTCTGTGAACTGAAAGCGTCCTGCCAAGATGAATTAAAATGTAAGCCACTGGCTCACCACTTGTTATTATGAAACGTCAATTATTGAGAGGAAATTGTTTTAAATTTTAATAATCACAAACTTAATTTAACCCAAAAATAGTAAATTAGTTTAAAATAATTTGGTATTATCGAGTAGTTTTGGTTTAGTATTAAAGTATAAAAACGGTTGAAATTAATTGTTTGAGTCCTTACCATTATTCAATTTTGTAATTTGATCTTTTGATACATTATTCTGTTAAAGTACATGGATGGTAACATTATAGTGTGTTAATATCCCATTCAAGACGATTTGTCGACGAAGTGTCTTTACCCTCTCTATATCTAGAGATTAATGTGCTAGAGTAAAGTAAGCTACAAAGTGACTTACGATTATGGAAATACAACATTTCGAAGACAAGACTATCTAAACAAAACTCTGTTCATTCGTACCCTTCGTATGTCTTTTTATCTATCATACCCTTTGCATTTTTCCGATCTGGAAGTTTGCAAATTTCTCTTTTTTCCGGAATGTGCCCGAAGTCTGAAATCTCCTGTGCGGTTGATTAATAAGTACAAAAGGTCTGCATAGAGTCTGGTATCAGAATGAAGCAGTACGTCATTCAGACCTTGCTCTCATGAATGCTCTGCTAAGAAATAAATACAAATTGATGAAATTCTCCAATCATTCTCTGCTGGAGTTGTTAGAGCTGACAGAAAATATGTCAGACGTGTCATGATTATTTCTTTCTCAAACAGGGTGAGTGTCTATATGGGTTAAAACCTGAGACGACACATAAGCTGAGACGTTCGCAAATAATTCATATATGTATATGCCTTTGTATTGTCACTTGCGAGGATGAAGAGTGAAGCGTTGCAAAAATATATCCTATATTAAAAACTTTATTGACTAAATAAATTGGATGATCGAAACCATTGGACTAGTCCTTATACGACTTTTATACACCCGCAGATTTATTATTAGTCTATTAGCTTTGTGTGCTGGAGGGGAGGTATTGGATTGAATTAAATGTAATTTCTTTTAATGAGACTTTTTCCTTATTCTGTGATTTGCATAAAATTTTAAGACATTGTAATTTGTATTGAATTGAATTTGTCTTTTTGAATACAGTCTAACAACTCCTCAGTTTTTTGCAGATAATTATTACGAATAGAAATTCATAAATAAAGTTAACTTACAGCAATGGCAATAGAAGCAATCACTTTCAATGCCATCAGTGCAACATCTCCTTCTCTCCACGTTCTTTCGTTCCCGATCCAAATCCTACTCCAGTGCTTGATAGCTTGCAACAGGCACTCGGGATGTGGAGGAATAATCAAATACCCAGCCAATGTGAGTGAATGAAAAATGTAACTAATGCAATAGTGTGTAAGAATAAATTAAATGATTGGTCACTGTTTTCATCACGATCTCTAAGATGGAAATATATGACATTATCGTGTTCGTATCTAAATTCATTTTAGAATTTGAATTAACTCTTTCATTGTGACGAACGAATTTCGTAAAAGATAGAAGCTACTTGAAATAGAAGCGATGATTCAATTAGTTTAAACATCGATAATAAAAGTCAATTCAATTCTTATGAGCAATATGGAAATAATAAAAGTCAGCAAAATGTATTTTGAAAAGTTTGGAAAGTCTATAATGAATTATGAATGCAATCGTTTAAAAACTATATAAAAAACTGCTTCAAAATATTTACTCTTTATTAGTACCATATCAGTAAATATGCACATTTAATCGTATTTTCTTTATTGATAGTTATCTGTAATTTAATTTATTTCAGAATTTCAAGTGCGAATTTGTGGTTGATCCGGATGAACCAGGAGCAACACCAACAACTGAAAAAGCGGCTTACAGATCAGTGAACTACGGCTCCAAAAAACTTGTCAGCATACATTCGGATCTTCGAGTATCATGGGAGTAAGTATACTGGAACAGAAAATTTGAAATTTTATGAATAACGGATAATACAGTAACATTATATAGGTTATTACTATACATTGCTATAAATATGTTGAATTTACCAATATATTCTCCATAAGTGTGTTCCTCTGAAAACTTTTGTTTGTTAATTTTTTTTCTCGATATTGTACAGTGGAATTATAACCAGAAACATTTCACTTTACAGTTTCGCTAATAATGAATGCACATCACTGAATGCTAATCTACCACAGTACACATACACCTTGAAGGTAAGTTACCTAATTTCATTTTTGTTAAAGGAATGAGGGTTACCATTTACTGTGACAATTTTTTACCAATTGAAATTTCAGTCGATTGAGCATTTCTATCAAAATGTGAATAATTTCATATAGTACTTCTTGAATAATCAAATTCAAACTAATGCAGAAGGGATATGTTGATTTTCTTCCTTAAATAGATGAGAGCAACTTTGATGATAAGAAGTGGTCGTTTTTTCTTTGTGGATCTCAAATGGTCGACTGATGAAACAACACTCATAGACTCTGAAGGAGTGGCAGCAGATATGACAAAAATCACCTGGTGCGGACCCAACCCTGACAAGGGCATCGAAAAGTGCATTGGAATTTGTTTCAATGCAGTTCAATATTTCGATTTCACATGCTCTAAAAACATTGCAGCTCCTTCATACCAGATTTTATGTGTTTATTAATATTTTGTATTTAACGAATATTAAATACACTAGGGTGAACATGATGCAAGAAAATGTTATATATTAGCACCATTTTGACTTATTTACACGCACCATATATATATCTCAGTATTACTCAATAGAAGATGAAAACTTCTTCTTCTCTCTCATTGCATTCATCTGCTCCTCTTTCTCAACTGTTCTTCTACCAACCCTATCCCCTTCTCATTCTGCCTCAGATAATTCGTACCTTCAAACCCATTCCTAACCACTACTGTACTTTTCCGCTTATACTTTTCCGAAAAAATCTATTGAGGAAATATAATTTTGATCAAAGGGGAAAGAGTGGATGCTGAATAAAATTAATTGATAATGCTTGAAGATTTAAATGGAATTGAAGAAATTAATTTTCTTAAAATATATTAACTTCTTTACGCTACATATAAAAACTTTTTTTGGTTGTTATTACTAACTTATGATTATTAAATAACTTATATTAATAATTAATTAATAACTATTAAATTTTTAGATATAAATTTTGCCTCTCTTCACTGTGTAATTAATCTATATAACTATAGGTACGTTCTTTTCATCAGTCTCTTGGTGTCATGAATTTATGTGTCGGCACTAATGATATACATATATCTCCTTAATTCTCACAAAATGTTAACTATGTTTAATCTTTGCACGCAATATTCTATAATCATTAATGTAATCATATTCTATATTTAACAGTCGATCGACAAGGTAATTTAGGGACAAGTATTCTACACCTCAATTTATAACTAGACTTTATTGTCAAGATAATACTAAACATCGAAGTAGTATCGCGCTATTTAAGTCCAAGTGTACGGACCAATCAGCATGCACGACGCGTCACCAATTTAGACCAATTAGAATTGGTCCCATTATGGACCAACTGAATAGGTCTAACAGAATCTTTTATTGAGGTATGTGATTGTGTGAAAATTATGAATGGTGGAGTTCTTCTTCTGGTCAATGTTTTTTAGGTTTAAATTTTAAAAGAATTAGTATTGTTACGAGATTAAATCCAGATTTATGAATTGAATTCATTTATTTGAAATTTTAAAATAATATTAACACTCTAACTGCGGCCCTCATAAAACAACTTTTTAATCACAACTTTTTATTCTAACCTTTCATTTTTGCCTTAAACTAAATCATTTCTCTAAGGTACAAAAGAGTTTTAGAAGGTTCAAAATCTTTGAACACATTATCTACAAGCAACGATTCACATATATTGACTTTTTAAAGGTGGCGTGACCCACCGGTGGGTCACGCCGCATTTAACGTGTTAAGATAATTGTCTCGCTTGGCATGCAGACTTTGATCGACAATATAAGAATTAAATTAAAGTTCTTGGGCAAAAACAAATAGTTTAGCTCTTTTTGTCCTCTTCTTATTTTTAGAGTATGCATAATTCATGGATTTGGAGGGTATGTAAACCTAGAATATTCTTTTTATTTAAGACGTGTGTGAGGTATTTATTATTTGAATTCATTATTTGATTATAATTAACATGATTATATTTATTCTGATTGATATAGTTAAGTTTTAATTATTTAGATTAAATTTTGTTTCATTTATCCTAAAATAATATCCAGTGACATTTTATTGAAAATTATATAATTATTGAAAATAACTATTATATATGTGTGGTATAGTGAACAGTAAGGTACAGTCGAAAAAAAATGTATATGTAATAATTTTTTATCAGTTTACTGAATTCACATTTATAAAAAAAAATCATACAAAATTTTCTTTTATTTTGAATTGACTATATTTACTCAACACGAATTTTTACGCCAATCTACTTCTTCGTCCAACTTGTCCAAAGCAGAACGAATTACTGCATTCAAAGAATCCGGATTGCGGTTTGAATGAGTTTTCAAGAGTTGAGGGTAGCCACATTATTTTGTTCCAAAAGACCTCGAGTTTGTCTTTGCACCTCCTCAAAGTCACCTCTGCCTTCTGGGCTGCCGCTTCGGTGAGCTATGTGATAACTTTCTACTGTAACTTATTCGGATAAACATAACTTTGATTTGATTACTTCATCAGTGAAGCAACCATACATATCAATGTATATTCAAATACTACGTAATTTTTTTTATTGTAACTATTAATTTAAACCAAATAATATAAGTTTGATTAGATCTGACTTTTTAAACTTTTTACTAGATGATTAATTCATATTGAGAGTTTAAATACAAGTGTACGTGTATCATTCCAGTTCTTATTTGATATAAATGGAATTAAAGAATTACATTATAATAGAATATTTAAATATCTTTATGGATCATTAGAAAACCCTTAGTTAGTAATTACTACCCATCAATTATTTTCATGGATAAAGATAATAGATTAATCGATAATTATTAAATATGACCCGAGTTGCATCTATTCATTATGTAATTAATATTTGAAAAACGATATATAAACTGATGGAGTTAATTTTGTTAGGTACTTAGGTGAATTCTGTCACATACTGAGGTGAATTCTGTCACGTACTGAGGTGAATTCTGTCAGGTACTTAGGTGAATTCTGTCAGGTACTTAGGTGAATTCTGTTAGGTTCTGAAGTTAATTCTATTAGGTTCTGAAGTTAATTCTGTCACGTACTGAGGTAAATTGTCAGATATTACTATTTAACGATTATTTGCGGGACAAAGATATTAGATCTAATCAATAATTATTTTAAATATGAATTCGTTCACTAGCAATGCTATTAATTTCGTCTTCATGTATTTATATAAGCTTATATAAAGCTAACATAGTCAATTTACTCAGGCGATATTAATTATACTATTCACTCTGAACATGAATGGAATGAGTCTTTGTGTATTTGCATACGCTGATGAATTAAAGTTAGTCAGGTACTGATGCGAATTATGTGAGGTACTGGGGTGAAATCTGTCAGGTACTGAGGTGAAATCTGTCAGGTACTGAGGTGAAATCTGTCAGGTACTGAGGTGAAATCTGTCAGGTACTGGGGTGAAATCTGTCAGGTACTGAGGTGAAATCTGTCAGGTACTGAGGTGAAATCTGTCAGGTACTGAGGTGAAATCTATCAGGTACTGGGGTGAAATCTGTCAGGTACTGAGGTGAAATCTGTCAGGTACTGAGGTGAAATCTATCAGGTATCTAGGAAAATTCTGCCAGGTATTGAGATGAATTTTGACAGATACTAAGGTGAATTCTGTCATGTTCTGAAGTTAATTCTCTTAGGTACTGAGGTGAATTTTATTGTAATAATAATTAATTGGCTGATTGTATTTTATCAATTGTTTCACATAATGTATCTCAGTTATTTAGAAATAAAGACAATAATACTAAGAAATATTTTCACTACAAGATCAAAAACTAGGTGTGACTCAATACTTAAAAGTTATACATGTATTTAGGTTATTGAAGTCACCAAATGACTACGAAAAGGCAGTGGATGCTACTGATGGCTCTTGGAGTAACGAACTTTTTCCTCGCAGGACAATTCCCCACCGGTCTTTTCTACGCCTGAACTTTTCCTTGTCGGTTTTTTTTTCGCCAGTCTGTTCCCAGCCGGATTTTTTAAATTTGTACTCAGGAAGACAATTTAAAATTACGGTTTTTTAAATTGTTGAAAAAATCTCGTTGAAAACCGTTGCTGCGATAATATGTACTGAAGTTTGCAGTCGCAAATTACATGACCTTTTATTTAAATCTGAATTAAAAAATAATCAAACCATTAACTTCAAAATACTTCAATTTAAAGACTGATATTGCTGACGGAAAATAGTTCACAAATAGTTCAAATAATTAAATCACTTTTGGTAACAGGTTTTTAAAAACTATTATTGTTGTAAGAAACCTTATAAGAATATAGGATAATGATGTAATAGTAGAATTATGATTAAAATAAAATAATTCGATTAATGATCCGTGGTAAAAGTTTTGAGGGATACGTAGAGGTTGTATAAATATTCAAATACATATATAGAAACTCTTAAGGGCCGTACACACGCAGGGTTTTTTCAGTCTTTCCACCGGACTTTTTGCTAAGCTCCTCCCACTTTTTCCACGAGACTTAAATTTTGCACCGAAAGTCCGAGACTTTTCAACAACCTACATGTTCTATTATTTTCCCCCAATCAAGAGGTGCAATTTTGTATATCTTCGTATATAGCTACTGTCAACTCATAAAATATATTGTAATAACACGATTGGTGCATTTTATGACAAACTTTGCTCCATTCATTTCTTTACCTTTGAGGTAAAGAATTCTCATATTTTCCTTTTTATAAAAGACTGCCAGTAAAATTGATAATACCTAGTAATGTTTCTTTAAACTTTTTTTTAGTAGGTATAGTATATTTTAGTAAAATAAATATTACTATCTTTATTTTATTTATTTCAACATATTACCTATTAGCTAATACCTTTATTTTATTTATTATAACGCAATACATATTGTACCTAGTACCTATCTATACGTATTGATACTTTTACCTAAACTTTATATAATAGCTAAATTACATTTGTTGAGTGGATTAGATTAATCATAAAATCAAGTGAAGCGAGAATAATCTCGGTTAGTTTATTACTAAATATTGTAATAAACTTCATAAAAATTATCATACTAAGTTTATTTGTAACTAAATAATCTTAGTAATCTAGGTAGATAGTTCTCTAGTAATTAATTAATCTAGGTAATAGTAACTAACCTATATATGTAATTAGTAAATAAATAAACCCAGGTAATTAGTAATTTTAACTATCCTAGGTAATTAACAGTTACTAACTACCTAGGTTAGTTACCTAGTTTAAAAAAATAGAGGATGGCTTATGTCGACTATATGAGTAGTTACTTGCACGACATGTAATTCCACGAGATTCAAAAGTCAATCCACGTGTGGACGCTATTGATTTTTGAATCAAAAGTCTCGTGGAAAAGCGGAGAAAAAAGTCTGGTGGAAAGACTTAAAAAACCCTACGTGTGTACGGCCCTTAAGACACAATATAGAATTTTCGCAAGTTTTTGATTATGCAATAAAAGAACAATAAGATTGTAAGAATAATAATTTAAGATTGAACAATAATAATTTTAACTTCTGGATTGTATCAAAGCTAAAAATAAGACTTTATTACTGTGTAGGTCTGTTAGTAATATGTTTCCTCTATTGATTAATACTTTTTTTATTCAAAATTATGTCTTGATAGCCCAAAATAATAATATTTTATCTAGGGGAAAAGCTTGGCGAGGAAAAGTCCAGGCGGGAAAAAGTCCTGTGGGAAAAAGTCCAGGAGTGCCTTTTCAAGCCTCTGGCTCTTCAAACCTAATTGTAGTCCCTCCAAAAATCTGCATGATAAAATAGTCATGAATCTTTCAGCTGTAATAATAAAGCAATATCATACTTAAGTTAATTTTTTTATGTACCTATTTTCTTTTGGCTATACTCCGGTTATATTAAGCATGAAATAATTCTACTGGTACAATAGTAATTAAAGATGATAAACTAAGAAATTTATTTTGATTGACTATATCTTCATTATTGATTTCTCGAACATTATATATACTACATGGAATATAAATTTGGCATCATCACAGTTCTCAGAGATTACGGTATTAAGAAATAAATAATGATAGAATTAATTACGGCTCCATTAGTATCAGGAATTACTAGCCCAATCCACGTACTGAATTCACCAATTACATTGGTATTCACCTGCTTAGCAGCCTGCATGAAGCATCCAGGATGCGGTGGAATCGTTCAGCATCCTTTGAATGTAAGTTTTCAGTTGTCAATGTATGAATTACTCGTGTCCTTTGAATCAATCAATATCAATATTTCACAAAATGCCGTTGAAATATTGAGTTTCAAGAAAACAAATTGAGTTGAAATTTCGTCTGAAATTCCATTTGACTAAGAGTGTTGCTAAATTATAACTATTATTGATCTTTAATAATGATATATGTTTCAATTTGCAAATTAAAATCCTTTTTTGAGAACTTAGTGAATCCATTTCAGGATTTCAAATGTCAGTTCGTGGTTGAAGAAAATGAGCCAGGAGCAGAGTCTGCCTCACCAAATTCTGCATACAGACTCTCCAACTACGGAAGGGAAACTTTCGTAGATCTTGGCTATCGGGGGACTGCGGGGTGGCAGTGGGTTTATTCCGCTAACTAAATTAGAGATTAATGACCAAAAAAAAAACGATTAGTTAAAATCCAATCTCAACAACATAAAAACCACCTGAAGTCTAAAGTACTATTAACTAGATTGAGTGCGCTCGGTAGAGCGTTAATTTTGACCTTGACCTCGACCTTTGACCAGTTTGCTCCCAAAATCTGATAAATTGGTAACTGGAATGATCAATCACCTCACCAATCTTCATGTAATATGGTAGAATACTTTCTGAGTTAGTGAGTTATATTTGATCCTGACCTTGACCTCTAACCGGATTGCTCCCAAAACTCTACCAGATGATTTCTGGACATTGACCAATCGTCCCGTCAAATTTCAGGCAATTTGGTTAAACACCTTTTGAGTTGTTGATTTATAAAACCCTTGACCTTGATCTTTGACCTTCAACCTGATCGTTCCGAAAATCTAACAAAATGGTTCCAGTATATTGACCAATCGTCCCACCAAGTTTCAAGAAATATGGTTGAATACTTTTTGAGTTATGAATGACCATGACCTTCACCTAAATTCTACCAGACATTGACCAATGACATACATTGACCAATGACCAATCGTCTCACCAAATTTCAGGAATTTGGTTAAACACTTTTTGAATTATGCAAATAACAAGATGATAAATAAATGAATAGATTAAAAAATAAATAAATGAATGCAGGGTAAAATATAACCGTCTACAAATTTGCGAAGGTAATAATCATCATTACCAGTTACAAAATCTAAACAATTTGGTCGGAGTATTTGATGGAAATTCACAAACCGACATTTTGAATGGAAAGTTTGTTTTGTGACGTCACTAAGCTGACTCTACGTTCAAGATTTAATTTCGTTCTTTTAGTAATCATTTAATTGTTTTCGGGAGCTTTATTCAATTTGAACCTTGTTACTATAAATTTTTTTAAATCCTCGACTAATAGTTTGTGAAAGACTCATTGAAAGACAATGAGTCTTTCACATTTATTATCTATATAGTTCATTTTGATTATCATCGTAATTCATATTGAGAGTAGCTAATTGTCTTGATAGTTTATTTTTATATAATTTCAACCTGTTATCCAAATTTCTTTTCTTAACTTTCAGAGATTCCCAAGACAAATGTGCAGCGGCTGGTGCACGTCTGATTGACTATCCCTCCACCATGAAGGTGAATAATTAAACTAGAAAATGTGTATTGTAAATCAGACTACCTGGTGCTCTTTAGAATTAAAATCTTTCAATTGATATGGGATCTAAATAATTCACTGTAGAGCCACGCAGTGAAATATTTCGAGTTCTTGATACTATCTGAAATTGAGTTAAGGGATTTCTCAGAAATGGAATTCAGCCAAACCCCACTTATGTTTTTTCCAAAATCACGACTCAGAACCATTACAAATGATAAGAACATTTTTTCATGATTCGAAGTTATTATATATTTGTAACTCTTTAAACAGTTCATATTCTTATTTTTTTAATATGATGAAAACTCTATGATGAAAGTTCAAAAAAGCGAATGAATTGAAACTATTTTAATTCACTCATAGCTAAATTCTCACATATAGTAGAGGTAACTAGTTAGTTTTGATGCTTTTATTTACATTTAAGGGGAATGTACATGGAAAAATTTGCAAATTTCATCGATTTTTTTTATTCCAGTAATAGATAGTTGATAGTAACAAAAATCTTAAAGGGAAATTTCGTATGAAAAAAAGTTTATGAAACATTGTACGTATATGTATATAAAATTGAATTCTAAGACATTTTTGTTCATGACATTTTTTCGAGTGGACGCATTAAAGATGAGTTATTCGAAATTCGAACGAATTTCGAACCGTTTTTTAAGAGTATAAAACTCCGACAATTTTGAAGCTACAGCTTTGAGTTTTTTTGCATTCGAATCGCAATTCGATTGAATTTCATTTATTTTAATGTTTTTTTTTTTTGGAAAAAATTGATTTAAAAAAAATGATTTTTTTTGGGATACTAATAAGAATTTCAAAAATAGGTTTCCAACATTTTGTAGAGAATCGAAATGTTATTCAAATGCATGAATCCCAAAGCCGTAGCTTTAAAATCGTCCGAGTTCTATACTTTTAAAAAACGGTTCGAAATTCGTTCGAATTTCGAATAACTCATTTTCTATGCGTCTAATCGAAAAAAAGTCACAAAATAAAATGTCTTAGAATTCAATTATATATACATACAAAGTTTCATAAACATAACTTCATTAATAAAAAAAAATCCGAAATTAACAAACAGTAATCGTTTGAATAAAAAATTTAGCAGTAGCGTAAAAGTTATCTGACGATTCCATTCCAAATTTTCAGCCACGTAAGGTAAAAAGAATGTAATTATTATTTAATATTCAACTTATATATTGGTGTCTACAATACCTACATATATAAATCAAAGTATCGAAGCATCAAACACACTTATACTGAGTGAGAGTTAAGCTATGGTTGAATTTTAATACTTTTTAATTCATTCACTACTTTGAACATTTATATCAAATCTTTCATCATTTCAATATACGATAAATTTAGGTTTCAAAACCATTTTCTTTTAATCTAACGCATAGGAAATAAAATATTTGAGGAGTTACATTTAGGTAATTCTCGCAATAATTTTAAGTTTTTGAAAACAGAATGTACTAAAATCGGGGCCTTTCTTTAGGCATCATAGTTCATGATGCCTACAGAATGAATTTTAAATCAACAATGTTAAATAAATGTAAACTATGACATTGAAGTTTAAGAAATTGAGAGAATGTTTTCTTTCAGATGAGAGCAATGTTGATGATAAGAACAGAGGATCATTTCTTCATTGATCTTGTAAAGCAGGCTGACGGTTCCATCAAGAATTCTGCAGGTGAAACTACGGATGAGAGTCTGATTGATTGGTACCCTGGGGAACCACAAGCAGACAATAACTGTCTTGGTGCGGGATATCCTGCTACCCTAAAGTTCTGGGATTCCTATTGTAATTCAATTGAGACATCTTCTATGTATAATATATTTTGTACAATTTAAAAAGAATAAAATAGTCCATGACTACTTCTAAGATTCAAAACAATCTTAGGAAAGTTTCGAGTATCGGATGGTACTTTCTTTTCAATAATTTAAGAAAAAATTAATTAATTATTTTCAAACATTCATTTTAATCAGTATCCAGGTTTCATGATTGCGAATCAAAATGTAAGTTTAATTGTAATTATTATAATATATTCTTTCTAACACCCTTTAAAGCGTGAACGATAACTCGAAACTTACCCTGTAATATTCATGTACTAGACAGCACCCGTGCAAAATGTATGGTAACGTGTCTTCGACACGAATCTAAACGATATGGCTTGATTGCACCTAATATATAATTCGTAATATACTTTTAAGAGAGTAAGATACACAAATAATAGATTATTATGTACGATTTTTTTAACATTTTCATCTACTCGTTGCACATTTGAAATGAATACAAAATTGAAGAACTGTAAAGTTAATTGTAATGAAACTGTAGATTTTTCACTAATAATTTTTCTTTTAAATAAATAAGCATGCAAAAGAACTACGATAAAATATTAATAGAAATAAAATAATTAGGCATCTCCATAGTACTGTGCTTCTCTACCTTAAATTTTTGGAGTATTCGAATGAACATTCACAGGAATACATACTAGTTGAACATTCTTATTTTATTTTACATTTAGGAACATCAATAGTTGTATGTGGTCATACACATCCCATGTTTCCATAACATTTTTAATTATTCATGTAGGTACCGTAAGAATTTGTACTGCCCGTAGCGTAATTAATTTGTATTAGATGATATGTCGTTTTCATCATAGCATGTTACATGATATGACTATGAAATTAAATATATATTTTCAACATTATTCAAATGATCTCAATATTAAAACCAAAAGCTTTCTTAGTTCAGTAACAGAAATATAACACATGAAGTACTTACCATATTCCATACATTTAAATAAAATTAAGGCAACGTTCATTATAAGTTCATTGAATATGTTTTAAATATTACTTATTATGATTATTTATTAATTTATCAAAGTTAATATTAAATTTAAAATAAGTATTATACTTTCAATCGTTCAAAATTGTTTTTTATTTTCCTATGAAAAGATGATAACCCATTGTGTACAGTAATTTGTTATTTTTCGTCATATCCTGAAAAGTACTTTTAATTGTTGTAGATTGTTTTTACATTATAACTTAAAGTACGAATATTTAAAATTTTGTCCACTACTGTTCTGTAGGGCAAGGTTTCCCGGAAAATTTCCCGGTAGGGCAATCTCCGGAAGGTTTCCGGAGATTTTCTCTCCATGCTGTTGGATAATCTCTGAAAGTACCCAGGCAAGTATGTTAAATTAATTGCTATCTAAACCATTATATAAATCAAGTCTTAATAATTCAAAAACACGTTTAAATTTCAAAAAAATTCCTTTAACACGATAGATTCGACACGAGTTTCAAAACAGTTGTTAATTTTTCAAGTCTCTAGGGCTAGCTGTTTGTGAGTAATGTAGCTTCAAGTCACACACACAGACAGATGTACTATAGCGTATTATTTCATACTAGTATACGTGATTTCAATTGAATAATGACAATAGTTTATACTTATAGCATAGGCCATAGAATCATTGACTTTACTTACCATAGAGTCATAGACTCAAAAAGTAATAGACTCAAAAAGTCATAGACTCAAAGAGTCATAGACTCAAAGAGTCATAGACTCAAAGAGTGATAGACTCAAAGAGTCATAGACTCAAAGAGTCATAGACTCAAAGAGTCATAGACTCAAAGAGTCATAGACTCAAAGAGTCATAGACTCAAAGAGTCATAGACTCAAAGAGTCATAGACTCAAAGAGTCATAGACTCAAAGAGTCATAGACTCAAAGAGTCATAGACTCAAAGAGTCATAGACTCAAAGAGTCATAGACTCAAAAAGTCATAGACTCAAAGAGTCATAGACTCAAAGAGTCATAGACTCAAAGAGTCATAGACTCAAAGAATCATTGACTTTACTTACCATAGAGTCATAGACTCAAAAAGTAATAGACTCAAAGAGTCATAGACTCAAAGAGTCATAGACTCAAAGAGTCATAGACTCAAAGAGTCATAGACTCAAAGAGTCATAGACTCAAAGAGTCATAGACTCAAAGAGTCATAGACTCAAAGAGTCATAGACTCAAAGAGTCATAGACTCAAAGAGTCATAGACTCAAAGAGTCATAGACTCAAAGAGTCATAGACTCAAAGAGTCATAGACTCAAAGAGTCATAGACTCAAAGAGTCATAGACTCAAAGAGTCATAGACTCAAAGAGTCATAGACTCAAAGAGTCATAGACTCAAAGAGTCATAGACTCAAAGAGTCATAGACTCAAAGAGTCATAGACTCAAAGAGTCATAGACTCAAAGAGTCATAGACTCAAAGAGTCATAGACTCAAAGAGTCATAGACTCAAAGAGTCATAGACTCAAAGAGTCATAGACTCAAAGAGTCATAGACTCAAAGAGTCATAGACTCAAAGAGTCATAGACTCAAAGAGTCATAGACTCAAAGAGTCATAGACTCAAAGAGTCATAGACTCAAAGAGTCATTGACTCAAAGAGTCATAGACTCAAAGAGTCATAGACTCAAAGAGTCATAGACTCAAAGAGTCATAGACTCAAAGAGTCATAGACTCAAAGAGTCATAGACTCAAAGAGTCATAGACTCAAAGAGTCATAGACTCAAAGAGTCATAGACTCAAAGAGTCATAGACTCAAAGAGTCATAGACTCAAAGAGTCATAGACTCAAAGAGTCATAGACTCAAAGAGTCATAGACTCAAAGAGTCATAGACTCAAAGAGTCATAGACTCAAAGAGTCATAGACTCAAAGGGTCATAGACTCAAAGGGTCATAGACTCAAAGAGTCATAGACTCAAAGGGTCATAGACTCAAAGGGTCATAGACTCAAAGAGTCATAGACTCAAAGAGTCATAGACTCAAAGAGTCATAGACTCAAAGAGTCATAGACTCAAAGAGTCATAGACTCAAAGAGTCATAGACTCAAAGAGTCATAGACTCAAAGAGTCATAGACTCAAAGAGTCATAGACTCAAAGAGTCATAGACTCAAAGAGTCATAGACTCAAAGAGTCATAGACTCAAAGAGTCATAGACTCAAAGAGTCATAGACTCAAAGAGTCATAGACTCAAAGAGTCATAGACTCAAAGAGTCATAGACTCAAAGAGTTATAGGCTATACTCACTATAGTTATAGGCTATACTCACTGAAGAGTCATAGACTATAGACTCGTAGAGTATACAAATTTTACGGCAGAGGTTGCAAATTGTTTTTTTTTAAATTACACTGCAGATATTAAATTATTTTTAATTTAGAAGCCTTTTTAATAAATGATTGGAGCACGCGATTTATATTTGATTTTGTTTTAATGTTTATCATTTTTCATCACTCAGTTCTCTATATAAAAAAGACTGATGTGAACTGGTATATAAAAATATGGGATATTACATATAGGGAATATATTGATGATATAGTTTAATTCTTATATTTTTATTCAATTTTTGAATGTACTTCATTCAGTCAAAACAGAAAAATAAATTATTCGAAAAATAATTTAAACACTGCAGGGTATAATATATTAGTAATTAATCAATAAATAACTAAATCTGGCGTTGAGTGCATTCCTTTTTTTTTTAAATATTCAATTATAATATCAGTAATTTAATTGATAAAACCCTCTAAAGTCTAACCCGTGAATACAGTAAATGTTTATTTTGTTTCCAACGTAAAAATGAAATAATAACCAATTTGGAAGCTATTTGGCGTCACGCGTAGCTCACTATAAAATAATATTCTTCTGAGGTTACTTTTATTCATTCACTACATACCAATGCATTTTAGTAATAAAAGTTTGTTTATTCTCTTTGTGTAGTAATAGAGAAATAACTAAAGCTTCCGCCCAACCTTGGCCCAAAAATACATGCAAGACACTTTTAAATTTTGGATAAGGAACAAACAGTTTTAGTGCAATTGATGTTATATTGAAACCAAATAAAGTGGCACAGTAATTGTTTTTATTCAAATTTATACTTAATGTTACTTCTATAGACTGACTGATAATGACCATTGAAAGCTACTGAAATATTGAGACTAATTACCGTAGACTTAGAAAGTTTCAAAAATATTTAGGGAGAAAAGAGTCACTGTGATGATGTACTATCAGAGGAAAGAGTCACTGTGATGATGTACTATCAGAGAAAAGAGTCACTGTGATGATGTACTATCAGAGGAAAGAGTCACTGTGTTGATGTACTATCAGAGAAAAGAGTCACTATGTTGATGTACTATCAGAAATAGTAAATAGTAATAGTAAAACATAATGCTAATTTCTAAAAACACAGATTTTTGTATGTATTATTTTCCAATATTTTAAAATTGACGTTGTATGTAAAGTGTATACCCAGACAAATTTTGAAATATCTATAAGCATTACATTTAGTTTCTATTTCGAAATATCTAACTAGTAAACTATGAAAAAGATATTGATGCACTTTTCTTTGACTGTAAGTTCTAAATTAATTGTTATCTACTATTTTATTTTAGAGAATAAAGAGATAAGTAATGAAAACATAATGGAATTTCAAATAAGGTAGTCAATTTTATTTAAATAATTGTGAACATGTTTGCTGTCTGCTCGTATATGAAAAACTCTCACATAAGTTAATAGAACTTATTTCAATAATCGAATAAATATTGGAAAAAAAAACATATTATCTAACACATGAAAATAGTTTAACTCATAAAATGAAATCAAATGAAAATATCATAACAAGAAGGTATTAAAATATCATTAAATTTTTTTCAATAAATAATAAATGACCGTCTGGACATATTAAATTAGTTCAATAACAATTCATTAAGTTAACTGCTTTAGTTCCGTGTATTGATTAGAGATTGCCATAACGGCTCATAGACATACGATCACTAAATCATTGAATTAACAATATAATTGTAAACAAAACTATCTATCTGTCTATCTACGATTTTGAAAAAATAACGAAATAATAATCATTTTGTTCGTTGACAGTCAAAGGACATTTTTATATTATTTTTATAATGTGTACAAATTTTATATGATTGATACATATATAATCTGCATTACAGAATCAGAAAATACTTTGTTGATAGTAATTTGAAGTTGATGGTCTTTGCCTTAATTCTTATTGCAATATTTGGTACTATAGTTGTCATATTTGGTGCTATAGTGTCATTTACTGGTTTGGTATCCGATCTGGTTAGAATTTATTAGAAAATATGAAGGATAAAGGTATAAGAGATACATAATATATTATTTACTTAATTATTTACCATTTACATATGCAAAGCCTTAGTATGGAAATACTTAAAAATACCCCTATATAAACTACATCTTATCTAAACTTATATGAATATAACATAAAATGGGTATTTAATATGTAAATAAACAGCTCTATTGATTTTTAATTTAATTTTATTTACTTTGAATATATTATGACAATATTGGACAAGTTGTATCTCGTCTATATTGTTTGTTTTATATCACAGATACTTGTAATGTAAATAATGTAAAATCTATAGTATACACTTTAAAATATAAAATAAAGCATTTCATGGACGAATTATCAGTGGATGATATATCCGTGAACGAACTGTCCGTTGGACAGATTTCCAGTGTAAAAAATGTCCTCAACCCTTATACACTATATGTATACAGTATATAAAAGTAACACATTTAAATGTTAATTTCCAAGTAAGATTCATGAATCTAACAAAGGTATCAACAAAGATTTTAATATACTTTCTTGAATAACTTTTCAGTTTTTAAAGTTCTTTAACTCTAAATGGATTGACAAAATTTGAGAGGACTCTTTACACAATGATATTTTTGAAACCAGCGAGTCGAATTATATGATTTATTTGTCAGGTAATAGTTTTAATTATATTAATGTAGTGGGCAAAATTTTATTCACCCATGATTGATAAGAATAGTGTTATCATATTAAATGAATTGGGTTTGTCGAGCTTAAACTCCTCAGTTAGTCTTTTAAGGGTTAATGGTACATTCATTCTGATCCTGCTAGTAAATCAAAGTAATTACATGATTAGTTATGTAGAGTGATCGCAGTAAAGCTTTTGTCCAGCCTTGGCACAAATATTCTTGTAAAAACAAACTTCTATTGAGAACACAAAACAAACAAATTCAATTTAATGAGTGTTATTTAGGAGTGGAATAACATAAGAAGGAGTGGAATAACATAAGAGAGTTGTGAATATTGTACATACTATTATAGACAGATATTACATAATTTAATATTAGTCTGTAGATAACAGTTATTTCAATTGTAATCTCTAAGATTATTTTGAAGAATGTAAACTATTTAATTAGAATCCTTACTTTAGATTTCCAATAACATTTATTACAAATCTAATTCAGCTCTTGAATTAAAAATTATTGTTATGATTTTCGTTCAAGTGTATATTGAACTAATATTTCATTTAAATATACATATGTATGTACCCCATAAATATATCACCAAACATTGCCGATTTTAATTTTGTCATGACTCGAAAACAATTCGCAGTTATACCTGCATACGCATAGTGCAAAGACCATTACCAAATCTCAAAATCAAACCATTAATCGGATCGGGATATTTTTACTTGCTCCCGTCTTCAGTCTTGAGCAACTCTGACTTTGAACGGACCTAGAGCCAGTCGTGGAATAATAATTTTAGTTAGCAACTCAATATCTCCCGTAAATTTACTTAAAGATGAAAAAGAGCTTCTCAGGAATACTGTGTTCTAGGAAATTATTTATTATTTTTTAATTTGTTATATTTGAATAATATTCGTATAAACAACAATTGGCCATCTCACACTTTTCTTAATTTAATTTGCCGTCATTTTTGACGGCAAATTAATATAGACATTCCCTTATAAAATATATTAATATTTTATTACGTAATATAGACATTCCCTTATAAAATGAAACTAACTACATAGAATGCTATCACATTTTCTGATAAATAGAAAATAATTAGATAAAAACTAAAAAAATTGTCCAATTGTATAGCAGCACTGGTGAACAATGGGACATGCCCTGGTAAACGACTTCATTTAACTATTATATTGTTGAGGTTATAGTCGAATTTCAAGCTTGAATTATATCTTTATGTTGTCCCTTTATGTTGGTTCATATAATATCCTTTTAATGTCCTCTAGCTTCACCGATTCCAAGTCAGGAACATTGAATCTTCGCCAAACATCAATATTTCGTATCCATCTTTTTCATCCTTTGGCTTAGTAAATTACACCAACAGAATAAGTTTTAGAAGTCGCATCAAAGTCTACAAGAGCATAAACCTTCATTTCCAACGTTTTTCGTAGAGTTTTAAGTTCAATCAAGTGAGCATATCTTCGTCCACTTCATCAGACGAATGGATCAGTTAGATTAAGAGTTATGTACCAGACCAAGAACAAGAGTGTACAGGCCATCTACGGATACTTTATGACGTGATTTCGAAGGACTTATATTTTTAGTAGCACCGGTAAAAAAGATCTTCTTTCTCTGGTGTATCCGTTGCAATCAAGCTGCGTTCTTTTTTTTATTATTTTAAATTTGTTTGGTAAAGATTAGTAAAGCCTTTGATCATGATCGACAGTCCCACTTCAGTTGGGAATTTTGTTTCTACAAAAAAGCCCTGAAGCTGCAGTTCACATTATTGTATCAATATGTAATAATAATTCGATTGTAATAATATATATAAATATCCATATGACGCATTAGGTAGTAATTACTACATAATAATTATTTTTATGAATTGATTAGGTAGTAATTACTACATAATAATTATTTTTATGGATAGAGCCACTAGATTTAGTACATGATTATTAAATATGACACGTAATTAATCTGAAACAACAATTAGTATCAGGCACTAAGCTGAATAATATCAGACACTAAGGTGAATAATATCAGTCACTAAGGTGAATAATATCAGACACTGAAGCAAAGACTATCAGGCACTGAGGTGAAGAATAACAGGAACTGAGGCGAAGAATATCAGGCACTAAGGTGAATAATATCAGACACTAAGGCGAATTTTGTTTGGTACTGAGGTGAATTCTTCCAGACGCTAAAAATAAATAAACTAATAAATTAACCTCTGGGATATAATTTTGAATAAATCGCTAATAAATAAGAATAAAACATGAAGATATTCTGATCGATAAACTGACTGTGTTGCAAAATTTAGAAGCAATGTTAGTCTGCCGTGCGAACAGTTTTTTTTTTGACGTCAGAGTTGATTACTTTCGTAAAATTGCGAAATGGTTATTTTTGATAGGCACTATTTATTATTTATCATAAATCTTGTTATTCGAATAACTCAAAAGTATTCAACCAAATTGCCTGAACTTTGGTGAGACGATTGGTCATTCTTCAGGAACCATTTTATTTTATTTTGGTAGTGCTCGGGTCGAAGGTCAAATTTAAGAAAATGTCAAAATCAATTGAAACTGCGGCGTAGGTTTGCGCTCTACGAGTGCCCGTTCTAGTTGGTCTATCCTTCAATTTGAAAAATACGAGTAAATAAAAATTCATAGATACTATTTACAAACAGTAATTCATAATTATAGTTCACAAACACTGATGGCAGTAGAAGTATTCACAGCCTATTCCATCAGTGAAGTTGCTCCTCCTCTACACGTTCTTTCTCTCACAATTCAAACCCTAATCCAATGTTTAGCAGCTTGTAACAAGCACCCGGGAAGTGGAGGAGTGACCAAATACCCAGCAAACGTGAGTAAAGAAATATAATCCTTTTTTAAATTATATTAGAGGACATTTCACTGTTTTAGTGTCGAATGAATTGAATATTCATACTTTGTAAAATATGTATTTCGTAAACTAGCGAGAAAGAAATTATGAATTAAAAATTAGTGGATTGATTATGATGAGAATGTTTGCACCATCTACAAATATAAGTGATGACTAGATGAGACACAACTAAATTACAATAATAAATTACTAGTCTTAAGTAAATGATATAGAATAATATGAACTTGCATGAAGAGTTAATTTGGTTACAAGTTTGGTTCCTAATTAAAAATAATAAAACTGACTTGTATACAACTATTATTCCGATGCATTATGTAGTGTTTATACATCATTTTAAATTAGCGTGTATTTCAACATATTTCAGAATTTCCAGTGCAAATTCGTGTTTAATCCGGATGAATCAGGAGCAAGACCGACAACTGAAAAAGCGACTTTCAGATTACCGATCTACCGGCATGCCTTCAGATCCCTACATACACTGGAAGTAAGTGCTTTGTTATAGTTTTTGTTATTATTAACAAAAACCCCCTTAACACAGATATTAGCCTTGCTAGTAATTAAGATTCTAGAATATGAGAGAGGAATCGTTCTTAGTTCAATTTGACCCCACAATGCACAGATACAAAGCGAGATCTTCCAGTGGCATTCACTGAAGCCCAAATCATCACATACAGTCTATTTTGACCTCTCGTCACAATCCTACCATCGGTTGAAATAAAACTTAAAATAAAACTTAAAATTTGATCCTTCTGTTTGATCGCAATTTGCTGAATGTCAAATATTTCCTTATCTATAAACACCAAGTTAGATTACGTGCCTTCAGTTATCTCTTTCAGGATGTAACGAATCATGGTGGTCAGTATGTTGAAGACATTGAAACATTATAGATTTTTTTATTCTCGAATAATTTCTTCAGCAATCGATACATTGAGATTTTGTATTACCGGCTTCTGCAGCCAGTTTACGAAGAGATTGATGTGGGTTTCGACAGAACTTCCTCTGAGTATTTTTAATAAATTCTTTTAGCCAGTAATCTTCGTTTTGGCATTGAAATTTTCCTTGAATTCTTATTCCAAGAAGTTAAATGAAAATTCATCAAATTTTTCACAATTCATGACTTAGTGACTAGTCTCACCTTCTGTGTGCAGCTTGATCACTATAGTTCGATCTACAGCAGTGATACAAAGTATGAATTTGTAAGATGCCCGGTTTAAGAAGATTATGACACGAACTGCAAGATGATGATATAAAGCATTGATTTGAAATGATTCATTTGATACCCAAAACTTGTTGCATCGATTCTGAAACTCCATGTATAACAATTTTTTTTATCTTTTTTCAGTTTTGCTCAAAATGAATGTAATTCAATGTATGGCAATCTAGCAAAATGCTCATCTACTTTGAAGGTAAGTTATCTCAATATATTACATCAATATAAAGTGTTCGATATTTAAGAGTATATGTACTATATTAAAGTTGAGATAAAAAAAATTATCCAGATTTTATCTGTTATAAAACATTGAAATTCTGAATCATTAAAGCTGAAATAGAATTGAAAACATAGGAATTCTAGAAGAATTTATTCGTCTGTATCTTATAAGAAAGCTAGATGGAATCGATCACCTTTTAAATATTGGCTTTAATATTTGAATGAAAAATATTGAGTTTAGATCAATATTAAATTTTGCATTTTTCCTTCTTTTTCCATTAGATGAGAGCTACCTTGAGGATAAGAACTCGTATTTATTTCTATGTGGACCTCGATAGACAGAGCGATGGCTCATTCAAAGATTCCGATGGAGAAGCTGCAGATATGAGTAAAATCAACTGGCGTGCATGAGAATGGGTTACAATGAATTGAAATACTTTGATACTCAATGTGGCACTAACGATGGTGATGAATATGAAATTATATACGCTTATTAATATTTTCAAATATGATACTATTCAGACTGCAAAGTTGCCTCAATATTGGAATATAATAAAGTTAATTAACCTATGGGACCTTTTGGTACCAGGAATTCAGATGGTGCCATTAATGATTTCTTCTATTTTTCATTCTTACAATAGGCTGAATTTGTCTAAACTCCGATTGCAAAATAAAAAAAATCTTCTTCGTCATACACACTTTTCTAGTATCTAAAGACTAGGTAATTTAGGAACAAGTATTTAAACTCCGTATGTTAACAAGTATATCGTAGCTGTTTTGTATGATAGAAAAAAGTTTTTTTTAAGAATGTCTTCACACTTGTGTTTCTAATAGGTGGAAGGAAAATTACATTTTTTTTTCTTTAAGCTATAAAAAGTGCAAATGTGAACACATTTTAAGGAGAGCTTTCTTTCTGCAGACCTAAAATAAAGTGTCAAGCGGGCCTCATGTACATAGGCACACTCTTCTGGCGCGAATAGTGTGAACCAATAAGACTATAGCACGCACATTGTCGCACAACACATCAAATCTCTAGTCCAATTAGAGAAGACTACTCTACAGCACGCAGCATCTATTAACCTATGTGTGACACATTCAGAGTCAAAACTGCAGATACACAATATTTAAAATATTAATTATCAGTATTGTATTGTATAATCAATTAATATAATCATTCAATGTATAATTCTCCATTTATCAACTTCTTCTCCATACCTAGCTATTAAAATAATTATACGTTAAATTGAAAATTCAACTGACAGAAAATGACATTTTTCACTATTAAAGGATTTTAATAAATTGTCTATTAAATGGTTAATAAAGTATAAAAATGCCATGGAAAATAGAAATTAATATATTATAAACATTTCTATTGTAATAATTTTAATTATAGTATTATCTTTAATAATCTAAGTTTTCAGATGATACGAATTATTGAGTATGATAGAAAATGATATCGTACTCATATAAATGAATGATATAAAAGTAAGTTTAACCTAGAAAAAAAACACGAAAATGATGCGGTTTCTGTTTAAATTTATAGTATAGTTAAGAGATTAATTGCAGCTACGGTTATGAATTTTTGAAATACTTCTGTGAATGACAATTCAAAAGTTTCCCTTTAAATAAAAGGTCTAAATAATAAATCTTTTAAACTCATAAAAGGAAAGTAAATGAAAATATCAATTCATGAAAATATTAAAATACAATTATTAATATTCATCACTTCTATAATAAAATAATCGTCAGGTCATATACATCAAATGAATTTAGTTAACTTCTTTAGTTCTGTGTATCGATTATGGATTGCCATAACGACTCATAGACACACCATCACTAAACCATTGAGTAAAAACAGAATTTTACACGACCCTATCTATCAAAAACGCGTTGTTTGTATTGCAAATTTGAAACTTTAATCCAAAAAGTAAGGATATAACAATCCTTTTCTTTTGTTGTTGTACCATCTGCAAGATGTAAAATATTTAAATCAATATTGGTTGAAATTTAGTAGGATAGTCAGTTAGCATCTATTTATTAAAGTTTTTAAATTAATTCCATGTAATACAAATTAATGCCCTCATACAATAATTTTCATATTATTTTGCTGGAATATATTACAGTTTGAACTGGAAAGACTACCTATTTATGTATTATGCTAAATAATTATATTTTAGTTTTTAGTGAAATACACAAAATTGAAAATCATATTTGAGTTACAAAAGTTTTTTAATGGTGCTCTTTTTGTTAGTTTCTATTCTGTACTATTACCGAATTACTGTACTTTCCAGTTAAAAATAACAGGTTTTCAATAGTATTAACTCAACAATCTACACATGTTTCCTGTCTTTAGATTTAGTTGCTATTGATTAATGACTATTGTATTATACCCTGCAGTGTGTCCAAGAAAAATGTGACACTATATATTTTCAGACATGTGTGCTTCATTTATTCTTTATTAGTACTTCATTAGTAAATAGAGAAATAATTTAAGGTATGCACTTGACCTTGTGTCTAAGTATAAATTTAATTTATTATTAGAAGGGTATAACTTTATTATTTATAGTAGTAATATAAGAAGTGTTTTAAAAAATACTAAATACCAGAAACTTGTGGGAGCAGTCAGAAAGGAAAGTGGTTCCACAATTGGTTGGTCATTGGAATAGCTCATTGATGCAAAAAACTACTTAGTAATTGCAGTCACTAACCATGGAATGTGACGAAAAGGGATACAAGAGCTGGTGAATGTTCTCACAGATGGAAGAGGAAAATGAAGAGGTGATAGTAAATGAAGACTAGGACTACCTGTGTCTAGGAAAATTGATCGAAAGCAATTGGCCGAACAATTTATCGAAAACAATTGATCGAATGGAAAATTGCTCGAAAGGAAAGTTGGTCGAAAAGAAAATTGGTCGAAAGGAAAATTGGTTGAATGGAAAATTGATCGCACAACAATTGATCGAAAGGAAAATTGATCGAATAGATCAGCTTCACTTTTTTCCATCTGTGAGTGCAGCAACCGGCGCTTAGTGTCTCTTTTTGTTACATTCCTTGGTAAATGACTGCATTCACGGAGTAGCTTTTCTGCATCCATGAGCATTGTCACCGACGGTGTTAAGTGACTTTGTTCATGAATCCACTTTCCTTTCTGACTGCTTCTTCCTATCCCTTGTATTTAATTCCCTTTTGCCGTCATTGAAATGGCTTTTGGTTCCGAAACTGACATTAAACCTATACTAAATTAATTGATTATTTAACTTTCATTTCACAAATTATCTAGAACTATCTAAATTCTAGAACTAAGAAAAAACTTAAAGTTCTTCAAATTATAATATATTTCAAAGCATAACGTATCTAAACGTATCTTATCTCTGTTATAGAAAAACAGTTGATTGAAGAAGAAATCCGTATATTATTTTTGTATAAATTATTATTATTATATAAAAAATCATGGTGACAAGATCTACTAGCTGTAATATATTGCAAATAAGTTTCTCTGGTAATACATGGTTTTAGTTATCATTGTCAATTAGTGTAAATAGATCCAGTATCATTTTCGATCAATTTTGTTTCAATCAACTTTCCATTCGACCAATTTTCCTTTCGATCAATTTTCCATTCGAACAATTTTCCTTTCGATCAATTTTCCTTTCGAACAATTTTCCTTTCGATCAATTTTCCATTCGATTAATTGCTTTCGATAAATTGTTTTCGGTCAATTGCTTTCGATCAATTTTCCTGATCCCAGACTACCTAACACAAAATTCTGACAAATAGTAGATGAAGTGCATAACCCTAGCGCTATCCTATAAAACTGCAATACAGCGTTCAAAAAGTTTGTAGGTGATACAAAAGAAAAATATATAATATTTAAACCAAAACACAATCGATAGGAAGCAAAACCTCTTCTCTTTTGTTCACTATATACATAGGTCCTTTTATTTATTATCTAATAATTATAATAATGATCATTCAATGACTTTATGACGTCACTATTATTATCTATGAATTTCTATCTCGTTATAAAAGGTATAATTTGAGCAAGAATGTATATGCTAAATTAAAGAACAACTATATATAAGATTTATAACTAAATGCTAATTTTCAGATAAAATTCGTGAATCTAACAAATAACTTTACATAGAGTTTATTATACTTTCTTAAATATTTTTCCCGTTTTTTAATGCTACATTCATTCTGATACTTCCAGTAAAACCGAAGTAATTATATAATTATGTATGTGCAGTAAAGCTTGCGTCCAGCCTTGACACTAATATTCATGTGAAAACAAACTTATATTCAAATCAATGAATGTTATTTAATTATAGTTAAGCAGAGAGAGAGAGAGCAGCGAAGAGAGCAGCGAATTTTGAACAGATTATTATATACAAATTATACATTATTCAACATTAGTATAATAACCTACTGGGTCTAGGCATTTATAGCTCAATTTGATAACATTTATTAAATTGCGATCTCTTAGGTTATTTTGACGGTGCACCGACAGTTGGGCCCAGGACAATTGGGCCTGCCAACATCAACATTTTCTGTTGTTTCTTCATCTAAAATAGCTACATTCTTATTTTCTATTAGCTTCATCCCAACTCATTTACTTCACAGGAGTTCACTATATAGAGGTACTGTAACTAGAAAATTTGTTGCTTACATGACCTATCTCAGAACAGAAAATTATTGTAGTTTAAAAGAATAATAGTATTTATTAATGAAAAGAATATGTTCTATTGAAAACTTTTTATTTTTCATAACGAGAATATTTTTTCATGCAAGGAATATTCTTTATTTTAAATATGCTCATGACTCTATTTTTATACAAAGCGCATATTGTCACAAACCTAGTTATTTGTTAGTTAATAATAAAGTAAACTCTGAAAAAAATTGGCTAATAATATAATGGTATCGGGGCTCAATTGTCGTGGGCCTAATTGTCTTTGGGCCAAATTGTCCGGGGCCTAATTGTCGGTCCACGTATTTTGAGAAATGTTAACTATTTCATTTGAGTTGTAAGTTTAAATTTCATATAACGCGATGCTGAAGAAAATAGGATGAACGAATAAGGGGAAAAATAAAATAAAACATTGAGACCAATTATCGGAAACTAAAAGAAAAATAGTTCACCTCTTGAACTATAAAAACTGATGATGTTCATTCAGGTATATATTGAACTAATATTTACATATATAAATATATATGTATATATTTATATTATTCACAATAAATAGTTTTCATATCTCAGTTTGTCTGTCTGCCGTCTGTCACGATTTTAAGTATTATATAATATTCAAAAAATTCAGAAAATCGTTAGTTACATAAAATCAGGAAAAATGAGTAAACGAAAAATTGAAAACCATAATTGAAAATAAAATACAGAAAAAACGAAAATGAGATGTAAAAATTGAAAATCCAAAATAAATCGAACATTCGGTAACCCAAGAATCTAAAAAAAAGAAAAACCGGAAAATCGAAAATACAGAAAACCCGGAAATACAGAAAATACTGAAACGAAAATACGAAAACCAAAGATCGGGAAAACTAAAAATCGGGAATAAAAAATCGGGAAAATTGAATAAAAAGAAAACTCGGAAATTGAAAAAACCAAGCACCAAATTTACAGAAAACAAAAACCCCAGAAAATCCGGAAAAACAGAAAATAAAGAAAAAGCAGAAAAAACGGATAACAGAAAAAATTATGTCCCGTCATTTTTGCTGGGTAAAACTAGTATTTATATAAACTGTGAAATAGAATTTTTTTTTTTTGTTTTGTTTAAAAAGACAATATTTTTCCATTAAAAACAAGAAATAGTGGTTCAATCTATACTTGAACGAATATATTTTATATATGTGTATATATATTATCAGAAGATGCAGGTTGGCTAGTTTATTAGACAATGTGATAGTTAATGAAAAAGGCAATAGAGGTATTGATATTTCAATTTCAGTGAAATATGAACACTATGATAGATGCTCGATTATGTATGACTAATCTGAGGCACGTTCTTAGAAGTATATCTTTAGTAACGATGATTACGTCGTAGGGAGATTTTTTGTGCAGTTCCATATTAGTGATATAAGACGTCAAATGATTCAAAAAGAAATGATAATATTCGATACACATCGCCAAATAATTGTTCAAATTATTAGTACTATGGCTTACCTAATGATTAAGTAGGCCATGTTACCTAATACTAATACTAGCTAGGTACACACAAATGAACACACTTTCCATGCCAATATTTGTTCACTCCACCTGAAATAATTCAATATATTGATAAATATACAAATATTTTTAAGATCATCCAATTTTCGTATTTATTTAAGATTTAGAATAGCCCGATTTTGTTAATTTTATACATTAATTCACGTTATATTTGGTAAACGTATCAATTTGAACAATATGAAATTCGGCTGCGTTTAATGGAAACTATAAGTATATATTTTTTCAAAATATTCTAATATGTGAACAAATGGTATTATAAAAACATTTTTTGTTGATTCCTATGAAAAAACTTGAACTTATGATCTTTCAGAAAGTATTTCTGATTTTTTTAGTATGTCATTGCCTTTTAGTTTTATTATTATACCATTGACATTTTATACTTAATAATCAATTTCGCTCATGCATTTGAATCAGTATTTCAGCTTATTATTTTAACTTTCCCAATGCTAATAAAATAAATTTTGAATTCAAGTATACAAAAAACTGATCGATTTATTGGTAGTGTAGGCAAAAACTATTTTTTTTAAGTTATTTTATTTTGCTGAAATAAATTGCATTAAATTTGAAAAAATTACAATTCAATTGAATATGAAAAACTCCGATAGTAAATCATCACAGTGACTCTTTTCTCTGATATTACATGATCACAGTGACTCTTTTCTCTGATAGTACATCATCACAGTGACTCTTTTCTCTGATAGTAAATCATCACAGTGACTCTTTTCTCTGATAGTACATCATCACAGTGACTCTTTTCTCTGATAGTAAATCATCACAGTGACTCTTTTCTCTGATATTACATGATCACAGTGACTCTTTTCTCTGATAGTACATCATCACAGTGACTCTTTTCTCTGATAGTACATCATCACAGTGACTCTTTTCTCTGATAGTACATCATCACAGTGACTCTTTTCTCTGATAGTACATCATCACAGTGACTCTTTTCTCTGATATTACATGATCACAGTGACTCTTTTCTCTGATAGTACATCATCACAGTGACTCTTTTCTCTGATAGTACATCATCACAGTGAGTCTTTTCTCTGATAGTACATCATCACAGTGACTCTTTTCTCTGATAGTACATCATCACAGTGACTCTTTTCTCTGATAGTACATCATCACAGTGACTCTTTTCTCTGATAGTACATCATCACAGTGACTCTTTTCTCTGATAGTACATTATCACAGTGACTCTTTTCTCTGATAGTACATCATCACAGTGACTCTTTTCTCTGATAGTACATTATCACAGTGACTCTTTTCTCTGATAGTACATTATCACAGTGACTCTTTTCTCTGATAGTACATCATCACAGTGACTCTTTTCTCTGATAGTACATCATCACAGTGACTCTTTTCTCTGATAGTACATCATCACAGTGACTCTTTTCTCTGATAGTACATCATCACAGTGACTCTTTTCTCTGATATTACATGATCACAGTGACTCTTTTCTCTGATAGTACATCATCACAGTGACTCTTTTCTCTGATAGTACATCATCACAGTGACTCTTTCCTCTGATAGTACATCATCACAGTGACTCTTTTCTCTGATAGTACATCATCACAGTGACTCTTTTCTCTGATAGTACATCATCACAGTGAGTCTTTTCTCTGATAGTACATCATCACAGTGACTCTTTTCTCTGATAGTACATCACCACAGTGTCTCTCTTCAATAGTAGTACATCATCACAGTGTTATATAGTTCAAATGTTATATTGATTTAATTGAATATCAATTAATGGTAGTTATTTAACTTTGAATTTATGAACATGTGTTATTGAAAACTTTTAATTGAAAACTTTAATTTAAAACTTTTGAAAGAGCACACAATACGTATGATAAAGAACAGTGTTGTTTGATACAATGAGTGAGCTGGTAAGTCTAAGAATAACTTAGAGTGAGTTTTAACACTGTAGTTTAAGGTTACTAATGTTATAATTAGATTCATTATACCTAATTTGTAGTAATACTTTTAATTGGTTGAAACTAATTAAAATAAATACAGTTATACACGATATAAATTTATATTTAAGATTATAGTAAGAATATTTTGTCACTTGGCATGCAAGCTATTGTCGTTGAATCGAAATAATAAATTATGTTGATTCTTAGTAAACTATATATATTCATAGAAAACTATACGTATCTCATTTGTATCATAGAAAACTAAATTTAATGGAATTACTAGAAAACTTTATATACGTCATTGAATAGATATCTGCAGGTATGAGAGTAATAAAAAAATTTCAATGAATTAGAAATGTTAACGCTATAACTTTCAAGACGATATTTTCAAATTTATTAAGAAAATACAATTTTGAGCTAAGTGTGTGAGTTGAAAGAATGAAAATATGTAAGAGAATAGAACTTTTGCAATAAATTGAGAATGAATGAAGATAAATGAAATAAAATGCCTTTGTTCAGACAAATTATCGAGGTGATTCATATTAACCATAAATTATTCAAACGCAGAGAAATATGTGAATTGGTCAATAATAATTATAAAAAAAGTCTTTCTTCTATTTAGGTTAACAATGCTATTATCTTTATATAATAAGAAACAAGTATCTATGTGACCTGATTCAAGTGAATTCTGTCAGTTACTGTTGTGACTTGTCTCAGGTACTGAGGTGATTTCTGTCAGGTACTGAGGTGAATTCTGTCAGGTACTGAGGTGATTTCTGTCAGGTACTGAGGTGAATTCTGTCAGGTACTGAGGTGATTTCTGTCAGGTACTGAGGTGAATTCTGTTAGGCACTGAGGTGATTTCTGTCAGGTACTGAGGTGAATTCTGTCAGGTACTGAGGTGAATTCTGTCAGGTACTGAGGTGATTTCTGTCAGGTACTGAGGTGAATTCTGTTAGTCACTGAGGTGAATTCTGTCAGGTACTGAGGTGATTTCTGTCAGGTACTGAGGTGAATTCTGTCAGGCACTGAGGTGATTTCTGTCAGGTACTGAGGTGATTTCTGTCAGGCACTGAGGTGATTTCTGTCAGGTACTGAGGTGAATTCTGTTAGGCACTGAGGTGAATTCTGTTAGGTACTGAGGTGAATTCTGTTAGGTACTGAGGTGAATTCTGTCAGGTACTGAGGTGAATTCTGTCAGGTACTGAGGTGAATTCTGTTAGGCACTGAGGTGAATTCTGTTAGGCACTGAGGTGAATTCTGTCAGGTACTGAGGTGATTTCTGTCAGGTACTGAGGTGAATTTTCAGGTACAGAGGTGAATTTTACCATGTATTATTCGGTCAAATTGTAATATTGATTTATTTTGATATTTTTTATGGTTGGATATTACTCTGAATTATTGATTATGTTCAAGGTTTAATTTGAAGAAAAATTTGAGAAGCACTCATATTCCAAACGATAAAAATATTGTGTTTGATACCAGCAGTTAAGTCTATAATTAAGTGAGAATGTGTGTGGTGATGACCTTCAGACGACTTAGCTCAACCCATGACCTTCTAAAATGATCTAAACATCTCTAAAAAAATACATCCAATAAATATATAAAAGCATTTTAAGAATTGTAAAAATCATCCGCTGTCTCACTTGCTGTTGTACTCAATTGAGGCAACACTTTCCTTCACCAATCTCTTCTATCGCCCTGTCACTTTTCACTGCATTTTCTCTCTTACAACGATTCAACCTCTTACGTCTACCTCCCTGAACTCATGATTGAGATTCAATTAAAATATCACCAATTACTCTACATTTGGTACATACCAAAATTGTTGCCTAGAGTTAGGAAAGTTGATATGTACCAACTGTTGGGTATTTGGTTCATGATACTGGATAAAAATAATGAATTAAAAGAAAAAATACATGAGAATTCTAGCATGTATTCAAATTTTTCGTATAATTTGATAAATAATTGACTAGACAGAAATCGATAAGTGATAAGAATTCTTGAAATCAAGCGATTTATAATTAGTTTCAATATAGCTATATATAATTAATTTCAAAATGTTCGAGCTGATCAGTTCAGGTTACAGTAACTTATATGTTACATATTATAATCTGCTGACGACAAAAATGTGTGAATAAAGACATTAATATTTTAATTAAGCCCCTCAGAGTGTTTTCTAGAAGAATTCCATTTAAATAGCAATTCACAAGTAAGATTTACTAACAGCAATGGCAGTAGAAATGATTACCGCCCAACAACTCAGTGGAATATATCCTCCGTTACACGTTCTTTCTTTCACAATTCAAACCCTAATTCAGTGCTTGGCAGTTTGCAACAAACACCCGGGATGTGGAGGAGTGATCAATTACCCAGCAAACGTGAGTGAAGGAAAAAAAATTATAAGCTATTATACAAAAGATTGATGACCATGCGATACAAAAATAAAGACAATCCCAAGTTTTGGTAAACGATATGAAAAATAATTTACCTAAGAGTCACCTAAATATTTTGTAATCGTTTTTTTGGAATATTGTTCAGAGCTACAATAGTTCAGAGTTATTAATAGAATAGAGCTGTTTGGCAAATATTTACTCTTTCGGTGCAGAATACAGTTTTTGCTAGTACATCACTTTTGTGATTTTATTTACTAATATAGATTTGAAATCCGATATATTTCAGAAATTCAAGTGCGAATTCGTAGTTGATCCGGATGAACCAGGAGCAACACCAACCGCAGAAAAAGCGGCTTACAGAACAGTGAACTACGGCTCTAAAAAACTCAACGGCATGCCTTCAGATCCCTACATAAGCTGGGAGTAAGAGCTTTGTTAGAAATGTTATTAGCATTCGCATCCCATCATATATAAAATATCATGGAAGTAGATATTCTATTAAAATTGAAATTAGAACTCAAATTTATTACTCACTTTACGTATATACCACTCACTTCACAGAACATTTAAACAAAATATTCAAAAGTAAATTTCAGAAATTATAGTACAAATAAACCATGATATTATTACTTTGTCTACTATACTGTAGAATATAAGAACAGAAATATTTTTCCTTGAAGGGATATCATATGACCCTTTGGTAGTGAATTTGTTACTTTTGATGAAATGAAATAAATATAATATATGCATTTGCATTTACAGTTTTGCTCGAGATGAATGCATATCAATAAATGGTAATCTACCAAAGTACCCATCTTCTTTGAAGGTAAGTTACCAAATTTTTCACTCGTGTACTCTTTCACCAAAGTCATAATATGTGTTCCTATTTAGGATTTAAAAGGCAATTTTATTATGGGTAAGAATGTATGCAGTTAGTTGTATCAAATATATATTTTAAGGTTAGAATGTTCTTAACTGGCTGTGATTAGCTAGCACCATTGACCAAGCTTCACCTCTATGATTTATGATCAGTTTCATGAAGAGTACAAATATTCTTTAATTTGATTAACTTTAATTGGATCCGAAAAAGATAAACTCCGAAAAAGGCTGAGACACTCAGGTGTTTCGAGATTACCCTATAAGCTATGTCTCTAAAGCGAATAGACACGTAAAGGCAGCGAACTATAGTATAAATGCAACTATGTGTTTCAAGACCATGAGAGAAATTCTTAAGGCACCCATCGTTTATATGATGTGAGTAATCTCTACAGACTTATAGTTAAGACACTAAATTGCATCGAACTGATGCACTTTTAATCTCTTTAAGGGGACCGTATACTTGGTTTTTGAAAATATTTTTATTAATTAAGCTACGGTTCTGAAACTTAGTAGCCTAATATAAAATTGAATTCTCTTATTTTTGTTCAGGACATTTTATCGATTAGACCCATAGAAAACGAGTTATTCAAATTTCGAATTTTTTTTTTCAGTAACATTCAACTGGTATAATTTTGAACCTACGGCATTGGGTTTTTTTTCATTCGATTCTCCAAGAGTTTATCTACCAAAATATCCTTTCGAGTTTCGATTTTCGAATGTGTTTTTGAAAAAAATAAGGAAGCATAAATAAATTTAAAAAATTATATTCAAAATTTTGAAAACAGATTCGAAAATCAAAGTTCAAACGAAACTGTTTTGTAGAGAACTCCCTGGAAAATAGAATGCAATGAACCCCAATGACGTAGCATCAAAATTGTAAAAGTTGAAGGTTTCTGAATACCAATATTGTTTAGCTTTTTGAAGTACTAGAAAATACCGCTCAAAGATTGATAATCTGACAAGTAGCATCCTACTCGTATGAGGTGTAGCGGGTAATTGAGATATATTCCTTTACTTGCCTTAGTGTGCGTGCTATTTGAAGCACGTTAGATATCAGATATAGCGAAATAATTAATTATTACGAATTATAATTGGCTTAGAGATCGTTTTAAGAGTGCATATTGACTCCCTAACCCCCTCGAGGCCCCCTTCCCTTCCTCCCTTTCCCCAGGGGGTTAGAGTTGCATTAGAGCTCTGATATTTCACACGAACAATGAGAAGGTTATTAAGCAACTATTTACACAATAAAAAAATGATAAAATTATGCGATTTTCTCATGTACGGTCCCCTTAAACACAAGTATAGTTTGATGCACTTAAGTGTATCTTTTAGATACGAAGCATATAGATTGAACTCGAAACATCCGGATGTCTCAGATGGAGACGGATATTTTTCAGTTTATGCTACCTACTACTATCTACCTAGTTAGGATGCTAATATTGTATCAATATTATTTTAGTAGTAAAAAGTTTATTTCATTAGTTTATGAGTACATTTATCTATGAACCTGCACTCTATCATTCTGGTAATTGTTTTCATTTTTTCTTTTTTATTTGGCTTCTGTACCATTTTAAGAATTTATTATAACCTCTTATTTTCAAATGTTGTGAGATGTGAAGTTAATTTATGTCTTAAAAATGTATTTCACTATTAATATATTTCACTATTAATATATTTCACTATTAATATATTTCACTATTAATATCAGTTAGCCTAGAGCAGCCATCACAGTAGGTTGTGTACTGCTGCGCTCTGATTGCGACCTTGATTTTCTGATGGGCTGTAAGTACCTGTTCACCTCTGTTTCTGCTTGCTCAGCGCTTTGTTTATGCTGCCCTAGTTATCACCTTCTGCCTGCTGTGACACCTAGCTTCCTCTTCTTTAGCTTTTCGCGGCACGCTCGGGTGACAAGCAGTCAATCAGTTTGTTTAGTCGGTAGGACGTGTACAATCAGGTCAGCTGAAAACTTCCTTAACCCACTAGTGAGCATATGGCAGAAAGGGACCGTTGTGTGTCATGTTCTCTTATTAGCATCAGGAAGCGGACTGTTGTGTGCACTTGTTGCAGAGATGTTTTTCACCTCTCTTGCGTGGGTCTGTCTAGGCGCCAAGCAGATGCTATCCCTCGATGGTCATGTGTGTCGTGTCTGGGGCGGGGGGTGATAACACCACAACCCGCCACGGATGCGACGATTGATTTGGAGGCATACATCTCTCGGTGCCGTAGAAGCATGAAAGTACTGAGGATAGTCCCTAAAGGAGCCATCTTTTGCGTAGCGGACGCGTTGCAAAAGTTACTTGAAAGAGTAATTCAGGAGGGAACCCCCATTGCGTGGGGTAGACTCTTGAGCTTTTGCTATTGGGCTCTCAGGAGTCCCGGACAACGCAGTTCGGAAGCAAAACGGAATACTTCGTTAACAACGGAAGTGAAAAGACAGGTCGCGTCTTTCATGGAAGAGCACCTGTTAATCATTCCGGAGGAGGGCGCTTTAGGTATAGGAACAGTGAATAAGGATGTTCAACTGGGGAAGCGTGTGTCGGATAAGTTGTCTGAAGGAGACATTACCGGAGCAGTGCGTCTGTTGGCTTCGTCGTCGGAGATTTCGCCTGAAAATGACGAAACTTTGACGGCTCTCCAACGGAAACACCCTCCTGCTCCTGAGGACCTCTTGTTGCCTGCAGGGCCAGGGGATGACTGCCAGCCGCACGTTGCCAGTGAGGAAGACGTCAGAAAGGCCTTGTCTTCGTTCAGGAAAGGCTCAGCGGGGGGCCCCGATGGGTTACGTCCGTGTCACCTGCAGTCTCTTGTCTCCCGTAAAGCTTCTGAGGCAGGCGCCAGGTTACTAACCACCCTAACGATGTTCGTTAACCTCATTTTGAAGGGGGATGTTCCAGAATTTGCTAGACCTATATTCTATGGAGCCACTTTGACTGCTTTGGGGAAAAAGGACGGAGGCGTGCGTCCTATTGCTGTAGGGAACACTTTGAGACGTTTGGCTGTGAAAGTAGGGTCACGTCCCATGATAGCTAGTCTTGGAGAATCCTTGCGCCCTATACAGTTAGGGGTTTCAACTCGAGGTGGCTGCGAAGCGGCAGCTCATGCCACTCGCAGATATCTTGGGTTGGAAGGTAAAAAGGTTATTTTCAAGATTGACATGGCCAATGCTTTCAATAGCCTACGACGAGATGTGTTCCTGAATGCGGCTAAACAAAGGACTCAGGGGCTTTATAGACTGATTTGGCAGGCTTATTCTGGTCCAACAACACTTTTTCATGGGGGAACGAACCTCGTATCCGCTACGGGTTTACAGCAGGGCGACCCTTTCGGTCCAGCTCTCTTCTCTTTGGGAATTGATGAGATAACGCGAAGGGTGGACACTGAGTTGAATGTCTGGTATCTCGATGACGGGACAATCGGAGATTCACCTGAAAAGGTGTTCACTTGTTTGCAGCGTCTAATCAGTGACCTTGCTGAAGTGGGACTGGATATCAACCGAGAGAAGTGTGAACTGATTTTGCTGAATCATTCTGAGGAAGAATCAATAATTACGAGGAATCTATTTGAGGGGTTGATGCCAGGATTGAGGGTCGTTCCAGTGGAAGATTTAAGCTTGCTGGGAGCACCACTCATGGAGAGGGGCATACCAGCAGCTGTTGCTGAGAAGAGGGAGGATTTGGAGAGGCTTTCGTCAAGGTTGAAACTGATTGAGAACCATCAAGCTTTTGCTTTGCTCAAGAACTGTTTTGCTTTGCCTAAGCTCCAATATATCCTACGTGCTTCACCAGCTTACAGGAATAGTGAGGATCTTTCACAGTTCGACAGGGTCATTGTATCAGCCCTTTCGATGGTTACCAACGTTAAGTTTGAGGGAGACTCACTTGTGCAGGCATCGTTGCCCGTACGGTTTGGGGGGTTAGGAATCAGGATGTCTAAGGACATTGCGCTACCCGCATTCATATCTTCCCTTCATGCTACCGAGGATTTGGTTAGATCCATTCTGTGCAGAACACAGATTGGGGATGACCGAGAGCTTGGAACAGCAGTGGAGAAATGGCAAAGTGAGGGTTTAGCCTTAGCTGAGGGAGCTAATGAGAGTCGGCAGAGGTCATGGGATGACCCTAAGTCGGTAGCCACTGTGGCCAGACTGCTCGAGGAGGCTGATCAATTGTCTAGGGCACGTCTGCTGGCATCTGCATGTAGAGAGAGCGGACTTTGGTTACATGCGCTTCCAGTTCCTACACTTGGAACGCTACTCGACGGAGAGTCTTTTCGGGTTGCGATTGCGCTACGTGTTGGTGCGGACATCTGTGAGCCACACGTGTGCCGATGCGGCCAGAGGGTGGATTCAAGGGGACTTCACGGTCTATCATGTCGCTACAGTGTTGGACGCCATCCGAGACATACAGCCCTGAATGATGTTATTAGGAGAGCTTTGATTTCGGCTGGTATCCCTTCAGTGCTTGAGCCTCTGGGGGTTGATAGGGGTGATGGTAAGCGGCCTGATGGTATCTCAGTCTTCCCTTTTACAGATGGGAGGTGTCTTTGTTGGGATGCAACATGTGTAGACACTTACGCGGCGTCTCACTTGATCGACTCGGCATTGTCACCTGGTAGCGCAGCCAAGGAGGCGGAGGGGAGGAAGCGACGCAAATATGCGGCTCTTGGCATTCGATATCGGTTCGAACCCATAGCGGTGGAAACGGCAGGTAGCTATGGTGAAACGACAGGCGCACTCCTTACTGAAATCGGCCGTCGCATTACCGACGTCACTGATGATGTGAGAGAGACCTTTTGGTTAGAGCAGAGAGTTGGTTTGGCAGTTCAGAGGGGCAATGCTTTCAGTATCCTGACGTCAGTCAAGGAGAAGTATGATGACCGCAGTTTGGGTGTTGCCCTGTGACCTGCTATAGGCACCTCACAGTCGGTTGGAGGCCACTACCATTGGCGATGGTCGGAGCCATGGTCGTAGAGCAGAGAAGCTTATCTTTCATTTTTTAATGTTCATTGTCTTAATAAAGATAATAGCTTTTTTTTTTAATTATTTAAAGAAGGTTTGCTTCTTCTGGCAGGGGGCCTTTTTAAAAAAAAAAAAAAAAAAAAAAAAAAAAAAAAAAAAAAAAAAAAAAAAAAAAAAAAAAAAAAAATATATTTGGTACCACGTTAGCTCATATAATTTAACAACTTACTGATAACAATTTAAACGAATCGAGCAAATCTGTCTTTTGAACAGATTTCAATGGATATTCAGAATGTTTAGAATGACCAATATATGCAATATGCAAAATTTGATATTTTCTTTCCTTCACCACAGATGAGAGCAGCTCTGACGATGAGAACTCGTCCTTACATCTTTGTAGACCTAAAACAACAGAGTGACGGCTTATACAAAGACTCTGAAGGAGAAGCAGCAGATATGAGTAAAATCAACTGGTCTGGCAGTAACCCCCATGGCGGCGACCAATACTGCATTGGATTAGGCTATACTCTAATGAAATATTTTGATTGTCCGTGTCCTTATAATGATGGTGACATTTTTGAGATAATATGTTCTGTATAATATTTCGAATTAAATAATTACCAATTCGACAAGAGTCATCATACGAAAATACTTAGATTAGCATTGAAAGAAAATAAAGTAGATTCACCTTTGCGGGGCACCTAATTGAGTACTTTCTATCAGTCTCTTTCAGTCAAGAATTTAGATGTCAGCACTAATAATTTATTAATCCTTCATTCCCTCAGAAGGTTAAATATGTGAAATATAAGTAGCATCATGTTATTTAGTTCCAAGTGAACGGACCAATCAACATGCACGACGCATCACCAATTCACTCCAACAATTAGAGTCGAGTACTTTATTATAACATTCCCAAATGGACCAATAGGAGATGTGATCAAACTAAATCTTATATATTCGTTGGCAATATCTTTTCGTAGAAAATTATGAAAGGAGAGGCAGTAAAACTGATTCTGCTCAAATCTCTTCGGATTCAATTAAAAAAGTAGTATGATTCGGATATTTATTGCAGCATACGAGATGAATATTAGCTAAATTTTTTTAAACGGGCATGTAGGTTTTTGCATTGCATTTTAAGAATTAAACAAAAGTTCTTTGGAATAAGCAAATAGTTTATATATCCTCTTTTCCCCTTTTGATTTTTAAAGTTTGCATATTTCACGGATTTAAAATATTCTAAAATTATTTTTAGAAACTATATATAAATATGTTATACAGTAGATCTGCTCTATAGTGAACCTATGTATACTACTAGTATAGTGAACCATCCTATATAGTAGAGTCATGCATAGTGAACTTACAACTATAGTGAACATATTTAGTTTAGTGTGCCGCAAATTACCTTAAGTTTTCTATGAAAACTATTTGTATTTCATGAAAGAGAAGTTTTACCAGTACAACTCCTCTATAATGAAGTCACGTGTAGTGAATTATCCAGATTGTTAGAGTTCTGAGAAATGAAAAACCCTGTATAATGATTTTTTCAAAACGAAAGAAAATAGTTTGTATAGTCTGTCATGACAACAGCAGTTTTATATTCTTCTCATATATCCTCTACAGTGGAGTAAACTCTCTATAGTGAACTAGTTGAAGTTCACTATAGAGGAGTTTTACTTTATAAGAATATGTTTATGTAAGACATACGGAGTGGGTAAATTATTATTTAAAATATTTATTTGAATATAAGTAATCTGATTTGATTAATTAATTATTTTAAATCATTTTAGTTTCAATAACCTTAATAGTGAACATTCAGTGAAAGAAAAGGCCTCAAAAATCAGTTACCTTCAGTAAAATTCACAATATCTTTGTGAACATAGAACTACATTATATAATTATTGCAAATAATATTATATACAAAATATCGTAGTGAAAAATTATGCAGTTCATTAATTTTACACATGTGAAAATGAAACAAATAAGCATGGCATACCATTTTCTCGTTTAAAATATTAATCATAACAAACAAAAGAGTAGCCCTAGCTGGTGAAAATAAATAATGCAACAGAATCATTCCAAAAAATATATTCAGAAATAAAGTAACAAATTTCAAAATGGCCTCCTTTTGCTTTTTTCATCACAGGTTTTGCACGAGTTATACATACATTCAAAGTTATATATATTCAAAACTTCGTTAATTGAAAATTAGTCCTAGATGCGAATTATAGGCAAATGCAGTATGTTTAATATGCAAACACTTGTTAAATTTTTACTGGATACAAATTTCACATTGATAGTTTGAATAAAAGTGTGGAGATCATTCCTGTTCTTCTTTATCATGAAATTAAAGAGTTCCATAGTAATACTATATTCAAATACCAAAATAACGCATTTATAAATTGCTTAGGTAGTAATTACTACCTAATAATTATGTTAATGGATAAATGTACCAGATTTAATCAATGATAATTAAATATGACCCGAGTTGCATCTATACTCACTATGTAATTAATCTGAAACAACGATATATTAACTGAAGTTAATATATGTAATATATATAAGTACTGCGCTCAATTCTGTCAGGTACAGAGCTGAATTCTGTCAGGTGCTGAGGTGAATTCTGTCAGGTGCTGAGTGAATTCTGTCAAGTGCTGAGGTGAATTCTGTCAGGTGCTGAGGTGAATTCTGTCAGGTGCTTAGTGAATTCTGTCAAGTGCTGAGGTGAATTCTGTCAAGTACTGAGGTGAATTGTGTCAGGTACAGAGGCGCATTCTGTCAGGTACAGAGGCGCATTCTGTCAGGTACAGAGGCGTATTCTGTCAGGTACAGAGGCGTATTCTGTCAGGTACAGAGGCGTATTCTGTCAGGTACAGAGGCGTATTCTGTCAGGTACAGAGGCGTATTCTGTCAGGTACAGAGGCGTATTCTGTCAGGTACAGAGGCGTATTCTGTCAGGTACAGAGGCGTATTCTGTCAGGTACAGAGGCGTATTCTGTCAGGTACAGAGGCATATTCTGTCAGGTACAGAGGCATATTCTGTCAGGTACAGAGGCGTATTCTGTCAGGTACTATTAGGTGAAATTGCAATATTTATTCAATTGGATATTTTAATGGTAGTAAAATTACTCTCAATTATTGATTATGTTCCAAGTTTATTTTAAAGAATTTCTCTAAAAAAAATATGCATTACGAACGAAAAAGAGATTGCAGTTACCAAAAACCTACTAGGAATGAGTGTGCTGATGACTTTCAGATGAGTTTGCCTTTCCAGAGATCTGATAAAAACATATGGAGAACTTCTAAAAATTAGCCGCCGTCTCAGTTGCTACTTAGGAATTATTGTTGCACCAATTTCCTTGGCCAATCTTCTTGGTCATTTCGTCTCAACTCTCTGCATTACTCTCACGCAATACAACGCATCAAAGTTTTAAGTCTAACTCTCTTAACTCACGACTTTGGTTTAATTAAATCCACTTCAACCAATTTCTCCATATTTGGTACATTTATAAATTTCCTGCACTTAAAATGATTCATCATTAAAAAACTTCTGTAACTCAAAACTATTTCTAAAACTTTCTTTATTTTTGAATTCTACTTTAAATTTTAGCCTGAATATACCATAGAGCATTCATTTTGACCACCCTGTATAATATTATTTGAATAAATTTCAGAGTTTCCTCACTATTAATTTTGATTATTTATATTTATTCCGATATTTATATTTCTAAATATGCAACAAAAAATTTCCATTCTATTTGAATTGTCAATTGTTTTAGACTGAATTTAATTTAATCTTTTTCTCACTTTATCATCCATACTTTCTGATTCACCCAAATGGAAAATGTTAAGATGAAGTTTTATTTATTTTTTTGTAATTCAAATTGAAATAATTGCTAGTACTGTTGTATTTTGATAATCACGATTCACGAATCACGATGAGTAAATAATAGATTACAAGAAAAAATGTATGAGAATTATAGAAAATGCATATATTCAGATTCTTCATCACAGATAAAAGATAATTTTTTTAAATCTAAACTGTAATCGATGAGTGATTGCAATTCTTTCATTCTTATGATTTATTTGTAGTTTCAATGAGAGATGAATATATTAAATTAATTTTATCTTGTTTAAATAGATAAGTTCAGGATTCATTAACTTCTTACCGTTCTAATCTGCTGACAACAGAAATAGGTGATTGTAGATAAGAGTGGTCTAATTGAATCTACAGATAACTTTCTTGAAGAATTCTGTTTAAATAGCAATTCATAAGGTACAGTTCACAAACAGAAATGGCAGTAGAAGCAATCACAGCCATTGCCATCAGTGGAATATTTCCTCCTCTTCACGTTCTTTCTTTCACGATTCAAACCCTAATTCAGTGCTTGGCAGTTTGTAACAAGCACCCGGGATGTGGAGGAGTGATCAAATACCCAGCAAACGTGAGTAAAGGAGAAATATAACTAGTGTTGTAATGTGCAATATTCAATTAAATAATTGATCACCAGAGCCCGGATTTACAGTTCTTATGCTATTGGCACTACATTGACCATAAAAATAAAATTAAATAACTCGTATTGCATATAGGCTCTTTGTACCATAAAAGCTATTTTAACTAACAAAATACTAATCAACATTAATATTCATATATATACATATTATATTACAATGACATTGTTACTCTGGAATACCAATACCAAATATTTCAATAATTTGGCATAAAAGAAAATGAATGAAGTTTATGGCAAGCTCTGCTATAATAATGACTACTTTTTAGAACTATGTATAAAAAATATTTTTTTTTTTGTGCTATTTCGACCAGTTTCGTTAGAACTATAAATCCGGAGTCTATTGATAGCTGTCTTCTTCGAAGTCTGTATGATGACCCAATTACGAATTATGATTTATAATTATAATTAATTATTAATTATTTAGAAAATTGAAATGCAGATGGATGAGTATTTGACAAAAGATTTAAAACCTGATGTAAATAAGATTATTAAAACTGTGACACAAAAACCAATCTCAAATCTGAGGTCAACTATATTTAGGTAAACAACAGTAGGTATATTTTAAATAGTTAATTTAGGTTGCTCAAAAGACTAATGTAAAAAGGTCTACAAGTTTTTGGGACTGTGTTATCAGTAGTTCAGAGATACATACTAATAGTGAAATATAATTGCTTTTAACGTACGTTTTGCGTGCAGCGATTGATGCGATCATTGCTCAGAGGAAAAAAATTCTCAGCGATCATCAATAGTACAATACTATTCCAATGGGGCTAATTCAATGAATTGTTATTACTGAGCGATGATCGCAACAATCGCTGCATCCAAAACGTACCTTTTGTAAAAAAATATTTACTTTTCGAAAGACAATTCTGTTTCTGTGAATAAATCATTTTTTTAAATTTTATTCACTAATGGAGATTTGAATTACAACATATTTCAGAATTTCAAGTGCGAATTCGTAGTTGATCCGGATGGACCAGGAGCAACACCAACCAACGAAATAGCGGCTTACAGAACAGTGAATTACGGCTCTAAAAAACTCACCAGCATGCCTTCAGATCCCTACATAAGCTGGGAGTAAGTGCTTTGTTAGAAATGTTGTTAGCATTCATTCACATCCCTAAATATCATGGAAATTATCTTCCTATTTAATGATAGCCTTCTTTTTTATACATTACTAGTACAGTACCTGTTATTGAATCTAAATAATACTTGAATGCAAGTATGTATTATGAACAAAAAAAAATCTCTCAAAAGCATAGAGTTATGATAAACTACTCTAGAGAGAGGAAGAGTTGCAGCGATTGCAGGACGCTAAGGAAGACAGTGTAAAACCTTATTTTGTTTCAGTTATATCATTTCTCCATTAAATTTTGTTTCAGTTATATCATTTCTCCTTTAAACTGATGCTAGATTGCCAGTCACGTGACCCAAAAATAAGGATTTTAGCGTCCCGCAACACGCGATATTATTTTGGCCACTGACTCACCACCTAATACTGTTATAAGTTTTATTACTTATTAGCATTCATGTTTATTACTCAATATTCATCAATTTCATATAACATTTAGACAGGTGAATTTTAAAGTAAACTGAACTTTCATTCTTCTAATGAATGATGCATGGTAATATTATATTGGTTACTATACTGTTGAAGATAAAAGAACAGAATTACTTTTCCTTTAAGGTATATCGTATGACCCTTTGGTAGTGAATTTGATACCCTTGATACTTTAATGAAAATATAATATATGCATTTGCATTTACAGTTTTGCTCGAGATGAATGCATGTCAATAAATGGTAATCTAGCAATGTACCCATCTTCTTTGAAGGTAAGTTACCTAATTTTCAGAGTAAGGAATGAGAGTTTTCACTCGTGTAGTTTTTCACAAATGTCTCAAGATGTGAACCAATATAGGATTTTAATCATAAAAATGATGTTTGTACATTGTGAAAGAGGAGAAATACAATTTTATAATAGGTAGGATTGTAGGAATGTATTTAGCAAGTTGTATCGCATAGATATTTTAATGTTAGAATATTTTGTAACTGGCTGTAGCATGCTAACACCGTTAACCAAGTTTCATCTCTATGATTTAGGATCAGTGTGACAGTAACTAGTTGACTTAATTACTAGAGGAGTCTGAAAAGCAACTTGAAATAGGCCAAAACTATTTAGATGATGCCTTATTTACTTTGAAATAAGAAATCAACCCTTCACATAAAAAGGTTTTCTTCTTTGCATTTAGGTTTAACGAACAAGAGGTTTGGTATTAAATAATATTGCAAATGTAGCCTGAGTGTCAGTTGTTACAAGTCGTGAACAATTATAGCTCCAAATGAACACAGAGTTCCTCTAAACACTTGTGACCATGTAACCTGTAACTCTGTATTCTCGTGTTTCATTGTAGACATTATTCCGGTCAACTCCCAGATACGATCACTCATGTAGTCAACAAGACTCTACAGTCTGCATGTATAACTAACTTCCAAGTTATGATAGTTATTTTACAGTACAGTAGAACTCCTTCACTATCAACTTTTGATTTGTTCATAGAAGAGGACTGTTCGTATTTTCATTTTAGTAAATGTAGAGCATAATTTCTGCAGTTTGGTGTGCATAAGTTAGAGAACTCGAATTTCTTTAGAGAAAAAGAATATGGGGTGAACTCGAAACATCTGGGTGACTCAGACTGAGACGTTATTTTTTCTAAATGTATACCTACTACTACTAGGTTCCTGGTTATGATACTAGTATGTATTGCAGCAATATAAGTTTAGTAGTTAAATAGGTATATTTATTTTTGAGCTTGCCCTCTCTACCATTCTGGTAAATTGCTTTACACCGGTAAATTCCACCCCAGTGAACAATAACTATTAACAGATATTTGAAAGGTGGGAGGTCAATTCGAAAAAAAAAATCAGTAAAGTATACATTTTGTCACTATACATCTAATATTTATATGAAAAAATTTTTTGAATTAAAATCTTACTTTGTAAACCACCACAAACCAGACCGCTAATCTAACCTTATCACTAAATAGTGTATTTAGTATTTTACGGTTGAACTTACCGGGGTGGAATTTACAGGTATGGAATATACCAATCACCTTCCGACGCACATCAAGGCTCTTCATGTGAGATATTGTGGGATGTGGAGTTAATTTGTGGGATAAAAAATGAATTCAGCTGTTAAAATGGAGCTCAATGATGGTTGCGCTAGGTTTTCTTTGCTACCATCTCAACTCAGAGAATTTACCAAATGACTGATAACTACGGAAACGAATTGAGGAAATCAGTCTTCTGAACAGATTCAGAATGTTTAGAATGACCTATTTAAGTATTATGTAAAATTTGATATTTTCTTTCCTTCACCACAGATGAGAGCAGCTCTGACGATGAGAACTCGTCCTAATATCTTTGTGGACCTAAAACAACAGAGTGACGGCTTATACAAAGACTCTGAAGGAGAAGCAGCTGATATGAGTAAAATCAACTGGTCTGGCAGTAACCCCCATGGCGACGACCAATACTGCATTGGAATGGGATATACTCTAATGAAATATTTTGATTGTCAATGTCCTAATAACGATGGTGGTAAATATGAGATAATATGCGCTGTATAATATTTTGAATTTAATAAGTAATAATCTGTCCTGTGTATTCATGGGAAAGTATCTACCCTCACATTGCAATTAAGTAAAGTAGATTTACCTTTGTAGGACACCTACTTACGTACTTTCTATCAGTCTCTTTGCACCGTGAATTCATGTATCTGCACTAATGATTTATAACCTTTTGTGGTTAAACAAGAGGTTAATTATGTTTTCTTTGATTGCACGCGATATTCTATTAACATTTAAATCCACATACTTAATTTATGCATATATCTCGGTATGCTATTGGACTCTATGCTATTGGACTTTATTGTCAAAATTTATTGCAATTGTCCGTTCCAAAATATTGGAGAATATAGAAGTAGAATCGCGCTATTTCGTCCCAAGTGTAGGGAAGGCATGATGAACACTTGATCATGCATGACGCGTCAATACTTCAGTCCCATTACAGACGAATAATTTATTAAATTATCATTCCACTCTAAATGGACCGATAGGAGATGTAATCATACTAAATCTTTTATTGAGGTTTGCTATCTATTCCTTGAAAATTATGAGTGGAGAGTTGGAAAAACTGCTTCTGCTCAAATTCTCAGTTTAATTCCTAAAATAATTTGTATGATTGAAATATTAATTGCAGCTATACGAATTAAATTTATGTACATAAATTTACAAATAGTATTAACAAAAAATTTGACACTTGCCATGCCAAGTCTTGCATGATATTGTAGGAATTAAATGAAAGTTCTTGGACATCACCTTATACAGCAAAATCTCGTAGTAGACCAGAGTAACGTTCCAAGTTTGTTTGGTCTAGTAAGAAACTCACTTTAATAGTTTCCTACTAGACCAAAATCGTTTTCTCTAAAAGTAAAACGGTGACTTTAATATTTCGATAGCTCTATTTGTTTATTATTACTTTAATGCCAAATTTATGGTGACTAACATACCAATTTTGAAGGGAATCATTTAAAAACAGTATGAATTTTTTTGTTTCAATTAAAATAAATATAATATTTTTTCAATTAGGTATCATTTTATGAAATTATAATAGTCTTCACTGTATCTAGTTTTCTGTAACTTTTCAAATCAATTTTTTTCAGCACAGACTCTACCATTAAATCTTAAACCGATTCTGCCTTATGTGATATCCTAAAAACAGCATAAATAAATATAATACATCATTCAAATTAGAGATTCATCCTTAAAACAGTATTGTAATTATTACTCCTTGTAATATTTACAATAGAATAACTGTCAGGTAACAAAAACCGTGTTTTGTCTAATACGAGGTTTTTTCCAGTACGGTTTCAAAAATTTCTTGGTCTAATAGGAGGTTTGTCTACTAAGAGGCTGGTCTAACGCGAGGTTTTGCTGTATACTAATGTACAGTGTGTCTTTGTCTGTTATTTGTTTGGTTGCAGGAAAAATGTCACGCTTTAACTATTGAGATTCGATTCAATTTCATGATTAAAATATCAAAGCGAAAAACCGAAAAAGTACAAAAAAAATATAGAACTCAAAAAAACTCAAAAAATTGAAAAACTCAAAATAATTGTAAAACCGAAAGAATTTGAGAACTGAAAAAATTTAAAGGAATATAATTATTTAAAATACTTGAAAAGGTCAAACCTCAATTTTTTGAAAAAGTGAAAAGAGTCGGTATATCTAAATTTTAATGACTGCAAAATAAGATATACCTATTACCTAAGCCATAATAAGCAGGTGATGGACATAGCATACCATTTATCTATTAAAATAATATATATAAGTGACAAAAGAGTTTTAATAAATCCTAATATTGCATTTGAGATATTTTAGTCAACAGGGTAGTTCAATAATATTTACCCGTAAAAATTGAATTTAAATAAATTAGTAATGATAATAAGTAAATCCTGCAACAGAATCATTCCATCATCATTCGGAAATACAGTTAAAAAAATTAAAAATGGCCTCCTTTTGCTTTTCTCATCACACGTTTTTACAGAAACACAACAATCGATGAGGATTAAAGAAGATTATGAGTGATACGTATATTCAAAGTTATTAATACGTATCAAATGATACGTAAATGTATATATTCAAAACTACGTTGATTAGAAATTTAGTCATACGCACAATGTACAGGCAAATACTTTAAGTTACATATGCACACACGTGTTAAATTTTTTACTAGATAGTAATGTAGTGACTGCCAGATCTTCATTCACCACTTATGTCACGGTTTACGTGTGACCTGAGTGGTCCTGACTAGGAGTCTCGCGGCAACTCCCCTGACGTTGCCACTCGAGCATTAAGAGCTATACCAGAACTTGCCTATTATATGTACCTATGTATAACCTTGTGTATGAGATTGATAACTAATAGATTGGCATTATATTACCCTGGTTGTTTCACTTCGTTTGTCCTACCTAGCTGCTCCTCATAGCTCTAACCCTCTGGGTTGTTCAAAGCTTGACGGGAAGCTAGTTACCAGAGTAACTTCACATTGATATTTCGAATAAAAATGTACGGTTCATTCCTGTTCTTCTTTACTATAAATTAAAGTAAAGAATTTCATTATAATAACATATTCAAATATCTATAAGAGGCAAATAAAAATGGACTAGGTAGTAATTACTACCTATCCACAAATTATTTTCATGGATAAATGTAGTAACTTTAATCAATGACAATCAAATATGACCCGACTACGTCAGTTTTTTTGTCTGACTTAGACAGATTTATTAACTGATGAATTTAATTTAGTTAAGTACTGCGGTGATCACTGCTAGGTACTAAGGTGAACACTGTTAGGTACTAAGGTGAACACTGCTAGGTACTAAGGTGAACACTGTTAGGTACTAAGGTGAACACTGTTAGGTACTAAGGTGAACACTGTTAGGTACTAAGGTGAACACTGTTAGGTTCTTAGGTTAATTCTGTCAGGTAGTGAGGTGAATTCTGTCAGGTGCTAATAATAAATAAACTAGCTTCTATAATATATTTGTTTATTCGCTAATAAATATGAACTGTGTTGCAAAATTTTGTTGTCCGAACAGTTTCACATGAAAATTTCAAGCAATTCATAAATACTGTTTAAAAACAGCAATTCATAAGTACAGTTCACAAACAGCAATTCATAAGTACAGTTCATAAACAGCAATTCATAAGTACAGTTCACAAACAGCAATTCATAAATACAGTTCACAAGCAGAAATTCATAAGTACAGTTCATAAACAGCAATTCATAAGTACAGTTCATAAACAGCAATTCATAATTACAGTTCATAAACAGCGATGGCATTAGAAGTATTCACAGCCTATTCCATCAGTGAAGTAGCTCTATGACTCAGATAATAACTAATGTGTTGCGTTGGAATTAAATCACTGGACTATAAATCAATGAGTAACAATTCAGAAACAGTGAACTAAAAACTGTAGGAGTTGATGCCTTTTGAGTCAAAAAATGTCCTTTACAGGAGCACCAATTTACTGAAAATTTTGAGAAAAAAATTGTCTAACTAAAATAATTTTGGTTTCATAAATTAGCGTGGGGGCTCTTGTTTGGGTGTTGTGTCCTCTTTTGATGTATCTAGTCAACTAATCATTTGATGTGAGATCCAAATAAACCCTCAATACCTGTGCTGGCAGGTCATTTGACAGACCTGACAGGTATACTTTACACTATTGTAAATCTTATTTTGAAGCACTTCTAGATTATTTGTAGCTCTAATATTTTAACACGTTATCCGGGGGAGTATTAGACATTATTTTATGCAAAAAAAATCAATTTTTTCTGATTTGAGGGAGACGGTCCCCTTAACGAAACAGTTCAGAAATATAAATTCGGAATATGTTACCTTCAATCTGTTGAAAACATAATATTAAAACAATATTTAAGTTTGTTTCGGCCAAAAGCAATCGGGAGTTGTTCTTCAGCAACGCTCCTAGCGGTATGCAACAATGACTCTCTTTATTACAGATTCCTCTACGATGATCATAGATACAACTGTATACGTATTAAATTGAGACATTAAAAACTTTTATAATTGTAGTTTTAACTTGCCTAACTTTTTAAATTGAATTGTAGGTTAGTTTAATAAAAGCTGATATAAATTAAATCCAAGGAAGCCAAACATTTTTCGTGGTATGCTAAACACAATATTGTTATTAGGTAGTAATTTTCTACTTATAGATGAAAGAAAACTATGAATAGAAAAATAATTCCTTTCCATCAAAATTTGATAGACATATAAGGGGAGCTTTTCGAAAATGAGTTTTATTCTTTGTTTATCGTTTGATGTTTATGAAACTTGGAAGGTATATGTAAAAAGAAATTCTAATACATTTTTGTTTATATGCTTTTTCTAAAATATTTGATATTTTGATATTTTTGAGTTATTTTCGAGTTTTTTTGTAACATTTTCAAAATCTATTTTCTCTCACAATTTTCGACCAATATTTCTGTTTTATGCTTCATAACATAGCTAAAATATATGAAAACATTTCTTCGCTCTCAGTTATTTGAAAATCATAATCAGTTTTTAGAAAATACCGAAAAAGTAGAAATTGAATTATTTTTTTGATGTTTTTGATTTTTCTGAATTTTTTTTCATTTATTTTGATTTTTTTGAATAAATTTTGAAATTCATAAAACGTATAATTGTAGCCTAGGAATTTACCTTCATTTTGCACGTTGAATAACAAAAATCGGTTGAAAACTCTAGAAGAAGTAACGATTTCAATTTGCAAAATCTGCAAAATATGAATTAGGACAAAAGTTTTAGGGTTCTAAAGTTTGAAAAAGGGTTTTGCCTGCTGATAACAGCATACCCACTGTGACATTATTGGTGACACACAACTTCATTTTGAAGGGGTACTTTTGAACAGTGCAAACCCCTCATCCCTCCATTCCATTGAAGGTTGGAAACTTATTAAGCTGGAAACGCTCTGAACGTATCTGTGTAGAACGTTTGTACGTACCTCTGTACGACTTCTAGTGAGAATTTTGCATATCTGTTTTCACAATCTTGTAGAGTTATGTCTAACGAAAATTATCAGACAAAAAAACGAAAAAGGATATATTTGAGCGATTTTTTTGAAAAACTCCCCTCAAATCAGTAGCTGTCCATGAGTAGTTTTGGGTGAATTCACTGTTGCGAAGATACACTCAATCGAAAAATAAGAGAAATATACATAGCTCATCACAATAGTTAAAATAAATATAGATATTTCAATATTAAGTTCATTAAGTTTAAGGCAACTGTTAATCATGTCAGAATTCACTCAAATTTCAGTACACGTACCTTTATTTGTCACATCAACTATATATCACTATTCCATAAGAAATATCCAAAACGTTATTTTTTGGCCCACCCTAATATTCATACAGATGTAAAGTCACTAATATAAATAAATGATTCAACAAATAATTTGAAAAATTAATCACAAATATAGGATCTAGAAAGTATACCTATCTATTAACTCATAAAAGGAAAGTAAATGAACATATCAATTCAAGAAGATATTAAAATACAGTTATTAATATTCATCACTTATATAATAAAATAATCGTCAGATCATATATTAATAAAGACAAATGAGTTCATTTAACTTCTTTAGTTCTGTGTATTGATTATGGATTGCCATAACGACTCATAAACACACCATCACTAAATCATTCATTAAAAACAGAATTTTATACGACCCAATCTATCTATAGATCATTATATGCCTGTTGTGTATCACAAATTTTTCAAACTTAATCAAAAATATATAAAATATATAATAATAATATTGGTTGAAATGGAAATTTAGCACAATTTTTCGTCCATAATGTGAAAACACCCTACCTATATTATATAAGCTAATATTATGAAAAACTATTAACAATAACTTTTATCTCGACTGTGATGTTAACCATGTAAATAACATTCAATAGAATATTATCATTTTCATGAATATTGTAGAAGTGCAATAGGTAGATACTATTACTCTATTACTGTAAATGCCTAATTATTAAATGAACCTGTAGACTTTTTATGTCTACCCTGTAGACTTTTTATGTCTACCCTGTAGACTTTTTATGTCTACCCTGTAGACTTTTTATGAGAGCACACATTACGAACGAAAAAGAAAATTGTAAATTGTTACCATGGCTGAGCTGGAAAGCCTAAACTTAACTAAAAATGAGTTTCAACATTCAAGCTAATATCTCATATAGAATTTCACTATGTTTTTAGGTTACTAAGAGCTCTATAGTACCTATCCGTAATGATCCTAATAATTAATCAAAAATAATGCAAATAAATTATATTTGCATTCATAATAATATTTGGAACTTTTGTCGCTTGGCATGCATGCTATTCTCGTTAAATCAAAATACATACTTTATGTATATTCTTAGTAAACTTAATCTATTCATTAAAGACCATAGCTTCATTTTTATCATAAAAAAATATACATCATACACTTTATATCTGCTAATATTAAACTATAACTTTCAATTTAAAATTGTTAATGTTATGGATTTCGTCATAGCTATTTCTAAAAGATTTTGAAAAACAATTTTGAGTAAACTAGGAGCTGAGAAAAGGATAAATTTGTAATGGCTAGGAAAAGTTAGTGATTATATTAAACATTAATATAAATAAAAGAGAAGAATTTATATATCAGGAAATAGTGGAATGCCTTTGTTCTCATTGGTAATTGATTTAGGTAGTTAATATTTAATGCCCATCAATGTCAGGTTTATTAGAACTTCTTTCTTCGATTTCTGTTAACAATGCTATTAATCTTATATTTATAGAACGAGAAAAAAGTATTGAGGTGAGCCGACTGAGTTTAATTTTGTTAGTTATATAATGATTTGAGTTCTGACAGGTTCTTGTGTGAGTTCTGTCAGGTACTGATGTGAGTTCTGACAGGTTCTTGTGTGAGTTCTGTCAGGTACTGATGTGAGTTCTGACAGGTACTGAGTTGAATTCTGCCTGGTACTGAGTTGAATTCTGTCAGATACTAGGGTGAATTCTGTCAGGTACTGAGTTGAATTCTGTCAGGTATTGAGGTGAATTCTGTCAGATACTAGGGTGAATTCTGTCAGGTACTGAGGTGAATTCTGTCAGGTACTGAGGTGAATTCTTTCAGATACTAGGGTGAATTCTGTCAGGTACTGAGGTGAATTCTGCCATATACTTATGTGAGTTCTGTCAGGTACTGATGTGAATTCTGTCAGGTACTGATGTGAATTCTGTCAGGTACTGAGGTGAATTCTGTCAGATACTGAGGTGAATTCTGTCAGATACTGAGGTGAATTCTGCCAGGTATTGAGGTGAATTCTGTCAGGTACTGATGTGAATTCTGTCAGGAACTGAGGTGAATTCTGTCATATACTGATGTGAATTCTGTCAGGTACTGAGGTGAATTCTGTCAGGTACTGAGGTGAATTCTGTCAGGTACTGAGTTGAATTCTGTCAGGTACTGAGGTGAATTCCGCTACTCCTGTGTTAATGTAACGTCAATGCAAGTGCCGCGAATCTTTTCAGAAGCGCTACAAGTTTTTGCGCTACTGTGCTGCTGCTCCATTTAAAATAAAAAATGTTAAAGTTATCTGAGGATATTCGTACAAATCCGAGAAGTGCCACCGACTGATATTCAAAAGTTGATTCACATTACGACCAACTGTTGGTACAATAATGCATTGCACGATGACTATTTGGTATTTTGAGACCGAGTTTTCCGATCTAATCTCATGTTGAATAAATATCGAAACATGTCAAAATTACTAATGAAACGTATCATTTAATTGCGGTTAACGATGTTATCAGCTTTTAATAAAAACTACACATTTTGGTATTCATAATTTCAAATTTATCTATTCTAGTTCTTTGATAAAATCATTATAAAAGGAGACCGAAAGTTCAGAGACCTAATTTTCCTAGAACCGTTTAATTAAACCCCAGATAATTTTCTAAAAGGATTCCGTTTGAATAGCAATTCATAAGTACAGTTCACAAACAGTAATGGCAGTAGAAGTATTCACCGCCAATGCCATCAGTGGAATATATCCTTCTCTTCACGTTCTTTCTTTCACAATTCAAACCCTAATTCAGTGCTTGGCAGTTTGTAAAACACACCCGGGATGTGGAGGAGTGATCAAATACCCATCAAACGTGAGTAAAGGAGGAATATAACTAGTGTTGTGATGTATAAGGTTAAATTGAATGATTTATCATCCTCTTTAAATATAAATTATTTAATTTCCATTTTTTTTACTTGAATTCGTTCTTATGATTTTTCTAAGTTGTATTAATTTATTTGGAGAACTCGGAAGGAAGATAATAAAGTAAAAGGCAGATGGCTGAGTGTTTTGAGAGAGTTTTAAAAGCTATTGTAAATAAAATTGATGACACTAATATATAAAAACCAATCTCAGATAAACTATATTGAAAATAGATATTACCTAAATAGTAATCTAAATTTTTTTGGGTGGCAATTGTTCATATATACTATTAATGGAATAAAACTGTTTGGTAATTATTTATTCCTTCGGTTCACAATACTGTTTCTCTATGAGACTATGAACATCACATTTTAATACACTAATGTAAATCTACAATTTAACATTTTTCAGAATTTCAAGTGTGAATTCGTGGTTGATCCGGATGAACCAGGAGCAACACCAACTGCTGAAAAAGCGGCTTACAGAACATCGAATTACGGCTCTCAAGAACTCATCACATTGCCTTCAGATCCATTCATTAGCTGGGAGTAAGTGCTTTACAACCTTTACTTTACATCGACTTCAAATAACATTCAGACAAAGTAAATTTTCAACTGTTAGCTCAGCAAACCTACATTTATTTCAATGATAGTACGGATGACGCATGGTATTATTATTTGGATTACTACAGTAGAACTCCTTTATAATGAAATCCTGTATAGTGAATGTAGAGTCCTGAGTAAGGATGTAGCCTCTATAGCAAACAAATTTTCTGAAGTCTGCCATGTATCAGATTTAAAAAACTAATGGTCATTTTATGGCCGATTAAAAAAAGTTTATTCACTGTAGACGCTACTTTTTTATTCAGGAATCTACATTCTTTGTACAGGATTTTATTATAGAGCAGTCATAGCAAAGATATTACACTACAACAAGATACACTACTCTCAAGAATTTCTGTTTCAAAAAGCGCCCTCTGCATTTGAAAGCGGGTACTAAAGCAGCAACAGAATTTGGTGTTGATCAAAAAATTGAAAAGTTTTCAGTGTTCAGACGAAGTTTTGATGGTTCAACAGAAAAAAAATTAATTGATATGAAGTTTTAATTGACTCGTCTGATATAACTCAACGGTACCTATGTACCATAAAGGTGACTACATATTTTCCTTTCATGTTTTAATTGCACATCAAAGCTAATATTGGAAATTTGGAATGAATTCAATAATCATACCAGCCACATATGACCTTAATAAATATTTAATTATTTATAACTAGCCAACTAGGTACTGACAGAAGTGCGAAAACTCAAACTTTTCAAAGTTTTGATAAGCACCAAATGTTGTTGTTGCTTTAGTACCCGCTTTCAAATGCAGAGGGCGCTTTTGAAACAGAAATTCTTGAGAGTAGTGTATCTTGTTGTTGTATAATATATTTGGTTCTAGTGTACATATACTGTTAAAAATATGAACGAAGAACTGAAATATTTTCACATGAAGGTCTATCGTATGATAATTACTTATGGTAAACAATTTATTATCCTAGATACTTTAACACATTTCTATTTACAGTTTTGCCCGTGACAAATGTATATCAATAAATGGTAATCTGCCAAAGTACCCATCTACTTTGAAGGTAAGTTACCATATTTTATTTTCCAGAATAAGAGGGGAGAGTTTCCATTTAATATGTAGATTTCCCTAAAGACAAGCAATTGAAATGTAAAGCAAATGGGATATTAATGATGAAAAAAAAAAAACAATTGTGCATTGTGGAAAAGAAGACGTAATTTCATGATGGGTGAGAATGTAGTAAGCTGTATCAAATAGATAGTTCAATGTTGGTATGATTGCAACTGGTTGTAATTAGTTTAAACAGTAATGAGGAGGTTCTTCTGATACATATCCAGTCTTTTTACTACATCTCTGTCATATGGATCCATCATCCACAACGGGATTCTAGGAAGCATCCTGGTTGACCAAATGGCCAGAACAGCCATGAAAAATATACCACAAATTATCACTTGCCTCTTCACGGACTGGAACCCTCGTAAGAAACAATTAGTCACCGAAAAATGGTACGATAGATATAATTGCCGCAATCAAAACTAAAGAAAATTAAAGACAAGCCATCAAAATTAAAAAGTACAAACTGTCGTGACAGTAATGTGTAGCTCTCAATAGACTGAGACACACAAATGCCACTCACAGTCATCTAATGGACAGCGGTGTTGATGCGCCATACACAGTGTGGCAGTGGTGCAATGATGTCAAAGCCACTGGATGCATATCCTCATCTGTTGCCCTGGTCTCACTCATGTATGTAACTCTCTGAAAAATGACATAAGAACGGAAAATCTAACATTAAATAATTTGCTCAATGATGATGCAAACTTTTAAATTCTCGTCCAGTTCCTCAGAACATCTAGCTTCTGTCAATGCATATAGTGTATGTATTGTGGTACTTAAATGAAGCATTACCAATAGCTCTCTTTTAAAAAGTTATTCTCAATTATACTTCTGTCTCGACTACCAAAAATATTTTTTTAGTAAATGACCACGACTTCGTAATTTTGTTTATTTCCCTTTTGGTTAAATATTGACTCTGTTTTTTTTTGCCGCTATAAGGGGATTCCCTATAGCGGCCTGTGTACTTATATGTTTGTTCCAGTCTCTTTTGGTTGGAGATTCTGGTACGTGGGATTAATTAATGGAATAAGAAATTAATGGAAGAAGTACATGTTGTACAAATTAAATTAATTTAATTGCATTAATTCCTGATAATAATTTGAGGTCTTTATTCGAAAAAATGAAAATTAAAAGAAAAAAATAATCTTTACAGAAGATAGAATCTTTGATATCTATCTTCAGAAACTACGAGTCAGAGGTTGTACCCAAGCAGTCTAATAACTATCCTTCACGACTGACAGGGGGCTGAAGGCAATCTCTCTCAGGATTTCAAGAACGATTTGTAGTTGGGACCAGGCAGTCCCTCTTGGATCATTCGTGATCTTAACAAGGCATATATCAATGAACCTCATGAATAAGTAGGTCGTACTCATGTTGTCTATATAACAATCGTCTCGAATATGTAAGCATCAGCAAGAGTGGAGTATCTCTGACGTTTACAGTTCTCCGTTGCTTTGGCAGATGATACAGCCTGAATCATTGAATCATTGAGTTGTTTCTCGGCAAATGTATCGACCCAAGTGTCGATACATTTCACCACATCATTCATTGTCTCCTACCTTCGGTAACGCCCAGAACTGTACCATCAAAACAAACCAAGCAGTCCTCTAACATTCATCTCACTATCATCGCGGCAAGAATAAGCATCATACTCAATTGTCTTTGCCGCAACTGTCAGTGCTCCAAAATAATCACACGCATTCTACTAGACGCTTAGCTAATATTACTTTACCTAGGTTTTATAGATCTAAATCACAAAATAATATTTGTTTTACAAGTTGTAACGAGTCACGAGTGGGATATCTTGGACAATACTCTAAGTTTTTCTGAAAACAAGTAATGTTTGTCTTTTTAGCTTTTTATTCATAATGTTCATTGAAATAGATACAATTTTAACTAGTTGCATTTGAAGCGGTTAAGCTTACCGTGCTTTATCGTTTTCCATTTCTATTTTCATCACCAATGTAAATATATTACAAGATGTGAAATAATCCCATCTTTAATGTTTAAATGTCACAGAATATTTTGATTTTAAATAAATAAACTAAGTATCCCCGTTAAAATGGAGTTTAAGATGCATGATGGCGTGTGGTTTTCTTTCAAGAAGAATTCTGTTGCTACCAACTCAACTCTAAGAATTTATCGCCTGGCTGATTTAACTGGAAACGAATTGACTATTTCTGCTTTCGAACAAATTTGGATGTATATTCGGAATGATTAGAATGACATAGTTCAGTATTTTGCAAAATTTAGTATTTTCTTCCCTTCACCACAGATGAGAGCAACTTTGACAGTGAGAACTCGTCCTTACATCTTTGTGGACCTGAAACAACAGAGTGACGGCTTATACAAAGACTCTGACGGAGAAGAAGCAGATATGAGTAAAATCAACTGGTCTGGAAGCAACCCACATGGCGGCGACCAATACTGCATTGGATTAGGCTATACTCTTATGAAATATTTTGATTGTCCATGTCCTAATAATGATGGTGACATTTATGAGATAATATGCGCTGTATAATATTCAAAATTTGTTAGGTACTAAACGTAATAAAAATATGTGTTTTGCCATTAAATTAAAATGAGGAAGATTCACAATCACAGGACACCTAATTACGAACTTTTTGTCAGTCTCTTGGTGTCATGTATTTAGGTTTCTGTACTAATGATTTATCAATCTTTCATTTTCACGAAAGTATAAATATGTTTAATCTTTGAAAGCACGCAATATTTTACTATCATAAATGTCCCAAATATAATTGAACAGTGTCGATTGACTCGATAAAATAATGAACAAGTTCTCATTTTGCAACTAGGCTTTATAGTCAAGATAATCTGTAACAATATATCCCAGAATATATATATTGTGTGTTACAGAGAGTATATCCCAGAGTAACAATATATTCCAGAAATTCAGAACTCAAAAAATCAGGATGGTTAATTCACTACATTTGATTTCATTATAGAGGAGCTGTACTTGTTATACATGTAGCATGTAGTGAACCATCCTAATTTTCAGAGTTCTGAAAATCAGGATGGTTCACTACATTTGAATTCATAATAGAGGAGCTGTACTTGTTATACATGTAGTATGTAGTATGTAGTGAACCATCCTAATTTTCAGTTCTGAAAAAGAAAATACCCTGTAGCTATAATGAATTTATTTCAAAAAGAAATAAAATATTTTCTTTAGTCTGCCAAGAAAAGGAATGTTCTCTATTCGTCTCTTAAATTCTCTATATTAGAGTAAACTCTATAGTGAACCAGTTGAAGTTCACTATAGAGGAGTTCTACTGGATAGAATAAATATCTGCTACTACAATCAACTCTGCCTCACATACATGATCAACTGGAACACAGACTCTCCCACTATCGGGACACACTTTATACTGAAGCAATAACGCCACGCCCACAATCAACTCTCCGCCTCTAATATGCCAATATCTCAAGTAAGCACGGATCTCACTTAGGCATAGGACACCGGAACTAAACTGCAATTTCAGTGACTATATAAATTTGGAACGAAGGGTTTACCTTCTCCATGCAAATAGGTCTTTATTATCTTGATATTCCGTTCTGAAAACGATAATAAATTTGTATTCTCACTTAATAATGTACATACACTCTAATTATGAGTGGGAACTAAAAACTTCTTTCATTGTGGTGATATTGATTATGTATTAATAATATTATTCTATTTCACTTAAAATCTGAAATTATATTAATTTTTTTCGAGTGCTAATTAAAGAGATATTCCTCTGCTATCTTTTCCTATGATTAAATTCTTTTTATATTATTATATTGTGTGCATTGTATCATGCTCCTGATATTTTATATCAAACACTATTATCATTAATCGTTTAGTATCCACTTTTTATTTCATTCATTTCGAGTAAATAGCAATTCATGAATGCTGTTTACAAATAGAGCTCTTCATTAGTACAGTTCACAAACAACAGTGGAAATAAAAGTAGTCACCAATACCATCAGTGAAATAGATTTTGTTCTACCTACCTGATATATATTTGTCACTCTTTTTTGAGAACAAAACAGTATAGGTTTACTGAGATATTTTAAATGCTTTTTTTTTTTCAATTATAAATTCTCTTTCTTTTTGCTCTATATAGACTAATTTTTCTAAAAACTAGAGTTGCAATCATATAGTTCTGACTTATTACTTCTTGTTTGAAGTTAATTGGAAAAGTTACCATTTGTCACATAGTTCTAAATATAGGTGATAGTTCTAGGTATTAGTAATAGATAGTTCTAGGTATTAGTAATAGATAGTTCTAGGTATTAGTAATAGATAGTTCTAGGTATTAGTAATAGATAGTTCTAGGTATTAGTAATAGATAGTTCTAGGTATTAGTAATAAATAGTTCTAGATATTAGTAATAAATAGTTCTAGATATTAGTAATAGATAGTTCTAGATATTAGTAATAAATAGTTCTAGATATTAGTAATAGATAGTTCTAGGTATTAGTAATAGATAGTTCTAGGTATTAGTGATAGATAGTTCTAGGTATTAGTGATAGATAGTTCTAGGTATTAGTGATAGATAGTTCTAGGTATTAGTAATAGATAGTTCTAGGTATTAGTAATAGATAGTTCTAGGTATTAGTAATAGATAGTTCTAGGTATTAGTAATAGATAGTTCTAGGTATTAGTAATAGATAGTTCTAGGTATTAGTGATAGATAGTTCTAGGTATTAGTGATAGATAGTTCTAGGTATTAGTGATAGATAGTTCTAGGTATTAGTGATAGATAGTTCTAGGTATTAGTGATAGATAGTTCTAGGTATTAGTGATAGATAGTTCTAGGTATTAGTGATAGATAGTTCTAGGTATTAGTGATAGATAGTTCTAGGTATTAGTGATAGATAGTTCTAGGTATTAGTGATAGATAGTTCTAGATGTTAGTGATAGATAGTTCTAGATATTAGTGATAGATAGTTCTAGGTATTAGTGATAGATAGTTCTAGGTATTAGTGATAGATAGTTCTAGGTATTAGTGATAGATAGTTCTAGGTATTAGTGATAGATAGTTCTAGGTATTAGTGATAGATAGTTCTAGGTATTAGTGATAGATAGTTCTAGGTATTAGTGATAGATAGTTCTAGATGTTAGTGATAGATAGTTCTAGGTATTAGTGATAGATAGTTCTAGGTATTAGTGATAGATAGTTCTAGGTATTAGTGATAGATAGTTCTAGGTATTAGTGATAGATAGTTCTAGGTATTAGTGATAGATAGTTCTAGGTATTAGTGATAGATAGTTCTGTCAATTGAATAAATTGAATAAAAAAATATTTGTGTTGCTGTAAAATGCAGGATAAGTTTCAAATTATCGAACAGTTACATATTTTCGATTATGTAAAATATGTTATAATTATCATTTTATTTTATTTGATTGGTATCCATAATTTCTATTCTTGTAATAAGTATCTATGATAACATGATAGCTGCAGGTATCATGAATACCAATTAAATTAAATATTGAATAATAATCTATTTCTTATATGATCGAAAACGTGGAACTGACCGATAAGTTGGAACCTACCCTAGCAAAGGTCATTCAATTTTTTGTCCTTTGTATTGCTTGAAGTATTGAATTTAATGACAGATAACTGGAAACTTGAAAAAAGAATGAACAATTTAAAAGTGAATTAATGAATTAAAAAGGGTGAACTTTAAAAATGAATATTATTTAGATGTTAGTAAAAAATCGATATTAAATTATATATTTAAATTGTTTTTTAAATATTCAATTTCATTAATGCTTTACAAACTAAAGATGTTATTCATCGAATTTTTCATTTTCACCTGATTTATTATCTTGTAAGAAAAATATGAGGTACATACTGGATATGCTAAATTACAAATAATCAAACGGTTCCATTTTTCGATCGTGTGTGAAAAAAGTATAGTTTCAATCCCTTAAAATTTCCATATATGATCGAAATGCGAAACCAATCGATAACTCGTAACTTACCCTAGTTTACATTAAATCATTCTGAAGCCTCAAAAGATATCACCAATCAGTGCCCAGTCTGAACTAGTTTGATGGTATTTTATTATTTCTATAATAACTATTGGCATGATTCTAAGAGAAATTTAGAAACACGCTTTTGACATAACTGTAAACACTATTAAATAACACTATTATTATTAAGATTTTTTTTTAATTACGTGATCCTATTCAATAGTGTTATATTGATTTAATTATAGCTTTTTTAATTTAATAATGTTATTTTTTCATTTGATAATTGATATTTGAATATAATAATGCTATTTTCATTTAATTATGCTTTTTTTAATAATAAATTGATCCTATTTAATAATATTGGTTTTATTTCATGATGTGATTCTATTTTAATCATTAAATTGTCATTTAAATTTATTACAGTTATTTTATCTTTTTTAGTTTTTATAGCTATTTAAAAATAACATTCAATAAAGAAATATATTTTATTTAAGTAGTATAAATAATGATTATTTGCTATAGTATATATACTAAAGTAACTATATTCCCCAACTATCATTATTTTCTATAGTAATTATATTTCTTAAATTAAAGTTAACAATCAAAACCACTTCATTTTATAAAATTATTTCTATTTTTATCTTGCCATTTAATTAAACTTCTCGAATTTCAGAAGAAAGGAACTTTGTAATGGACTCTCGCCTGCTTCCGGTTTCAAATCTTAATTAGGTTTGGTGTCCACATTGCAATGTCTGGTGAACACTTCGGGAATATTGGCTAAATTATTACCTATAAGATGTTTTTGAAGTATTATAATGAGTACATTTCAAGATATATAGATATCAATACATTCAACATATAGATAAATATCTTATATGCATACATTTCAATAATCATAAATAGGGTTGTGATAGTATCCTTTAAATTCATAGATCACGAAAATATTATAGACTAATAAATTAAACAGTGTTGAATCGTTCTAAACAAGCGGTATACAGTATTCGATACCATTTAATTTAGTGATAGATTCACTATCTATAACATCAAAAGCATATTGTCAAAATCCTAATCATAAACATAAATGTTCGCATAGAATTGTTAAAATGTCAATTAACAATAGTTTATGAACTAACATTTTCTAACTCATTCTATCCACCGTTTCCAAATTCTCTTTCTGAATCCAAGGTTATTTTTCTTCAGTTTTATTTAGCTGGTGTCCTTGCCGAGGTTTTTAAAAGTTAAGCAGCAAGTTTTCAAAGTATTTCCATTGAAGAAATAGAGAGCTAGGTATTTTAGATTGAGGGGGTTAGAAAGATGTACGATGTCATTTAAAACTAGGACATTTATGTTAAATTACATTATTACATTAAAGAATTACATCAATTCTATCGTGGCTTGAAAATTCCACCGCGGAAAGTTCCACCAGGAAGATTCCACCGAGAAAGATTCCACCGGCGTTAAATGCAAGATGTGGAAAATTCCACCGCGGAAGATTCCACCATTTTGAGAAAAATATACAAGTAAACAGTATAAATAAACAGTTTATTTTTAAATGTATTTCTAAGTCTAGATAATTGATAATTATAAATAAATAGAACAATTAATAATCCATCATATCGGCATTAAATATTTTAATAGTGACAGACTAAGACGATGGTATTGGAACACCAACCTGTGGCAACACTGATAAATTTAGCTTCTTGAATCTATCAACAGAAACACTAAAGTTCAGAATTTAATATTTGTTATAAAAATAAATTTTGTTACGTTTCATTATTGAAAAGTTTAATATTAAGCAGCAATATGACAAGCACGTTTTTAATGTCTATTTCTTTAGAGTCATTTTAAATCAGAGACCTGCTGAGCCGCATTTATATTAAGATGTTACATATCAAAAGAAATTATATACGTGTTATGATTTATATATCTTATGTGAGTTTAGAAGTTCTGTGTTTTATTCGTATGTCTGTGGTTTCAGATCGAAGCTAAAATTAATTAAAACCTTATTGTTCAAAATTTAGTTGAACGGGTTATATTTAAACTTTATTTTATAATAGTTTCAATAGAGATTATTAGACAGTTTCAGAAAGTTTCATCTTGGTAATTTTTCTTTTTTATATTAAAATATATCGATACTAATTGAACATTTTATTTCAGTACGTGTCAAATTTATTTTTTAATCCCACCTTTTGTCGTCGCTGATTCAAATTGAAATATATTTTGGTACATTTAAAAACTTGGGTGATAGATAATATATATAAAATAAAATTTATGTTACAAACAAAATATTATCCTTAATTTCAGTTTCAACATATATGTGTTTAAAGGAGAATCAAACGGAATCTACTTTGTTGGTCACTGGGGCAGTGGAACTTTATTGTTGAATTTCCACGATTTAAATTTTATTAAAAATTTAATTGATTCATATTTGAAAGATCTTTTGATCTGTCTATTATTTCATATGTTCGTAAAAGCTTATCTCGCAGTTCTTGACTTAACATAACATATTCTTATCATATCTTAAATTTCTAACTAATGAAATGTTGTTCTGTTACCACAAAAAAAAAACATATTTCTTTTAATCAGTTTATATCAGATGTTATACCTTCTGTAAATGAAATCCATTATTATGCGGGGGAATCTTCCGTGGTGGAACTTACCAGCGGTGGAATATTCCGTGGTGGAACTTACCAGCGGTGGAATTTTCCTCGGGGGAATTTACCTAGAACCCAATTCTATCTAATTACCTTCGCAAATTGTGGAAGGTAATGTTTTAGGTAGCATTTATTTTTTGTGCTTAAATTAATCACCTTTGAGTGCTTTTTTTATTCAAAATTCTCAGTTCACCAGGTTTGTGACTTCGTTAGTTTTTTTTTTTTTGATGGAGGTAGAGGGTTCTATTCCGGTGAGGGAATTGAACTCTATCTCTGAAATGTTTTATTTCTTCATTAAAATACTTACTTTGTTTATTACCCTACAAGCTCATATTTATAATCGTACTATAATTACAATCCAATAAGGATTTTTGACGTCAATTAACAAAATTAGAACAAATATGCACTTAATTATATAAATTTAAATGAGAATATATACTTATATTATCTTTTTTACATCATGAAATAATTTAAAATCCAAATTTTAAGCAAACCCACTCAAAAAGCGTGATTAACTTTTTTGATATTTTGACATATATATTCCAAATTATTTAACCAAAGGATCCAATTTATAATTATCGTTTATGTTTTCTATATTCATTCTCTATGTAGGTGTAATTGCTTTGTGTATTCACCTTTAATTAAGAGAGCAGCAAACACAGGTAATTGCCTAGGCAATGTACCAAATCAGGTTGTAGTGTGCAATAAAAGAAAATTGACAATCACGTGATATTTACCACCGAAACATAAATATAAGCAATACTGGATAATTCCTTTTATAATTCCTAGTTTCATGATCATAATTTTCAGCTTTTCAAAAGGTAGCCATATACAACTTTATGCTGAAAAACACGACAGCAAATGTTTCCAATCGCCAAATTACCTTTCGAAAATTAGAAGAGAGGTAAAAAATAATAGTGGTAACATTTTATTTATTTATTCTACCTAGATATATCATATCCTCATTTGTCCAGTATTCACAAAAATGTATATAGAACATATTGATACACACTTTTTATGAACTATTATAAAAGAAAATTCAATGTAGAACAATAATCATTTTTGTTATTAAAATGTCATCATATTAAAATATATAAATCTAAATCTTAATTTATTATGATAAAAAGATAGAATTTATGTGTGCATTTGAATAATACTAGGAATATTCTTATTTTAGTCTAATTAGGTCATTTATGGATGCAGACAACAGGTTTCACATGTCCGATCATAAAAGAAAATTATATATAATTAATTTATAATTATTATTTAACTTATTTCGTATACTATATTTCTTATATGATCGAAAATGCGCAACCGTCAGATAATTCGTAGCTTACACTGTGCCTTCGTTTATTTAATCAAAATATATTATAAAATATCACTGTGATTTTGTAATTAGGTAGAAAATATTTATTTCAATTAAAATAGAAAGTTGAATGTATTCTTTTATTATCCCAGGAAAAATCGTCTTATCTGGGTTATTTGGTACATTTATTGATCACAAGGTTAATTAGGCAATAACTTGAGTTGTTTTTACTGCAGTGGAAGAACATTGAAATCTTTATTGCCCGAAAAGCTCCTTGAACTTATACAGGGGCTTGAAATCCTGTATTTTCAAACTTTGGCTATATGTTTTCGTATTTGTTCTTATAGGATTGTTTTAAAATTTGTAATGATTTTTTTCTCAATAAACAATAAATAAATAAATTATGTGACTAGTGGCATAGTTTTTATAATGTTAAAAATTATCTTACACTTGAACACAGATAAATAACTATTGGAAATAAACTAATTATTTAAAACAATGTTATATGGAAAAATAAATTTAGTCTTTCCGATAATGTTCACAAAAGTTATTATTGTTAATAATTATCGAACGCCATTAATGAGATATACTAACTGAAAAGTTTCAACACTAAAAAAAAAGATTATTTTGTTCAAATCAATAAAAGTTTGCTATTGGTGCTGTCTCTGTATATTGGTTATCATTTTTACATAAAATCAACATCAAAATATAATTGATCATCATTACAAATAATCACAGTTTTAGTTAGAGGTATGAAATATACAATTAACGAATGTTGGTACTTATTGAATATTGATAATAATTTATTAAAAAATAATATGAAATTAAACATTTATTTCGTGATTTAATTTTATGCACAAATGTAAGTAGTAATAACTTATTAACTAATTTAAAACTAAATAACTTTAATTTCTTCTTTTCATTATTTCAAGAGGCTCTAGCCGGACCGTGACGTCATTTGCATATTTATTTGCTAAGAGGATCACACAATTTAGAGTTTAATTCTCCTTATTACTATCAGGAAGTTTGGAAAATATTAACGTACTCTTTTACCTGAAATGTGATGACGCAAACCACCTTTTAAAATGAAATAAATAGTTAAAAAAGTTACTAAAACAGCGACTTTAAATTAAAAGAACTCTGACGTGACAAATAATTAAAGAGAGGATTCCCTCCGAATAATTTTATGATAATTCTTTAGTAATGGAAAATTGATATATAAATAGATATGTTTTTATTGATAATAAAATAATAATAGCAATAGCTTACTTTTATAGTTTATTTATAGGTCATAAGCATCAATTAGATTTATTAGAAGCAAAAACAAAGAAATTGCTCGTTCATCAAGCGATGATGACTGATTATATAGATTCTAATTTACTAACATTGATTTCAACGGAGAACTTCACACTTGCGTTAGAAAAAGGCTTGTAAAAAAAGGCGCAAGTGTGAAGGGCTACGTTAAAATCAGTTGCAGCCAAACATTTTGCCATGAGCATTTTTTTAAAGGCGGCGTTGAGAAACGCAAGTACTCTCAATATAGAGGAATAACGATAATTTATATTCAGGTTTCCCTTTAAGTGGTCCATACTGTAAACATTAATAAAGTATTAAATAATGACTCAGCAAATTCGCTAAATTTTAGGATATTGAGTAATTAACTTCTTGTTTTTCTATGCTGTTTTCAAAATTAGCTAATTAATATTTAGATGACTTTTTCTATTTTTGGTATCCAAAATAATTCCTTATTATACAAATCTTGTTAGAATTAGTAGGAAAAAATGTAACCTACTCTGTATAAAAGAAAAAGGAATTAGTACCGATAGCATTTCTATTCGAATTTATATTTAGTATTCATTCCTACTATTTTCCAAAATTATTTTGTTGTGTATCGCGCTCTGTGGAGAACAGTCGTTAAAATGGCAAAAAAGATAAAAATAATTGTTTTATAGTATTTGAATGAGAATTAGTGGACCAGTGGAAAATAACAGCAGAAGAGAAAATGAAATGAATGCTTTTCAGTTGAAATGAATTTGAGCATGAAATTTTTCAAATGTCTGCCAAATACAATCTAGTGTAACATTGCAATCCAACTTATTATTAAAATAGATAAAATTAGTTACCCCCAAGTCAATTTCCCACCAAAAGCGTCATTACATTAATAAAATATTCAACATGCCCCACAACAACTTTGTTTTTTAAAGATAATTAACTTAAATGAATTTTTAATATTACAAGATGCCGTATTTTTTTACATCTTTTTATAAACTCAATGAATTTTAATAATTGAATATTTCAATGAATAAATGAATACTCAATGCTGATAAAAAAAGTAAGAGAAATCCACTTCATTCTCTTACGATCAAAGTAGATGCATCTTTATAAATTTATTTATACATTTTACTATAATTTCGTTGGGTAATTATTTAAACACTCAATTACCGTATATATTATAGTAGTTCACCTAAATTTAATTACTATCAAAAGATGTAAAGTTGGATATTTGCACTCGTCGAGAATAGAAAATAGTGTCACTTAGATCAGTTAAATGTATATTTGGTAATTCGTTTTTCTATTTTTTTAGATATATAATTCGAAATCATATAAAATAATCTTTTAGAATATCTACGTTTTGTCATGTAGTGATACAAAAAAAACTTAAGAAACTATAAGAAGATATTGTGCAGAGGTTACACTACTGAAAGAAAAGTGTGCAATTTTTAAAAATTATAATTTGTAGAAGATATAAATTATTAAGTCATGTAGTCAAGATTCAAAAATAATGAAGACGTGCACTAAAGATTAGAAGATTTAAAAATATTGATAATGTGTAGTAATTTAAAGATCAAAAAATAATGGCGATATTCAATGAAGACAGTCGATATTATAGTGATGGATAACTGCTAATAAATGATTCGAAATATCATAATGTATATATATATAAATATTATGTTATTTAATAATAACTGAATATGTAATGAATTTCAGTAAATGATATAGTTGGGGGAGGTTGCACTTATTAATATTCATATCATTTTAAATCTATGTTTTATGTTCACATAAAACATTACTAGAAAATTTTTTATTAATAAATTAGGTACTCACATAATCCTGTTGTGAGATATCAGGCATAATATCCATAGCAAGATCACCATCCACATTAGAGGGCACGGGTCTGATTATCTCGATGTACTGGGGCCTGCCCACCAGGGGATAACAGTCCATGACCCCTAACAGGACCACCATCACTGTCACCACCAGAAATTGCTCATTGTTAAACATGGCAGACACTTTTGAGTTGTTAACGTAAAGAGAACTGTTGACCAACTGATCATGTATCCCCTGACTGCAGTCTTATATACTCTCCTCTCCGTCCTTCGGTTGGCATCGCCTCTAATCCTAGTGGAAGGTCACGCTGGAGAGTTTGAGGGAGCGTTCAGTGTGGCACAGCGAGTGAGGGAGATGCAACAGTTACTCAGTTACTAATACTTACTAACAGGTACTCAACAGGTACTAACAGTGTTTCAACAGTTAATAACAGTTATTCAACAGTAAGAGGCAGTTAAACAACAGTTAAGAGGCAGTTAAGCAACAGTTAAGAGGCAGTTAAGCAACAGTTAAGAGGCAGTTAAGCAACAGTAAGAGGCAGTTAAGCAACAGTTACTAAAAGGTACTCAACAGGTACTCAATCAATGTAATGATATTACATACATTTTTGGTACCACTATATTCAAATATAACTATACATGATCTGACGTTTATATTAATATTACTAATCCAGTTATTCAATTCTTTTTTCTTTTCATATATAATATAAGTATTGAAAATTAAACTTATACATCATTTAATGAAATAAGTTTGTATTTGGAATAAATTAATACAGATTTTCAATAATTGATAATAAGATTCAAGGTGATATTCATTAAATGAGAACGAATATTATTTAATTGCTACGCTTTTTAACTAATTGATGTGCCAGTTAACTATATAGTAGGTACAGATTTAAAAAAATATATATCGTTAAAACAATTCATTACTCGGATTGAAAATTATGTTTGATTCCTTTTAAATCTTCTATGGCCCACCAAGAGGGAGGTATGTTTGGTATGTGGTTTTCTTAATTGAAGTAATGGATTCCTACTGTAGAGTCATTGACTACAAATGACTTCTCTAAGGCTGACACCAATTGCAGATTATCCAAATGAAATGAAGACAGAGAAACCTAACTATAATAGCAAATCTTTCACTCCATCTATCTTGCCTTACTTCATTACATTACAAATTTAATGATGTTCAGTAATGCCTTCTTGCTCAGTTTACAAATTTTACATTTCGAAAAGGAACTTCACTTGTTGTTCTGCTTTTACATATTAAAATAGTGGTCTTGGTTTAAGATTTAAAAATATAAAATAAGAAAAATGTTATTCTTGAAATTGACATTTTGCAGTGACTTTTTCTTGAACTTTGGATCCTGAATGGCAGGTAAAGTTTAAATAACTTAATAACAGTTTGATAAAGCGAATAAACGTGTCATAATGAGTGTTTACATTAATATATTTAACACTTGTCTTAAAGGTCCTCTAGACTCTAATTTTTTTATTACTCTTTTCATTAGAGCTAAGGTTACTGATTACAAAACTGCAAACCATTTCAAATTTGGTTCTATATTTTTATCATAATATGAAATTTAAGATTTTGTCCCTTTCCTTCTTTTAATCTCAGAATTTCAAGCGAAGAAAAAAGATCCATTGAATCTTGAAAAAATCAAATCTATGATAAAGCTTTTAGACATATTATAAAAGGCTATCTAAATTGTATCTAAAGACCATTACCCTTAAAAAATATATAAAAATATACCTAATTACCATTAAATTTACGATAACCCGTGATAAGTTACAATGCAGCCTTGTTCTTCTATTGAATCTTAGAAAGAGTGAACGTGGAATGTGAATATTTCTTATATAATTGACTATGAACAGAATACTTGATGGATTTTTTTCTGTTAACTGTTACATACCTTTGCTCTACAAATTTCAAACAATCCCAGATTTTTTTAATTTTAAATCCAATAAAGAACTAACCAGTGAATTTATTTTACAGGAAAACATTAGAAACTGAACGGCAATACGTAATTTACCCTAACTGAATGCCAAAAATTTTACTTCGTGTTTTTTATTTGATAAAATGTATAATTACTACAGAGTAACCAATTCATATGTTTCTGAGAAGATTTTGTTATCAGTTTTGCAAATGTACGTTAGTGGGCATGCTATTATAGCGTCACCTTGACGTCAGAGTTAATTAGGAGGCTTTAACGTCTGCTTCAACAACTCAGAGTCCAATCGCTGACGTCAAGAGGAAACTAAGTACAAGGAACTCTAAGAAGCAGTCAGAAAGATGGCTACATCCTTACTATATATTATAAACGGTTTAATGATTTATTTTATTATCTTATTTGATTATAAAAATAGTGACATGAAGTGAAACTTTACACCACTATTAATGCTAATAATTGTATATATTAATAAAAGTTATGAACTTTTAATTAGAGTTGAAAATTCGAATTATTTTCAAGCCAAGAGTTTTGCTACTCATTAATATTTACTGTGTATTGCATCGCTTAATAAAAACTTTTTTTATGAACACATATAACAATATCAGTCTATTCACTCTATTGTATAATAAATCAATAAGTTATAACCAATTTACCAAATCTCCCATACATGAAGATAAACTAGCCTGCAACTGCACAACTTTCTGTAATTAATATTAATTGATATTACTCGATATTGGATATTGTATGGAGTATTAATATATATTAATATTTACATGTTGTAACTGTTATACTGATCCGATGTAGCAATATTTCTTGGGTAACATTGCTACCTTGGATGTAGGAACATGATTAATTTTATATAGTAACTGATCCTATAACAAAACTAACCGAATGACATACCAATTATTTAACGTTTAGTTCAGCATTCAGTAACTGGAATTATTTTTTACAGTGGGATAAGTTTCTAAAGAATTAAATTGAACTGTGTTGATATTAGATGTTATATTTATCTACACTATAAATATATTATAAAAGGAATTTAATTTTGAATATAATTTATAGGTTTACAAATCTTCGTATAAATTATATTCTTCTTAATACTGATAATAAAAACGTACTCTATGTAAATATTATTCGACAAACTTATATCTAAAATTTTCATAAGAAGCATGTAAAGCAATTTTAAATTCCGATTCAACATTCACATTGAAAATAATTCATGAACACTGAAAAAGGTGTTGAAATAAATTGTCTCGGAGCGAGATATAATTATGGTTTAATTGTAAAACTTGTTTTAAAAACAACTCCACGGAGAATGCTAAGAATATTCCATTTACTTTTCAATACAAACTGAGTCCTCAAAATTGAGTATTTATAATGTGTATTTAGAGGATATAATTAAATTAAAATGATCAATTGATTATAATATGCTAGCATGCTATTATTCAGAAATAACTTATGCAAGACGCTAAAAATCGTCTATAAATTTATACAAATTCCGCCAATATAAAAAGTTGAGCAATATCGTTTTCTCAAACAGTTTCAAAATTTCATATGATTGTTAGAATAATTTTTAAAATAATATACCATCAATATATCATTTTTCTTTAGTTGGGAATTTGTAGAGACTAAATTTATGTTTTTATTTCAATACCATAAAAACATTAACATTCAATCCAGTCACAGATGTATCTCTTTTTCTTTGATGCGTATACGAATTCAAGACATTGAAGGAACTGTTTGGCCTTGAATAGAGCGTTTGTTCCCAATAACTGCCGGCAAGGACTTCCTAGAGAGTAAGAAGAGAAAAAACTTCCCCAGTGTATCTGAGACTGGCAGACATTCTCAAGACTTTAACTCAATACTTTGTTCTTATGATGATAGATGCATTAAGGTAACTCTTTTCGTGAACCATCAAGAGGATAATAGAGCAGTAAATTGGCAGCTATAGGGAAGGCCTGCCAATTCACTGAGTCAATTTTAAAATGGGGTGTTTTTATAATTGGTTATTTGTAAATGGAAATAGCAATTTAAAATAAAAGCAATAACAAAAATAATTTATATTATTATGTTTCTATTAGATATATACCATCTAAATTAATGATACTAATGAAATGTTAAAATTTAAAATATTTAAGAAATGAAGTATTCTTCGATCTAATCTTTACTTTAACAACTAAGATTGCTCTATTTTAATATTCGGGAATAATATTTTTAATTGTTTGGTTAATTTATGATATGCAGATAATTATTGGTGTGATAATGTTGCATTTTTTTGGTTATGTTATTTACTACAATTTAACAGAGAGAATTTGGGTTAATACAATACTAGCCCTACATCATAGATACAGTTTACGCCATATGGTTACAACATCGTGTGATATTTCACACGATACCTATCATAGACACAGTTATCACGCTGTAATTGGCTGTATATAGCATATCGAGGATTAATTCAACCCATATCATATGCAAATTATACGCCATAAGGCTCGCTTCACAGGTGCGTTATTTAATACTGTGAAAAAAAAGTGTTCGCATTTGCATTTTTTTTTTCACTGAAGGAAAATGAAATTTAAAAAAATCGCTGAAACAACAAACTTCATGTTTTTTATCCGCGGTGTTAAAAAACGCATGTGGAAAGCGAATCTTAGGGCATCAAATCGAGAGATCATTTGCCCAGTTTTTTAACACCGCGGAAATAAGGAAATAAAACGCGTCGTTTATGGTTTCTCCATCGATCAGCGATAAAAAAACGCAATTGTGAACAAATTTTAAGAAGAGTTTTTTCCACGATGTTAAAAAAACAAGTGTAAAGGTACGTTTTGCATGCAACGATTGTTACGATCATCGCTCAGCGATGATCGTCTAGCAATAGGAATACATTGAATTATAGCTCGGCGGTAATCGCTCGTTGGAAAGCAGCTCCATAGGAATAGCATTGAAATAGTGCTCAGCGGTAATTAACAATCGCTGTATGCAAAACACACAATTTACGCCATAAGGGTAGAAAATCGAAGGATAATTTATCCCGTATCATTGATACAGTTCACGTCAAGTGCATATAATATCGAGAGTTAATTCGTACAATAGATACAGTTCATTCAATTAATGATTAGTGGTTAGTATGTCGAGGGATAATTAACCCCATATCCTAGATACAGACCATTATTCTTTCTGTATCGTGGACAGATATTGAGGGAATATAGTTCTGGTGACACTCCCTTTATTGGCAATAAGGCCACAGTGCACCACATGCTCTAATGGAAGTGTCAGGCTCAGATAAGTGAAGCACTCACCACATTATCATAACCTCATTACGCCCTCTCTCAGTAACAAACATATTCAATGAATTAAAACAAAGGTAGTATACTTGATAGGGGAAATGAAAAGGTAATAGGTACCTTAATAGAGAGTACCTAGGTAGCAATTTTGCTCGAGAAAACATTGTCCCATTATTGTAATAATATTGTAACAGTATGTTGCCCCAAGAAATATTGCTGCCTGGGTATAATATGAAAAAAATTGCTCGAAAACAATTGCTCGAAGAAAGACAATTGCTCAAAAACAATTGCTCGAAAAACAATTGCTCGAATGAACAATTGCTCGAAAGAACAATTGTTCGAAAGACAATTGCTCGAAAAACAATTGCTCGAACGAACAATTGCTCGAATGAACAAATGGAGCTGCAAAATGCTCGCGGAGCCAATTTTCACGGTAAAGTGCTCGAATTTGGAAACTTTTCACCGTGACCAATGCAGCGCTATCTAACAATCCTTGTTTCTTTTTAGTAATTGATCATTAATCATTCTATAAATGATTTTAATTATTACTCATTCTGCATATTCTTTTTTTAGACCGTTTGTGTCATCTCGTATGTAACATGTCAATTGAAATCATGAGGTGAATCACTACTATTCATGTTTTTTTTATCAAAAAAATTCATAGATTTATTAAAACTCTGCCATAACTTTGAGTTATTTCACCTATTGAGGTGCCACATACAGATATGCTAGTAATAAAAAAGTTTTCGGATTTATGATAAAAAAAAACATGAATAGAAGTGATTCACCACATGATTCCAATTCACATGTTACATACGAGATGACACAAACTGTCTAAAAAAGATTATGCAGAATGAGTAATAATTAAAATTATTTATAGAATGATTAATGATCAATTACTAAAAAGAAACAAATATTGTTAGGTGCAGCTCCACTTCATGTATAACTGACTTTTATAAAATCGAAAACTGTGCAATTTTTTAATACGAGCAATTTTTCCATTCGAGCAATTTGATAATTCGAGCAATTGTTCATTCGAGCAATTGTTCGTTCGAGCAATTGTTTTTCGAGCAATTGTCTTTCGAGCAATTGTTCATTCGAGCAATTGTTTTTCGAGCAATTGTTTTCGAGCAATTTACCGGCTACCGTAAAGTATATATAATTAAAATAAAGAGTTGATAAATTCAATTTAATTAGTTTCTTAATTAAATGTTACTCACATATTTAACCACTTCATACAGGGTAAGTTCAATTGGTCCCTCTTGTTTTTCAATATATTATAACTATTTTAAGTATTATTAAACTATGTATATATACGATATTTTTAACAATTTACTTCAAAATTTTCATCATGTTTAAACGATGAATTTAAACTTTAAACATTTTCACAAGACGATTAAACACATCTTTGGGGATCTTGAAACTATTGTCAAGTACGTGTTTACACGTCCTACACCTATTTCATTATAGTGCGCTCAAAACGATGCGCATGATGAAGAACCTTTAAAGAAGCATTGTGAATGTGACATCATATCTTTGGGTGTGATATTAAAAGACAACATTCATGAAACACCAGTCAAAATATGGTATTCTGATTTGTAGATCTATATATAAATTCTTGCTTTGGCTGCTATCGAAGATATTATACTACAATAAGAGTCGCAGTGTCACACACCTGCACGTTCTAGAGCCTCTCATTCAAATGGTACAGGGTCAGTGGCAGAAAGCAGACTCAAGAAATTGCGACAGATGGACCGCATTCCGTTTCTAAAGAATATTTGGACGTCGATTTATGGCTCAGAGGTAGCGAGGTCCCTGTGTTCTTCTTATCGAGAATCATCCATCAAACAGACCCAATGTGCATGGAATTCTTTCAAAGGTTGGTTACCGGAAAGGATTGCACGTTTACGTAAAGGTTACGTGATGAGATTTCTAATCTATCTTCAGAACAAAAAGGGGTTGTCTGCCAAAACAATTTAAGGATACAGTAATTCCTTACAGCTACCACTTCTGATGGGATTCAATATAGACTTAACTGATAAAGATTTTTCCTCATTATCTCGATCCCAATTTCTGAAAAAGCCACCTGTGAAAAAAGTAATACCTCATTGGTCATTGGAAAAGGTATTTAAATTACTTTCCACTTCGAAATATAACTCTTCTACTATATCAATCACGAATCTGCTCTTAAAGACTTTGTTCCTTGTGGCCTAAGCTTCCGGAAATCGAGTCTCTAAATTAGCTAATCTCAGTAGAACTGGTATATTGTATTCTCAGGAATCAGTCACTATCCCAGTCAGAAAAACCTTTCTTTTCAAAAATGAAAGTATTGGACGATCTCTACTGCCAATTCACTTTCCTGCATTAGACACTGATGATCCATTATGTCCTGTGACACACCTGAAGAAATATCTTGATCGCACACATGCGTTACCACACGTACAATGACCGCATCTTCATCCATTCAATATCAGGGAAACCATTGACATCTGGTCGTCTAAATTACTGGTTAGCAAAGAGTGTATTGCAAACTGATACCTCTCTGAAAGTTCGGGCCCATGATGTACGCAAGATAAGCCACAGTATTGCTTCGGCCAGAGGAGTCTCCATGTCTGAAATTATCAGAAATGGGTTTTGGTCATCAGCGAATATCTTCATCAACAAATATTTAGAACCAACAGACTCTTTGACACAATCATGCGTCGCTGGAAGACAGAAAATATCCATTATCTAGGTGAATCAGCTTAGCTACGGAGGCAAATAAACTAATCATTGTTATTTAACAAATTATCTATGTACGTATTAGGTAAAAATAAATGCATACATACATACTTTTTAGGCAAAAAAAATTGCCAGATTAAATTTCACTTTTATTTCTAAATACATATAAAAAGTTATGAATCATATAAAGACAGCCATGTGTTAATTATTTTTTGTTCTCAATTTTCGAATATATGTATTTGCTATCATATGTTATTTGACCTTTAATATATAGAGTATTAATAAATAAACTTCAGTCTTCCATCACTGCAACTGTCTTCGCCTCCTCCTTGGAGATGGGCCTGGTGGTATGTGGAAGCTAATGAAGGCGTTTTGAGATACCCTAGTGTAGAAAGCATGAAAAGATACAGATTGACGCAGGAAAGCGTTACTCTTTTCAAGCGCCAATCGTAGCTAGGTTATCTCAAAACGCCAGGCCTCCTCCTCCCCGAAAACAGTACCCACTACTTTGAGGTCAAGGAGATCATACTGAAGATAGTGTCAAAAACCTACAATTCAACTAGCCTAGAGCCTAATAGGATGAAAAGACGAAATTTTTATAATTCATTTTCTGATAACAGTATATTGACAGAAAACTGTAGATTACAGCCGAAGCAAAAGTAAAACAGAAGGGAGAAGCTAATATAGGCGTTTTGAGATAACCTAACTTCGATTGGCGCATGAAAAGAGTAACGCTTTCCTGCGTCAATCTGTATATTTTATTAATTGAAAGAATTGATGAAAAACATAATCCATTTTGAAGTTGTGAAGAACGAGTGGTATAAAAATGGAAAAAAATATCTGCTTAAATCTTTTAATGTTTACTAACTATGATTCCAAAACTTAAATCTAGTTCCAATTATTGGTCAAATATTAATAATTTAATCAAGTAAAGATAACGGACCAGAAAGGAAGCTAGTAAAGATAACGGACCAGAATTTAACCTAGTTCGGGAAAAACTCACCATATCACCAGTCAATTTTCAAATATACGAAAGATTTCTAAATTTTTCCAAATAAGTTATTTTGTCTTCCCACCTTTTCATAAGTGTTGTTTGTGTATTAATGATTAAAAACAGTAAGCAATTAGACCTGAATGATTTTTATGAACAAATATTTCTCAAAGCATTTTTAGAAGTCACTTTAAATGGTAAACTCTTAGGTCAACTTATCTAAAATCATAATGGACGTACCTATCACATGATCCACTTCTACGTCGTTGGTAATTTACGTTTTGGTTTTAGAAGAAATAGAATAAAGTAGTACGTTTTTATATACTGTATTTGCATTATTTAAAATAGATAATTTTGTTCTATACTCGTAACTCTCTCCAATAGACTTGATACCTACTAAATTTTGTCCCAACAGTCTCGTGTTCCTGTTGTGTTCTAAATCTGTCCTTTCTAAGTTTCTGGCACTACGGTGCCACTAGGTACTTATGGCTGAAATGAATCTGTAGGCTTGTAGCACTGTAGCAGATGCTTATCTTGTAAAAATAACTAAATCAAGAGATCAGATCAGTGCATTAAGGGTTAAATATTCAACACCAGATCAATTTTCAAATAGCTATAAGCCTAATATAAATTTTAAATGTAAACTTTAGCAGTTGCCAGTTAGCACCATAGGTAATACTATTATTGATTATGCCACCATATTACTCAAAACAAAAACTTCAAAAGTAAAATGGTATGAATTATAAACTCTCCGATAGTTCTTATGAAGAACTATTTTAATCTTGAAATTATAGTTAAAAACCATGTTTCAAACTGCCAGTCCGCAGAAATACAATAAGGGAGATATTTGGGATATTCTCTACCTATATTAGGCCTACATGTATAGTTTTGAATTAATTCCTGTGTTAACATTCATATTGCTACCAAGTACCAGCCTACCAATACTTCTGAATTAATCCCTATTGGTCCCTATATTTATATTGTAATATAGGCTAGCCAAGATATTTACATTAATTTTACTGTAAGTGTCAAGTTGTGAACCATGTTTGATGTTTCCAGTTTTCCAGACTGTTTCACTAGTCTGCCCATGTTTCAAAGGCTGGAAAATTGTAAACCAATTTTTGAGCCAAAATTTCTCAAATTCTGAATCTGAGCCAAGCCAATTTGGCTCATATTTTGAAGATTTCAAGCCTAATTTTAATTTAACATGGGAACATAGAAATTAATTCAAAATTTAAAACCAATTAGACATACCTATCTGAGATTTGACCATTTCAAATCTAAGCCAATTAATTGGCTTTAACTGACATACTCTTATACCTACCAGACTGCAAAAGATGCATTAAGTTGTGAAGTTTATCTGGCGACTAATGCCGACTATTGATAACTTGAAATTAGTCTCCTGAATTATCGGGCGATAATTTCCCAATTAATTCCTATGTTTACAAAATTACATGTTATTACTGGAGAGTATTTTGAATTTTTTTGGTCATTTTGGAAAGAAATTGGAAAATATTTGGAGACAAATTGCCATACAACCAAGTAATAAAGCATGTCCAAACTCGCCATTTTAATGGCGAGTTTGAGACAGTTATTTTGGGCCCTTCAATTGCAAGTGGCAAGTTTTATCTATTTTTCTCCTATGCTACAATGTTATTTTGGAGAGAATTTATGATAATTTGATCATTTTGGAGAAAATTTGTTGAATTTTGGAGAGAGCTGGAGAGACAAATGGCGAGTTTATGGGACATACTATTTTACTTGGCCATACAAATTAAATATCCGGAGACTCCAGTCTGCAGAATGCGTCTCTTCTCCCACACCAGTCTGAAAAGTAGGTATCCTCGACCTCAGACACAGGATTTTTTTTACAGAAATTGGGATTTGGGCACAGCAAATAACATGGGAACATAGGAATTAAATAGGACTTGTGCGCAGGATTAATCCACAAATCCTGCTCTACTTTTCAGACTGGCTCCCACAGAGATTTTAATTTGAAAGATAGTTACTCTCTGACTCTCAGCGTCTGATTCAGAATCTCCCGCAGCTAAATTAATGGAATTAAATATCTGGAGACTAATTTTGCATGCTTTGCAGACTGGCAGCTAAATTAATGGTAACATAGGAATTAATTCAAGATCTCCCGCAGAGATCATCAATTTCTAAAATTCAATCAAAAACTCCCGCAGAGTCTTGGAAAAATGTTCCATATTCTGCAGACTGGCGGACACGGATTGTGCATGCTTTGCAGACTGGCTCTTATACATGGTAGTCTGCAAAAGATGCATCATGCATGGAGTTGTGAAGTTTTTCTGGCAACTAGGCTTTTGAGGCCTTGAAATTAGAGAGCACGGAGCAAGTAAAGAGCAAAGATTATCATTTATAAGGTTGTACTTTTATAAAATAGGTACTAAAGGAAATATTTTTTAAAACTTACATGTATGTATTCTGGTCCGTTAACTTTACTAGCTTATTTTCTGATCTGTTATCTTTACTAGCTTAATTTCTGGTCCGTTATCTTTACCAGCTTCATTTCTGGTCCGTTTACTTTACTTGGTCCGTTCCTAGTCCGTTATCTTTACTTGCTCCGAAATTAGTCTCCAGAATTATCCAGCAATAATTTTCTAATTAATTCCTATGTTTAGCGTCAGACCGGGTGGCCTTGCGCACCTCAACATTCCGGGTGATGTTGTGCATCGGTAATTGATGGCGACTGCGTGAAAATATTTCAAATCTGACAACACAAATGGAAAGAGCAGCTCTTAAACCCCCTAGTCCACAAATTCACGAAAATCGTAAGAGATTAAGTATAAATACTAATTGATCAAACAGAGACCTATCACCTATGTTTTTTATAACAAAATAATTATTTTGGACTAGAATCGAATCTCCGCGAACTTGGCTGTAGTGTTGATAATTATGCTCAAATTTGATTGCAATTTTCGTTGCATACGCATAATTTACTGCAGATTAACCTCGTATAAGATGATTTTAATAATTATTATAAATTATTGAGATATAACCAATATACTAGATGCGCAAGAAAACCCAGGGAATATTTAAAATCACGGGTGAACTAAAGTTAAAGAGCTCTTATTCATTAATAAACCTGTGATATTCATCCCTGATACTCCTATAGTGCGCCAGTGGTGAAGTAAAGTAAAGTAATCAAAGTTTCTGTGTGACCAAGGTTCGGAATAGTAAACAAGCAAAACTTCTGCTATGCAACTGCCTTGAATATGCCCCGATCTGCAGCTATGCAACTGCTGTTAATCACGGCAATTGCACATCAGACTCACGCAATTACACAGCACACTCACGGCAATTGCACAGCACACTCACGGCAATTGCACAGCACACTCACGGCAATTTTACAGCACACTCACGGCAATTGCACAGCACACTCACGGCAATTGCACAGCACACTCACGGCAATTGCACAGCACACTCACGGCAATTGCACAGCACACTCACGGCAATTGCACAGCACACTCACGTTAATTGCACAGCACACTCACGGCAATTGCACAGCACACTCACGGCAATTGCACAGCACACTCACGGCAATTGCACAGCAGACTCACGGCAATTGCACAGCAGACTCACGGCAATTGCACAGCAGACTCACGGCAATTGCACAGCAGACTCACGGCAATTGCACAGCAGACTCACGGCAATTGCACAGCAGACTCACGGCAATTGCACAGCAGACTCACGGCAATTGCACAACAGATTGGGGCAGTTGCATAGAATATTGGGGCAGAATCACGGCAGTTGCATAGCATATTGGGGCAGAATCACGGCAGTTGCATAGCATATCGGGGTTAGATTTTCTATGCACAGTTTATACGTAGGGTGAACTTTCGCACTGCGCAGTTTCACATTGGGTGTACTTGCGTGGTGCGCAAGTACACCCAGAAAGTGCGCAAAATTCACCCGGTTTTCCACCACGATCTTTGCGCACAGTTTATTGATGATAATTTTTTTTGCTACAAACACTAATGAATTAATTCCTATATTTACATCAATTTTGCTATAAACAATAAGAGATATCTACGGACGCTTTCTACAAACTGGTGCAAGCTTTGCACTTGCAGACTGGATGTTTCAGAGGCTGGAAAATTCAAGTCAAGTAAATTAGTATGGCTCACAAACTCTCCATTTGTCTCTTCAGCTCTCTCCAAAAATAACTAAAATGATCAAATTATCATAAATTCTCTCCAAAATAACATTGTTGCATAGGAGAAAGATAGATATTTCTCTCCATTTGCAATTGAAGAGCTCAAAGTAACTGTCACAAACTCCAACTCGCCGCCATTAAAATGGTGAGTTTGAACATGCTTCATTACCTGGGAAAATTATAAGCCCATTTTAAAATTTTCAAGCCAAAATTTCACTAAAATTCTGAGCCAAGCCAGAATTAACAGGGAAGTTGGGAACATGGAATAAATTCAAAATTTAAAGCCAATTAGACATGATACATATAGTAAAGTGGGGGATAAAATGAACAGCCCATGTTGGGGTAAAAAGTGAACAGCCCCCCTGGGGGGCAAATATTTAATATTGGACATTTTGAAGATAGGAACTTAATGCCCTATATTTCTTGTATTTTTGGTAATTTTTACAGATTTTATTGACATAAGACTGGCATGTGAGAGTAATTTACCTAGAACCCATATTACGAGGCCAAAAAAATAACGCAAAACTTTTTTTTTATTATAGAAACTTGTTCATTATTTACCCCATGTTATGGATTTGAGCAATTTGAGGGGTGAAAAATGAACAAAACCTCCCGTCCCACACACTCCTATCTTTATATAATCCTATGGAACATTCTTCCCCCCCCCTCCCCAGCGTTCACTTTTTACCCCAACTTTTAAGATTTGCGGGGTAAATAATGAACAGATTTTGTTCATTATTTACCCCACAAGTGTTCATTATTTACCCCACAAGTGTTCATTATTTACCCCTAAAATGTTATTGAACTATTAAAGAAAGTGCAGGAAACAGGCGCAAGAGAGCCTCTACGCAAAGCAGGTTTTGTCAATCTCATTTCTCTCATTTGGAGGACAGGCTTGTCAGAGGACAATGTAATTGCAGGCTTTAGAGCTACCGGTATTCATCCATTAAACCGGGAAAAGTATGATGTGTCAAGACTGGACCCAATTAAGATGAAAACATATGACAGATGGGTCCTTCAAGGAAAACCTCTTCATGCTGATGAGAATCCAATTTTAGAACAAGAGCCTCTTCCTGAAACTGGTCCTATTGGAGAACAGGATGAACAAATGGCACCAAACAGTCCTCTAGCAATAGAACCATCACCTGAGGTGGACATGGATCCTGTTCCTGGATGCAGCAGTTGGTCAGACTCTCTGGTTGCAGAATCTTCTGGCACACAAGCTCTTACTAAAGCCAGCACCAATCTTCTTTGTCAAGAGCTACAACGAAGAGCCCCAGCAGGTATGAAATATTGCATCTCACTAGTAGCAAAGGAAACAGAAACATCACTAGTTGAAGTTTTGAAATCTAGAGGTCGAACTTCAACACCTACACCAGGACCTAGAAAGAGGCTTAGCATGAATGCACAGGTGATAAGCAATAAAGAGTGTCTAGGGCAACTCAAAGATAAGGAACAGAAAGGAAAAGCAGTAACAAAGAAGAACTCTGCAAAGCAAAATGTCAAGAAAAGAAGACTAAGTGATTCAGATTCATCAACAACAGTCTCATCAAATGAACACATCAAGTGATATAAGCCTACAAAATCTCGAAGAGAGTGCTATTTTGCCTACCAATGACAATGAAGAACAACAGCACACACGCTCAAATAATGACCCTGTTGGTGACCAGCAACCCATGCACTCTAATGAAGACACTGATGGTGAAGGATCCAGTGATTCCAAGACTACAACTGTCAATGAGCATCCAGTACCATTTCCTAAGTTAACTGACCAATCCATTAATAGGTATTATGCCGTGTATTATACAGATCCAAAAGAGTATTTCTAGGGCAAAGTGCTCAAATTATTTTCTGATGATGATGACACAGTCATCAAAAAAGCAGAAATAGACTTCTTGAAGAAGACTACATCCAGCTCACCAAACTGTTGGAAATGGTGCTCAAGAACAAAGAAAGACATCGAAATAGTTTCCACATCATTTGTACTATTTGGACCAGAGACTCTCAACATTACCAAGGGTCTCTTCACCTTCTCAGATATGGAAGCTTTTAAAGCACTTGAAAAACTCTAATACTATATTATCAGGCTTGATTAGTAATCTTTATCGAGCTTAATTACCGTTACATACTCAACTGTACCAATTATTTTGTTTTATTATTTTGTTTTATTTTCAATAAAGGATTTTTATTTATATTTTTATTTTGATAAAAGAAGGTTTAGGTGTTTTATATGCTTCATTATTAGTGTAGCATTCTTGCTAATGCCAGAAACTAGTAAAAACTTGTTTTATAGGCCTAAAAAGGACTGTTCAGTTTTTACCCCACTTGTTTTTTTTATACCCCAATTGTGGGGTAAAAAATGAATTCGTTTTTTATTGTTTTACAGGATAAATATAAATCAAAAAACTATACTTGGTTGAATGGATATTGGAGATACTAAAAACATGGAAATATCAAAGTTTTGGAAAAAAAAATATATTACACGAGAGACTAAAGTTTCTGTTTTGTACATTTTATCCCCCACTTTACTATATTTGAGCTTTGACCTTTTGAAATTAGTTATTGTAACAAATCTTCAGAATATGTGTCATATTTGGGATATTCTATCCGAACAGTTTTGAATTTTTTCCTATATTTCCATTAATTTTTCTACGAACACTCCTGAATTAATCTCTATATTTACAATAATTTTGCTATAAACAGAATAACAGATCTCTACGAAAACTATATATACCAGTTTCTGCAGACTAGAAATCTACCAGACCATATTTCATTGTATTTCTTCTTTGAAAATAATATTCTAGCAAAGTCCGTGGATTTTAAGCTATTTATTTCTATATCACCATTAATTTTCGATGGATAAATAGGATAAATGTTAGTGGATCAGCCAAATTGTTGGTGGATTTTTCAGCTTGTTCAGAAAGTCAGTGGAATTTTGTGCACCAATTACAGACTCCCATAATTACATACGATTAGACAAAACGAAGGTTATAAATGCTAAGATACTCATACTATGAGCATTCATTCAAATATTTTAAGGAGTATATTAGAGTTCTCTAGTCACGAGATGCTCGAGACTGGAGTGTATCGAGTACATAAGAGTGAATGTCTTGCTGTAGTCATTTAACTCACAGTAAAACTTATAGGGGGCTTACTGAATCTAAGGGACTTCCCCACCTCGCTAAGCTGCATACACAGTTATAAGTCCCGCCCATACAATAATACCTAAGAAAAATTGGTGTTATCTTTGCTTGTTATCTAGCTAGGTTTAAATTGAAAACTTTGCTTCAGTGGCTAGGTTAGTGAGCAAACTTTTGACTTTTGTTGACTAGGTTACTAGGGTTGAATATTGAAGATTTGACCAAATTAATGGAAAGTGTTGATTGACTTTTAAGATTTTTTGTAATGTCAGTAGAGTTCAATATGCCAAATAAAGACTGGAATGGGAATAAATATTATGATTCATTGACTTCAGAACTTATCATAAATTTGATAAAAATTGTACAGCATATGGATACAACTTCTTGTTCTTGAGAAAATGGCTCCTGGTCAGTGGTTCCTGGTTGGGAACTTTAGATAACATAAAAAATAGATTTATAAATACCTATCATTATTCTCAAACCAGTTATTCTGTGTTTCAATGTGTGGATGAAGTTGCCAGACAGCTGGATTCCCAGATTAATTTGCTTACTTGAAAATAACATTGAGCTTCCTTTCATACCTATGAAACTTTTGCTTAATATACTTTGTTATTTATTTAGATGATTTGTAACTCTTCTAAAATTACCAATAGAAATTGTTAACTAATTTTTCATCTTCAATACTCAGTCTCCTGTTAATAGGAGAGATAAACAAGGATTGAATACTTGAAATTGAAATAGGAGAGTTTTGCCATAAAATTCTAAAATTAACTTTATGCTGACTACTTACTAACTTTTGATAATTATGCATAAGTTTCTTAGTTTGTAAATATTTATTATTTAAGAGAAATTATATGCAGCGACATTAAATAGGAGCACAGTTATTATGCCTTAATTAGATCTGTTTGCATGAGAATTATGAAAATTGGACTTCAACCTCTACATTACCAATTCTATGTGTTTTGACACTTCTACACCATTTTAGCCTCAAATTAAAAAATGTCAAGTTCAAATTAAAATATCGTAATTTTTTTTTTGTTAAACTTTCAATTCTGATATAAATAAAGTTAATTCACTAATAGGAAATTTTCTACATAATCTATACTAATAATTTCCTTAGTGTGTTTATTTATTTATTTTTATATTTGGTGTCCGCTTTTACTCAATTGGTTTTAAACATAAAGAATGTAACTATGATATGCACGGAAATGTATTGACTTGATATTTAAATTCCCCTGTTTTTATTCAATTATAAATGTTTTTTTATCTATGAAATAAGTATCAGTTTATGCAGAAAAATAAATTTTATTCGAGTTCACTGAAAATGACCTAACAACGGGTAATGTAATAAGTTGTAATAAGTAGTCCGTCTAGTATAAAGCTGATTTACTTGAAAAACCTCGATTAACATACAAAATCCTCATATCATAGGTACCAACTTATATAATTCTAATTCAAAATGAAATACAAATAATAATATTAAAACAATATAAATCCATTACATCTCTCTCCCTTTATAAATCCTTTCTTCAGTTGTTAGGGTACCTGGCAGGCTTCTTAAGAGCAACTCCTGTTCTTGACCGAGTTCGGGTACTGATTCTGGCTGTGGTCACAGGCGTGTCACTTTCTTTACTAATGCCCTCTTCTCTTTGCCACACAATGGTTTTATTCACATTATTATGATTAACTTCTTCTGTCTTCTCAGTAGTTCTTTCTTCTTCGAATTTTTCAGATGTTTTTCGCAGTTTTCTTCTATTTCTAATTACTGTCCCTCCATCTTGCTTTAATACTTTGTACTGCCTCTGTCTAACCTCTTCCATAATTTTCCCTTTTATCTACTTCTTCTCTCCTAAAATCTCTGGTTCTATTCTCACTGTGTCTCCTACTTTCAACTCAGAAAGCTGTTTCGTGTTTCTATCATAATATTTCTTTTGATTGTCTTTCATTTCTTTCATTTTTCTTTTTAGGCTTCCGTCCACACCCTTATCTAACAAGGTACATTTTATCGGTAGTAATGATTTGGTTCTTCTATTGAAAAATTTCTGAGCTGGTGAAACATCATGACCCACTGTTGGTAAGTTCCTCCATTCTAATAACATTTTCAGTGGATCTTCTCCTGCATCTTTGGCTTTAGTTAAAATCTTCTTTGCTATTTTAACACCACTCTCTGCTTTGCCATTGGATTGGTGATGGTAAGGAGATGACATTTTGTGTTCAAATCCCCATTCATGACTGAAAATTTTAAAGTTCTCACTAGTGAACTGCAGTGCACTGTCACTAACTACCTCATCTGGCACTCCATATCTAGCGAAATGAGTTTTCATTTTTGAGATAATTGCTTCTGTTGTAGTTGATGTCAATAAATCTATCTCAAAATAGTTAGAGAAATAATCTGATAGAATCAAATACTTTTTGTCATTTAATTCAAAAAGATCAATTCCGATCTTCTCCCAAGGTCTTTTTGTCAATTTAGTTTGAAGTAGTGGTTCTTTTGATTGCTTTGTTTGGTACGAGTTGCAAATTCCACAATTCTCCAATTCATTGGATATTTCATTCTTCATAGTTGGCCAATAGAAGGAATCTCTGAAGACCCGTTATTTTTAACGGGCAAATACACTAGCATTGAATAATGGCCAAAGCAGTTTTATTTCATCATATATTTATTTACACCTCCAATTCATAAAAAGTTCATGCATAATGGATACAGTAGAACATTCATATTATTCTAAAGATTTATCAGATGGTTGAATTAATTTTTACTTGAGTTCATTTTTCATAATTTATGGTATTTTATAAAATAAGAATGAAAATTTTAATTTGTACTTGAGTTGTTTTTATTTAAAATTGATCTATTTTAATTTGAACTTGACTAATTTTAATTTGAAGTTCACTAATTTTAATTCGAAATTCACTTTCTTTAATTTGAAGTTCACTAACTTTTATTTGAACTTGACTTCTTTTAATTTGAGGCTAAAATGGTGTAGCTAGATTGGGAGCAAGTGAATATAATGGGCCAGGGTCAGTTATATTTATATGGTTAAATGTTTATTATTAAATAGCTAATGATAGGAATTTTAATATTTTTTTAGAATCCTAGATACCCTATTTTATTCAAGGATTTAAGCAGGAATATTTACTGATCAATGATTGAGAGACGTTTCTAGAAATGATCTGAAGATGTTTCTCTTTTTTTGGTAAATCTCTGGTCTGTTATTTAACAACTGCTAGATTGTGCAAGTGTTAGAAATGCATTGTATATGACTGTAATTGACACTAATTCCACTCGAGTAATTCTCTCTCAATCTAGATATTACGGTACTTGGTAATTGTTTGTGTTCAATAACACCGTGTAGTATAGTCACAATATAGCTCCAATTCTCATCCAAAATGGAGACTACAAATCTGGGCTGCTGCTCTCTTACTGTCAAGTATTTGGTCTTTCTCTTCAACTTCATCTTCTTTGTGAGTATCAATTGATTATCATTTAGCTATCAGCACTGTCATAATGTTAACATTTATTACCATTTTGTTTTTGCTCATTAATATTGATAACAATCTGATTAAGTTTGTGTCTTTCTTTTATTTTTTAACCTCCTGTCTAATATAAAATAATTATTAATATAAAAAAATACAGTACTGTTAGCTACCTAGCAAAATAATGCTAATATTGATTATAATTCCCATTTCAAATTTATCCTAGTTTTACATAAGGAAAAAGAATTTATTGTCTCGCTTCAAGCAATCAGCAGCTTGCATTTTATCTTCTGAATAGTAGATTAGCTAATATGCTTATGACCTGTATTAAATATTTTTAGTAGGTACAATTTTATACATTATTTGCTGCAGTTATAGAATATTATTTTTTCAGTTGTTCTAGTAAGTACAAAATATCTTAACTCTTGATAAATTTGTCGTTCTTTTTAATTATTGCTCCTATTACAGATATGTGGTCTGGGCCTGATTATTATTGGAGCTGTTGTACAGGGATTCTTCTCTGAGTACATCACCTTCTTTGCTAATAAATATGAGACTCCTGCTGTTGGTGAGTAGATACCTAGTTACTTTTAGTCAATTTGATTGGTCAGAAATACTAAGAATTTTTATATTGGAAATAATTATTTTAGATAGCTAGGTAGAAATTTATATATTTCATAGTAGTATGTCAATTCATGATCAAATTATTTTGTCCATGCCACCCACAAATAAGTAACTTAGTAGCTAGATAATTTAGTGCATACACAATTGTTAATATATAGCTACACTAGCTAATATATCATGATTTAGCAAACTTGGTAAAGAATAAAGATGGTGTGGAATGCACCATCTGCATTTTTCTGCCATGTGTTCACATATACATTTAATCTCTACTCATCATTTTGTTCAGTGAACATAGATAGCTATTCCTTAAATTGAATTCTCTTTCTCAATTTTTGATAGCTTGCTATACTGCAACACTTGTTCCATACAAAAATGTGTGCAAACTAATCCTTCTTAATATTATTTATGAATTGAAATTTGAACACACATTTTGTGTAACATTTTTAAAATATGTGTAGCTAACTACAATTCTCTCTCAGGCATCATCATCTTGGGTGCCATCATCATGATCATTGCTTTCTTTGGCTGCTGTGGAGCCACCAAAGAGAATGTCTGCATGCTTAACACCGTGAGTAATTAGGTAGTCCTAAGTCTGCTTATTGCCATTAGAAATTAACTAGCTATCAATTTATATCTTCAACTTATTCAACATAGTTTTTTCTTTCATGAAAAGCTCAGTGTTATTCTTGTTAGCTACTTGGTTATTCGTCATAGCTCAGTAAAAAAAATTTAAATTATATTATCAGGAGGTTTGACTCTGGTAAATACCAAGTTATTGTTTCATTCCAGTTTGCCGGACTTCTCGGCCTCATCATTGTCTGCGAGGTTGCTGCCGGCATCACAGTTGCAGTTCTGCGCACTGAAATCAAAAACTTGGCCCATACTCGTATGAGTGACTCCCTTCAGAAGTATGGACCTGCTGAAGAGGACCAGATTGTCACTGATGGATGGGACAACCTTCACATGGAGGTGACTTTTCAATGGAACATACCAAGTCACTTTTCAGTCAAAATTGTTGAAATATCCAGTGTTGTTTTTCACTATGACTACGTAACTCAATCAGATTGCACTTTATGTGACCAATTGTGTAATAATGTTGCTCATGGAGTAGCTAGCTAGAAGAGGCAACAGTTTTTAAATCATTTATACGGAATAACTGTTAGGTATTGTTTTTGGCTCTTACTGGCTTAAATATTTCTTGTTTTTATATGGAAATCATAAATTCCAAATCCTAAATCGCTATTTATTGTTGTTCATAACATGAAACTATAGGCTATAGAATAGACAATAATGACGTGTTTCATATTATTGGCATGGACTTCTTCGTCCATAGAGTAGGTAACTTTTCATTTAAGGGCACAACAAGATATAATTTGTTTGACGGAGCTTTCATAAAGTTAGTTCATTCATCAAAAAATTCAAAACCTATGAAACTATGTTACAATAAGTGGCATTTTGCATCTATCTAAATCAATTATGCTTTTTTCAGTACAACTGCTGTGGTGTTGACTCTTTCCATGACTGGTTTGATGCTCCCTTTGCTCACGTGCCTGCCTCTTGCTGCAAGACTCCCACTGAGAAAGGTTGCTCTGACGGTATCACCAACTCGACTGCTGACGCTGTTGCTGGTGAGTAGTGGGGTATCTTCTGAGATATTGAACACTTCCACATTTTTGATATTATAAATATGAATTTAACTCTTTATTATAATTAATTTCAATGATACTTGCAGGTAGCTATCATGAATATAAGAATATTATTAAAATAACTGATTAAAATATTTCTTATATGAACGAAAATGTGGAATGGTTTGATATCTCGGATCTTACCCCTAGTATATATACATTAGTACCTAATGTATAGCTACTAATGGTAAAAAAATTATTTTAGAATAGCTAGCTATTCTAAATCTCTTCGTAACTATCTCCAGAGTAGCTATTAGTTAATTATATAGCTACTGGGAATATTGTATGATTTGAATTGATTTCATTCCAATCACAAGTATGTTCCCTTCCTAATGACCAACAGCTACCAATTCACAGCCCTACACAACACTCATGGTTTTTTCTCATTTTAGATAAAAACATCTACATTGATGGTTGCTTCGAGTCTCTTCAAAATGCAGCCCTGAACAACCTGGCTGCCATCACTGGTTCTGTGGTTGCACTCGTGGTTGTACAGGTTAGTAGTAATGGTTAAACCATCTCTCGGGTGTTATTGAATTTTTTAAAACTATTTTAAGATTCACAATAAGATAAGTAATTTATTGTATTTATGATGTAACTGGTTAGCTATATTATGATGAATAATATTAATATGTTAAATAATATTAAGGTAATAATAACTTGTTGAATGATAATAACATGTCGAATAATATTTACATATCAAATATTAATTTTGTGGTAATGTTACAAAGACAACTTTAGAAAGTAGCACATGAGAGGAAAAGTTCAATGCTAATAACATCATGCGGTTCTGAATAGTTGCATACTCTGTAGCTAGGTGTCTCTGGTGTACTTACTGCGGATCTTTCTTGAGTTTACCATTTGTGTTTCAGTGCATTGGAATCTGGATGGCCTGTGGACTGGTGAAGGCTGTGCGAGAACGCTATGAGGTGCTCTAAGCTCTACACTGAAGACTGAGGGTGTGGAAGGGGAGCTGTGAGAGCAGGATTGGTGTTCTGAAAAGTTATATCTCTACTTATTTGACTTAAATAATTGTAGTGACGACTGTGTTCAAGAAGTGGAAGTTTATGGATTTAGTTCAAATATTGAAAGAATCTACACTTTTGCAATGTTTAAATTTCTGTAATAGTTAGATTCTTTTAATATAAGGAACACAGTTCAGTAAGTTGACTGTCATAGTTAAATGTAGTAATGTGCCAGTCTTGTTCATAAATAAAGGTTGAGTATTTTAATATTGTACTTCGTCTTGGTAGTAGTCATTAGGTTATTTTAATTTCTTTTACAGGTTACTGATTCGTCGAAATGAACATGATTTTTTCTTTGAAGAAAAAAATAAATTTTATTTTTCAGTTATAAAAATATTGATCAAAACTAGCCTACTAGCAATCTCAATTTTCCTCTCAAATAGCTAGTTTCTAAATACACGCATTTATCTTTTGACATTATTTCCCTAAGTGTGACATATATATTATAATGGCATTATTTTCGTATGTTGGTATGCATAGATTATCTTATTTGTGGTATATATTATATTATTTAAAGGCCATACTTGTGTGTTGTTCAGACGAGCTTTCTATTTAACCACGTGATTTATTTCTAAATAACCATGTAACTTTTACTTTTTAGTTAATCTTATTTCTTTGAATATTGAAAGTTTTAGTAATTTTCTTTTCTGGATTGATATATTTGACAATTAAACTTATTCTAGAACGTTAAGTAGGTTAAGTGTAGCTACTTTCAATAGGAAAGGTAGGTTAAATACGCAGGGTGAATTCTAAATTACCGGTATATCACGTGACATCGTTACAGCAAATCAACAATGGCTAAACTATTCTACAAAATATATGCCTGTAATGAAGAATTCACCCTACTGATGTTTATTTAATTTGAGTGTGGTTCAACTTTTTCAATGGAAGAGTGGGTGTTTATTAACCTGTAAACAAGTCAAACTATTCTAATTTTATTTGAAATCTATTAAGACTATTATTATATTTAATTTATCTTTGTGACATTTATGTCTTAATAACTTTGAAAAATTTGTAATAGAGTTCTGAAATTACTCACTTATATATTTTTAATTTAACAGTTTCTATCTTTGACTTCCTAGTTATTTTGCTACTTATTACTTATTTTTTCTCTCCACAAACAGCGGTAAAGATCTATCTAAACATTAGATATTAAACATAAGAGATATTTATTTAATGTGACTAGTGTTAATAGATGTAAGAATATCCATTTAGTTCTAGTGGCTAGAGTTAGTGTATAGGTAAAGGCTTGGTAAAATATCTCAACGAAATATCGGTACCACAATTTAAATTCCTCTTCATCAAAAATGTTCAAATCTCTAATTTTGTTCCAGTCAATAAAATTAAAAGTTTTAAGATAAATAGTGGTATCGTTATCTTGTTGAACGCTGATAAGATGCACGTGTTAAAAATGGCAATTAGAAATAAGGTGAGTCACGAATTATTGAACGGTTTTACATCTTCGATCATTTAAGAAATAATCAAACGATATTAAATAAAGCCTAATACTAATTATTATATCTTTTCTTATGATCGAAAATGCAGAATCTTCCGATAATTCATAACTTGCCCCTACCTGTCAACGAAAAGTAAAATTTTGTCCCAAGGTACAAGCCACTTGTTAAATCTCTACCCTAGAAATGACTGTCTTAGATCCTCTATTTTCTTATTAGTGTTCTACTTAGTGAAACTACTTGGCGTATTAAACTCTATTATTCATATACCTACTTATGAAAGTGAGAAACGGCATTTCATTGATCGTTCCTGGTGACGTAGACGGTGTGAACTGTGACGTCATCAGTACCTTAGATGGAGTGCCTATTTACTTTAGCTTTATTATGTTTGGCTGTATTATTGTTCTACTCTTGATGATATTAATCTCTGCTGGCTTTGTTTTATTCCACCTCTAAAATAGGATGTACAATTGTGTATATATCAAAGCCAGAGGCTGTACTCTTTAGGCAAAGTGTTCAAGATATTTAATTCCATACAAGGTTTCTGGAGAGGCTAGGTAGAGATTTAATTCACTCCATCCTCTAAAACTAACTAGAGGATTGCATTGGGATATACCCTACAACTAATTGGTCTTGTATTTTAGCGTTAGGTAGTTTTTGGTTACTATCACTTCTTCATTTTCCTCTTCCATCCGTGAATGCAGCCACCGGTGTTTGTGTCCCTTTTAGTCGCATTCCTTGGTAAGTGACAATTCATGGAGTAGCTTTTCTGCATCCATGAGAATTTCCACTGACTGTGGTAGTAGGTGATTTCACCTACTACTTTCCTTTCTGACTGCTTCTTCCAGTCCCTTGTATTTTATTTCTTTTTGACTTCAGCGATATGGTCTTTGGTTCCGAAGCAGACGTTAAACCCCTACTAAAATAACAATAGCCCCATCAAAAGGTCTAGTGTAGACTTTTTGGGGATTTAGCACTCCTCGGGCGATGTGATGCTAAACTCTGGAGAGAATTTATTAGTCTAGGGTTTTGACGATAATAATAGATCCCGAAAATATCATAGACTGAGAGAATTAAACTCTTGAATCGTTCTAAACCAGCGGTATATAGTATTCGATACATTTCATTTACTTTCGTCTATGATATTCATAAAATTTATTATTTTTAGAGCATATTTTCACAACCCTATTTATTACATATGATTATTTATATCTGCCTATATGATAAAATATTTAGATAAGTAGAATTAGGGATGTGTATATGCATGATTTTTCTCGTGATGTGCAACATATTATGTGACTATCTCTACTCTCGAGATTTTATGCCGAATAAAAACTGCAAAAAGTCACTGGCATATATGATTGAGCAAAATGCATATTAATGTTATTGATGGAATTTTGCATATTATAGGCCTCGTTTGAAAAAATCCTTTCATTACGTTAGTCATAAAGCGAAAATCATACATCTTGTTTGACTAGTGGTTTGGGTAATTTAATATGTATGCCGTTTTGTGTTTAATTATTTAAGTAAATTATATAGCTGCGTGGTTATTGGTCCTCACATTTTCAGAGATTGTATACAACTCTTTAAAATAAATATCCCCTGATACACGTACCCTTATTTTATTTCAAAATAAATTGAGGGGCTTAAGAATGCGCAGCGCACTCTTATTAAAAGTGTTTAAGTATGTAAAATGCGCGGACACGTGCAGAATATCACATCCCTAATGATGATCGTTGAATTTGAAAAGTATGGCATTAGACTTCTCCAAATCGTAGTTGAAAATACCTAGTTAAAAATAGTGAATAATTATTCAACATATAGTATTTGGTGTTAGTTTACTATAAATAGTGGGCACTTCACTCATTAATTCCAAAAAAAAAACTTTTCCGCATGTACGCTTCTCCATGCTTTTTTCTTCCTTTGTCAAGTCCTTTTCTTTTAAAAGCTCTTGCACTTTGTGGTCACTGTGTTAGTTGTCATGGCTGCGAGTCGTATAGCAGAGGTTGTACGAAGAGGTGCTACTAAAAAACAAACTGGTACAGTCATCATCCTGCATGGCGCTGGTGAGAAAATCTGCTCGTCATTCTTTGCTAGTGATAAATAAATGAAAACAATTATCAGTGATTATAATTGTAATGTTAGAATTAGCTATAAGTTTATTAATTCGCTCATGGGAGTTGTCCCTAGTCTTCGAACTGTTGTAATTTGGATTTCAGAAAGGCCATTTAATTCCTTTAACACTATTTGTAATTTAAGAGGATACCGCTAGACATATAATCTTTGCATTATCTAGTAAACATTTTTCATGCTTAGATCAAATGCATCCATTGTGATATGCAACTTGTTTATCAGAATATAATCAAACAGGTTATCCTGGCTATAATCGGACACTCATTGAACTCGAAAAGTGGGTGTATAGTAGAAATGTCTGAGGGTCAGATTGGTTGGTGGCCATGTTAATTCCCACTTTCCGAGTTCGTAAATTAATATTACATGCTCCTAAAGTAAAATAATTTATCGTCTAGGTGACACTGGCGCAGGTATTCGGGACTGGTTTGATGGGGAACTGAAAAGAAGATGGAACTTCGACCACCTTGACTTGTTGTTCCCATCTGCCGCCCCCATGTTTTACCATCCACAGCAGTCTATGTTCAATGTTTGGTTCGACAGGTAAGTTTAGCTCAATGTTTTATTACCCACATTAGTCAATGCTCGACAAGTAATTTTGTTCATTAGATATAAATATGTGTTGTATTTAGGTTCATTACCTAAACAAAAATGCTTGATGTGGAATATATTCCAAAAAGTTTAAAGTTAACAAAAGCAATCTTAATAAGGTTATGTTAATTATTACCTAAATTGAATTTATTTAAATATATTGCTTTTAAATGATTAGTTTAACATTTTTAAAGCAGTTTTTCATGCCTTCCAGAAAAGGTTTCAAGATAACAGACGCAGAGGACTTGGCTTCCACTGACGTTGCTATGAAGGCTGTAAGTGACATCATAGATGCAGAGGAGAGCAAAGGCATTCCCAGTGATAGGATTATTGTTGGTAAGGACTAAGGACAACTCTAAACACTAGGTCATGATTAACCCGTACACACGATCTAATTCTCGCCAAGACCGGCATTTAGACGTATCTGAATTATTTCCATATTATTAAATCACTTTCAAATCAATGTAGGAAAACTTCAGACATGTTTTATCGAAGAGATATCTATACCATTATTTTTTAGCGATATTCATTCACATATGGTACAGTTTTTATCAAAAAGTTAAGTGTAATTAATTTTTCTTTCAATATTTAAAAATCTAAGTGTGAAGTAGTTGAGCTGATTTTATGATATCAATTTTACACTTTTGAAACTGAATATCAACCTTTTCCTACATCCAAATTTTTTTTTCTTAAATAATTATGTCCTTAATATGTATTGTTCTGATTCTTTTATTTACCAAGGGTAGCTAAACCGGATAAAACAAGAAAGTTAAAATTTTATGCTCGTACACAGTCTATGAGTTAAAAATGATTTGGTTACCTGAAATATTTCTATATTAAATTGATTTTTTGTAATTTAAAAACTAAAAAAAAAGTTGATCAATTTTTCAACATTGTAAGGAATGAAAAACTATTAGTTTTTCTTAATTTTTTCACCAAATTGTTTGGTGCCACGTGTTGAAAATAAATGCTAACAGTTTTGCATTTATTTTTATGAAATGGCTCTTACCCAACTTTTTTCCAGGTGGGTTCAGTCAAGGGGCCTCTCTGTCCCTCCACATGGGGTACAGGGGACAGGATAAACTAGCCGGTGTGTTCGCCCTCTCTGGATTCCTCTACGATGAGTCAGCAGTTTTTAAGGTAAGTAACAGTGTTGTCTAACTGAAGAAATTACATGTAACTAATACCCTTTAAATTATATCCTATTATTTCCACAATATAATATTTGGGTTATTAATCAATTACCGAATGGCATGCATTTTCCGGATAGTAATTTTAAAACAAACATGAATTTGTTTTGATGCAAGCTATTACATATAATAAAACATATTTAATGCATTAATATCAAATTTATGTACTCTGATTACTATTTTAATCCGTTAATTGAAATGTAGCTGATGGAATTAATTCTCAATTTAACAGTTGATAATAATAAAAAAATTGTCGGAGCTTAAATTTCCTGATTTATAAATGGTGTACACTAGTTTCAATATTGTCATTTTTGAATCCTTTAATGTTGTAGAGTAATGCTCGATATTAACGCTCTATTGCATGAAGTAATTCATGCAATACTATGTTTGCACAATATTTCGTATGTGTAGCTACTAAAATTTATACCTGTATGGTAAAGACATGAAAAATATCATAAGTTATAAACTGAGGGTAACTATTCAATTTCCTATTGCTTACAAAGAAAAATTTACCACATGTAGATGGCTAATTACCTATCTTTGAAGAAAATATAACTATTTGGTTTAAAAAATTTAAAAAAAATATCAATTTTTTTTTAGAAAGACCATCCAATAACTGCGAGTGTCCAATAATTGACCAGTTTACCCTTAACGTGAAATATTTATCCCTGGAACGACTAACGGTCTCGTCCTGATTAGAATTTATGTTTATACTTTAAAACACTAACCGACTTGGGTTGTTGAAACTCCTTAACTTTAATTGTCTATGACGTATTTATGCATCTTATTATCAATGAAAATAATGAAACATCATTTGTTCTATTTAATTTTATATCATAAGTTACCAGGCGGGTCTCTGAAGCCCGGTAAAACAAAAGTAATTTTGCGCAAACTATCTATTAAAGTCAGCCCATGCATCTATTCTGTGATCCATTTCGCCATTATTCAGCAGAACATACAAAGTAGAGCATAAGATGCTACTTCTGTCCATTTGAGAAAGACATGAAATCTAAGATGCACTGCAACGTCTTTCAAGAGAGCATTAGTAGCGATCATAGTGTGAATCTAATCAGTCTTGTGTAGATAATAAAATAATATTGAACACATTCTTTCAATATCTGGTGTGAAAATTGAACATTTAAAGGAGCTTTTGAGTATAAAAATATGAGATTCTCTATGAAGCCCATCTGATCTCATAATACTATATATTCATGTTGATTTTTTAGGGTATGTTAATGGTCACTCTAGCGTCCTATATGCAAAGATTAAAATGCTGAGAAAGCTTTTCAGTTGTTTTGACGTTATTTTCTCAGACGTTAGAGGGTGACTCCGGCAGATGGCGCCCCCCTCTCTTCCAGTGCCACGGCACAGCTGATGACGTCATTCCTTACTCTTACGGTGAGGCTACGCACTCGAAACTCACTTCACACGGAGTCAAGGGAGACTTTCTCAAGTTACCGGGCACTGAACACGAGCTGCATAGAAAAACTTTGGAGAAACTGAATGTTTGGATTGAAAAACTTTTGCCTTAGGGCTTCTTTTCAATTATATTCAACGGGACCAAATATTAAATTGATGGGAGTGACGACAAGATGATTATTTTTTTAAATTCGCCACGGGGAAGCTTTAAAGTGCAAATGGATGGTACTTTTTAAAATAAATAAAACAGTAGTAAACGGTAGCACCAATAATTGGGTAAGAAACCTTAGATAAAATTAGAAATATTAATAATTACAATCAAACATCAATAAATTAATTCGTTTTATTTTATATACGAAAGGTTATCACTTAGATAAATCCAAATTCAGACTTGTACATACATTGCAGTATATAAGCCTGTGCAATATATTCTATTAATATGCAGTGAATGCGTTCATGTCAGTTCTCACATCTTCTAAAATATCTCAAGGTCTCTATCCTACCGACTGCACACATTTAACAAATTCAGCTATACTTCAATTAGGTACCGTTATTGTGATGTGAGGGGTAACTCTAGAGTTTCAATAATTAGGCAACAAGTGTGAATATCATTACGAAGGGATTCCAATAAATAATTAAAATTTATTTTAAATGGTCTTATTTACGTGACTCGAGTTTCGATTACCGGTATTAGAACTGCTTTCTTCATCTGTAAAATATGTAATGTTTCTTACTGCTCAGAACTTTCTATTCATATGTAGTTTTTGGTACTAGATGACGTGCACTCGTAGATCGCATACCTTCGCCACCACTTACAAATGACCTTGGCCTTATTCCCGATCCCTCCCCAAATATTTCCTGGTTATTGACCAATCGTCTAACGAAATTCCAGGTAATTTGGTTGTATACATTTTTAGTTATGCATTTATACGAAAAACAAAATGACAAATTAATTAATGTCTCCAAAAACATTACCTTCCGCAATATGCGAAGGTAATACAAATGACAATATAATTGTAACTCATTAATTAAAGGTTTCATTTTCTTTTAATTATAATAAAAGAAACCATTTTAAAGGTCCAAAAACCTATATAGTGTTCCAATGTCTGTTGTCAGAATTGGTTCATGCTCTGTGACGATAAAGTTACAAGTAATGAATACATTTAGTTTTAAATTAACCCATTGCATAACTCTCACTCAGTAATCAGCATAGGTGAGTAATTATTACAAATAAATAGATACTATGATTTGTATAATTGTGTTATTTTTAACAAATATTTATTTTATTTTTGGTTGATTGTGAAATCAACCAAGTTATTGGTTGATTCTATATTTTCTAATTGAAGTTAAATGAAAAATGTATACAGTAAAACTCCTGAGTTTGAAAGCACTCGAGTAATGAACGACCTGAGTTAATTATGAAGTATTTTCTATGTTTAAATCATAGAAAACGATATACGTCAAGAATTTTGTCCTAGTTATCCCTCAAACACCATAGCTTCTCCAAAATTTTAATCATAGAAAACTATGAAGGGACCAATACTACATAACTCAAGAGTTTCAATGTATATAGATTTTAATAAGAGTCCGAAAAGATGGAACCGTGCGATAACACAGAACTTACCCTAAAATGGAACATATTGATTAGCGCTCGTAAATTTAAGGCCTCTTTCACACGAGTCACTGGTGACTGTCACCAGTTGCCTCGTGTAAAAGACTCGGTAACTAATGACCGTCACTGCAAACAACCATGCTAGAAAACCCTCAATCAAAATTCTAAAGAATACCTTCATCATTCGAAGAGTTACTTCTATTGACTTTACTGCTCAAGAAGGAAGAGATATTCTCTCGAAAAAAAAATTTCAAACGCATGAGATGTTAACATTAGAGATGGGACGATACCGAAATTTTCACGAATACCGATACCCATATTTTGACTGGTGTCATACTTACTAAATATTGTTATCGCTAATTTATAGTTACTATTATAATAGATATTTTTTAAATACCTAAATTATGTTCAAGAAATTTAAAATACTATTGGAATCGATACTTTTTTACCAACACCGATATGAGAAAAAATATCGATACCAATTCCGATACTTCGACTCATCTCCATTTAACATAAAGAATAGACAAATATACACATCATACACTTTAAGATAATTTATTTAGCTATGTACTGATAATTTTGAATTCTAAAATTTTTTCCAAATCTCAAATAAAGAGGAAATTTATTTGAATACTGCAGACAGCGGGCTTAGCTCACAAAAAGTTGCGTCACTGAGTGACTCCGTATGAAAGCCACTATTAATATTGTACCCCACAGTCGGTGACGGCAACTTTCAGTGACGGTCACTAGTTACCCGACGAGTCACTGCAAAATGCAGTTGCGCAACGGGGCAACCGAAGTGACTTCGTTTACAAGGTTATGTCACTTTTGCAGGTATATGCTTAGTAAATGATGGCGGGTAACTGGTGACCGTCACTAAGTGACTCGTGTGAAAGGGGCCTTAAACTTGAAATTATCTATAATGTGAGTTCTAATCGACTTATCTGCAGCATTTCATTATGACTTCAAAGAGGGAAAAACACACTAAGTCCAAAATAATTTTTCAAAGAAGATAAAGTATCTCTAACAGAAGATAGAAATAATGAACCGCGGTGAATCTCCGAATGAATTTTCTAGAGAACTATATATTATAATTATGTTGCCGGTTAAATTTTTTTTATGATGAAAGACTTATTTCTGAACCAATTGCTCCTAATAAGTAATAACCTCATCTGGATAATAATATTGATGTTTATTTTAGTTATCGTGAAATAAATAATAATCACCTAAAAAATTGTCTACATTTTCTATGTTTAAGATGCTGTAATAACATCGAGAGTATTACTGCTTAATAATCTTCATTAATGCTTAATAAACTAAAACTGGGTCCTGCCTGTATTACTGTTCAAATAAATGTGTAAGAGAAACATTATATAAATAACGTATCAATTGATATGAAATATTTTTAGCTCGTTTGTTAATTTCTATTAGGTAAATTGAGTAAGTTTCTTTTTATATACCTAGAAAGGTTACTTTTGGATGTAAAATGTCCTAAATATTAAAATGATTAATTTTGGGGGTGCTAGCCACTCATAATGAATAGAAGTAGATCTTTTAATATTCACACAAGGTAAGACTTGCGTCAGGGGCTCTATCCTGAAGCTGCCGGTGGTGAAAGGAAGAGAAGGGGTAACCGAACTCTCGTAATTTAGACTATATTTTCTATGTTGACCATTTTTCTGAATTATAGATAGTTTGACATGTGGTGGACAGTTAAAAAAGCTGTCTGTGTATAAAAGAGAAGAGGCTTCTATTATTGCGCATTTTCATTTTATTACATAATTCATTCATTTCATTAGCTATAACACTACTTGCAGTTTTAAAGGATAGTGTTAGAATTTTACTCTTCAACTACGATGTCTCAGATTTTGTGTTAGGTAGACTTGTTGGCTTCATTTACTATCACCTCATCATTTTCCTCTTTCACCCGTGCTTGCGTTTCTTTTTCATCACATTCCTTGTTCAGTGACTACATTCACGGAGTATCTTTTCTGCATCAATGAACTTGTCTCTGAATGGTGATATAGTGCCTTTCTTTATAGAGTAACTTTCCTTTCTGACTGCATCTTTGAGTCCCATGTATTCAATTTTCTTTTAACATCAGCGATATAACCATTAGTCCAGAAGCAGGCATTAAATCCTTCACAAAATGAATTAATCATTTGGAAATGAAGGAGCATATTTGACTTTCATCTTCCACTGGACATCAATTTCAGATGAATAAACAATATTGCTGAAATCGAGACCTATAATAAATGAAAATTAAAAGGTTAGTAATAAAGATTTGTAAAAATATGAAGAGAGACATTAAAAGGGTAGGAGCTATATTTAATAACAGAGTTAAGCATTATACATGTATTACTAAATAACAATCCTGCCAATTTTATCTACATTACAATGGCTACTTTAATTCTATTTCTTTGGCACGACATCAAGCGTAGAGGAGTTAGTAGATACTGTAAATTTAAAGAACACAGTACCTATTTAGATACAGTATAAACCAATGGAAAGAAAGTGTACTTTGTGATAAACTTTTAGGCATATGAAGAAATAAAAATGATTGAAATTGCACCGTCGCAAAACTAGGACATTTAATTAGTCTCACAGTGCTCGGAAAGTGGGTGTTAACATCAGTTCATGACATGGCCAAGTCCAAATTCCGAGTACAGTGAGTTTTAAGTACAAGAGTAGTTTTCTTATGTTCATCTATAGCTACAAAGAGTAGTCTGTAATGTTCTAATAAGACTTAGAACTCCAGAGAGGATGCAGGATTTTAGCAAGGATGAGATTGTGACAGCAATTCGTGAAAGGATGAGAGAATAGCTAAGTAACTAATAGTTAGGTCTTACAAAATTTTCACAAGACTAATTTAAATTTTGTTTAAAGGAGGAGTCTGCACGTGGTGGCAGTGCGAGACTTGATATCCAGTCTTCGAAAGGCCTTTAATGCTTTTTAGAACTTCTTCCTTAATCTACAGCTACTTTTTGAGATCTTAGATTAGAACTTAAAGTTATAATGTATTGGCTGATATGAAGAAAATGTTTACATATAAGAACCATGGTACCTAATAATCATTATTATCTTATTATTTGAACAATCAGGGATGGTCTATGAATTATGATACAGATTAGATTTTGATTATTGCTTTCAAACAGCATTTACTTTCTTCAAAGTTATACATTTCTTCCTCCTGAAGAAGCTCATTTCTTTAAATAATTAGAGGTCTCTCGTACAGCGACATTAATATGCCTGTAACTGTTTCCAAGGGAAGATTCACTGAAAACCTGCCGGTCAAAGTTTTTTGAAGAGAGGAGCCAGCAGTAGAAATGTAGCGGCACAAGTCACAGATGTGGTGATGATGAACACCAACTGCAGCAGATCTGAGTCACCAACAGGAATGGATAGGAGAACTCCTTCTGTGGTCTGTGGAAAATAATGTTTATTGCTAGTGTGCTAATATCTTCATTGCGGCATTTCATTTCAATATTTCGTGACCTGAAGTAGAGATTTAATTAACTCACACTGAAAGAGTGCACAGGTAACCAGGCACAGGTGGGGAGAGCCTGGAAGTTCCTAGGGTATTTTTCCTGAGTGGTGGAGTACCTAAATACCACAGAAAACGGATTAGAAAATCTTATATCTCATAGTTGAATGAATAACTCGAGACACTATTCAAGAAGTATTTATCCAAAATACAGAGATGAGCACAGCACCTGAGAGCATCTATATGCAAAATAATAAATAGTATCTACAATATATACATTTTTCATCTAAGAGCTGAGAATTAAATTCATATATAGCTATTCATTGATAATTTTCTAATATCATATATATAATAAAACTTGTAAGAAGAAATTCACAGTGAAATATCAATACCAAAATAAAAATATTTCAAGAAACAAATATCAGACGATTGTGAGAGAATTTTACATACAATTTTTTTCAATATATAAAGACAGAATGCTCTTATTAAAAGAAAGTTGTTGGAACTATATATCTAGTACCAAAATTAAAATGATAATAGCTACATTATTGATAGCATCCAATATTTTTCAAAAATTTGATTCATGCCAAAAAGTATGTTGGATTATTGTACAAAATTTTTGACGAAACTTTTAAAGAATACTCCATTTAAAAAGAAACATATATATAATAAGTAATTGTAGAGAAAAAAAATGTAAGTATGAAATAGTTGATTATAAAATGATTGATTAAATTATCATTAGAATATAATGGTCCCTGCATACTTCTGAGGTGCATTGTCTTCTTGAGGCCATAGCAATGAGGACTGAGAGTTAGGGGGGCAGGGAAGAGGCTCAACATGAAGCAGACACTCGTCAGGCACAGACTGGGGGCAGGAGACCAGCACAGACGGGTGTAGTATTTTGATGCTAGCCATGGTGCCTTGGGGTGAAGAGGCGCTGCGTGCACTGGACAGACACCGTGGTAAAAGAGTAAAATGATTTAAATGAATATAAACAAATACCACAAATCACTTTGCAAATTGAACTATGTTGAAAAATAAATATACCAAGAACTTTTACATAATCTTCAAACTGTAATAATATATTTATAATTTTGTATACTAAGAATGATTCATAAGGCTTGAAATGAAAATAGAAAATGGTTAGTTTCTGGTCTTAAGACACTTAAATGTTAATATTTAGTGCATGTTTACAATAACCTTGCAATCAGACCACATTTTATGATCACCTTACCGATGATATCGGACGTGTATTGGTGAGGTAAAGTTAGCAAACCAACTGACATCATCACTGTGATCAAATGTGACGTGGGTGAGGGATGGGTAGAACACCACTGGAATAGGAGCAGAGTCCCAATCTCCCGCCTCTATGTCCACATCAGTACCCACGAAGTGAGGAGGAACTAAACCGTGCATCTATGGTATTTAGTGGCTAATGTTAATGAGAGGTAGATAGCTAAATAAATACCATGTAAGTCTTTAAAACTTTAATGGAATTTACATTATTCTACATATTACAGAATCAAATAATGAAAAAATCTAACCTCCAACCTCCTCATCTCCTCTGGGTCAACATAGACACTGGCAGGAAGATCTTCTTTTATAGCAACAGAGCAGCCATCCAAGGACAGGATAGATGGGGTCACCCAAACATGAGTCTCTAACTCTCTGAAACACAAATATTGAGAATTCAATAATTACACTATGGTAAGTGAAATAAGGAATTTGTTCTCTCAAACAGATTATTATAACTCCTCATCTATAGAAAGCACAAAAGCTACTTTGTGAGACTAAACAAAAGATAGCTTAGCTTACAGTGAATTAATAGGAACATGAGTTTTTATTAATGGAACCTACCTAATAAAAAGTAGCCAAAACAGATAAGAATTTCACAATATGCTAGCTAAAGTTTTAAGAGAAGGTGATTACTGTGTATATAACTTAAGTCAGACGATTCCAAACCTGTGCAAGCCATCCTTGTACAGAGTCCTCTCAATCTGTGCACTGGCCTTTTCAACGAATCGACAGCCACTACTCATAGAAATGAGGAGAAAGAGCACTAGAGCCACAATATGATCCATAATTCTTCAAGGGCTCTAATCAGTCATAAGCCATGTGTAAGAAAGTGAGCTTTCAGGTTTCAGTTTCAGGTAAGTAAATAGAATATATGTGTAGTGGATCAGCAAGTTTCATCACAGCTGTCAGTGGATAATGGATTTGGAAGTTCGCTTCAGAAAAGAAAATTTAAGAGAATAGGCTTTGATGTAGGCATGTAGCTAGCTGTATCTGCAATGAAGTGTCAGATTACTTTAACTTACTTATAGGTAATATAGATTAATATTATTTCAATTGAAAATTAATTCATTCAATTTGTTCAATGGGTATTAAATAGTAGCTAATAGCTACATATGTTCATGATGATTATCTAGGAAGCTAATTACTAATTTGCTAAATATCTATTCATGGGTAATCCAACTTACTGAGATTGAACATTTACAAACTCTTGCATTTAGTTTAGTTATGTCATTGAATTTGAGTTACAATTTTATAATTTTGTAGTCTGAGCCCTGCAGTAGAATGCCACTTTGGAAAATTGCCCCAGCCAACAGATAAATTTTATAGGGAAGTTCCCATTAATTTACTAATATATTTTAAGCTTTAGATTTATTTTCCAATCCAAAGTCAAAGTGGGTAGGAAACTAATTATTAGATATTCATCCTCAATTCCTCATAGTTAGATGACTGTATTTGGTGCACAGAAACCAACTGACTTAATCAAAAGGCTGAAAAATTCCACAAACATATTCCCAATAATTTAGCTGATCCATCAACATTTTTCCAATCAAGACACCAAAAATTAATGATAATGTCACAAATATAAGAATTAATAGCTAAAATTCCACCAACTTTGCTAGAATATTATTAACAAAAGATAAAAAATTCCACTGACAAGTAGCTAGGTGGAATTTACCATGAAATACAGACTGGGTTAGGTAGCTATCCATATCTAATTGGATTATAGACAGAATGCTATAGAATAAGCCTATAGGCCAGATTGTATTTGATGGCAAATTTGGATGACAGCCTGATATGTCAGCTGATTTTTCATCTATCTAAAATAAATATTCTTGAAATGTCAGATGACTTTAGGCCCAATTTTGGGAGGGAAAATCGGAAAAATCATAAATGTTGGAGAATTAGATATTTTGAAGATTTGTGAAAAATGAACAGGAGTTAACATGGAGGCCAATATAGGAATCAAGCAATTCAAGATCTCCCTCAGACTTTTGAGAAAAGGTTTCGTATTCTGCAGAGTGACTATGAGGAACTTTTGGACTAGATGAATTTGATGTATTTTTAGAAGGCCAAGTATGGTTAAAAAATTCTCCATTTTTTCACTCCAGCTCTCTCCAAAAATAAACAACTATCTCTCCAAATTGATCAAATTATCATAAATTCTCTTCAAAATAACATTATAGCATAAGAGAAGAACTCAAAATAACTGTCCCAAACTTGCCATTAAAATGGTGAGTTTGGACATACTTTATTACTTGGATTTTTCACTCAGCTGCCAGTCTGCATAATGTGTCTCTTCTCCCAGTCCCACAGAGATTTTAATTTGAGACAGTTACACTCTGACTCTCAGCAGCTGATTCAGAATCTCCCGCAGCTAAATTAATGGTAACATAAGAATTAATTCAAAATCTCCAGCAGCTAAATTAATGGTTATACATAAGAATTAATTCATAATCTCCCGCAGACGCAGAGATCTCCAATTTCTAAAATTCAATCAAAAACTCCCGCAGAGTCTTGGAAAATGTTCCATTTTCTGCAGTCTGCTGAATTTGGGATTTTTGGAGATTACTTTACCAGAACCTGCAGTCTGAGTCTGGTAAACTGGTTTAAGCACAAAAATACCTCTATATTTTCTTCTCCTTGACCTCGGACCTCCTATATTTATTTTTTGCGAGAGTCTGAAAACAATTGAGAAACTCAAAATGGATAATCTCTTAAAGAAGAAAAACTAATTCGACCAGTCTGCAAAAGACGCATGAAGTTGTGACGTTTATCCGGCGACTATTCAGGCCTTTAAATTGGCCTCCTGAATTATCCGGCGACAAATCTCTAATTAATTCCTATGTTTACAGTTATCATGTAATTATTGGAGAGTATTTTGAGATTTTTGGCCATTTTGGAGAGAAATTTCAAAATATGTGGAGACAAATTGCCCCAAAAATTTAGTATCTGAAGACAGATTGTGCTGTGTGCATGCTTTCCATGTTTCTAAGTATGGACAAAGTTGCCAGAATATTGGCAACTTTTGAGGGGTGAATTGATTAATATGTATATAACAAGTAAATAACTCATAAAATAGTCTCAAGAGATGCACATGCATCAGCATGAAGCATAATGATGTTTCCAAGTGTAAAATCTAAACTAGAAAGCCAAATTTCTCTGTTAAAGTATCTTAAATCACTAATGTGGCAACCTGGATCCATTTTCTCACTAAACTGGCAACTTTCCTGCCAGACTTTGAAACATGGCATGCTTTGCAGACTGGAGTCTGCAAAGCGCATCCATGTTGACAAAGAACTTTGGAATTTTGGATACATTTTACGAGGGAAAAATTATCTTCCAAGTTCCATGTTTCGGTTCCATGTTTCGAAGTATGGACAAAGTCGGCAGTATATTATAATATTGGTGACTTTTAAGGGGTGAAATAAGTTGGAAAAACTACAAATAACAAGTAAATCACTCATTAATAATCTCAAGAGATACACATGCATCAGACATGACAGTCTGCAAAAGATGCATGAAGTTGTGCCAGATTGTATTTGGTGGTAAATTCCAAGGATATATCGCCAATCGAGATATATTCAATTTCTCTAATAAAAAAATTCCTGCAATGTCGGAGGATATTTAGCTATTAATTCCTATATTACCATTAATTTTGGGAGGGGAAACTGGAAAAATGTTGGAGGACTAGACAGACTGATGAAAAATGTTGGCAGCTATTTCAGTGGCAGTTCAGTGCCTGTGCACCAAATACAAACTGGAAGTTGTGAAGTTTATTCGGCGACTATTGAAGCCTTGAAATTAGTCTCCTGAATTATCCGGCGACAATTTTCTAATTAATTCCTATGTTTACAGTTTACATGTAATTATTCATTATTGGAGAGTATTTCGAGATTTTTGGCCATTTTTGAGAAAAATTAGGAAATCTTTGGAGAAATTGCCCCAATAATTAAACATCTGGAGACTGATTAAGCATGATTGCAGACTGGCAGACATGAAGCATAAGTATATTTTCAAGTGTAGAATCTTCACTAGCCAGATTGTATTTGGTGGTAAATTCCAAGGATATATCGGGAGATATTCAATTTCTCTAATAAAAAAAATCCTGCAATGTCGGAGGATATTTAGCTATTAATTCCTATGTTACCATTAATTTTGGGAGGAGAAACTGGAAAAATGTTGGAGGACTAGACAAATTGATGAAAAATGTTGGCAGCTATTTCTCAGATTCTTGAAAAAGTCAGAGGAGTTCAGTGCACCAAATACAAACTGGTTCACTAGGAAGTCAAATTTCTTCAAGGTATCTTAAATGTGGCAACTTCAGACCTGGATCCAATTTCTCACTAAACAGTCTAAAATAGTGACTTTCCTAAATTCCTGCCACACTTGGAAACTTCAAAGTTTCAAACATGAAACATCTTTGGCATTCTTTGTAAGATCTTGGAGACAAATTCCTAATTAAATCTTATTTCTTATGTTAATAGGTTATTAAATATCAATTTATTCATTTTATTGGAGAAATAAATCTTTTAGAGAATTCTGGTCATTTTAGAGACAGATTTGAAAATCTTTGGAGACCAATAATTGTTCTCAAAATTAAAATAAAATCTTATTGACAGATTTGACACACTTTAGGTCGATAGGACATTTTACCAGTTCAACTAATTAATGAGATCATAATTCATAGTTTGTGCTCATATTATTATTTTGCAGAAAATAGGTGAAATTATGAAATAACATGTAGGCTACACTCTACGGGCTATCTAAATGGAGAGTAGGTAGTCTGTGTAGGCGGCAGTAGGCCTGTATGGAATCAGATTAGCAAGTCGGATTAGGTAATTGATTTTGGTATATAATGTAAAAGTAAAATAAATGTAAATAAACGGACCTAACCTAGTTAGTAGTTACCTAGGTAGGTAGTTAGACTAGTGAAGACTGAAGAATATTATTAATTCAGAATTGCTAAATTATCTATTTAAGCCTAAGAATAAAATACAAAATATTCACCATATTCGACAAACTTCAATTAAATTGATTAGCGCTCAAAAAACTCATTCCAATCTACAAGTATCTTGCAGACACGAAAATTGTAATTGGCTATTATACGTAGAAAACTCTAAAATACGGAAACAGTGCGAGCTTAGTATTAAGTAGGCTAACATAAGCAACACTAGAAACAATCCTGTTTTCTACCAGATCCTAAACGTGAAATGAAGAACGAAAAAGGATCTCACGTAGTCACTCTTAGAACTAATGGTATAACAGGGAAAATTGAATTTGCGAGATTGCTCTTGCAGAAAACAAATTTTGATTATGAAACAGGAATTTACGTGTCTACTGAAACAGCAGACCGTAGATTAAATAACGGTTATTAAATGAATAAAAATTGAGAAAATATATCAATTGCGTATGCTTATACAATACTATATTATCCAGATAATATAGAATTAGCGTCGCCGTGACAGACATGTGCGTTATGAAAATTTGTATTTTCCCTAATCTTGTCGGATCTCAGCTGCGATACTCATGCATTTATCAGTCAAGTCAAATTAATCACATTTTATACAATATTTCGTAAATCAAATTATTAGGAAATTTTTACTTTCTTTAATCTAGTCAGATGCGTTTTGCAAAATGTGTAGGTACGCGACAATCGCGTTGACACCTCCCGTTCAATATTCTATCAAGAACGATTTTACATATTAATATTTTCACGAAAAAGAATACCTTCATCAATTAATTACTGCTGAACAATCACGCTAATTCATTTTCCATAATTTAGGCAGTGGAATTCTGCGTAATTTGAGACTTAGTAATATTATTTGGTAATGAAGTGTGTTAACTACAATTCAAGTTAGGCTAGTTTTGTAGTTCCTTTATATTATATGCTATTGACACAACTAAATCAAAGCTATCCCTCTTTTTTTCTTTTCCATAATCATATCGAATGCGGAGGTTGTTATCTTAACTTTTTTAAAACTTGTCTCTATGCTCTGTTTCATTTGGCTTTACACTAGAGATTCCGTCACTAACAATAATTATGACTTACGTATACTATACACTCAGTGGTCAGTTAGTTTAGTTATGTCGTTGAGGAAGGTGTGTGGTTTGAGACAAGGTGTCTGCAGTGGGGGACTGTGGAGGGGATTCTGCTCTGCCTCCCGGAAGAAAATAGGAGTTCTAGGGGCACCTTTTGAGAAAGGACAGGTAATAATCTTTCACCCATTAAATTTATTATTACTTTTTTGATGCAAATTTTATTTCGATTAAAAAATTAAAATAGTTTAATTTTCATTTGATATAATTATGGTAATCTTACTTCAAAGAACCTTACCAAACAATTTTTTCATTGTTTTAATCAATAATCTAGGATTCTTTTCTTATTATTTAATTTATTTTACTGTAAATCCCATGAAATTTGATAGCATATATTTAATTCTATATGGTTTTTAAAGTTTTTTTCAATCAAAACTCTCAAATAGCTGTTTTATTAGCTAATTTTTATTTCAAAGAAAAAGAATGTACTCTGTTTGTTTTGAATGTCAGCTGAGTAGGTTCATATATTCAATTCATAATTAAATATTCGTTTGATTGTATAAAATAGGATAAACTTATTATAGAAACGTTTTTATAATACTTCAGGTAATAATTTACACACAAGACGAAGATCGGACATGAATTGTGTTTAATAGAATTCAAACATGGAAATCAAAACAAAGAGTGTACTATCATTTTCTTCAGCGTCATATTAGTGTAACGGACAATTGTTGTGACCGGAGCGTTAAAAACTTTAATATGCGGTTTGCAGATTAATGATCCAAGACCTTAGTTCATAATAAATTGTAGCTAATAAACTTATCTTTTTCCCGGAGCCTGGAGATCAACTTCAAATAAGTTTTTATGTTGAATATACGTAGAAGTTATTATGATGCTGTTGAAATCCATTTGATTTCAAATAGTATTAACAGTGTACCATTTCAAGCTACTGAAATAATTTGTTTGTGCTGAAAATGCTATCTTCACATGACAATAGAAACTCTATAATTAAATCAGTTATTTATGATGAAAATGCAATAAATTGGTTCAATTGTAATATAATTTAAGTAATATTATGAGCTGCCTAAAAAAATAACTCTTTTAAGTTCAATGATATGTGCATTGTGCAATTATTGTTTTAAAAGTATCCTTTCCATTTGAGATTTAGTTCTAATAAAAATGTAGGACATAAAAACAATGATGAAATCATGCAACTCTCTCTTCATTTTTAGTATTCATGTAGCTATAGTTTAAATCTGTGAATCTCTTTTGATATTACTCCTATTTTGAAAACTGTTTTCTATTTAGTATATGTTATAAGATATTCTCGATCTATTCGTACTGTTACCCCTCTATTCAATACTATTTTCCCTCTATTCGGTACTATTTCCCTTTATTGGGTACTATTACCCCTCTATCCGGTACTATTACCCCTCTATTCGGTACTATTACCCCTCTATTCGGTACTATTACCCCTCTATTCGGTACCATTACCCCTCTATTCGGTACTATTACCCCCATATCGCTACTATTACCTCTCTATTTGGTACAATTACCCATCTACTTGGTAATATTACTTTTGACAAATTTGTGAATTTGTTACACATTTTTACTCCTCAAAATAATCTTCAATAATCCTAGCTGATTTACCTGATCACACATGTGACAATAATAAAGTAGATATATTTACCTTTGACCTTCTTAAATCTATGATCATTTTTTCCAGTGTTTTCTAGGTAGTGCACACGCCATTAGACGCTGTAGGTATAGAATCTGCCTACGGCGCTGTCTGATGTACGTTTGTATGTATATCAAGAGAACATTATTCCTTATTTAGTGATATTCTCTGAATACTCGTATATCTAGTTCTAATAATAAATGCTTAATAGTAACAATATTCAACTATCTGAACTTCTTGTCCGTACATCAGATTTAATAAATGTGGTAAAATTATATCATCTACAGTTTACTATATATATTGTTGTGCATATGTCAGAAATTATAGGCATAATAAATGAAACGTTTTGATGGTTAAACTCAAATCATAATTACCTAAACGTTATTAAGAAAAGTATGATAAAAGTTACTAAGGAATTTATAAATACCTTTCTGCAGGTAATTCTAATTTCACCACAAAACTTATTCGTATATCCCACATCGTTAAGATCAGGTAACTTATTATCTCCTGTTGGGACATTTTTTCTAACACTGATGTTATTTTTTTCTATTAAAGTGGCTTGGGATGGGACAATCAGGTTTACAATAAATGCTCTAAAATACCACCTCTTTCTGTTTGTATGTATTTAATGAATTTGTTTACTTTATTTGGCCTGCAGCAAATAAAAAAAAATAACTCATGTTATTGAGTCATAAGAAATATGAAGAAAATATTCCAAATTTTTTACTATAAATGTCGCGAAAAAATTAGACCAAAAAAAGTATCCATCAAATTTATTTTATAATTGTTACATTGAATCTATGTTATCTATAGACAAAATAATCACAGTAACATGACGACTATTCAGCAGACAACTTTTTGTAATATTAGTTGCTGCAAACATCTACACGGACGTGCAAAAACTAAATTTTGTCGGCAATTCTACAAAGTTCTCACTGCAAAACTGTTGTAAAACACTATTTGAAAGAAAGACATATACGTCACGTTTGTAGTGTATACGTCACCTTTTTAGTGTATGCGTCACGTTTGAACACACAAAAGCAAGTGGGTCTGTGACTTATTTGTGTGACGGTACACAGCTTATCAGTTTCCATGATATCTTCTGAGCCATATTAGGCTGAGAACAGTAGCGTGACGACTAAAAACTGGAAAAGCGAACCTATAAGCTAGACACTTAGGTTTAGTGAGATAACATCGGTGTGTGTTTCTTATTGGTCTGCCACAAGGCAAAGATTGGTAGATAGTTTAAAAAAGATACATTTAGTACATTTTTAACTCATACATTTTATGACTTATAATAAGATTTGTGTGTATCTTTGTCCACAGTTAAGCATTGAGTTTTATGATAGAATTAAAAATAACCCACTCTCATGATTATATAACAAAGTATATATGGAAAAAGACTGTTTTAAAGGTTACTGAGTACTAATACAAATTAATTCGACAGATATAACCTAAACATATAAATGTATTTAATAAACAATTAGTTACTATTTTATGGCATTTATTCACGATTCTTGTACATACATCTTAATAGTCACACGTATATAATGTATAATATTTAACACTATATATTCTTAATTTTATATACTTTAAATTAGCAATAATACTGTTTGTCAATAGAGAAAGATATGAATTTAAATTCCAAAGGTGATAGTTCTTCAGGTGGCGTTAATGTCTCCTGAAATTAGCATTAAAGTTCTAATATAAATAAAAATACATACACGTCTCAGAAAATTTGAACTCGGAAAATTTTGTCTCGTTTTATATTGATTTTATTAAAGAACAATAAAAGAAAAAGTTGAAATTGTGAATACTAAAATGTGTAGTGTTTTTATTAAAGTTGGATAACATCATTAACCATTGTAAAATGTTACGTAACATTATAGTTATTTTGACATATATACCATGAGATTTGACCGGAAAATTCGGTATCGGAGTTTTCGGTATGAGGTATAAAAAACTTATCACATATAAATGTATAAGGGGGCGTTATGCTCCCTCTCCTCTACCTCCACCCCCCCTGTCAAGTTATTATACAATCAGGAAGTGTGCAGTAACACAAACTAGCAGATACAACAAACCACATAACGGTCAAATAGGTTAAGAGGCCATTTATCATTCCGAGACCAAAATTTTCGATCACCCAGGAAATGTTACCCAAACGATAACATTATATTTTGAAACAGTCTAATGTGACTGTCTAAAAGTCTTACTTTTGCGATGTATGTATACATATATGTTATTAATTTATTTTCAGATAGAAACAGATTTGTTGTTTGTTTCCACCTTTTTCTTCTCCAACCCGTTGCAGTCGAGTTAAAATTCAGTTGAATTTGTCTCTATGAGTATTCCTTTGAATTGTGTTTGAGATAATAGACTAAGACTGAAGGTGAATACAACTTTTTGTTCTTTCAGAGACAAGCTGGAGTTGCTGATGGACCGGCAGCTATAAGGAAAACTGGCGTAATCCAAAGACTAATAGAATTAGGTAAGTACAATTCAGTTACGCGTGTATTCTGGACTAACTTGTTTGGATCTACGTTACATAAAATAGAAATTTATTAATATACTTGGGAAAAATTGTATATAGTTAGATATTCATTGAAGTTTTGTAAAATGAATTTAAAAAAAGATGATAAATACTCTGTTTTAATAAATTCGACAGGTTATGACGTCACAGACTTCGGTGACGTTAGAGACGACACATCCATTCCTTATATGACAGGTCCGGATGGAGAAAGCGATTTACATCGAGTCTTGAGTTACAACGAGAGGTTGGCTCAAGGAGTCAAGCAGGTGTGGAGCGATGTACCTAAATTAGAAATATTGAATCTAAATATGAGAGTTCACTTTCTTTAAAGTTGTGATGTTCAATATGAGATACTTTAAAGCCATATTATTACAATTATGCATGGGCTTCATGGTTGAATACCTTTTCCAGATATGTGGGGACGGAAGGAGTTGCATCACGTTAGGGGGTGACCACTCAATAGCTATAGGTACTATCAGTGGACACCACGCCTCGCTGTTGCCAGGTCAGAAGGTGAGTCATGGCATGAATAAACAGAAAGAGGGGAGATGGAATTACCACCCTCTTTGTAAGGGAGGTGATGATGAATTTTCAGCTATTTTGGCACTAATTTGATACGGAGGAGGGGAAAAAATAATAGATTTACCATTCAAAATTGAGACTATGCGAATCTAAATGCGCTATCAAAATAATGTTACTATAAGAATATTAAATATGATTTTTCTAATCACGAAGTGTTTCTACAGAAGGTAATATCAAACAGAAGGTTTTAAGGAAACCTAAAGGTGAAATTTTATCTATCCTCACCCATGTCATTAATAAGACATATGATAATATAAAATCAATCGTTTAATATTAAAAATTAAAACACGTATTTTCATGAGAATTGTTATTGATGATTATGAAGCAATCGATAAAAAAAAAACTTATTTCATTGAAATATAATAATAATAATTATAAATTATGAATAAACAAATGGATGGTCGATAAAAGTGGATCTGGATTTTAGAGAAAAGCACTTCATGCATACAATCATGTGGACACAGTAGGGAAAACACTTCTCATACTCAGTCACGAGGTCATAGTATAGCACTAATTCTCAAACGGGGAGAAATTTCAACCTGGAGGGAAATGTGAAACTGCTTTGGGCAAATAGATACGTTACCTACTAACCAAAAAATATCAAATGGATTTTATCATGGTTGAAGGATAGAGAACGTACGTACGTTGTAGAAGGATTATATATAGTATAAATAATTAAAAATGATAAATACTGATAAACTGATATACAGATAAACTATTAGTTTATCAACAGATTTGTATATTTGAAAAATAAATTAGTAAATAATCTCAGTGTGTTTTAACTGGAATATCTCTCATACACATGAATATGGAATTTTGAATGCTTGGACGGTGTAGGAGGAGATATATGACAGAAACAATTTTGGGAACTGCTGATCTAGAATAACATATTTTCAATTCTAGTCAATTCTTCTCCTTTTCTTCAGTTGTCGGTTCTCTGGGTGGATGCGCATGCCGATCTCAACACAGGATCCTCTTCTCCTTCAGGAAACATTCACGGCATGAGTCTCTCATTCGTGCTGGAGAACATGAAGAAGAACGTCTTGGAATCGAACTTTCCCAAAGACTGGTGGGTGTTTCTTTCTTGAACTTTTTTTTATGTGGAATTATTCTACACTTTTTCTTTTCGACATTTTGACAATCCACACTTTGATCATTTATAGTTTAAAATTGTCTTGATGATGACTACTATAAATTATAATGCCACACATTGAGTTGTGACACACTGAAGTGACAAATATTCGTTACCTAGAGGCTAGAACCACAATTAATGATTATACTATATTCCTTGTGATTTTATGAAGGAATTGTTTTTACTTCAGTTTATTCACCAAAATAATATAATCACTTCGTACCTATACTTTTGTAATAATATATTTATGTTTTACTGCATATTTAGCTCAATGACACTTAATCCTTTTCAGTCTAAGCCCAGAGAATTTGGTTTACGTTGGTCTGAGGGATGTAGACTCTGGAGAAATGTAAGTTTCAATAAGTTATAGATAATAAATCTGATATGTTGTGAATCATTGAAAGTTGCATTTTTTATAAACTTTATTATTTAATTACTTGGATTTAATGTCTGAAAAATTTCTGTTCTAAGATGACTGATCACTCTAAATATTGAAATGGTTGTAACACATTCTGTTTACTATGGTTGTAATAATTAGATTATAATTCAAACACCAGACCCAAATTTATATATGATAGCTAAAATGTTATTAAAAAAATAAGTAACCATTGGCAAATCTTCATTTCCACCCCATTATAACCTCCTTGACTAACTAACAACAAACTTCGATTTTTTTTAGCTTTTGATATTCCGAAACTAATTTAACTTAATAAAATTATTTGTACGTTTTATGTAAAATTTATTTGTAAATAATTATATAATTATTTCTGATTCACTTTAAATGAATTTATATTGTAAATGCTTTATAGGGAGCTTATGAAGAAGTATGGCATCAAGGCGTTTTTCATGCAAGACATAGATAGAATAGGTATGCCAGAGGTGATGGCTCAAAGTCTTGAGCATCTGAAGGCTGGGGACAGTGACAGATCACTACATGTGTCTTTCGATATCGATGCTATAGACCCTCTTCAAGTACCAGCCACAGGCACTCCAGGTTGGTTCCAAACTACAGTCAATAGCTTATTAATAATATCAACATTCAAGCAGACTTAGGTAATTATGGTGGGAGAAGGTTTATACTGATACGGTGATACCACTTGCGATCATTTTTTCATATTTTTTTATATTTAAGCGTAATGTTCCTTTTGAATACTATATTTGAAATAATCAACCTCACTATTCAATTATGTTTTCAAGAATAAAATTAGTGGGTATTGTCCAATCTTAGAGTTTGGTGATGTAAAACCATAACTAATGTATTAATTATGATCTCTCTTTTCAGTGTTAGGTGGTTTGACTGTACGTGAGGGACATATTGTGATGGATTCTGTGAGAGATTACGTCAAAGCCTTGGACATGGTTGAGGTGAACCTCAGTCTCAGTGATAGTAAGGGCGCCGCCCTAACGGCCAACACCGCCACTACCTTACTGATGTCCGCCATAGCTGGACACAGAGGAACTTAAATATTTACAGGAATACAAGAGTCACTATAGTATCTCCTTATGGCCAGGCTTCTATATCTACTTACTATATTAGTGGTTCTATCTTGGAATTGTTGTTCTTCAATATTTAATAGCTGTTCAGTTTAAAGGTCCCCTCCACGATATTTTTATCATTTAATTCAATGAAGCCAATGTTTCTTATCATATTGATGCAAAACCGATGAAATTTGAAAGCATAATTTTAATTTTATATGATTTAAAGGTCCTCTCCAGGCTCCGGGAAAAAAATGAGTTTATAACATAATATTATAGAACTAAGGTCTACGATCATTATTCTGCAAACCGCATACAATTCGGTTCAATATATATTTTATAATTTGTTTTTAAAGTTTTTTAATATTCTGTGAACAACAATTGAGCGAATCACTAATCTGATGCTCAAGAAGAAGATTGTACACTCTTTGTTTTGATTACAAATTTGAAATTTATTAACAAACCAAGCGTTTTCGGCCTTTATTTAAATTATTTTAGATATTAATTGTTTCCTAAAGTATATAAATGTTTCTATCATAAGTTCATTCAATTTTATACCTTTACACGAATATTAAATGGATTTATTAAACCTATTACCTAGTTGACAATCAAAACAAATGGTGTACATTCTTTTTCTTCATGCTGAAAATTTCTTAAATTAGTAAGTCGGAAGTAAAATAGGTTTTGTAGAGTTTTGATTTTAAAAATCTTTAAAAGCATAAAAAATTAAAAATACGCTACCAAATTCGATGCAGTTTGCAGCAAAATGATAAGGTACATTAGCCTCGTTAAATAAAGCAATAAAAATATTTACTTGGAGGGAATCTTTAAAGGTTTTTTTAATCAAAACTCTTCAAAACCCATTTAACATCATACTTGCTAATTTTCAGAAGTTTTCAACTACTGATCTATGATTTATCATCAATTCACTATTAAATATTCTTGTAAAGGTATAAAATGGGAGAAACTTATTATAAAACCTTTTTTATACTTTAGGAAACAATTTAAATCTTAAAGGTCCCCTCCAAGCCAATTTTTTTATTGCTTAATTCAACGAGGCTAATGTTTCTTAACATTTTACTGCAAACCCTATAAAATTTGATAGCATATTTTTAATTTTATATGCTTTCAAAGATTTTTATAATCCAAACTTTACAAAACCTACTTTACCTCCGACTTTCTAATTTTCAGTTTGAAGAAAAAGAATGTACACCATTTGTTTTGATTGTCAACTAGTTATTTGCTTTAATAAATCTATTTATTATTCGTTTAAAGGTTTAAATTTAGATAAACTTATTATAGAAACGTTTATATACCTTTAATAACAATTAATATCTTAAAAGAAATCCAAAAACGCTTTGTTTGTTTGAAAATCTAAATTTGAAATCAAAACAAAGAGTGTACAATCTTCTTTCTCAGCGTCAGATTGGAGATTCGCTCGATTGTTGCTCACAGAGTATTAAAAAACTTTAAAAGCAAATAATAAAATATATACTGAACCAAATTGTATGCAGTTTGCAGAATAATGATCGTAGACCTTAGTTCTATCACTTTATGTAATAAACTCATTTTTTTCCCGGAGCCTGGAGAGGACCTTTAAGCAAATGCCACGATGAACAGGCATTGTTTGTTTATAAAATTAAAAATAAAAACTAAGGATGTAACTGCAATCTCTCTCTTTAGCGACAGGTTAGTGTTTTGTACAATTATTGCACACAGAGTATTGAAACTTAAAAAGCATATAGAAAATTAAATACTGAACTGAATTTTATGCAGTTTGCAAGTTCATGATATTAGACCTTATATTTATACAACATTATCTAATAAACTCTTTTTTCTCGGAATCTGGAGAGAACCTTTAAGAAGATGTAGGTATATGGACAATCCTGTTAATTGCTCAATAAAATATATATGTGCCTATATTTTTATTAAAATTTGAAAAATAAGTTCATGCAAACGAAATTATATTATTTTTCTCAATCCTATCTTTTTCCCTACAATACAATAATGGTTGCCTCTTGGAAACCAATGATTTAGATTTAATTGCCACAGAAAATTATTCATAATTTTTATACAATTACTTACATCTAACTAAAACAACATGCACACTAGCCCTGATGACATTGCACTATCGTGCCAGCGTCGGTATATAAACGTTGGCAAAGTAAAGACACGATCGGGTATTTGCACGCCTGTGCTATTACACACTGGGCCAATGCAATGAAAACGATATTGGGCCAATGGTTGCCAAACTACACTGGCCCAACGAAGGAAAACAACTGGTAACCAATCCAGTGATTTTTTGATGTTCCAGTATATTTATTATACAGCTCTACCAGTTTTATTTAGCAGTTTTCACCAGAAAATCAGAGAAGGTAAGTGCGATCAATGATCAAATCTTACTTTAATCACACCAAATAGCTAATTCAAAATCAATTATGTATATCTTTGAAAGTGTGTCAGCATTTCAGGCCAATTAGTATAAATAGGCCTATTATTCCTTCAGTTATTTATTTAACACTTTATTTATTTCATTCATAAAAATGAGCTTGGCTGCTAGTTAATTCATATATTTAGTATGAAAAGTTTTTTTTCCGTTCGAAATAACTATATATTCAGATAGAAAATTATACTTTCTATTCAATTTTAAATAGAATATTATTATTTGGTTAAAATAGCGTAGGTATAATAATATAGATTTGAGTTTTGAATTGGAAACTTCTATTCCCCCCTCCCCTGATTTAGATCTGTAAAATGTATTCGTAGGACATTTAATACATTGTTAGAAGTAACTGTTGTCTTCACGTACGTGTTCTGTATAGCGTAATCTAATTAATTAATACACCTCTAGTAAAATAGTATTGGCATGCACGACATCGACAACGTTATAAGTACCTATTGCCGGTACCAATAAGTCGTTTAAACATGGTTATACTATTCTGGGCAGGTGGACATCCATGAGGGGAAGGGGGCCAACGTTGGGCCTTTGCTGGCCCAATACATCGAGACTGGCATGACAACGTTGGCCCAGATTTTCGTTCTGAATTGGGACAACGTTGGCCCAACATTGTAATGTTTACTGGGTGGTATATATATCATGGAAATTAATGCCTACTTACTTATGCATATGTATATCAATGGAATCTAGAAATATCAAATAATGAATAATAATCCTTCGAAGTATATGATACCTACGAAAGGAAACGGTGCCTCCAGAGAACGTATACAATTTACTGTTGGAATTTTAGTTTAAATGTATTACACACTCTTTATATGTTTAATTCCTGTTAGACTAGCTCAGCTATATTAATTACCTATTGTTTAACAAACAATGTATTACTTTTATGAGAAACGGATTTAAAGTTTAAAGTCCATTACAAGTTCCGGTGAGTGTTAAATACCACCGCAGGTCAATTCTTAAGTTAGTCGGTTCTTTACATTACTCAGTGAGAGATGTGTTCCACTCATCTCTCCAATAGACTTCTATCTGTATAACATATTACTCTTTAAATAAACTCTATGTCTTCAACGTTGTTAACCCACTATAATTTAACCTAATTTTAACATTTACGGTGTGTCTGACAATTGATAAACTTTAAAAATCAGAACCAAAACAAAGACTAATTTTAAGCAATCAATATTATAATATCCCTGTGAAAAATTTCTCGTTTCTGAGTGAATTCACACAATGGAAAATTTGAAATATTGCACGATTTGTACTGAAAACGAGTAGACTGAATAAACAATGTATCTCTCACTTCTAAGTTACGCCAACTGATCATTTTAACCGTAATGCCTTACAGCACATTTCGCATTCTCATCGCTTTCAAGGTACCACAGTACCGACTACCGATAACTTTTTTGTAAGGGTTTAATAATAGTTGTACAATCATATAGTGTTTATAACATAAACAAAACTGGTGATATTAATAAAAACATATTCTAATTTCTAGGTAGCCTAGCCTAGCTGCTGTGTGATTTAAACATTGTTGGTACCTAATTCTATATGAAAGTAGGATCTTTTTCAATTCAGCCAATCAATTTAACAATTTTAACATGTAAAAATTCTAATTTGTACCTAGTAGAGATCTCTTATTCTCCAGTCTGAAAAGAATGTCTCCACAGACGGCTGTCCCAGGATATTTTTTACAGAAATTGGGATTTGTCTATTTGGGCACAGCAAATAAGTGAAATAACATGGGATTTATTTAAGTAGGACTGGGAAGTTGGGTTATGTATTTCATGGTAAATTCCACCCAGACTGTATTTCATGGTAAATTGCACCCAGATTGTATTTCATGGTCATTGGTTATTTATTGGTTAATAAACGTAAATTCCACCGACATGGCCCCAGTCTGCAGAATATGGAACATTTTTCCAAGACTCTCTGCGGGAGTTTTTGATTGAATTTTTAGAAATTGGAGATCTCTGCGGGAGATCTTGAATTAATTCCTATGTTACCATTAATTTAGCTGCGGGAGATTTTGAATTAATTCCTATGTTACCATTAATTTAGCTGCGGGAGATTTTGAATCTGCTGCTGAGAGTCAGAGAATGACTCTCTCTCAAAATAAAATCTCTGCGGGAGAAGACACATTCTGCAGACTGGCGACATGCCCAGTCTGCAGAAAATGGGACATTTTTAACATTTTCTGTGCGAACAATTCCTTATTTCCTCCTTTATTAAGTTTATTTAGGGTAAGGTTACGAATTTCGGACAGCTCGATTATTCGGACAAAAGAGGTTATTTATTCAAATACTCAACAGTACGAGCATACACATAGTTAAGTGTGTAACTGGTCTACTGTGGATGTGTTTAGGAACTAAATTTGAAAAAAGCAGAAGATTTAGTGTTAAGCTGTCAATTTAGTGAATAGTTAAATATATCACCCTCCATTTTCATACTAATTTGAATAGGAACGTCACTCAGAAGACCATACAAATCCTTGAAACTTTCGGTTACGCGCAGCTCAATTCAAGTCATGCGGCCATGTTTACATCGTGTTGGAGTGTTGCCATCGAGTGTTGACATATAATTTCATGATTAAAGGAGAAAACCGCTAAAAATTTACTGTCCGTAGTTTCGAATCGGATTATCATTGATTCGATTTGTCCGAATTGTTGTCCGAATTGAATGAATCGCATGAAATTTAAGTTATAAATTCGGACAATGGAGAAAATGCTTTATTTTATCAGTACATCATTATTTATCGATAAAAATATTACGCGCTAGGTATAGACTATGAATTCATTGTTTCTTTAATCACTTGCAGAATTTAAAAATATATATTTACGTAAACTTAGAAGAGAATATTTCAGTGATTGTTACATTCAGCAATGGCACCACGTAAAAAATATCGCTCATATTCTGAAGATGATTTATTAAGAGCTGTAGCTTCTGTAAGAAATGAGAGATTGACAATAAGGCAGGCATCAGAGAGATACGCCATACCTGTTTCAACAATTGGTGACAGAATATCAGGAAAGAGTCTCGTTGTAGCCCCTAAATCAGGTAAGATAGTTAGGTAAAAAGAAATTTCTTTATAATTCCATCAGTCTAAAATTTATTTTATTTACGTCTACGTCTTATAACATATATTTTCTTTGTAGTTTTTGAGATAAGATATTTCGGTCAATTATTAGAATTGACGAGATTAAAATTAAAACATTTAACCATTTTAATCGAATATTTAACTATTTATGCTGATATCCATTTTATCAAAGTAGTATTTATATTTATCTAGTTACGATAGATATCTTAGATTACATCGCAAAGGACAGCAAAAGGAAAATTGTGCTTGAACTTTTATAGATATCTTCATATTTAATAAAAATAAAATCTAGGTCGACAGTGTAAGCTGTCTCCAGAGCAAGAAACGATATTGGCTGGATATTTGCTCTACCGTGCTTCAATTGGGCTTGGATACAACCTTGGTGCTGTGAGATTCATAGTGAAAGACGTCCTGGACAAAGCAGAAATGGAGAGTAATGAAAGTAAGCTACGCAAATATTGATATTATTATTATTAGTTATCCATTGTAATGAAATATGTATATGCATGTTACTTTATAATTCAATTAACAAACAATATGAGAACTTATTTTATTCATTTTATATACTCAAATTTGATTCAAATTTATTATTATCGTATGGAAAATATGTGTAAAAAACTGTATTTTTAATTTATATTACTTCCCTTCTAATATTGTACATTCTATTTTGCATGAAGAAATTACCGATAAAGACAGGCCGTTCCCAGATAATTTACCATGCAAATCCTGGGTTAATAGATTCATGGCAAGGAAGCCAAATCTTGTGCCAAGGGCTAAAGAGGACCTCGGATATCTCCGAAAAAATGTTACGGAGACAGGTATTCGTAATTGGTTCCAAGATTTGAAAACTTTTCTACGCGATGAACATGACATCCACGCAGAGGAGTTTTTTACGTCTGAAAATAGCAATAGGATATTCAATCTAGATGAAACAGGATTGCCTCTAGGAGGATCGAATAAGTTAAAAGTCATAACAGAGAAAGGTAGTAAGAATGTGTATTCTGTGACAACAGAAAGTAAAGAACAGATAACTGTCTTGTGCTGTGCGTCTGGGGATGGGAATTACCAGAAGCCATTTGTTATTTTTGCTGGAGTTCGGCCGATTTTCCAATTCAAAGGGGTGGATGCAAAAAAATATAACGTCGGTGTCACCCCAAATGGCTGGATTTCTACCACAGCATTCTTTGGCTGGTTCTCAAACCTTTTCGTGGCCAAATTGAAAGAGGATGGCGTGCAGTTCCCGATCATGGTATTTATGGATGGCCATACCACCCATATAAACCTTCCGCTTGTAGAGTTCTGCCGTGAGAATCAGGTCATTCTCTTTTGCTTCCCACCTCATGCATCACACATATTACAACCCCTCGATGTCAGTGTATTCGGTCCTTTCAAAACATTTTGGAACCAGGCTTTGCTAGACTTCAAAGCCAAGTATAATATGTCTATGAACCGCGCTAACTTCTTCCCAGTCTTCGATGAAGCCTTTGAAAGAGCAAAAAATCGACCTGAAAATGTTGTTTCAGGCTTCAGAAAATGTGGTCTGATTCCATACAATGTCGATGCTATTGATTATTCACGTCTCATCGACACAAAAAAGGCTGCTGAGAAATTACAAATGAAATCTCTTGTGTCATCTGAACAGAGACTAGGTATATTAAGAGCTTTCGATACAGTAACTGGAGAGATGAGTGCTGACAATCTCAGGAATTTTGAACGGCGTTATGAAGAACAATATGACATCAATGGTACTGGGTCCGAGCACGAACTTTGGATGGTTTATAAATCTTTGAGATCATTAGTCGAGTTGTCAAAGAAAGAAGGTCTACCTGATCATGGAATGAGTACACAAGAGGTGATTCCTGCAGCTGCAATGGCCAATAACTTTGTTGCAAGAGATTCTGTAGGACAGAATCCTCAACCTCGTGCTACCTCTCAAACGATTGAACCTCAAAATCTCCAGGCTCCCAACGAAATAGCATCAGATGTCGAAGTGCAACGAGATAATACGATAATTCTTCGAAATGATACAGAGATAACTATTGCCAACCAGTCCATCAATGAATTTATCCCTACAGTTCAATCATTAGTTACTCACGACGATACAACTTTCACCAGAGCACAAGATGATATGGTACTCTCAACTTATTCGAATTCAAATCAAACTGAAACAAATATCTCTACAGTTCCTGAAATGAATAACCAACAGATCATAAATTCTTCTCTGTACGAAAATCCTATTGCGGGTCCTTCTGGCATTGATAATTCATCAACTGTGAATCCATCTCCTCCACCAACTTTGAAAGCCTACAGAATGAGTAATAAGTTTGGGTCACCTTTCAAGAATTATTTGGAAATAAATGAGGATGAATTCCCGAATAAAAAAGAATCAAAGTCGAGGCCGAAAATGCCACCCGCAGTTACTGGGGAACATTACGTTAAATATCTTGAGAAAAAACGGACTGATAAGATGATTGAAGAGGAGAACAAGAAAAAGAGGAAAGAAGAGAGAGAAAAAAATAAGTTGCTGAAGTCTACAAAGACCAAAAATACGAAAGGAGCTAAGAAATCATCAGTACAAGAAGTGAACAATGATTCAGATTCATCAAATCAAGACTGCCTTCTCCATGATGACGAAGATGATGAGCTTGAAGATTTTGAAAACATTTGTTGTGCATGTGGAGGTGATAATGATAAATCTAATATAGATGCATGGATTGGCTGTAACTATTGTTCACGCTGGTACCATAAAGAATGCTTGGGAGAAAGTTTCGAATCATCATCAAGGGAAGAAACCGAAGAGATGGACTTCAAATGCAACATTTGCACGAAGTCTAAAAGGTCAAGGAATGGTAATAAACGATCAAAGACGGCCTAAGAACTAAAGATTAAATCTTGTAATATTGATTGCAAAAATGTCATCAACTATTTGCCAAAGGAATTTCATTAAGATTGAAAGTGATGACTTATGTGATATTTATATTAATGCATATGTTGGTATGTTACAGTAGTATTAGTTGGAGTATTACTTAGATTTTGTTGCTTACTATTATTTCTTATTAGCTTAATTTTTAAAGGTACATCTATTTTGACATGTTTTGTTCATGAAATGGAATGATATTTCATCAAAGAATTTGAATGATTTTGTAATTGTGATAAATAAACATTCTCATACAGCTCAATCAATTCCTTTTTCCTAATTTACAAACGATGTAAAACCAGCCTTATCTAACCATCATTTCTTTGAACCGAATAATTATTGTAAATAACATTTTACAATAAAACTTTTTTTCATTGTTCATTTCAATATGTATTTTATTTTTTATAATAGGATGATTAACTTGAATATTAAATTAACATTACGTTAATAATTTAAAACAATGTAGATGCACGAATGGTAGCTTAATTATATGTTAGAACAATATCAATTACATTGTCCGAAATTTCGATACGTGATTCGAATCATGTCCGAAAAAGAGAATTTGATTCGAATTTTGTCCGAATAATCGAATCTGAACAGATAATGACGCAACAAATATTTGCCTCGAAATTAATTCATAGATCGTATAAAACGCGGATTCGCTGTAAATACTTTTGATATGTTCGTATCTGGCAACACTTTAGTGTAAACAACGATTGGTAAGGTCGTTTCTACCAATCGTGGTAGCATTTTTTGTGGGAGTGGTTGAAACTGTCCGAATATTGTAACTTTACCCTACATGTATTTTACTGAGAACAGAAGCCAAAATAGAGGATTTCTTGGAGAACACCTTACCAATTCCTGCAGTCTGGCCAGACTGGAAAACATAAATTCTAACAGAGTTACTCCTAACTTCATGCATTCCCATTAGTGATGTTAATCATCACAACAAGCACAATTGTGAAGCATAAATGACTTATTTTACATTAGTTTTCACTGCGGACTCGCGGAGATGAAATTTATAAAATAATTTACTGATTTCTGTACTTTTTAAGGTTAAAATGAGTAATTTTTGTTCATTCTAAATTCCTAACAGAGTTACTAGTCAATCTGAAATGAGTTATTATTCCACTCTGGCAGTCTGGCGACATGCCAGATTTTATTTAGTGGTAAATTGAGTCCCACTGGCACTGTGACTGCAGTCTGGGTAAATTCCAATGATTATTGATATGTTGGTAGATATTCAATTTTTCTAATAAAGAAATTCTTGCAATGTTGGAGGATATTAAGCTACCTATTAATCAGAATAACTCTATACTAGCCAAGTAAAATAGTATGTCTCATAAACTCACCATTTGTCTCTCCAGCTCTCTCCAAAATTCAACAAATTCTCTCCAAAATGATCAAATTATCATAAATTCTCTCCAAAACAACATTGTAGCATAGAAGAAAATTAGATAAAACTCGCCATTTGCAATTGAAAGGCTCAGAATAACAGTCACAAACTCGCCATTAAAATGGCGAGTTTGGACATGCTTTACTACTTGGTATACTAGTTGTACCCGTTGTCCGTGGATAATCCACGTTTTTTTACATAGATTGTTCACGTGTGTAGCCAGATTGTATTTGGTGGTAAATTCCAATGATATATCAGGATATATTCAATTTCTCTAATTAAAAAATTCCTGCAATGTCGGAGGATATTTAGCTATTAATTCCTATATTGCCATTAATTTTGGGAGGGGAAACTGGAAAATTGTTGGAGGACTTAGACTAGACAAATTGATGAAATATGTTGACATCTATTTATCAGATTTTTGAATAAGTCAGAGGAGTTCAGTGCACCAAATACAAACTGGGTGTGTAGTATTTATATTTTTTAACATAAATTGTAATCTCCATAAATTTGTATATAATGACAAACGATCAATTGGTTCAGTTAATAAGTCTAGTGAGATGAGCTTTGTAAACTATTGTGACTAAATCGGGTCTGTTTTCAACTGCCAGTCTGTATTTCATGGTAAATTCCACCGATATGTCGGTGGAATTTTTTCCCTTTGAAAATATTTACCAAGTAAAATAGTATGTCTCATAAACTCACCATTTGTCTCTCCAGCTCTCTCCAAAATTCAACAAATTCTCTCCAAAATGATCAAATTTTCATAAATTCTCTCCAAAATAACATTGTAGCATAGGATAAAAATAGATAAAACTCGCCATTTGCATTTGAAGTGCTCAAAATAACTGTCACAAACTCGCCATTAAAATGGCGAGTTTGGACATGCTTTATTACTTGGGAAAATAATATTCTGGATAAGTCTGTGGGTTTTTAGCTATTTATTCCTATGTTACCATTAATTTTCGGTGGAAAAAGGGGTAAAATGTTGGTGGATCAGCCAAATTACTGGAAATTTATGGTGGATTTTTCCAGCTTTTTTAAAAAGTCAGTGGAATTTTGTGCACCAAATACAGACTGGTTCAACAAGTCTGCAGAATGAGTCTCTTCTCCCGCAGAGATTTTATTTTGAGAGAGAGTTACTCTCTGACTCTCGGCAGCAGATTCAGAATCTCCCGCAGCTAAATTAATGGTAACATAGGAATTAATTCAAGATCTCCCGCAGAGTCGGCAGAGATCTCCAATTTCTAAAATTCAATAAAAATCTCCTGCAGAGAGTCTTGGAAAAATGTTCCATATTCTGCAGACTGGTGGTTCAACTGTTTCATTTTGTTTGAGGTTGTTCAGTATCTGAGGGCATTTTGTATTACATGTATAGGTTATGAATAATCTGGCTTACCATCCATGTTTTAAACTGCCAGACTGCAGGAACTGGTAAACTGTTCTCCAAGAAATCCTCTATTTTGGCTTCTGTTCTCGGTAAAATACATGTAAATATAGGAGGAAATTAAGGATTGTTCGCACAGAAAATGTTAAAAATGTCCCATATTCTGCAGACTGATTTTAAAGTATGGACAAAGTTGCCAGTATATTGGTGACTTTTGAGGGGTTAAATATGTTGGAAAATCTGTAAAAATCAAGTAAATCACTCTCAAAATAGTCTCAAGAGATACACATGCACCAGGAATAAAGCATAAGGATGTTTGTAAGTGTAAAATCTTCACTACAAAGTCAAATTTCTCCTTTAAAGTATTAAATGTGGGGACCTGGATCCATCTTCTACTAAACTGGCGACTTTCCTGCCACACTTTACAGCATAGCTTACCATATTTTGAAACTATGGACATCGCATCTTGAAAGTATTGATGCATGTTTCTAGGACATTTCAGTGAAAGTTGAAGGAAGTATAACTGGAACTCCGGGTTCAACGTTCCCATTGTCTCCTCTATTTAAATAATCCATTAATCCATTGTATTGATCAACACGCAACTGGGATTGATTATTTCTTAGGAACTGCAAACGGCATCCTTCAACCTTGACATGAGCATCTACTAAATACTGCTGAAATAGTTTTCCAGCTCTGTGGATGATGCTAAAGCCACTTCTGACAGCAAGACGGAAGCTGTAGTATTGTTGCATCGTCAATTTATTGCGAACGCGAGTTCTGTATTCTTCGGCATGCTGCAGGCCGGTGTGCCACCCAAATTCTCCATTTGAAAATAGAAGTGGGTAACTCATGGGGTCCAAGTGGCAAGATAGATAGGATATCTTTCGAGAAGGAGAATCACTCGGATACACTACAATATACCTGATTTCTGGAGGAGCACCATTTTCACCAACAAACACCGCTGCAATTTCGTTGCTGGTTGAGAAGTTATATCGCCTTATGTCCGATCCTCTTTTTAAATGTAATGCACAGCTTCGAATAGGCTCATTTGATAGTCTCGCTCTCTCTTCTTCTTGGAGTTCCATTAAGAGCATATTTTTGTTAACTTCAATGTAAGGGTTGTGCCTAGACAAAAAATCATTCAAAAGAGCCATAATGCGAATAGAACATTGACTGTTTGCAGGTTCTTGCATTCTGTGCTGCAAAGCCTCGTTAGCATCAATAATGTACAATTGACCGTATTGGGTACCATTATTATCAGGATGCAATGGTGTTGTTTAGTGATAAGTTTGACCCTGTATTCGGAAACAATACGGCCCTCGTCCTGGTGGAAGAGCTATTTTTCACTCCGAAAGATACGAAAGAAAATGCGCAATTATAGTTTCTTATGTTCTTGAAAAATGAAATAGATTCTTGGTCGTTACCTTCAAACAGGTTTCTTAGTTCTTGGGGGTACGGTTGTAGAGGAGGCAGCTGCACTTTTCCATTGTGACAGCATATCAAATTTTCATTCACAAACCGTTGTGCCCCACAATAATTGCAGGAAATATTCATGTCACCAATGTGAAAATGTTGTACTGGTGCTTCAAAGTTCATATTTATTGATGGGCCATTTCTTTGTTGTTATTGCCTTATCATTTGTTGATTTCATTTATTTGCTACATTTTGTTCAATCATATTTTGTCTTCTTTCTTGTACTTGTTTCTCCAAATATTGGTTGCGTTGTTTCAATTCCATATTGTTCCTTCTATGTTAAACAATATTTCTCTGTTGATTTAAAAACTAAGCACGCTGCTATTCATCTATATTATTCCTTTTTTTCTGCGAAGCATTTCGTTGATGTAAAAAATACTCCTCGTCAGTCTGTATTTGGTGCAAAAATTTCAGACTTTTTGAAATAGCTGAAAAAGTCCACCATAAATTTCCAGTAATTTGGCTGATCCACCAACATTTTAGCCATTTTTCCACCGAAAATTAATGGTATCATAAGAATAAATAGCTAAAAATCCACCGACTTTGCCAGAATATTATTTTAAAGAGGAAAAAATTCAATCGATATGTCGGTGGAATTTACCACGAAATACAGACTGTACTCCTCGCATTGCTCACCATGCATTTCTTGTCTTCTATTTCGATGCCGTATTCTCTCCTCTTGTAAATGTGCTATACGGCGTTCTGGTGTCTTTCGACATTCTCGGATCGTTGCTCTTCTCTGATTCTTTCTCTGTATCTTCTCAGTCTAATTCGGGCAGAAGCTAATCTTTCTTGTCGATCCATTATTTCGAAAAATTCATTTGATAAGAGTTTTAACTGAGAAAATGCTGCTAAAAACATTAGAATCTTCTATTTTTATGTGTCATTTCTGCGTAAATATGATACCATCATTCAGCTAATCCTTCAAAAATAGAAAATATGAGTAGTAAAATAATTGTCAAAATAATCTGGGTAATTAAAATATCGATTATCTGAGCGTAACACATGTGCGAACTAACAAGCAGAATAATAATATGATTACCATTTATTTTATTGAAAGGAAACTGGAAAAATGTTGGAGGACTAGACAAATTGATGAAAAATGTTGGTAGGGTAAATTGGGGCACACTGACTAACTGCCAGTTAATAAAGTATGTCCAAACTAGCTAATATATTGGAGAGTTTTTGAAGGCAATTTTTTTCTATCCATTTTTAATTGGTGAGAAATATCCAATTTTCTCCTATGCTGCCTGAATGTAATTTTGGAGAGAAATTTATTCAAATTTGGCCATTTTGGAGAGAAATGTAGCTCATTTTTTGGAGAGCTGGAGAGACAATTGGTGAGTTTATGACCCACACTATTCTACTTGGACTAACTGCGGCCTCTCACAACAGAAACATCATAATTCAAAACACACGTTATAAACTCTAATTAATTAATTATAGCATGCACTGCACTTCTTTTGATAGCTATGCAACATTTTAATGTAATTTCGGTTCAGAATGTTTTAGACTCTCTAGAGAGGGCCGCAATTAATAATTAAAGGGCTGCAATTTACCTGCGTGACCCTATTTTAAACTATTTCTCATATTTTTGAAAAAGTCAGGAGTTCAATTCACCAAATACAAATAGGCTGACATGTTGGTGGAAATTTGATCTCTTTGAAAATAATATTCTGGCAAAGTTGGTGGATTTCTATCATTTCTAGCTATTTCTTCCTATGTTACCATCAATTTTAGGTGGATGAATTGGGAAAATGTTGGTGGATCAGCCAAATTATTGGAATTGATGATGGATTTTTTCAACTTTTTGAAAAAGTTAGTGGGATTTTGTGCACCAACTACACCTACTTCTAGAGAAGGTTCTAGAAGTCGGCATAATAACTAACTGAAGTTTCTTTGGTCGGCAAAATTAGTTACTTATGTATAGTCGTCACATTAAAATAAAGCTAGGTACCTTGGCTCTACGGTTCTACCTAGTCTTCAAGTTAAAATAAAGCTGTCTCTAAATTCTTATTGGTATTTGGTAGTCATCACATCTAAATAGTTCGGTAATTCGTTATTTATGAATTATAATGCAATACAGAACATTTAATTCAGTTCGCTACCTATCAATATTTGAATATCGTACCTGTAACCTACCTACCTAATTAGTACCTATTTAACTTTTATTATGTAGGTACCCTATTTTTATGTGACCTATAATGCGAAACCTTACAATAGTTATTTATTCCTATGTTACTATTAATTTTCTGTGGAAGAATGGCTAAAATTTTCAAACCCAATACAGACTGGCTAACTGCTGTGTTGACCTTTCAATTTTTTCATTGTTATCAAGTAAGAGTTGATTCAATGCATGCTTTTAGAATCAACTGACAAGTCTGTGGAATTTACCATGAAAAACAGACTGGCCTTAAAAGATGCTCATGCATCAGAATCAGATATTAAAATACTGATGTTTCCAACTTAACAACTATATATTATTCACTAAGAAGCCAAATATCCCAGGCTATTTCATGGTAAAATTTTGATGGAATTTTTTAATTTTTCCCCATTGAAAATAATACTCTGGCCAAGTCATTGGAGTTCTAGCTATTTGTTCCTATGTTATAACGTTACCATTAATTTTGGGTGGATAATTCAGGAAAAAGTTGGTGGATCAGCCAAATTATTGGAAATATGTTGGTGGATTTTTTCAGTTTTTTTGCAAAAGTTGGTGAGATATTTGGGATATTCTCTTCAAACTATTTTGAATCCATGGTGTATTTTATTTACTATATTATTGATCCACAGAAAATTATAATTGCACTTAATGGTAGAAGAAAACATACATTTTAGCTAATTTTAAAGCTTTTTCTTTGAATTAATACAATGGCGGCAACTGAAAATAAAGATCAAATACTTGAAAATTATCGTCAAAGACTGCGAGATCATCGTGAAATTGAAGCCAAACTGAGAAATTGTAAGTATTTCTTTACTATTAAATGTTATTATTGAATTATCTTGATTTGATTTATAAGTATATTTTATTTGTCAACACTTGGCCCTAATGAAGAAATATTTTTTTCCTTTTCAGTGAGAAAAGAGAAGAAAGACTTTGACAAGCAGTATGACAAGAGTGAAAATGATCTCAAGGCCTTACAGAGTGTTGGTCAGATTGTTGGCGAAGTTTTGAAGCAACTTACTGAGGAAAAATTCATTGTCAAGGCAACCAATGGGCCTCGCTATGTTGTGGGATGCAGGCGACAGCTGGACAAAGCAAAACTCAAAGTAATAAATGGTTTATATGTTACTATTCTAACTAGAGATGCACCGATACTCTCTGTATCGGATAAAGTATCTGATAGTATCGATATTTATATTAGTAGCTATCTGGTAATTGGTATCGGATCCCCAAAAATAGTTCATATATTACCGATACCAATTACTTTTTTAAGTTAGGTAGTATATATTGGTATTAGTTTTAAATTGAACATTAATAGCATATACCTATGTTCATCCGATTTACAATTGGAAGAAATCAAGATACAATTTAAATAATACTATCGTACCTGAATTAGGTAATCTCTATTCATATTTAGTTTCATTATGATACCTACTTCCATAGGTACACTGTGTTAACTACTTCGATAGGTGCACTGTGCTACCTACTTCCATAGGTACACTGCACTACCTACTTCCATAGGTACACTGCACTACCTACTTCGATAGGTACACTGCACTACCTACTTCGATAGGTACACTGCACTACCTACTTCGATAGGTACACTGCACTATTTTGTTGGGTACACTTCACTACCTACTTCGATAGGTACACTGCACTACTTACTTCGATAGGTACACTGTAGCTACTACCTACTTTGATAGGTACACTGTAGCTACTACCTACTTTGATAGGTACACTGTAGCTACTACCTACTTCGATAGGTACACTATAGCTACTACCTACTTCGATAAGTACACTGTAGCTACTACCTACTTCGATAAGTACACTGTAGCTACTACCTACTTCGATTGGTACACTGCACTACCTACTTCGATTGGTACACTGCACTACCTACTTCGATTGGTACACTGCACTACCTACCTCGATTGGTACACTGCACTACCTACTTCGATTGGTACACTGCACTACCTACTTCGATTGGTACACTGCACTACCTACTTCGATTGGTACACTGCACTACCTACTTCGATTGGTACACTGCACTACCTACTTCGATTGGTACACTGCACTACCTACTTCGATTGGTACACTGCACTACCTACTTCGATTGGTACACTGCACTACCTACTTCGATAGGTACACTGCACTACCTACTTCGATAGGTACACTGCACTACCTACTTCGATAGGTACACTGCACTACATACTTCGATAGGTACACTGCACTACCTACTTCGATAGGTACACTGCACTACCTACTTCGATAGGTACACTGCACTACCTACTTCGATAGGTACACTGCACTACCTACTTCGATAGGTACACTGCACTACCTACTTCGATAGGTACACTGTACTACTTGGATAGGTACACTGTACTACCTACTTCGATAGGTACACTGTACTACTTGGATAGGTACACTGTACTACTTGGATAGGTACACTGTACTACTTGGATAGGTACACTGTACTACTTGGATAGGTACACTGTACTACTTGGATAGGTACACTGAACTACTTGGATAGGTACACTGAACTACTTGGATAGGTACACTGTACTATTTCGATAGGTACACTGTTCCTTGATAGGTACACAGTGTACCTAACTAGGTACACTGTTCCTTGATAGGTACACAGTGTACCTAACTAGGTACACTGTTCCTTGATAGGTACACAGTGTACCTAACTAGGTACACTGTACCTAATTGCAATAACACAAATATGTCCTAACAATTGAATTTAATAAGTATTACACTGAGCAAGTGGCACCTTTGGAGCGCACTTTTGATGTTAGCCAATGCATTATTATATTATTATTAAGTCAAGATATATTATTGCATAGGTAGTTTACTTGTAAACACCTAGGCAACAATCTTAGTTATAAATATCGAGGTAGCTACTTAATCCTATACCATCAATATTGTAAAGACCTAGGTACATTATTATATGTAAAACTTTACAAATTATTGGTTCATTTAACTACAGATACCTACCTAGAACTAATATTTTCGGTGTCTTTGGCTTCAATATTATACTTTTAAAAAGTAACTGGTATCGGACTAGGTATCGGTTACCAGAATTTTAAAGTAACTGTAATTGGTACTGGTATCGGTTACTAATATGGTATCGGTGCATCTCTAATTCTAACTGCTATATTCAGTCACTTTTTATGATTTTATCAGATAGTGTTATTTTAATATACTAACAATTTTCTATTTCTATCCCATTTGACAGTCAGGTACTAGAGTTGCTCTGGATATGACTACATTAACCATCATGAGACATCTGCCCAGAGAGGTCGATCCTCTTGTATACAACATGAGTCACGAAGACCCAGGATGTGTCACTTACAGCCAGATTGGAGGCTTGGCAGAGCAGATCCGCGAGCTTAGAGAGGTGATGCTGATACCTAATTAGTTATCTAAGTAGTTATATTTCCTTGGGGAAAATATTCCATTGACATGTCATGCATATTTACCATCAAACAAAACTAGGACTACCTGTTGTCTCAAAATATCTAATGTCTATCTGTTTTCAGGTGATTGAGTTGCCCCTTCTCAACCCTGAGTTGTTCTTGAGAGTAGGCATCTCTCCCCCAAAAGGCTGTCTGTTGTATGGTGCTCCTGGTACCGGTAAAACTCTCCTGGCAAGAGCTGTCGCCTCCCAACTAGACTGCAACTTCCTCAAAGTTAGTACCTGTTCTTTTACTTTAATTAGACCCAACTTTTTTTTCATTTCATTCATCATCAAGAATTTTCTGGTAAAAAGAAATGTGCAGCACTTGGCACTTCTGAATGTCTGACTCCTACAAATATTAAGGATAGACTCAGACTACCTTTTTTCATTAAAATATGAAGAATTTAATATAAATTCTTATTTTTTGTTACCATTTTAATTAAAATAGAATTAAGCTAATTTCCACCAAAATCAGGCTAATTTCAAAGTTGTAAATAATTTATTGGTTATAGCTAGTAGTGCTTTTTTCCTTTATTGACAATATGATGCATATAAAGAAATTTAGCTACATGAAATAGCCACGAAGAGTAGGAAGAATTTTTTAACTCATTAAACCATAAAATGGTTCTTATCTTCGGCTCTCCAACTCGGAATATTTTATTGTAGCTATAGCTATTCTTTTAGAATTTTTGTGAGCTAGTTTATGTAGCTAGGTTTAATTTTATTTTACAAAGTTGTTGAGAACAGGTAATAATTATTTTATTATTATGCAATACTTTACCAACTCTTCTGTCTCACAGCTTGTAAAATAATTTCTGTTTTTTTTTTAGGTTGTATCAAGCGCCATTGTAGATAAATACATAGGCGAGTCTGCACGTCTCATCAGAGAAATGTTCAACTACGCAAGAGATCATCAGCCTTGCATCATCTTCATGGATGAGATTGACGCCATTGGTGGCAGGAGGTGAGAAAACAATTAGCTAACATATATCAAGTTAACTCATCAACGTGATAGTATTCATTTAACTCTGAAACAAATTTGGAATATCTATACTCCGTTCTATTCTAGTGCTAGCTACACTATTTTGAACATAGATCATCAAAATTCGTGGGAGAAGTGTAAGGAAATTATTATGAAGTATCTCTTATATATTAAAATATAATATTGTACTTCTGTCTAATTTTATGTACATATTATTTTTTTGTTCTCATTTCATTCGAATGATAATTAACTTTAATAGTTACTTAATTTTCCTCTCTTAATGTAACATCAAGTAGATTTTCATCAGCTTGTTTTGCAATATGGAATGGTTAGAGTTTCTTCAAAGTATCTGCTGTTCAGTGAATTGTTTCTCTCATAAAAATTTCATTGTATAATCAAGATAACAAATAAGTCCCACAATATATTCCTCATGAATCCTTTACTTCCACCAGATTCTCTGAAGGTACGTCTGCGGACAGAGAAATCCAACGTACTCTCATGGAACTTCTTAACCAGATGGATGGGTTCGACTCATTGGGTCAGGTGAGCACCCACAACTTTTAGCTGAGTAGTAGTTTTTATGGGGTAAGAGTAATTGTGACTGTATAAGCAAAGAAGGTAACTGTGCGTCTGATTATAGAGTATAGATATAATCATATAACTTTTAATTAATGTTTAGTATTATTATTCCATATCGTGAAGCAAATTGTAACAGTATGTCATATCAAATAATAATATCTAACATTTTTTTTATAGCTAGAATAGAATTTACTATTTAGATATGATTTGTGGAAAGATAACTTGTATTCAATAAATGTTTCATATAGTAAATCTTGCCCAGCATTATTTGCACTACCAAAACTTGTATATGTTTGGTCTTACATTATTTCTTTTCCAGGTTAAAATGATCATGGCCACCAATCGGCCAGATACTCTGGATCCAGCTCTACTCAGACCTGGTCGTCTGGACAGGAAGATTGAGATTGCTCTTCCTAACGAGCAAGCCAGGCTGGAGATCCTCAAGATCCACTCTGGTCCCATCACCAAACGGGGAGAAATTGGTGAGAAAATAGCTAAATCTCCTTTCTAGTGAGTTATGAAGCTATACAGTATGGGCCACAAAAATGTTTCCGCTTTTTCAAATGCTTCAAATCGTTAACCAATGGACAAAAAAAACTGTATCTTGGTTTTTTTCACCGCCTTTTATTGTACTATTAACTGGTGAAAACTATTTTAACTGATGGACATAGTTTAAGAACAGGTAAGCAAAGAGTGAGGGTGATTATTTTTGTCAGTGCGCGAAGGTCATTCTTAGAACTAACTCTGTTATTTTACTTACTAAAAGGCAGTGAATAAAGGAAAAAATTTTTATGGTAGAAATTTTAATATAGGGTGCTTACACTTCTTCCTTGGAAACTATTTTGAAATAGAACAACTTCAGTGACGTCAAATTTTAATCTCATTGAAGTTTTCACTCTGAATATTCGTTCTTCACTTGTTTATTGCATGGTTAAGGCCCGCTTCACAGTTGCATTTTGAACACCGCGGAATAAAGCTCTTCTTAAAATGTGTTTACACTTGCATTTTTTTTATCGATGATAGAAAAATCATATTAAATTTTTACTCATACGATGAAAAAACGCATGTGTGAACACATTTTAGGAAGAGCTTTTTTCTGTGCTGTTAAAAATGCAAGTGTGAAGCAGCCTTACCATGCAATGAACAAGTGAAGAACGAATATTCATGGTGAAAACTTTGATGAGATCAAAATGTAACTGAAGTTGTTATATTTCCAATTAGTTTACACGAGGCTAGTTTACTCGCTACAAGCTGGCGAGTTTACAAGCTTCTAGTGAACTCGCCTTGTGTCATCATGTTGGCTAGTTGAAAAGAGTATGGGTCATCATCACTATCTCACTCGCCAGCTAGCAGCTTGTAAACTAGCCTTAAGGAAGAAGTGCAAACACCTTGTATTAAAATGTCTACCTTTATAATTTTTTTCCTTCTTTTATTCACTGCCTTTTAGTAAGTAAAATCACAGAGTTAGCTCTCAGAATAACCTTCGCACAATGACAAAAATAATCACCCTCACTCTTTGCTTACCTGTTCTTAAACTATGTCCATCAGTTCAAAATAGTTTTTACTTGTTAATAGTACAATAAGAGACTGAGAAAAAGAGACTAAGATACAGTTTTTCGTCCATTAGTTAACGATTTATAAGCATTTGAAAAAGAGGAAACCTTTTTGTGGCCCATACTGTATTTTTATTTCATTTCCTTGTTGAATGAATTTCTTGAAAACTTGAAGAATGAATAAAAAATAGGAAATTAACTGATATCGCTTCTCTATGAAATTTTAGTCACTTTATTTTGATCAACATATTGCATCTTGTAAATATGATGTACGATCACGAAAATTAGTTCCATTAAGGCAGCCAACTAAAGAAACGTCATTTAATAATTATTTTTTACAGATTTTGAGGCAGTGGTGAAACTGTCAGATAATTTCAATGGTGCAGATCTGCGCAATGTGTGCACAGAAGCAGGTCTCTTTGCTATCAGGAACGAGAGGGACTACGTCATAGAGGAAGATTTCATGAAGGCTGTGAGAAAGGTGTCTGACAATAAGAAACTCGAGACCAAACTCGACTACAAGCCCATCTAATGATTTACACTCCGAGCAGCAGATTTTGTAACATTGTTATGTTCTTCCTAAAACTAAATATCAAATTTCCAAATTATCTTTTCACTCTTAAATAGCTATGACATGGAGTTGCCCTGTGTCATAGCTATCTTTTCATAAACAAATTCTGAAAACTTCTCTGCATTTTACAACTACAATAAATGTTACAATTTCTGTTTGTATCTTTAAGGATTAATAAAATAATTTATATAGAACTTGTGTTTAATTCTCAAAACTTAACGACAGGCTGCCATAATACTGGCAACAGACTCGAAATCTATTTTCTCAGTTATATTCTTTGTTTTGACAGTCTCTTCTTGGTTGGCTACGAAGACGTATCCATCCTGACTTTCTTTCCAGTCATTTTCTCTGATCCACATGTCAGTCTCTGTATCGTCTGAGGGAAAGATGCATAAAATAATTCATTTTCAAAATTAGCTATAAAGATTGTTATACATTAATCAAAAAATACTTCAAGCATATTTGATGGATAGTTAATAGATCCACAAGAAAAAAAAAAGCGGTGTTTATAGTAATATCATCAAAGACTCCATATACAGGGTGTTCCAAAAAAAAACGATACCCAAATTTCAATGGCTGTAATTCAATTCAAAAACTATTAAACTTACAAAAATTTGAATATCGCATTTTGTTTATCAACATTTATTCCATATCTGTACACAATTTTAGATGAATATATCAAACCGTTTTATCTACACAGTATTTTTAGTAACCGATATCAAAAACCTGTTTGCCCACTTTTGGTTTAACTTCGAATTTTAGGATATTAAAACCATGTTTTTAATAACCTTCAACAGTTTGTTAAGTTATTTCATTAAAAAATGTTATTATTACATTAAAAGACGTTTATTATTATGAATCAGAAAAAAAAATGAATTTTTTCCTCCTATTTATCGTTTCAGGCGATCTGGTAGGCCATTCGATACGATGATCCAGGGCGATAATGCCTATTGCCGAATAGCTCATTTAGTTTTTCCTTACAGCAACAGTTCTTAACCCGTCCTGAACCAACCAGGTTCGATTGATTCTGTTTCCATGTATTTCTCGAATTCTTGGAACGATTCTATCATTTATTAGATCAAGGTATCTATCACCATTTAAATTATTTTTGTAAAAATAAGGACAGACGATACGGCAAAGTCGGCCATTGCTTCCTAGTCCAATCCACACACAGACTTTCACGAAATTCTTACGTCAAATTTGAAAATAGGAGGTTGGTTATTCGGTGCAAATATTATGACAATTTATTTTACTATTCAAATGAAAAGTGGTCTCATCACCAACCACATTATTGTCCACAAACCGGACATTTCTTTGCTAAAACCAATGAGCAAAATTCAGCCGCCGAGTAAGATTGGTAACAAGGTGTTTGTATCGCTCGTACATCTTGTAAGGATGTCACTTCAAATCTAAGGTTACAAATCTGTTGAATGTAGATTTAGAAACATCTTATCCACTTTTTATTGTAGTGATTTGCAAATTTTCTGTAAGTGCTTCTTTAACAATTCGAACTGTGAAATAAGTGTTTTACTGAAAGTGCACCAGCAGATTTTTGGTATCAGTCACTCAAAATACAGCTACCGGTACAAGAAAACAGTTGAATCGATTCATCTGATATTTTGTACAGAGAAAGAAAAATATTGAGAAACAAAATGTAATTTTCCAATTTTTTGTAAGTTTAATAGTTTTTGAATTACAGTCTTCGAAATTTTGGTATCGGTTCTTTTGGGACACCCTGTAGAGGATAAACTTACAGGTTATTAATTTAAAAAATGGTCAAAGAGAATGCCACATTAAACAATATAGCTAATATTTCTCCATTTCATACATACTCTTATCCTAAATCAAAATTCTGTTTGATCATTGTAGCCAAGAAATATTAACCATAATATGGTACAATAATTTGACTACTTACCTTCAGCTAAACCAAGCAAACTGGAGAGGGCATTTTTTTCAATGCGTTGGTAGGTGATGTTCACAACGTGACAAACGTAACGACGGATGCTGTTAGTGAAGTCAGTGACTCCCTTTACCTGAACAAGTGTGAAAAGAGCATTTGTACGCATTAATAATACGCTAACTAATTTGTAAATATGAGAAACTACCAAGTAAAAAGTCTTAAATATTAACTCACAGCACTTTCACTAATTCAAATCATTCCAGACTCACCAACTCAGAGAAGTTAGATCTCTCATCCCAGAAAAGTCGGAACTGACACATTTCCAGAAGATCATGCAGAAACATGATACGAGCAATGGTGTCCTCTTCCATCTGTACAGAAAAAATGAATAGGTACCACTTATTAAGAAAATATTCAAACCCATATAAAATGCATGGTTAAAATTGCAGACAGTGAACAATTGCGGTTCTTGTATGTATCACGATATTTACCTGTTCCTGGTGTAAAAGACACTTGCAAAGCACAAAATCAGTCTGTGGCAAATTAGCAAGAGCCTTTAGGAGGATGAGGCAGGCAATGTTTATCTTGTAAGTACCAGGGTTGAACTGGTAAAGTTTGAGGAGGGCGAGGTTGGCCTCCAGATCGTAAGTGTTTTCCAGAGACTGTAGCTCAACATACTGCTCTAGAATACCAATGTTGTCAGGGTTGTATCTGAGAGAAGAATGAAAATTATGATTTAATATAGTTGACAACTAGTCAATCATGTTTTTAGCTGTTTGACAATAAAATATATTGTCAAACAGCTAAAAACATGATTGACAATATATCTCATCAATAAGATATATTGAATATATCTTATTGATATGCTGTAGGTACATCTATAAATCGCAGTTATGTTTTTTGTTTTATTTATGTGCACCACATTCAGATTAACTTTTTTGCATAACCGGATTTGTACTGTTAATGAAATCTAATAACCTACATAACATGGTTAACTATGAAAGTTAATTCAAATTTCCAATAATTCTTAAAATGACTAGTTACCTTTCAATTCCTTTCAACATTGGCTGGACAGTGAGAGCCATGGCAGAAGAAGCACTTTCTTTTTCAGGAGCCATTATTACTGATATTTAGTTTCTATTATTTCTGAAAGAAAATAATTACCAAATTGGCTCTAATAATTCTGAATAAATACAAGTAGTTTGGATCCAGTAGAGCTCCTATCAAAGCATGGAACCAGAAGCCAATTGATCTTAAAATAAAAGAATTCGCTAATGTATAGAATATAGATTTGTAGCTAGATGTAGGAAGAAATTCAGGAGTGTATAAAAGAGTAATTATTAAGTGTTCTTAACTCTGCAGTAGAGATGCACCGATACTCTCGGTATCGGATAAAGTATCTGATAGTATTGGTATTTTTATTAGTATCTGGTAATTGGTATCGGATCCCAAATAATAGTTCAAATATTACCGATACCAATTACTTTTCCAAGTTAGGTAGTATACATATTGGTATTAGTTTTCAATTGAACATTAATAGCATATACCTATGTTTATCCGATATACGATTAGAAGAAATCAATATAAGATTTAAATAATACTATCGTATCTGAATTAGGTAATCTCTATTCATTCATAGTTTCATTATGATACCTACTTTGATAATTTCATAATGATACCTACTTTGATAATTTCATAATGATACCTACTTTGATAATTTCATAATGATACCTACTTTGATAATTTCATAATGATACCTACTTTGATAATTTCATAATGATACCTACTTTGATAATTTCATAATGATACCTACTTTGATAATTTCATAATGATACCTACTTTGATAATTTCATAATGATACCTACTTTGATAATTTCATAATGATACCTACTTTGATAATTTCATAATGATACCTACTTTGATAATTTCATAAGTGTAATGATACCTTACACTGTACTACTTTGATAGGTACACTGTACTACTTTGATAGGTACACTGTACTACTTTGATAGGTACACTGTACTACTTTGATAGGTACACTGTACTACTTTGATAGGTACACTGTACTACTTTGATAGGTACACTGTACTACTTTGATAGGTACACTGTACTACTTTGATAGGTACACTGTACTACTTTGATAGGTACACTGTACTACTTTGATAGGTACACTGTACTACTTTGATAGGTACACTGTACTACTTTGATAGGTACACTGTACTACTTTGATAGGTACACTGTACTACTTTGATAGGTACACTGTACTACTTTGATAGGTACACTGTACTACTTTGATAGGTACACTGTACTACTTTGATAGGTACACTGTACTACTTTGATAGGTACACTGTACTACTTTGATAGGTACACTGTACTACTTTGATAGGTACACTGTACTACTTCGATAGGTACATTGTACCTAATTGCATAACACAAAAATGTTCTAACGAATGAATTTAATAGGTATTACACTGAGCAAGTGGCACCTGTGGAGCGTACTTCTGATGTTAGCCAATGCATTATTATATTATGAAGTCAAGATGTATTATTGCATAGGTAGTTTACTTGAAAACTCCTAGGCTCTTAATTATAAATACCTAGGTAGCTACCTAATCCTATCCCATGAATATTGTCAATACCTAGGAACATCATTATATGTAAAACTTTATAAATTATCGGTATGTACATTTAACTACAGATACCTACCTAGAACTAATATTTTCGGTGTCTTTGGGTTCAATATTTTACTTTTAAAAAGTAACTGGTATCGGTTACCAGAATTTTAAAGTAATTGTGATTGGTACTGGTATCGATTACTAATATGGTATCGGTGCATCTCTACTCTGCAGACTGAAAGAACTAAGAATTTTTGACCCTGATATCTATCAGGACTTAAGTATTAATGAATTCATCCCTATGTTGATACAATAATTTTGACTTGAAATCCTCCTAAATTGGTTTAACAAGTTCATAGCCCAGAGCAGAAATTTCAGTCATGTTCCATGCTTAGTGCAAGTACCATAACAGAAATTTCAAACTCCATCATGTAGCTACATTATTACTGAAGAGAAGTTAAAAACACAGCCAGACGTATGATATTTGGCATGGTGTCTTCTGATAGGCACTAGCCTAATTTACCACTGAGAAAAAGAAATGAAAGGGCTTTAATTTTTCAGATGTTACTTCAAGCAATAGCTGGCTACATCTGATTGGTAGTGATGGGACGATACCAAAATTTTTAACGATTCTGATACAATTCCGATTCTACCCAAATTAAACGATTCTTGATGAGATTCTCGATGCGATACCCGATTACCTGTTTATTGGGCTGGATATTTAGCTACATAATGATTACAATTACCATATTAAATCTTCAATTTATTAAAAATTTCATGAGTTCACTTGTACTTTGTAGTGTTTATATGTAGGCTGAAACTTATATGATAAAGCCAGAAATGTTTTATTGAAACTCTTTTTGTAACACCTTAGCTTTCATTTTATCAAGTAATCATTAATTTAAATACTAAAATTGATAAATCATTAATTCATAGCTAATCCTTTTATTCCTCTCCAAACAGTGAACATTTCATTCATACCTTTGAAAATAAATCCAAAATGATTTGTAAGATTAGCAACTCTGGTAATTGTAAGATTAGCAGAGTTACCATATTTCCCCTTCACTGAAAATATACTACTGCTCCCTATGGAAATATCTTGAAGCCTAAACTGAGTTGAAAGTTAAACTATTGGAAGTCTGGAATTAATTTAATTTAATTGAAATTGCAGTATAAAATATTTAACTGGTTACTAACTTATTAGGCAGCATTGTGTTGGACCATATCTAGAAATACATAGAACATTTTAAGTTATTCTTATACTTATTACCTCATTACAAATAGCTAATACACAAATAATCGTTTTAAGTATCGGAATCGCCCTAAAATTTGGAGCTCCGATTCCCGATACCTTGGAAAACCCCGATTATTCCGATACGATTCCGATTAATCGTCCCATCACTAATGTACATTACAAGTTTTTAGACTGTTAGCTAACTTAACTTACATATCAGATTGATTGTTGTTGTAGAAAACATTATTCTAACTGTAATTAACCAAAAAAGTCAATAAAATGCCTCAAAGATTTTCAAAATTTTCTTCCATTTGTTTCTAAAAATTAATGGTAACATAGAGATAAATAGCAGAAAAGCAACAGGGACTGCAATGGAGGATTATTTTTCAGAAAAAAAAGTTGCAGCTCAATTTGAGGGTATTATTAAATGGAATAGCTACAGATTTCAGTGCACCAACAGAAACTGAGCAACAGAAGAATTAATTCACTTCTACAACAGCCAATTTAAACATATAGTGTCAACCTGAGTGATCCATCGCACTCAGAGTACAGGGCTGATAGATTGAACCCATATTTTACTAGGGCAGTGAATTTATAATAATTTTCAAAATCTGATTACCCCATTGTAAATCTTGAAATTTGTTTAATAAATTTGGTTATTTTCATCTAATTTCATACAGAAGAAGTATACAAAACATTACAGTAAACAGGAATAAGTTCATATTTCCGATTATACTAAAATCTCACAGCTTCAGCATTGGGCAAGACATTTATCAATGAAATTTATTAAAAATGCATGAACACAGTAGAATATACCATTGCAATACATTATAATTGGTTTTAATACATATCCATTATTATAATAGTTACAGCTTAAGAAATGCAAGGGTGTGAACACTGAACAATCACACATTTCATGGGGTGTTTAATCGCGGTTTAATAAAACACAAATTATGTACTTTACTGAGTTTGTATATATAAACTAGTGTATTTTCCAGTTGAGAATAATTTTGTTTTCAATAGTATCAATATTGGTGTAGCTTAATCCATTAAAAGTATACTTTATAATTAAAATATAAAATAAGAAAAGATCATTTCAATATAATCCTGTTCATACTATGCATGTATAAAAACCATAAACCAGTCTGTATTTCATTTTTCAGTGGATTTTTAGCTATTTATTCCTATGTTACCATTAATTTTAGGTGGATAAATTGAGAAACGGTTGGTGGTTCACCCAAATTATTGAAATTTGTTGGTAGATTTTTTCACCCTTTTGAAAAAGTCAGTGGAATTTTGTGCACCAATTACAGACTGGGCCATAAACATATACAAATTTTCATCATGTATCTCAGATTTCAGAACTTTCTTATTAGTGGACCAATTGTTCTGAAATGTGCAAAGTATATGTACTTTTGGAAAATAAACATATTTTGTTCAGTTCATGCAATCTTTTATCAATTTTGCCACTAATTTTTTTTAGATAAAATGAAAATTATATTTTTTAATAAATTTCAAAAGGACAGAAGTCTATGGTCCTATGATGTTACGTGCTAGCAGCTAGAACAGAAACTAAGACAGTTTCAGAATCTTTGTAACATTTATAACAATGTGACGAACCTAGATTTTACATCCTGTTTCCTTCTTAAGAAAAGCAAATTTACTATAACTGAAAACTGATAGTTTAAGAACATGTGATTTTAAAAATTGTAGTTGGAAATATTTCTTCCAAACATTTATATGAAATCTTCTATGGATTCCAAAACTTCAAAAAAATTACAACAGCTCATAAACTCTCCATTTATCTCCAAAAGAATCTAAATTTTTTTCCAAAATGATTAAATTCTCTCAAATTAATATTTTAGCATAGGAGAAAATTAGATATTTCTCATCCATTCTTAATTTCTTAGCTTGCCAATAAAATGGCGATAAAGAGACGTTTAATTAACTGGCCAAAACTGTCTTTGGTCAAATTAAAATTAAAACTAATCCTTAGTCTCTCCCACTCTGTATTTGTTGCACAAAATTCCACTGACTTTTTGAAAAAGCTGAAAAAGTCCACCATGAATTTCCAGTAATTTGGCTGATCCTCCAACATTTTACCAATTTTTCCACCCAAAATAAGTTGAAAATTAATGGTAACATAGGAATAAATAGCTAAATATCCACCAACTTTGTCAGAATATTATTTTCAAAGGAGAAAATTTCCGCGACAAGTCGGTGGAATTTACCATGAAATATAGTGTGGCGTCTCTCCAGCTCTCTCCAAAAAATCACTAAATTTTTCTCCGAAATGACATTGTAGCATAGGAGAAAAATAGATAATTCTCACCATTTACAATTGAAGGGCTCAAAATAAATGGCACAAACTTGCCATTAAAATATCGAGTTTGGACATGCTTTGTTATATGGTCTTTCGTATTCTTGTAGCATGAAAACAGAAAACACATGGACTTGAATGACTTCCGCTCCCAACTGAGTTCCAAGTTCCAAACTTCCCATGGCAGTCAGCAAACCACTCTGGAAAATACCTTCGGCTAACAGATGAATTTTAGAGGCTGAACGCTGCGGATTATATAGTTCTCATTAATTTCTTACTGTATAGTAAGGTTTGCCAAACTCCAACAGAGTGATTAATCCATCAGAAGAGATCACTTTATATAATGGCAATATTTAATAATTAGGCATGTAAATATAGGAATTAACTAATTAGGAAATAGTCAGAGACTCCAGTCTGTATTTCATGGTAAATTCCACCGACTTGTCGGTGGAATTTTTCTTCATTAAAAATAATATTCTGGCAAAGTCGGTGGATTTTTAGCTTTATATTCCTATGTTACAATTAATTTTCGGTGGAAAAATGGCTAAAATGTTGGTGGATCAGCCAAATTACTGGAAAATTAAGGTAAATTTTTTCAGCTTTTTCAAAATGTCAGTGGAATTTTGTGCACCAAATACAGACTGACTCAGAATAAGTCTCAAGATCTTACGAAGATACATTTACCTCTAAAAAAGATTCAGTCTGACCAGACTGCAGGAACTGGTCCAAGAAATTGTCTATTTTAGCTTCTGTTCTCAGTAAAATACATGTAAATATTTAATATAGGAGGAAATTAAGGATTGTTCGCACAGAAAATGTTAAAAATGTTCCATGTTCTGCAGACTGGCAGTCTGAGTCTGCAGAAACTGGTAAAGTTTTAGTAGGTAGTCTAGTAGACTCGTAGAGATCTCTTATTTTGTTAACAGTAAAATTAATGTAAATATCCAGTCTGCAGAATGTGTCTTTTCTCCCGCAGAGATTTTAATTTGAGAGACAGTTATTCTCTGACTCTCAGCAGCAGATTCAAAATTTCCCGCAGCTAAATTAATGGTAACATAGGAATTAATTCAAGATCTCACGCAGAGATCTCAAATTTCTAAAATTCAGTCAAAAACTCCCGCAGAGAGTCTTGGAAAAATGTTCTATATTCTGAAGACTGGGTAAATATTATAATATAGGGATTAATTCAGAAGTGTTCATAGCAAAATTAATGTTAACATAGGAATTAATTCAAAATTCTCCTTAGAAAATATGATGTCGAATTGTCGATGAATATCCTAAAATCTCCCATATTCTGAAGACTGGAAAAATATCCAAAGATCTTGGGCAATCCAGACTGCAGGAACTGGTAAACTGTTCTCCAAGAAATCTTCTACTTAAGCTTCTGTAATCTTGTCTCAGTAAAATACATGTAAATATAGGAGAAAATTAAGGATTGTTTGCACAGAAAATGTTAAAAATGTCCCATATTCTGAAGCCTGGTGGGTAATATGGACAATCTTTGCAGACTGGATTGACTTCTATTCATTATTTTTAGGAGGAAAATCCACATTTACATTTTACAGGAGTGAGGAGAGCCATTTGGCATTTTAGAGAGAAATTGAAAATTCTTTGGAGAGAAATTCTGAAATTGACCAATAAATTAAATATTTTGGAGATTGATTGGGCACACTTTGCAGCCTGGATATATCTAGCTAGGTTAGGTAGATAACTGTAGTACCTAGTCTCAAAAAAGTCAGCGAACATTTTCCTGCAATTTCTCTTTGGAAGTTTGGATCCTCCAGATTTTAAGTTAAGTAATAACTAGGTACCTACCTAATTAGTTAAAGGAATAGCTAACATAGGTAAGTATGGTGTTAAATGGTACTTTCAAATATTCATTTCTAGGTATTTACTGTGCTCACTTCCTTTGTTGTGAAAAGTTCAAAACCGACAGGCTGATTGCCGACGTTACGTAGCCTATGTTTATACAACTCATACCTGCCTAACTAACAATATACATTTCTCATCCTTCTACAAAAATTTATAATGATAATGCAGTTAACAGATTTTTTAAATAAAACCTACTTAAATGCTCTGAACGTCTTACACCTCCCAATTATACCGGATCCCATTCCAGTAAAGGAAGAGATCTGTTATTTCGAATCTTATGATTAAGGTTAAAATATAAACACTCTACCTAATATGTAATCAACATGCTATTTCAATTTTCAAAAGTTATTTCTATTGCATAAATTACTAATTTACGATTTCGTATTATGAATTTCCAGGTGAGAGATATGATTATAAAATAGAATTAGGCCTATACCGAATTGTTTCGATTGAATTATTTTAAAACCTAGTGAGCGAAGTCATACCTACGTCATCATCGGTGAACCAGTCACAAAACTGAACTGTAAGTTTCTAAAAATATTATTGTAGAACTAAGATCTAGGATCATTAATCTGCAAACTGCAAAAAATTAAGTTCAGCTTATTTTTCTATATATATTTCAAAGTTTTAAATGCTCTGTGCGCAACAATTGGACGAAGCACTAATCTGACGATGAAGAAGAAGAATATTTGTTTTGATTTCCATTATTATATTAATAAACAATGCATTTTAGGCTTTTGTTTAAAGGTCCTCCCAAGGCTCCGGGGAAAAAAGGAGTTTATAACATAATATTATAGAACTAAGGTCTATGATCATCATTCTGCAAACCGCATACAATTCGGTTCAGTATATATTTTATAATGTTTTTAAAGTTTTTTAATACTCTGTGAGCAACAATTGAGCGAATCACTAATCTGATGCTCAAGAAGAAGATTGTACACTCTTTGTTTTGATTACAAATTTGAATTTTAAAATCAAACAATGCGTTTTCGGCCTATATTTTAGATATTAATTGTTTCCTTAAGTATATAAACGTTTCTATTATAAGTTCATTCAATTTTATTAAACCTAATACCTAGTTGACAATCAAAACAAATGGTGTACATTCTTTTTCTTCAGTCTGAAAATTTCTTAAATTAGTAAGTCGGAAGTAAAATAGGTTTTGTAGAGTTTTGATTATTAAAATCTTTAAAAGCATATAAAATTAAAAATATGCTACCAAATTCGATGCAGTTTGCAGCAAAATGATAAGAATGATAAGAAACTTTAGCCTCGTTGAATAAGGCAATAAAAATATTTGTTTGAAGGGAACCTTCAAAAATGTTTCCTGAAGTATCAAAACGTTTCTATAATTTTTTTTAAATTCTATACCTTTACAGGAATATTTAATATTGAATTGATGATACTTATACTAGTTGACAATCATAACAAATGGTATCCATTCTTTTTCTTCTGACTGAAAATTAGAAAGTCAGAATTGTAAAATGGGGTTTGTAGAGTTTTGATTCTAAAAATATTAAAACCACATAAAATTAAAAATATCCAATCAAATTTCATGGGGCTTGCAGCAAGATGATAAAAACACAAGCCTCATTGATTTAAATTACAAAAATTTCGCTTGAAAAGGACTTTTAAAGATCCTCTCCAGACTCCAAGAAAAAAAAAAGAGTTCATTTCATGATATCGTTGAACTGAAGATGCCCATACACGATCAATATTTTCGTTGATAAATTGATATCAATTAATTGACGTCAAGGAATTGTTAGAAAAATTGTCCATGTGTGGGGCACATTGATATCAATTTCATTGAATCATTTCATTGATACAACAAAACTTCTTTGATATTTAATTATTTATTGATGGGTCTTTAATAAAATTGAGCGTGTGTGACAAAGCGTCAATAATTTAGTGTTTTCCTGGCAGTGAAAGAATTTTCAGTGGCTAAAAACGCAATTAATACGATATACTGAAACGTGTATTTGAAGAATCAGACTGAAAATTGCAGTAGATCATTATTCGTGTGCGAGCAAAGTGATTTCCGCAATGGTATTGACGACAATAAATTGATATCAATTAATTGACTGAAAAATTGATAGTGTATGGGGGCGTTAAATTTAGGTGTAGGATCATGGGGGCGTTAAATTTGGGTGTAGGATAGGGTTGTGACAATATGCGTTTAAAACTATAGATCATGAAAATAGTATAGACGGATTGAATTAAAAAATATTTAACCGTTCTAAACCAGCGGTAAATAGTATTCGATACCATTTCATTTTGTTTCGTCTATGATATTCTTAAGATCTATGATTTTATATGCATATTGTCACAACCCTAATCATTAATCCTTCTTACAATTCAGCATTTTATATTGATTCTTACGTAGTCGGAAATGTGGACCCGTTCGACAACATTTAACTTACTCTATTATATGGAAAATTGTGAATATTCCATCAACTTTGTTTTTTTTATATTATGAGAGTTTAGAAAAGAACTATAACAATATATGCACTGGACAATGTGGACAATAAATAAATAAATGAATAATCAATATTGATTATTCATTTATTTATTTATAAACACAAAAAGAACAGGTTGAACAAGTATGTACTACATTATATTATAAACATTTTTTGCGGCCTAATTAAGCTTTCGCTTCTGAGGCTTTTTGCTTTTTGATTGATTTCATTGGGCCTGTTCAATTTGGCAACCGTTGGTCCAAAGTCATTTTCACTGTACTGGAACAACGCTGGTCAACAACCGATATTCCAGTGCAGCTTATTTTATGTTGGCCCAGTGAATGTATAAACGCACTTGCATGCCAATGCCTGATCGTACCTTTCATTCCGCCGTTGCACCCCTTAGTGCATTGTTAACTAAGAATATGTACTTTTAAAGGGGCAGTACAGTCATTTTTTGTTTTAACAATATTAATATCAAACGATTGCTTTGTAAGAATAAAGTATATCGTGTGAAATTGGAATGTTCAATAAAATCTAATAATGGAGATATATCATTTTATATATAATTAATTTCTTAGCAAATGCTAACGGTAGATGGCGCTACAATCAGTGGCGCCATCTTGTAAACAAACCAATGGAAATAAGTTTCTACCTAAATTCTAGATAAAATGATGATATGCTTTATTTTTAAAACTATACCTTCTTGTCTACCAATTCACATAATCTTTTCACCATTTTGACGCAAACGAAGCTTGATTACTGCATAAATAAATTAATATGAAAACAACAAAATTACTCACGTACATACTAATGAGTGAAAATGCTTCCGCTAGGTGTCGCTAATTTTATTATATACTTTTTATATGAACATTTTAAAAATAAACGAACATTCAAATATTACATAATTAAATATTCTGAATCGATTTAAAACCAATTTGGCGATTGCTTGATTTTGACTTTACTATATCCCATTAAGGGTGCACTACACTATAGAATGGCACAATCCAATTAAATAAGATTATAGATGATAATTCCTACGTTTGCTATGCGCATTACCATTATAAGACAGAGAGGTCGAGACGATTTAGTGAAAACTACTTAAGGCTATCAGTTTTCGTAATTCTGCTCGAAGTGTAAATTCATACCTATATCATTTGGAGATATACCTCTAGATAACAGTTATAAGTCAAAATGGTTGCTATGTCGATACCCATCATTTGCACTACGAAACCGGTGTTGAATCAACATGCATGTGTTTGTTTGGTAGGTAGCTACTGCCGCCAAATATATTCCAAAAAGCATAAAATTATTGTTGCGGGCTTCCCCAGTTTACTAGCACGAAGTGAAACTTGGCTACTTCGATAAATCACTTAGCTCTGCCGCTGTCGATGTGACCCGTGACCGGAAAATTCGTCCACGGAAAATTCGTTCACGGAATATTCGTCCACGGAAAATTCGTCCTCGGAAACTTCGTCCACGGAAAATTCGTCCATTTAACGCAAAATAATTATTTTAAATGAAAAAAAAAGGTTATGATAAATGTTTTGATATAAATTGTAGTTTAATGTATTTTGATGATATTATAAGTGAATGTACTTGTTTTTAATGGAAAAATATTGTCTTTTTTAAAAAAAAAATGTACTTTGTTGTATCCATTATAAAGTTTGTTGTACTGCACAATTATTCATTATCGTTTAATGAAACATTAAGATTGATAGATAAGATAATTTTATGAACTTAATTTAAGATAAAATGTTTGATTCCTTTGCGTTTTTAACTTTTGAAGATGTTGTTGGCGTTAATGAAATTTTATGGGATGATGTCAATTGAGTATTTTAACTACTTTGAAACAACGTACATTGGACCACAAAACAGGGAAGACGAAATCAACGCGAAAACCCGTTATAGCCAGTTGAATTTTTGGAATTTTCAAGAAATAGCATCCTAATATTTGATAGAAGAATTAACCCTAACTAAAAGAATTCAAACAAATACAGATGTCGCACAGCGTAAAAGGCCAAAATATCGAGATATTGTCGAGCAAATATAATGCTAGTATTGAAATACACTCCAAAGATATAAATTTTTTTTACAAATATAGCCTTGATGAAAAAGTTCAGCTATTCAATTTAAATATTTGTTCAAGTTATTTTTTTCTTTTTAATTATAAACAACATACTATATTAGCTACATAGAATGAATTTTTCATCAACAGTTATAACTGCTGAATATATGTATTATTTTCATCTAACCAGATTTTATGTGACTGCAATTACATATCTCTTACATATATTGTTAGCACTAAATAATGTCTTTCTTTCTATTCCAAATTTAAGAAAACAGACGACTTTTCAGTGGACGAATTTTCCGTGGACAAATTTTCCGTGGACAAATTCTCCGTGGACAAATTTTCCGTGGACCAATTTTCCGTGGAGGAATTTTCCTAGCATCGATTTGACCATGTAGAAATATCTGCTGATTCTTGAGTTCTGGCAAGTATATACCTGTTGACCTGCTTGACCATTGTGGACTGGGTTGTAAGAAAGCTGGATACATTGTTTTGCCTCCTTTTGTAACCTCAATGTATTCTGTAATTAATTTGTTTGACGCTTTTCTTTCGAATATTAATATGACCAGGCAATAACGGGGAGCCTAGGTATGCAGTTGGGACATGGAAGAGGGGATTACACGCTGGTCTCTCGGAACTAGTTCATCATAAGTCCAGTCAAAAATAATATGATACCCCGGGGGCTCATTCATTAATGAAGAGTCTATTGGCTAGATCTGCTGATAAGGTGTGGATAACATGAATGTTATCAGCATCTTGTAAAGAAATTGGATTGGGTTTAATGCGATTCTGATTCTGTCATTAGGTAGGCTTACAGCTTGTTACAGAGGTCCTGGGTGTAGCCATTGCTTTCAGAGTGGGGCCAGAGTTTGTGAAGCTCATTCTTGCCACCGTACTAGTGGGATGGATGTCAGAGGACTGTATGGACTGTCTTATAGGTATAGTTCTGGGCGTCACCCAATACATTCGACAATGAATATGTGGTGAAACGTCATGACTCTCTTCAGCATTTGAGCCTCCTGGACTTGCCAGAAGTGATGTTAAGCGCCCAGATCGTATTACTATTCTTCCTTACAAGAATGGGAAGAGTCAGGTTTTGGACTATCCGAGTGTCGACAATTTGCCGAGACGTATCTCAATGATTCTGCAGTGAGACCGAATCAGCTGCCGGAGCTGCAGAGAACCGTAAAAGTCCTTAAATGATGCTTACATTTTTTAACCAATTGCTATAGAGACCACAGTAGAAGATTGGGCAGTACAACTTCCTCAAAATCATGAAGTCTATAGATAGACGCCTTGTTTAGAACATGAAATATCCAAGGGATTGTGCCTGGCTCCAACAGCGAATGGTTCTTAATTGCGATCCAGAGAGGGAATGCCTTAAGCTTCCTCTCAGTCAAGTATAAGAGTTTTTTGAGTCAATCAATTCCGGGTTAACTGAGCCCCTTCTTACGACCTCATTCAAAAGTTCCTATTGGAATTTTCTCTTTAAAATATATTGTATTCTTTTTGTTTTTAATGGAAAAATATTCTCTTTCAATTAATTTTAAAAAATTGACCACTGCGCATGTGCAGCTACTCGGAATACTGAGAGAGTATGACTACCCAGTAAACATTACAATTTAGGTCAACGCTGTCCCAGAGACCCAATGCCAGTCTCTGTGTATTGGGCCAGCAAAGGCCCGTCGTTCGCCCATCTCACGGATGTCTACCGGTCCCGAACAGTTTATAACCACGTATAAACGACTTATTGGTTCCGGCAATACTTTACGTTGTCGATGTCATGCATGTCTACGGCCAGTACTATTTTCATATAAGAGGTCTAATGATTATATTGCGCTATACAGAACACGTGAAAACAACAGCTACTTCTAACAATACAGTAACTGTCCTACAAATACATTTTACAGATCAAAATCAGAGGAACAAATAGAACAGTTGCCAATTCAAATTCGAATCTATATTATTTTACCTACGCTATTTTAACTAAATAATAATATTTTTTATTGAACCCTTAAAAGACTGACTGAGGAGTTTAAGCTCGACGAACCGAATTCATTCAATATAATAACACTATTTCCATCAATCTTGGGTAAATAAAATGTTGCCCAGAACAATAATATGATAAAAGCTATTACCTGACGAAATATCGTATAATTCGAGCTGCTGGTTTCCTAAATATTATTGTGTAAAGAATCCTCTCAAATTTTGTCAGTCCAATTAGGGTTAAAATTGAATAGAAAGTACAATTTTTAATGTGAATAATTAATTCACACGGAAAAATAAATTTTTATACAAAATATATGAAGGGATAACAGGTCTAATTATACTGAATTGCTAGAAACGGCTACAATTTCAAATATATACTTAATTGGGGATATTAAATTGGCTACTTGGTGAGATTAAAGTTGGGAGAGAGCATTTACAAGTAACTTCTCTGATTTTCTGTCGATAACTGCCAAATAGTAGAACCGGTAGACTGGTTCAATAAATATACTGGTACATCAAAAAATCAATGGATTGGTTAACCAATGTTTTCCTTCATTGGGTCAGTGCTAGCTTGGAACCGTTGGCCCAAATTCGTTTCCATTGCGTTGGCCCAGTGTGTAATAGCACTGGCGTGCCATTTCCCGATCGTGCCTTTACTCTCCCAACGTTTACCGACGTTGGCCCGATAGTGCAATGTTATTAGGGTAGTACCGTGGAGGGTTCTAGGTAAATTGCTCGAAAACAATTGCTCGAAAGACAATTGCTCGAAAACAATTGCTCGAAAAACAATTGCTCGAATGAACAATTGCTCGAAAGAACAACTGCTCGAAAGACAATTGCTCGAAAAACAATTGCTCGAACGAACAATTGATCGAATGAACAATTGCTCGAATGAACAAAATTTCTCGAATTATAAAATTGCACAGTTTTCGATTTTATAAAAGTCAGTTATTCATGAAGTGGAGCTGCACCTAACAATGTTTGTTTCTTTTTAGTAATTGATCATTAATCATTTTATAAATGATATTAATTATTACTTATTCTGCATAATCTTTTTTTTTTCCTAGAGACCGTTTGTGTCATCTCGTATGTAACATGTGAATTGGAATCATGTTTTTTTTTGTAGAATTATTATTAGCCTATCTGTATGTGGCACCTCAATAGGTGAAATTAATCAAAGTTATGGCAGAGTTTTAATTAATCTACAATTTTTTTCTGGTTTTATGATAAAAAAAATGAATAGTAGTGATTCACCACATGATTCCAATCCACATGTTACATACGAGATGACACAAACGGTCTAAAAAAAAGATTATGCAGAATGAGTAATAATTAAAATCATTTATAGAATGATTAATGATCAATTACTAAAAAGAAACAAACATTGTTAGGTGCAGCTCCACTTCATGAATAACTGACTTTTATAAAATCGAAAACTGTGCAATTTTATAATTCGAGAAATTTTGTTCATTCGATCAATTGTTCGTTCGAGCAATTGTTTTTCGAGCAATTGTCTTTCGAGCAATTGTTCTTTCGAGCAATTGTTCATTCGAGCAATTGTTTTTCGAGCAATTGTTTTCGAGCAATTGTCTTTCGAGCAATTGTTTTCGAGCAATTTACCGGCTACCACCGTGGAGATTAACTTATGGTAAATGTAGTGGTGGGTAGTTTCATGTTTATGATAATGCTGGATTATTTGGATGTACGAGATTTAGTTAAAAATAAGGACTATATGGGGAGATGAATTTGTCTCAAGTGATATTTTGGAGATTACAGTAAGTGAATAGGAAATTGGAGTTGATGCTCGAAATTTATGAAGAGATTGAATTTGGTATTGGTTGAATGTGGATGATAAGTGTGTGTGAGTATATATGTACAGGGTCGTGCAGCTAAATTGGGACTAACATAACTTTTTTAAATTCGTTATTTTGAAAGGCAAATAATGATTAAATGTAATTTTTACTTGTATTTATTTGTTCGTTATTGTCTACAGAACAAAATCATTCTATGTGACTACCCTTTGCGTAAATAATTTGGGAGATTCTCGAGCAAAACCGTGAACAACTCCTTTTTACATCCTCGGGGTTAAGATTACGAAATGCCCGACGAATGGCGGCCTTCAGAGAGTTGACACTTGGATGTGAAGTTACGTTAGACTCTCCCTCAATGACGCCAAACAGCCAATAGTCACAAACATTCAGATCTGGGGAGCTGCTGGGCCAAATATACTTCGGGACCATCAAAGGAAGATTCTCCTACAGGAAATCCTGAACTTTCTTTGCTCCAGAGTCTTGAACGAGCATCACTTTGAAGGGGTCGTAGTTCCTACGTATCCACGGCATCAAAACATCTTTCAGAATTTTCCAGTACTCCGCTGTGTTGATTTTAAGGCCCGCATCGATGAAATGAGGAGGCATCGCCCTACCATCACTTGCGACGGCTGCAAAAAACCATCACAGAAGCGAGATTTTTGCTCTGCATCACAGGAGGAACTTCTGAACGATTGGTGACAACTACCCGAGTGTTCTGGCGATTTGCAACCTCATCAACAACGAACTTTTTCTCGTCAACAAAAACGCAGACATGTCCTCCTTTGTGTTTCAGATGGTTCAGAAGCTTTGGGCATCTTTCAGCTCTGAGGGTTCTGGAGCGGGTAGTTAGGAGGTTACGGACTCTTCTTACGTATGACTTCATACCAAGGTCTTCCTTGACTGCCCTGCTGATGGTGCTACGACTCACGCTGCGCTTTTGTGCCAGTTTTGACATCAGCTGGCTTGGGTATGACTTCAACGTCCTTTTCAGCCCAGCAAGGAATGTTTTGGTTCTCTTTCGATCACTGCGGGGACTGTGTCGACTGCTCTGAACCTTACCCTCGGCATCAAAAGCAGCAACAACTCGATAATTAGTCAATTTCGCATAGCCAATGCTCTTAATAATTTCTGAAACAGAGTTCCCGGCGCATCTCATTTCACATAATATGGTCGTTCTTCGCGCTAATTCCGCTATATTTTAGCAAAATATGCTAGATATTAATCTGAAATATTATAGCAAAGGGCTTAAAGATTGTCTGTAAAAAAGAATTTAGTCATAGGTTAGAAATTACGGAAGATATGTGCTGTTAAAGTTAGTCCCAATTTAGCTGCACGACCCTGTACAGGAGTGCAAGAAAATGGATATAATTTTGAGATGAAAAATTTGTGGGGCTTGTGGTTGATGAAGAGTGAGGATAAGAAAGTATGATATGTTTGACCACAGTTACATGTCAACAGACTTTAGAGTCAGGTCACAACTTAAGCATCGCCAACGAACGCGCGTATTTACGGTTTCCACCAGTCAATCTTCACAAGTCCTTGATGATATCCGTCTGGGTCCATAATATAATTATGAACATAAGAGGGACTCAACTATTTCATTTCATCCCACTCTCTCCAGCACTTTCACCCTTCGGCATAAAAAAAAACGGGTTCTAGGTAAATTGCTCGAAAACAATTGCTCGAAAGACAATTGCTCGAAAACAATTGCTCGAATGAACAATTGCTCGAATGAACAATTGCTCGAAAGAACAATTGCTCGAAAGACAATTGCTCGAAAAACAATTGCTCGAACGAACAATTGCTCGAATGAACAATTGCTCGAATTATCAAATTGCTCGAATGAACAAAATTGCTCGAATTATAAAATTGCACAGTTTTCGATTTTACAAAAGTCAGTTATTCATGAAGTGGAGCTGCACCTACCAATCCTTGTTTCTTTTTAGTAGTGGATCATTAATCATTCTATAAATGATTTCAATTATTACTCATTTTGCATAACCTTTTTTTAGACCGTTTATGTCATCTCGTATGTAACATGTGATTGGAATTATGTGGTGAATCAGTACTATTCATGTTTTTTTGATCATGAAACCCGAAAATTACTTTATTACTAGCCTATCTGTACATGTTACCTCAATATGTGAAATAACTCAATGTTAAGGCAGAGTTTTAATAAATCTACAAAAAAAATTTCGGGTTTTATGATCAAAAAAACATGAATAGTACTGATTCACCACATAATTCCAATTCACATGTTACATACGAGATGACACAAACGGTCTAAAAAAAGATTATGCAGAATGAGTAATAATTGAAATCATTTATAGAATGATTAATGATCAACTACTAAAAAGAAACAAGGATTGTTAGGTGCAGCTTCACTTCATGAATAACTGACTTTTATAAAATCGAAAACTCTGCAATTTTATAATTCGAGCAATTTTGTTCATTCGAGCAATTTGATAATTCGAGCAATTGTTCATTCGAGCAATTGTTCGTTCGAGCAATTGTTTTTCGAGCAATTGTTTTCGAGCAATTGTCTTTCGAGCAATTGTTTTCGAGCAATTTACCGGCTACCAAAAAAACGACGGTGACAAATCTACAACCTTAAATCTATCTTATTCGTGGCTTTAAGATACTGAATCATCGTATCCCTCCAAACAGATCAGCACGTCCATAGTAGATACATCTGCAACTTCTTTTTCCGGTTGATGGCTTGTTATCATCCTAACATCTTTCCTATGAGGGTTTCATCATTAACTTGTCCCAATGAGAAGTCATTGGTGAGGGAGGATCGGGATCATGTCGCTTGACTTCGTTGTGGTGATCATCTGTCCCTCTATTCCTGCAAACTCCATTTGCCGGTGTTGTGTAGCCTCCTCGAAGAAACTACCTTACCTTGCATTATTAGCTGTAATAACAGAAGAGGTGCATCACTGTTAGTCTTTAGGACCTACACAACTCAATCCAAATTTTATCTGAGAATCCTCGTGATGATCATGTGACCTAAAAAACTAGTAATTATTTATTTTTCTACTAGCATTCATTTTAATTATTTTAAATGCATTGAAATTAATGAATAACAATCATTATAAACAGAGTCAATTGTAGATATGTACAGATTAAATTATTTTATAATTTTAATTTCATATAGCAAAATACTGAATTTTTCGTTTTTGATAATGCAAATTATAAATTTTGTATCTCCTCTTAAGGAGATACAAAATTAAGGTACAATGGATGATATTATCTATTTCTGCTTCAGAATATTAGATACTAGATTAAATTAGGGATGATTGATGTTTCTCATCACAGACAGACTTCGTTCGGAAGAGTATTCAGGAGTTGAGCGAATGAGCTTCGGCTTAACTTTAGTGCCAATAAAGAAAATGCAATTCAAATTCACGGCACTGAAAGGTAATCGGCTTACCTTGTCTGAGTTGCATACACATGGTGGCAAACAAAATAGATGCGAGACCTCTTCTCTAATGGAATATGTGATCATGCGAGTCATTTCAAGGGAGATGTTACTGCACAAAGCTCTCGATATGTGGTAAACTTTACGAGGGCGAGCACGATGTTAGAGAGAAAACATATCATTCGATGGAAATGTTTCTTGGAATTAATCATAAACTTAAAAATTACATATTTTATTTAATTTCTAATGAGGAGAATTCAGTTCATCCAACTTCTTGTTTGAAGTCGTTTTTTATAGCTGCGATGAAAGTTATTTGGTATTTTTGGTGTTTGATTGATTACCTCCGGAACATGTCGTAGCTAAAAAGTGGAAAGAGAAAAAGGAAACTATTGAAGATTCAAAAGACGTGCAATATTCGTAGGTTTAATAATTAGGCAAATTTGAATAATTAAATAATGATATGATGACGCCACAATTTACCAATTTTTGAATGGTCAAAACTAGTTTTTGACTTGTTTTATTAAAAAATAATAATTTTTTTTGGGTATAAAAAATACAGAAATAACTCATCAAAAAATACTTATTCTCCAGTGAAAGACAATAATTGTGTAAAATCACCAAATAAATGAAAGAAGCATTTGTAAATTGTAATTCAATTATATTAAATTGTAGCATTTTCACAACTTTGTTTTAGCAGCTCGTGATTTTCCAGTAATTAGAAATGACTAATCATTTCCCAATGAAAATTCTCTAACGTATACAACTGTTTGTACGAATAAAAGAAATACTTCTCGCACATAAATTGTTCTGTTATTCTAAAGTTAAAATAAAACCGATCGTGTTCAATGAATAAAATGGAAGCCAAAGAGATTTCGAAAAGCATCAGAACGGAATTTCATCAAAAGCACGTCCAGAGGATCCGTGCAACTAAGCAGAATATTGAGGGTGTGCTTTTTACAATTCTTCGCTCGTTTCACATCGCATAGCGGAGTAAAAATGGGGGCACTTCGCTTCCAGTCTCAGTGTCCGGGGTGAGTTTTTCAGCCAGATGGGAATGGCGGTGGCATTTTCTTTATTGAGTTGGTACAACGCCACCTAATCAGCCTCAACTCCTGAACATTATTACGATTGCTAATTAGGTTGAAAATTAAGGAGATATTTTTTATAATTTTAAATAATCTTACTGTTCTGTGAATGATATTTTAGGTTATTCAGGTTCTTGGCGAGATGTGGACATTACCATTGTTGATGTCTGGGGTTTGTTTGAAATAAATCTAGCGTGTCGGTGAAACTTAATGACACAAAATGAGAAACTGGAAAGCTCAGCTGCCATAGTCAGAAAAAAAACCTAATTAGGTGATTCGTATCAATTAACTCGAATACTGATGAAAATTACTCGATATAATTAGAGTACGAAGCGTGCATTTTGTCAAATACATTTATTTGTATTGAATTTAAATTGTTAGCAAATTGTATGAAATAAATATATGACTAAATGAGTGAATGAATCAACTTTAAACCTTCCAATTAGTTATTTTAAGAGGAGATACTTTTGAAAAATTATAAATTATAAAAGTGAAACTTATGACAATGATATACAGATTTGGACAGATTAATTATTTTCCTTTCTTGCCCTGATTATAGTGGATATAGCAGCCTCTGCCAGCAAATCTACAACACCAAGTAATATTAACATTGCACACAGATATCCGATGTTCTTTTGTTCTCTTGTAAGTAGATTGCTCAGGACATTGATAGCTCTCAGAGTCCTATTTTTCCTATCTTTTGTTTTAGTTACAGTCCAGCTCGTAAAATGAACATAAAGATGCGCAATGTGGCCGATGATCGACGTGAAGAGACCTTCAGTTAATTTGATGGTCAAAGGGTATAGACTATAGAGGTTATCTTCTTGCTTGGTTGCTTTAGTCATCTATTCATTTTGGCAATAACAAATCAACATTGTATTTTCCCCTCTTTTAATTACTTTAATTAATTTCTTTTTATTAATCTTTTTATTCAGATTAAAGGTTGCTTCACACATCACCGATATCCGTCCGGCACGTCACTCTCCTCTCAGTGATTCGGTGTCAGTGAAAAAATATATCATTACATTAATTTCAACGAACCTATTCACACAGTACCGGTTCACCTCAGTGATAAAAAATCTCTGACCGGTGACGTCCCGGAAGGATATCAGTGATGTGAGAAGCAGCCTTAACTTGAAAAAAATTATGTCGTTATTTTTCTATCTCTTTGTAAATTCTATACAAGAATCGTAATAATAAAGTGAATACTGAAACTAAAATAATTTTCCGTGCCTTAGAAAAATGTGCTTTTAAACAAATATTCTCAGTTTAAATATTCTCAGTTTAAATATTCACAGTTTAAATATTCACAGTTTAAATATTCTCAGTTTAAATATTCACAGTTTAAATATTCTCAGTTTAAATATTCACAGTTTAAATATTCTCAGTTTAAATATTCACAGTTTAAATATTCTCAGTTTAAATATCCACAGTTTAAATATTCACAGTTTAAATATTCTCAGTTTAAATATTCACAGTTTAAATATTCTCAGTTTAAATATCCACAGTTTAAATATTCTCAGTTTAAATATTCACAGTTCTGTTCTAATTCATATGAAAAGAGCTAAGTTACTATACTATAAAATAAAACATATTTTATACTATAAATTACTACAAAAAATAGCCTGATGATAATTTAAATTGAATGTATAGAAGATTTAGTTTTAATTGAAATTACTAATTTGTTACATTACTTAATTTAGAAGTCAAATAAACATCAAATAGAACTACAGACTTGAAAAATTGTATTACAAAAAATGCATTGCTAGAAAGAAATATTTTTTAACAATAATAAATACAGTTAGAAAATAATACTAGCGGTAATTCTCTCTACTATATTAAAAATATCTTATTGATAACTGTAGTATGGCTTACGTAATTCATTTTCTAGAATTTTTTATTTAACAATTCCATTCCAAAATCAGCAAGAATAAGCAGAGAGGAAGAGGTATTCACCTAATCATCTTCAAGTTACATTGTGCAAGTGTACAGTTACAGGCGGAATTGGAGCGGAGTGTATGGGAGAGGGAGATGCGCAGAACTCTGCGCAAAAGTGAGGAAATGAATTCTTCCCATCCAGTATGTTTATTTTCAGAAGAAATTTTTCATAATTAATAGAAAGCAAAATGAAAGGTTCAAGACGAAGTGTTATTAAGAATACAACTTTTGAAATTAATCGATAATGCCTATGTACTATCAAAGAAAAGTGTAATTGAATGATACTTGTTTCACAAATCACAGTTTACTAATCTCACAAATTTATCATTGTATACCTAGAACAACTTTAAAATATCTACAAGCATTACGATTAGTAAAGTTTCTTTTGGGAGATATGAAATTAGTGAACTGAGAAAAATCTTTATGGATACACCTTTCTTCGACTGTTTGTACCTACGTTGTTTCTGAGAAAGAGTACATGTGTTGATGCTCTGAGATATACTATTCGTATATACGTAGTGGTGTGAAACATGCATAATAAAGTATAATTACTAAATACCAATCAATAAATTTTAGTTACCTCAATATTTCACTGTTATCATGTGGTATCTAAATGTTATTTATTTAATTTTTTTTATAAATATTGCTAAATTTTGATTATATTTACATATGCGCGATTTAAACAATAATTTCTGAAAGTGGTTTGCTTAATACTCAGCGAGATATAAACCACTTTATTATTTAGACAGTTAAGATAAAATAGAAGGCAGAGGAAAATGCCTGTTTCATCCACCAAAGACATCCTTTGGGTTGAGAGACCCTGGATGCCGCCACATTATGAAACCTGGTCAGCTAGAGTAACACAAATCATTGGCTTACAGTTCTCAATGCTCTCTCATAGATGGTCTCATCAATTTTCAGGAGGCATTAATTGCCAACATTAAATGCAATGTAAATGCCATTAATGTCAGCGATAATAGCCACATGGCTCGTGTAATTATCACAACTATAAACACAGGCCTGATGGTAATTCTCTCCGCGAAGCTGAGCAGATTGTAGGACAATAAAAATTAAAAAGAAGATACTATTAGATGGTAAAACTTCCTAGTGCTACAATGATACGGGCATCAGCTGATAAACTACCGACACTGCGTTTGCAAATGTGAACGAAGTATCAAACTATGGAAGATTATTTACAACATATGCAGTATGAAAGAAACCTTTGGTAATGTTATTCGTACGAGAAGTACATATATTGTTTCCTATCTATCTCTTAATAATGTAGATTATGAGGATGGGTGTCATAATTCTAAAGAACTTTATTATTCCCAGCTGGACTGTAACTGTGATATTCATTTGCTGAGACTGAACATGACATTTTAGTTATTAACTAACTATAAAATAAACATCAGAATCTAGCACGAAGTATGAGACAAGTAATAAAATTTGCATCCTTAGGAAAGAGATTTCCACAGCGTATTATTCTCCCCCTTGAATAGCGAATTGGTTTAAATTAGGCAAAGTGACTGTGGAAGGCGATGAACATGAGTGAATTACATTAGCATGTTGTCGCCACAAGTTAAGCTGCTAATAGGGAAACTCATTAAAGATGCTGCTTATGCTGCGCTGAAGTTAAACAAAAGAATTAATTACATTTAAATAGAGGAGTAAGAATCAGCATATATAGTCAGAAAAGGAGGATTCTAGTTTGAATTGAGTGTGGTAGTTATAAAATCACGAAATTAAATGGGACAATGTTTTGGTTTTTAAAACGTTAGAATTTAAATGCAAGATGGAGTTAGATAATGAGTTAAAATAATTTCCTGTACATAAACAGTAGCAGAATTTCTTAAGTTAGGACCTGAATTTACTTGATTTAATCTCCTGAACCTTATTCATTATTCATGGCTTATAAGACTAAGAAATATACTTCAGTAGAAAATCTTCAAAGGAGAATATATTTGGACAGCGACAGTAATTCAATATCTTTTATTAAAATCTTTTAGCTCTTAGTAGGTAATTTAGTAAGATTATAGATAATTAATGAAACTGATATTTAATATTCATTTCTTTTTCATCAGATTGGCGAGCAATTTATAAAAAAAGATGATACGGGTAGAATTTGAAAATGCATTTGTAATGGGTACATAACATGGCTCATATTTACAAAATAAATTATTATTTAATTACGAAAGACCCAGTAATATTGTAAGTCTTCCCTCATAATTTCGATATTTTATCATTAAGAAAGAATAGTAAATTTTTGTTGTCTCAAATACCATCTGTAAAATTAACATATTTCGTATCACGAAGTTATAGCATCATCAGTGAAAAATAATTCAAATTTATGCGCCTTTTCTTTTACTCTAAGTGATACAAGACTTGAGCTCTAAATGCATTAACAAGTTGAAACTTTAGACACTAGGGATGTAAAGTTGTGGTACTTTACTAAATTGAACTGCTCTACAGTATTGTTCATTCATTGCGATTATTTCCCGCCTTATAGGATTAGGAGGAAGATAGAATCATGAGCAACGAGCTTCCCGCCCTAATGTTCCGGCCAAAATAATACAGAAAATGTAATCTGATTTGGACGCCAAATCGGCTTACGATGACTCAAAACACGCGGGAAGAAAAAGTCTGGGAGATCTGCTGAGACGGGAATGAATGGGACTGTCACACTCATTCACCTTATCTTGCCACACATAAAAACATGGCAATCAATTTTTAAGGTGGCTAACCATTTGAGACGAGAGAGCGATCTCATTACGAAAACTGAAGTGAAGAAATCGTCACGATATCAATCAAGAAAATTTGATATTTTTTCAAGAAGTTTATTCAATCGTTAGTTCGTTTGAAATCTGACAGACCGAAAATAGGGACTTATTCATTACTTATTTTCAATCGTTAGTTCAATTGAAATCTGACAGACCGAAAATAGGGACTTATTCCTTACTTATTTAAAAAAAATTAATTCTGAGAAAATAAATATTGGAATAATAAAGGTGTTCAATTTATTCTTATTGAATTCAGATTTAAAATAATATTTTCAGGAAAACAAGATCGAGTATCAATAGATATATAAATTCTATTTTCTGAAACCTAATGTTAAACAGATTCTATTGAGCTACATTTTTCACCTGCCGATAAACAAATCACACTGCAGTTCACTGGGTTCAAAAACAAAGGAACTAACTTGGCGAGAAAAACAAGAGATAGGTAAGGTGAAACTTTGGGAGACGTTTGAGCTGCAAGAAGAATCAATAGCATTCTCTAGAGATGTTTGTTATTCTATCTCTTTTTTCATCTCTGAAGATGTTTGTTATTCTATCTCTTCCTTCATCACTGAAGATGTTTGTTATTCTATCTCTTCCTTCATCACTGAACATGACTTATATTATATCTCTTCCTTCATGACTGATGGTGTCTGATATTATTTAGTTCCTGAGAAGCAATCAATGTATTCTTTTGGCTTTGCAAAGAATCTGCGTCAGTTTCTTTTTGTATCGTGTCACTCATTATCTGGTCTATAGATTCTTCATTGAGGGTGTCAGAAGATCTATCAAAGAAAATTGTTTCCTATTGAGGAACTGATTTTTTGGTCAGTAGCTAAGTGGTTTGTTTGTGGAAGAAGTGGAAATCATTGCAAGAAAATAAAAATTGTTGTTTCGCCTTTTTTTTTATTCCGTAATATTTTTATCTTATATTTAGTTAGGTACAAAGAATGAATTATTTTTGAAATGGCAAAGAAGTTTGTAAATGAACTGAAATTTGTACGTATATTTCTAAAAACAGTATTTCGTGTTTAACTCTGATTTATGGCTATTGTTACAAAGGTAATGAAGCTTCTACATAAGATGATAAATCATCCTTTTAATTTAAAAACAAGGCACACTCTCCTGTACGGCTGCAACTGGCCCTTAATTTCTCCTTTGTATCTGGCATGGAGTGCACTGTGCCAGAGTGCTACCAGATGAGCCTAATCAACTTTTGATGGTCACTGCATTTCTGGACATTGTCCGTACCGCACTGGTAATCTGTTTTGTATTGGACATTACAATTCAGATGGAGAGTCTCTTGGAATAATTTGACATTGATGCGGAACATAAAATGGAAAGGGGGAGAAACGAATATCTAGTAATTGGAAAGCGAATAACAATTCTAAGAATTCATAATTCAAGTTGTATTTCTTGTCTTTGAAGTTATTCTTTGATGAAGCGCATGGTACTGGTTGAAACTCTAGAGATGCGAAATGAAAGAAATCGACAGTATTTCCAATTTGCGAGTGAAATTGAATTCGAATAGAGAATAGAGCCCTTCTTAAATATGAACTACTTGACTACCAAAAGTGTTTTGTTCAAGATAATTCCTTTTGAAAATTATTTGTATGATTGACGGCGAGGATATTATTTTACTTAAAATATAGACTTATTATTTTCAATAACTTTATTTTTCATTTGATGATATATCATGAATAATAATACTGTTTTTGAATCAAAATAGTTAGGTAGTTATTCTGGCTATTTGTCACCTGAGTTAATGAAGTCCGTCACTTTGAACCATAACGATCAATATACTTTTGATGAGCTACTCAACTTCTTTTCTCCATCTTTTCAAATGGTCTTAGTTCCTTTGCTTCATCTGAACTTCTCAGATTTGACTCCAGTTTTAGTGCCATTAGATGATGTCACAACCGGTCAACTTCGCTTTAGAATAAAATTGTTTTGACAAAGAGAGACAGGATGTGGCCCACTGATATATGGTGAGGCTATATTAAGAAGAATCTACTTGAGACTTGGAAGCTGCACTGAAGAATATTAAAAGTCGTATTGATAAAGAAAAACAGTCTATGAGCATAATAAAATAAAAGATAAGGATGCAATAATATAGTTTAAACAACAAGATTTTGATATCAATCAATTTCAATTTGATTCATTGAAAAAAAGTGAGACTAAAATATATTCTTAAATATAAAACAATCAATAATTCATGCATTTTGGTACTTCAAAGGACCAATCACGCAGAGGAGTGGAAAACTTTAATTCGAATTTTCTGTCTGAGAATTGCTGAGTCATAATATTGAGTTCATTTTAATTTAATCTTGCAATCCCAATTCAATATGGGAATAGAAAGTAGTGAAATAGTCAGTAAACAGCGTCATTGGGAGCTATCTTAAACAACAAAAAGCTAGAGTAACATAGTGTGGAATATGCAAATGCTTGTCATGTGTCTGACCGATAAGCCTATTTCTCATGCGATCATTATAAGACCGAGCGGCAGATATGTATCTTGTTAACTAACTATTCATGCTTCCTATCGTGGCACCAACTTTCGAGACACGGACGGACAATGTTAGCCGTACCATTTCTGATGAGTTGAAAAGATAGCGATGAGCAAATTAGATCACCAGAAGGTTAACCGATATCAAGCTGCTTCAATGAGTTTTGATTAAAAAAGTTTGTATGTTGGTTCACTTTAAATCTTTCGCTGTATCAGGGTTCAATCAATTATAGAACTTTTGATATTCTTTTCTCGGCGCCGGAATATATCCATAATGTAGGTAGCTTGTCAGAGCTTTGTATCACTTTGTAGATACTAATTAAAGTGAGGCATCTGGGAAGACATTAAAGCACCTTAAAAATTAAGTTTGATAATTAATTAAGAGCTTTGCGGTAATCACTTATTAGAATGACCCGGTAACCATTGGAGACCAATCTTTTCTATGGCGTATCACCGCCATGTTTTTACGCGTCTAATCATCATCAGCTCTAAATTTATTGAGTAATGATAAGACATATGATTAGCTCTTATTCCATAGAGTTACTCTCATTTATCTTATTTCAGTGAAGTCACCTGCATCATTTTGACGTCGAATTTAGTAATCATAAATAACGAGGCAGCGTAAGAATAATCTACAAAAGGTCATACTTCTATTTGATGATGAGGGGGAACGCCATCTTTCTATTCAGAAAATGGAATTGCTCATCAAGGCAAAAACAAAAGGTTATTGTTTAAAGGTTGAAAGCGAAATGAAAAACTAGTCTAATTAAAATATCAATCTTAACAATGATAGTATTTCGTAACTTTGAATGTGCTACGGTTTGAATCACATCACTAAAAAAATATTCTTTTATCCATAAATCCTGAAGATTAGTTTGAACGACGATTCAAAAATAAGTTTCCTTCCGGAAGCTTCTGATGACAACACCATTTTATTACGGACATTAAAAAGAGTGGAGTCATAAGAAGATTATTTTGACCTGAAAAACTTTACGAGAAGCATAAACTGTAACTAAGAAAATGTTACCTTCATAAAAACAATAGTTTGAGGAGTTTCGAATGTTTAATTGACTCGTATATTAGGTTTATGGCCAATTAAAAGATATAATTTTTGTTCTAATCTGTCAGTGTTCATAATGACTTGTGATACACTCATTATAATATATAAGATCTTCAGAGTAGAGGAAAAAAATATATATAACAGTTTGGAGAATCGAATTGAGGTTTTAGGAATGACGAGTTTTCACAGTAAAGAGAATTCGAAGCATTCGCTAGTGAAGCCAACAAAAAGAAAATCGTTCCTTTCTCTCCAAGATATAATAATAGCGCACCAGTTTTCAATCTCCTTTTTATGAGCATCAGAGTATTGTTAGTTTGAAGAAAAGCGACTGAATGTGTTGTTCAATCGATGAAATCTCTTTGAAACACTCGCCATGTTTTGAATTTGCGCAGTTAGGTACCTACCTACCTACCGACCTACACTTCTATATGTATTTACAAGATAAAGAACATTCCCTTGATTGTCGAGGCAATCTAACTGAAGACGGTGTAGCTGATAGAAATCTAATTCAAATCCGAAATGAAATTTATTGGACGAATCGACGGACGGATTATCTCTCCTTCGAAAGATGTTCCTTGTGTTAGAATTCCAATATTGTTATCTTTGGAGAATTTGGTTCTTTCGTCTAATTTAATAGAAGTAAAGTTTAACTCTGAACTGAAATATATACTGCTCACCTTAATTAATTATACGCAGGACTGAAAATGGTTTCTTTATTTAGTTGTCTGAATAGAGCTCCGAGGAAAATATGCAAGCTTTCTCCCAATTAATTCCGGTGGAAATCAAGAGAGAGAGGTCTGCTCAGACTCACTGATGAAAAATAAGCACTGAAACAGGCAAGTTAATCACTTCACTTCATTGTCCGGGGAATAGGAAAGAATATCTACCACTAAAGTGCGAGCATAATTAATTCTTAGATAATTATTCATTCCTTTATCTAATTAAGCAGTAATTGTTCAGTTTTTAATACTTTCTATTTTTTGTTTAAATAGACAATATATTCCATTAAAAATAACACTTATATGGTAGAATGTAGTTCAATATTTGCTTTAGCAGATGTAATTAAAAAGTCGTTCAGCAGGGGAAGGTACGTAGTGTTCAAATAGGAGGGGGAAAATTGTACAAATGTATCACTGTGAGAACTACAAAAATGACCGGAAATGAATTTCGCTTCTGGTGTGATTGGATACTAATAAAAGAAATACATTTAACAGCCTTTTTTGAACACAAATCATTCAGGAGTTATTTGACAGTTTCAGCAGAGGTAATAAGTAATTATTTACATAAGATCAGATCAGTAAACACTAATTAATTAATTTAGTAGGGGTTTAACGTCTGCTTTGGAACCAAAGGCCATGTCGCTGACGTCAAAAGGAAGTTAAATACAAGGGACTTGAAGAAGCAGTCAGAAAGGAAAGTGGCTCCATGAACAAAGTCACTTACCACCGTTGGTGACAATGCTCATTGAAGCAGAAAAGCTACTCCGTGAATGCAGTAACTTACCAAGGAATGTGACGAAACGGGACACAAGCACCGGTGGCTGCACTCACGGATGGAAGAGGAAAATGAAGAGGTGATAGTAAATGAAGCCTACGAGCCTACCTAATACAAAATCTAAGACCTCGTAGTTGAAGAGCATAACCCTAGCGCTATCCTCTAAAACTGCAAGTAGCGTTAAAAAAAATTATAAGCATGGTAAAAATGAAAAAAAAAACAATCCATAATCCAAATTACAACAGTTCGGGACCCAACGGACGCCACCCCCCTTCTCTTCCATTCACCACAGACTGCTTTAGGATAGAGACCCTGGAGGCCCAATAAACAGTAAATAACATTCGTTATCTAATAGTGAAATGGTAAATTGATTAGTTTGATATCTGTTATTTAATATACATGACAGAATAAAAAATTATCAGAGCACAATCTATTTCAAATAATAAATATTCTTAAAATATCAGTATGTTGAGTGATTGTTATTTTCTACACTATTGCTTTTATATCAATCATATCATATCAATATTTTAACTTTTCGATTAACAAATATTGACAGCAATCTATGAAATGAAAGCGCCATTGATTTGTGTGATTCGAAATCTCCATTTGCATAGAGAAATAAATTCAATGTTTAATCACTTTCAAGCGTAGTTACTACTATATGATTGTCACAAGACGAATTATGCTAAAAATGATCTTTACGGGTGATTTTAATTTGTTTAGAGACTGGAGTTCTTGATTTAGATATCGGGTGTTCCATTCAGGTTACCAAATGATCAAATGAAAATTTATAATACAATTTGAACTGTTAGACATATGTATGTAGATCTAAAGGGCCGTGCACACGTAGGGTTTTTTAAGTCTTTCCACCAGATTTTTTACTAAGCTCCTTCTACTTTTTCCACAAGAATATAATAAAAAAACGATCATTATTTATTTCAGTTGGTATCTATATGATACCTGCAGGTATTATGGATTTCTTATATTCTCGTGGAAAAAGTAGGAGGAGCTTAGCAAAAAGTCTGATGGAAAGACTTAAAAAACTCTATGTGTGTACCGCCCTTTAGAGAATTTAGCAGAGCTTGGAAACTGAGGGGTTAAAGTGGATCATGAATTATGTTAGCTCATACTTTGAGTGTCCAAATACTAACAACGATTATCCTTAGCATCGAACCTTCATTTTTCTACCCGTTTGAATTCGTCAATATATAACAAACATTCTTTTTAGGAACGAGTCAAAATACAAAAACAACCAGCATCTTATACTATGTTAAAATATACCGAATGCAGGTATAAATTACTGTTGGATATCTGGGTTAAAGATAATATAGAACAAAATCTATTTAAGAAATTAAGTATTATTTGACAAAGACAAATTTTATTTGACAAATACAAATTTTATTTGACAAATAAAAATTTTATTTGACAAATAAAAATTTTATTTGAAAATATTACGAATCGTTTAAGAAAATTTAGGATATTATTCAGAACTAGACAAAATTGAAATGAAAAATGCAAAGAAGATAGGGGGAAGAATAATAAGTGAAAGAAGAAGAAGGAGCAATGCATATGAAGAAATAATCGTTAGAATAAGCAAAATCATCGATAATAGAAAGTGTGCATAATTACACCTTTTTACAATTATTTTTTGGGATTACACTTCGACCCAATTTGATTCAGAATTTGTCCGCTAATCCAATTTCGAATCATTCTAATTCGATCAGCAAACTTTCTAGGAAATAATCAGGAGTAGGTAGGTAGGTTCCGATGGAATTAGCATCGGCAGACATTTGTGCAAAATCTGGAAATTAGATTAGGGGAAGTGAAGCTGCAAGATAGCGAAATTTTATATAAAGAACAATTACAATGTTATTACAGAGAACAATTACACTAATTGTTATTACAAATAACAATTTTATTGTTATTACAAGGAAAAATTTCATTGTTATTACAGAGAACAATTACACTAATTGTTATTACAAATAACAATTTTATTGTTATTACAAGGAAAAATTTCATTGTTATTACAGAGAACAATTTATTCGCTATTCTGACTCTATATCTCCAGTTAAATGGCATAAGTAAACATGTATTTTAATATTGAAATCACATCAAATTAATAATTTAACATAAAAACAGTAGACATCGTACAATAAATGACGCCACAAAGGAAGAATTTAATTATTCAATCATTCAATAAAATCAATTGAATAACATTCACTTTATATAATATGTAACAAAGAAAAATTTATATATTTCAATCTCAATCGCTATACCGTATCTTATTTTCTTCCTAATTCATCTATAATTACTTCAAAATGAAGAGGATAAACACTTGAATTTTCTAAAGGAACTCTTTTTTTCCTTATTTAAAGACTTCAACTCCCACAAAATTGACTGCGCGGCTTAAAATTCACTGAAGAATTCTACCGAGAACGGCTCTGAATCTCCATTAATTTGGAAGATGCTCCCTTGCACTTAGAAGTTTGGAGATAATTCTTCGTTATGGTTAGTCCCTGCGTAGGTACATCCATATCACTTGCATTCGTATCAACCAACAGAAAACTAGAAAGTTCCGCCAGGAACTTCTGCAGACGTTAATGGATGACTTCTGGGAGCTTACGAACACTCAAACTTTCACTAATTCAAGAACTTGGAAAATGCTTTTGTTAGTAGCTTTCAAATTTGAAACAAACGTAAATATATTTCACTTTCAATTGATTTTATAAGAAATTGTAAATAACCCGAGGAAGGATACTTCTAAAACATTTTGCTTTGTTTTTTCAAGATAGTTTCACTTTGTCATTCGGGTATGAATTTGAAATGATGTAAATGTTTAGAATATGAAATTTGTCCAGAACAATACAGTTATCCAAAGTTCTGTACGAGTTTCTACATTAAATATTCACATTTGAATATCAAAGGTTGAACTACACTCAAATCGCACATTCGTGTTCTTGGACTGAATTGTTTATTTAGTTGCAAGTTATTTTATTAATAAATAACAAGAGAATTGAACAAATACATTAGTTCAATTCTCTTGTTATTTATTAATAAAAAAACCTATGTAATATTTGCAACTAAATAAACTATTCAGTCCAACTAATATAAATATTCTAGTGCATTATACTAATATTAAAGAATTTAAATGCATCAGCTATAATTTTGGTATACTTAATTGCTTCAAGATCTTCAAAGTGTTTGATAACGATGCACTTTATAGTGCCTCAGCATTCCAGTGTGATGCACTTTAGTGTTAACATTCTAGTGATATGCACTTAGAATAAATAAATTGAAAATACACCCTTTATTTTAACAAAGGATAATTTGAATCCGACACACTTTCAAGCTCTTCAAACACCTGAGTATATCGAAACGGTACTTTGCGCACTGAAGTGTCAAGTTTTGCGACAGAAGCTCGGTGTCTCGGATTCTTTTCTGAGTGTACTTGACATAAATTATTACGCTGAGTGTGTCAGAAATAATTGTATTGAGTAATAAAAATAGCTTGAAACTTTTTGAACAAGAAAATTGATTCTGTTAGTACTAAATTGGCAGAAAAAACGCGTGTCAAAATGATGTGGAGCTGACAAATGTTGAGGTTGTGATTGTTTCAGCAACGATCTTTAATAATAGAGAACGAAAATATTATATTTTCAATATATTTTCAGCATGACATCGAAAATATATTTTATCAAATCGACACAGACTGCAGTGAATAGAATTCAAATAAATTGGTGGAAATAGAGACTTTTCTAAGTCTCATTTTATTCTCCAAAAGTAAAAGTGTTTCACTTTAAAATTCATTTCACTTTCGCATTAAATAATAAAACATCATACTTATAGAGATAGATAACAATAGAGTTATTTAAAAACTCAGACCCACTTCATCACTCAGGGACACTGATAGTTTTCTATGATTAAAATATCCGAGAAAACTATAATTTTTGAGGGATAACTAGGACAAAATTCATGCCGTATATCGTTTTCTATAATTTATATACTTAAAAACTCAGGTGCTTTTCATAACTCAGTTCCTTCATTACTCGCAGTGCTTCGTAAAGAAGAATTTTACTGTATTAATATTTTCACATGAAAAAAAAAGATTTATATTTGTATTTTAATTGTTCTAATATTGCTTTACAAATATCCAGAGCTGGGCGCGCGAACCTTTTTTTAGGTTCCGAATCCGAACCCGAATCTTCGTCGATTTTGGGTTCCGAACCTCCGTATAGCGAACCCAATTTGGAAAAGTTTGGTCCGAACATTTGTTCCGAACCAAACATTTAGTCCGAACATTTGTAAGCTAACCTCTGATTTTTTAGGTATATATTTTATATCTAAAAATTAAGAAAAATAAAAGTGAACTACAGTCTACACATTTATATTAGGCCCTTTTACTAACTTATGCTTCCAAGGCTATTAGGACAACCTATATAAAAAAACAGTTTTTTCAAGAAGATACTAACTATTTGTCAGAAACAAGTTACAACGAGAAGGTTTCACTCTATGTTAAAAAAACACGTGTCTTATTTATAAACCTACGTTACTGTATTTTTACAAGTTGTTAGTTTTTGTACTAAACTAATGTGTACCAATTTTCAAGTAAAAATATTGAATATAAAAGGAGAAATAAATACATAGCTATATAGGAGATTGGCAACTGAGTGAGCTGAACTGTTATTGGATGGAGTGTGAACCAATCACAGCTCGCGCATTTGTCTCTACTACATAAAACGTGGACACCTTCTTGCGTATTGGGTAACCAATCTGTATTTCTACGTTGCCACACGTCACTAAAGTACAATTAATTCCATAATTTACGCTGATTTACGCCGATACGTAAATATTTAAGTTTTGAATTAAAAAACATAGTTGGTTTTTATGTAGCAACAAAGTAAAGAAAGGCCAGTAAATTTAAAGAAATGACATGAAATATATAAAGTAATTTAAAAAATATATGCCTATAAAACATACGTCAAATTCATTAGGGTTAATATATATTTATAATAACTGTGACTTCATATGACTACATTATAGAGGATTTGCACTGGTAGAACTTTACTAGTACTGGTAGAACCGGATTTTACTATTCAGCGTGATTCACTATACAGGAGTTCACTATAAGGGAGTTCCACTGTACTTACTATACTTAATAAGTTAGTATCATTGAGTATGACTGAATGAGCATTAAGTTCCCCTCCAGTCTCCACTCCAATACGTAGTTTAAGTTATTCTGAATTTTCTTCTGACCTCCGAATTTCATGCAAAGAAAATATAAGACCAACTCTGTCGTCATAACAATGCAAGACAATGTATCCATATTAAAATATCCAAGTATCTAATTAAATAAGTTTTAAGTTTTTACTATCAGTTTTCAATTTTTCATTCATATAACAACATTTTTGATTAATTCTATCTAGAGAACTGATGATATAAAAACTTTTTGCATTTTGTTTGAATATGAAAGTATATACTATAGATACCGTATTATGCTATTTTTGCTTGCTTAACTTTTTCTTCTATTCAATATATTAGAAAGGACAGACAGTGAAGATTACTGTGAATATTTCTCAAAGTTATTTATATTATAATTTATATACATATAATATTATAATACCTATATATAAATTATAATCAATTCAATTGTAAAGCGAATAGCCGAATACTCGATTCTAAATTATCTGTTCAGCCTACCTACTTAGCCGTCAAAAGTTAGATCATTTGAGTCATTTCAATATTTTTTCTTTAAAAACCTTCATTTGATATTTAGCATTTCATACATTAGTAAAAGCAATAGAAAAAATTATCATTCAGAATAAAAGTAACAAGACAAGAAACAAATTATATTTATAAGATGTTATTGTACGAAGCTTGGTGTGCGCAATTATTCTCGCACATATTTGATCTCGCTAAGCCGCTATAAGAGTTGCAGTTAACTGATTATAGTGAAATATTCAACCTTATGTACTCAAACACACTCTTGCATCTAATGCCTGGAAAGATCTCTGATATATTCCTAATATTATTATAAATTTGAATAAATGCTCATAATATGAGTATATTACCATTTATCACCTTCGTTTTTGTCTAATCGTATGTATTTATGCGAAAAATTAAACGATTGAAAAGACAGCTTTAAAATCGTTCTTGAACTTAAGTTATTAGTATTTTTCCATGAGGACTCGTTAGGCAACGGCTAAGGTACTAGGGTAGGGTGTTATGTAATGTTACCTAATATATACGTTTACTTTGTTTATAACCTTACCTATAGTTCTACATATTTCAAGCAATTTTAATTGAGATTTGAGGGAACATAAACAGTTATTAAAGAATTAACTTGTTAAGATTATTATAAAACTTACCGCTATTCAAGAAAGGATGAATAACGTAATGGAAGAAGAGCGGGGAAAGACGCATGTTCTTCGCTTCAGTGTTAAGCAGAAACCTATGTATATAATAGTAGCCGAGAGGTACGGTACATGTTCAGAACGTAACATAATTAAATGAACAGTTCAGTTTTCCCCGGGTACGGAGGTTCGGACTTGCGAAAAAGACGTTCCGAACACTGAAGTCCGAACCGTTTTTGAAGAGGTTCCGAATCCGAATGTCCGAACCCATTTTCCAGTCCGAACCGGTTCGCGAATAAAGGTTCGCGAACATTCGTGCGGAACGCCCAGCTCTGCAAATATCCAAACACTCTGTTCTTAAAAATAATTCAAATGATAAGAAAAAAAACTTAAATTTTATATACAAAAAGTGAAAATATCGCCACCTTATATTCTAATGTAAAGAAGATTCAAGAAAAAGTGTCTCATTGTTACAGAAAGTGTCTCATTGTTACAGAAAGTGTCTCATTGTTACAGAAAGTGTCTCATTGTTACAGAAAGTGTCTCCTTGTTACAGAAAGTGTCTCATTGTTACAGAAAGTGTCTCATTGTTACAGAAAGTGTCTCATTGTTACAGAAAGTGTCTCATTGTTACAGAAAGTGTCTCGTTGTTACAGAAAGTGTCTCATTGTTACAGAAAGTGTCTCATTGTTACAGAAAGTGTCTTGTTGTTACAGAAAGTGTCTCATTGTTACAGAAAGTGTCTCCTTGTTACAGAAAGTATCTCATTGTTACAGAAAGTGTCTCATTGTTACAGAAAGTGTCTCCTTGTTACAGAAAGTGTCTCCTTGATACTAAGAGTGTCTCATTCACACTAAAAGTGTCTCATTCACACTAAGAGTGGCTCATTCACACTAAGAGTGTCTCATTCACACTAAGAGTGTCTCATTCACACTAAGAGTGTCTCATTCACACTAAGAGTGTCTCATTCACACTAAGAGTGTCTCATTCACACTTAGAATGTATCATTCACAACATTTTCCTCTCATGAAAACTTTTAATGGAATTTCCGCGTTCAAGTCTATACAATTTTTTATTCAGTTCGGTGACATAGAAAACTTTTACAATTTTACTGTAATCTTCGCGGTGCGGATTTTTTTTTGAAGTGTTTATAGTGACGCAATGCCACCTTTACGGTTAGTAGACCTGAAGGTACTCATTTTAATTTGGCCAAAATAAACAATTGTAATGCAATGATTTTCTCATATCTAGTAAATTGTAAAATGTAGCTTTAGATATTAGGGTAAGAATATGATCAGTGTGAAGGCAGTCAAATCGTAGGCCTACCGTAAAGTTACAACATCTACTTTATTTACAAACCACGTGTTTGCGGTTTTGAAGTCTTCAGGGTTTGGAGTTGGCAGGCAGCGTTTCTACGTTTGAAGTTTCGTAAAAAGTTTAAAATTGGCTGAAATTTTCCAAAGCTGAGGCCGTTTTTGTGGGTCATTTTGACTTCAAAATTTCAGTTCGTGACAACCAAATATCGTGCCTATCGACTGGTAAAGGATATATCTTAAATACGGAGAGTTTTTCTCAGTCATATCGGATAAAGGATCTACCTACAACTTAGCCCTTTTAGAAACCAATTTCATATTGTTCTAGGAATTTTTCATGGCGGAATTTTCACAGACGGAATTTCCATGGTGGAAAATTTTCAGGTGACATTTCCCGTGGATTGAGAGTTTCTATTTTTAAATTGGTAAATTGTTATTGAAAAATTAGACTTAAACAATCTAGAAAAAAGTGTTTAGGTACAAAAATGAAGACACAAGTTTCAATTTTAACAAGGGTCGTTTTGGTGGCAATACACTGTACGATCTGAAGACAAAATCAATTTTGTTCAGCAAATTTAAACTTGCACCTTCATTTTTATTCCTAAACACTTTTCTCCAGATGTTTTAAGTCTCTACAGGAATAGTTATATGAATACCTACTCTTAAAACCTAGAAATACTGTTAATCTGTTTTTAGTAATGGGGATTATGTCTAATGAAGATATTTTTAATGTAAGTATGACATTAAAAATGACATATTGAACCATTTGCACCACCCATTAATTAAATCGTTGTTATATTCACAAACAAAAAAATATGAAAATCTTATTGTGAATGCAAAAAGGTTTAAAAAATGATTTTGAAAAAAATCTGTATCTTTAATAATAATTGTTGAAATAGTTGAATTTAAAGTTGGGTACACTTTTTTGCGGGTCACCCTGTATATATTTTGCTAATAAGATGAAAGTGTGGAACCGGTTAATAACTCGGAATTTACTTTATAAAGTTTTCAGAACACCAAAAATAAATTATTACTGATGAAATTTCAAAATGAAGTCAGCATTTAATTTTTATATGTAAGAGAAATATGAGAAAGAGATAACATTAAACTCTTATTATGTTTTTATTATTAGACGATATCCAATCGGTAAGTAAGTTATACAATATTTGGTTTCGTAATAAGAAATATATAAAACAAAACAAATAAAATTGTAGTTCATTGTTTAATTTTTTTATTTATAATTTACCGTTTTAAATATAGAAATTAGGCATCCACGGGGAGAATTCCTGTAGCCATTTTAAGATAGATTCTTTGCCCTTTTCACCTTTCAATTTTTGACCGAAAAACTAAACTAATTAATTAATCACAATTATTTTACTGCCAAAAACAATTAAGAAGTGAATGATTAAAATTTAGAATATATTCACTTTGATATTTTTTAGGATATTTCTAATGAAGAATGTTTATCAATATTTAATGATATTTAATAGTATTTAATGAGTATGAATTAATATGGAAATAAACTGTTCAATGATAATTGCAGACAAAAAAGCAGTGAGCATAGAGAGAATATTCATTAATGAAATAACTGAATTAAATTAAAGGAATATATATTCACTTCTGATATTAAAACAATATTCTCAAATGGGAATTTAATTGGAAGGAATGAATTAAAATGATATTAGTTACCTTTTAATACGATTAGCAGAAACCTTTTAAAAGTACCCTTTAAAAAGTATCCTTTAAAAAGTACCCTTTAAAAAGTATCCTTTAATTTACATGTTATAATGTTGTGAATCGTTACTAATGTTCCATACCATTTAGCCTTCACTCCTGTGACATTCAGTCTTTTCTCAATGATTTATTACATAGGTAATAAATAACATTATATCGATATAAACTGAAGTAACATTGAATTTCAATACCAGTTTATTCATGCGAGAATATTGAATATTAATACCCCGTAGCGTTATACTTCGAACTTTTTTGATTGAATTTTATGTATCTACAATAGAATAATTATGCTTAATTTATCATTAATTACACATCATATACTATCTTGAATTATTCTACGTAAACATTTTATGAACGAAGAAATATTATTTTTTTTTGATCTTGGCATATTATATGATAAGTACAAAAATTTAACCAACAAGTCCACTGAATTTACTAATAATATTTGAGTAATTTTTATGCCAAATAGAGGTAGACAAACTTTTATAAAATTGTTTCTAATTGCGAGACATGTCTAGGAATTAGAACAATACGTAAACATAGAAAACGGAGAAAAATTAATTGATTATGACAATAGTCACTACAACACTGTAATTTAATCTCTAAAGACCATTTTCTTTCATTCTTCATTCATTTATGACCCCCCGCTATTAGAAGAATTTGTTTTTAATAGAGAGTCATAGTTTTATTCATAAAATCAGAGCCTGTCTGTATAATAAGTCAACATACTGGTTGAATGCATTCTCTCATATGAAAATATATTTATAAGAAAGATATAATTAAAGTTTTTATGTGTAATTTCATATTGTATTCACGCACTCGGTATTAATTCGTTCCTTGTTTAAATTTTATATTTTACATAAAAAATAACATTATTAATTTAACAGGATACGTTAGGTACTTTTGCTTTACCTTACTTTTTTAATTAATAAAGTACGTTTAATAGCTTCTGAACTATGCAATATGCATACGTATCACAAATAATGAATTAGTAATATTAATACAGATGTAAAATTTAATGTACTTATATCGTCGAATTAGCTTAACTTAAAATTGATTTATCATCCACATTGTTTTCAAGGCTCTGGCCCACGTATTATTATATGCTCTCCTTCTCCAAGTTATAATGTGAAGCAGCTCAAAGTTGTCTCTTAAAACAGCAAAATATTAGAATAGAACTGAGGCAGCGTTGCCTTTTCCTTCGGATATTATTAGGAAAAAGGATGAAGGTGATTATTAGTGATAAAGAATATTAGTGATAAAGAATATTGTTGACAAGATATTATTCGTGTACAAGATATTTCGTGGGCAAGATATTATTTGTGGACAAGATGTTATTTGTGGGCAAGATATTATTCGTGTATAAGATATTTCGTGGGCAAGATTTTATTTGTGGGCAAGATATTATTTGTGGGCAAGATATTATTTGTGGGCAAGATATTATTTGTGAACAAGATATTATTTGTGAACAAGATATTATTTGTGAACAAAATATTATTCGTGAACAAGAAATTATTCGTGAACAAGAAATTATTCGTGAACAAGAAATTATTAGAGGAGCATTTTAAAAAGGATTAGATTGTCTGTAAATAAAATAATTGGAAATAAGATTAACTGTAAAGACGGTTAATTTCTAATAATACATAGAATGTTAACATGTATTCTCAAATTATTTAAAATTATTTAAGTACATGTTTTCAATGATGAATCGCTTGTAATACCCATTATAATTTGTATATCTTCTAAAGGTACGCAACTCTAATTCGTTTCAAGCCACTTTAGTTTATATATTCTCTGATTCTGGACCGTAATTGATAATGATTAGGTATTAATAAAATTATTGTTTATTTTTTGGATATAATAGTTATAATTATAATCATAATGTATGAAATAATTTTAGAATACCCAATTGAAAACTTGTGTGGGTTTCATTTCCCTTAAATTTAAGCATATTTTTTGGATTCAAATTCTTCTGTTTTTCTATCCCATTCGGAAATTTAGAACCTCCAACCGTGTATTTTCGATCAGCGAAAATAATTAATAATAGAAAGATAATCTAACGAAGATAAATGATTCGATGAAAAACTAATCATATTTTATAATAAACTAAAAATAATTATAGTGTTTCTTAAGGCATTCTTGATAAAAATTATGACGATAATGCCTCAAATTATGATATACGTATTACGCTATAATACAACTAACATTTACCGTAATCGATAATCTATCAATGGCAAAGTTTACGATTGAGTTCATACTTCTTAAATTGTACGACTTTTCCTATCCATTTGCCAATTGGTTCGTGTTTTCCAATTTACCTTACGATCATTCCTTTCATTTCCATCTGATTATAGACCAATTGCAATAAATTCAGCTCTGTTCATTATTTCAGCCAGTCGGAAAGTGGGTACTTCGAAAGGCATAAAATTTTGTCTGCTAATCAGTTGGGCTTTGGAAAGATTATCATTACTCATGTTTCATTTGATAATAAGGAGTGAGACAGAAATTACTATCATGCTTCGTGTGATTGAGTTAATGAGTTTTGGAAGTGTTTTAGCACTTTTGACTAGCAATTTAGGTGCAATATGGTAATACCTATATGTGAGTGTAGTGACTGTAGTCTATGGTGTTCCACAGGGAACAATCGTAGTTCATTACTGTTTATCACGTATTTAATAGGAGATTTATTAATTTGGTGCTCAAAATATATTGATTGAATTCTTAAAAAAAAATGCCTGAACTACCATAATAATTATAATAGAGTTTAAATTAAAGTTTTGAAGGTAAAGAATATTTTGAAATGAAGGATTGATATGAGACAAAGAAATAAATAGGACTAAAACTATGACGTTTTCTAGATTTATATGAGTCAGCATATTTGCTTTTCACTCAAAGAGAGAAATTTATAATGTAGCTATAGAAGATGATGTGAAGTCCCAATAGAGTCTTTCGTGACCAGGTAAGTATTTTCTGTCAAGCATTCATCTCAATCAGTGAAATACTTTGTATGAATTTTGAACTGTGTTTCTCAAAATATTGTTTTGATGAGACGTCATTGACACTTTTTTGGTTGACAGGAATGGTATATTATATGAAATGGTTCATTAAATAACTTATATCCCATAATAAATTTACTGTTAGCTAATGCATTTTGTTAGCTTAATTTAAAACTATTATACAGGACTGCATCAGATAGGAACAGCTAGGTAGGCATAGCTATCACAGACCTAAGTCTATTTGTTAACAGTAAATTTCGGTTGTACGACGGCCTGAATGACAATTTAATTTTATTTTACCTGAGTTACTCACCTACATCATTGAAAAACACATATCGAAATCTTACATATCTCTCATATTTGATTGGGGTATTTCCTTTATATCTTATTAGTCATTTCTACCACTTTTTTATTCACTCGTAAATACAGCAACTGATAAATATACTATGATTTAATTCACAATCTTCCAGTAATATTGTACAATAATTTTCTGAATAAAGATTCTCATTCTGAGCAATACTATATGCAGTTATAGTCGATGTTATCGTATGTATCTTGTACGAGTTCTGCTGTGTCAGCAAAGAATAAGCTGAGGATACCTTAGAAAGAGGGGAATGAGAGGTAGAGTCTATAATTTGGAAAGAGGGCAACCATAACTTATCCACCAAAATAATTGCATAGTCTACTAAGATGTTAAATCACTAGCATTTTTAAAAGTTAGAGTCTATCTTGCTGTGATAAGATCTTCAAAATACTATATTTATATTATTATCTTGAAAACTTTAATTTCATCCATGAATTTTCGTAATATTTTTTTTTCACTAGAAGTAAGTGTAACTTTTTTCCTTAAGATCCATCGAACTGGAATTTTTTTTAAATTTCATAACTATTTCACTACATGGTGGGTATAAGAGTATATATTATATAATTTAGAGAGTTACCACTAAACATAATTAATACTGGTCTTAATAGTACTCCTGTATGTCCTAATATAATTTTGAAGAAATTGCAGAGAATTCCGTCTGTCTTTTCACTGTAAAGAAATTGAAGTACTTCCTTTCAATAAACAAACTAAACTATTGCCCCTAATACCTCGCCACCACACCTATCAGCACGTTGTTCTCCCATTACAGGCTAAGTCGCCTTGTTCTAAGTGGCGTAATCTCAATTGATGGACAGCTAATGGACATTAATATGGGATCAGAGGGAAAAGTGAGGGAACTTTACCTTCCACAATGAGTTCAGTACAGCGTTGGTGGTGGTGAGAGGAGGTTGGCGCTGATTTCAGTGCCAGTGCGTCACTCTGTTCTCTTGGGTGGAGTTGTGTGTGGCTATATTAATAAGAATAAATGAACACTAAGAATCTACTGTGCTTTGTGATGAGAATTATTTATATAGGACATTTTGTAGTTGAAAATTAGTGAAAAAATATTGTAACCGAAAATATATATTCGATATCGAGTAATAAATAGAAAAATCCAACTATATAATTTTTATAAAATATGAATTTATTATATATTTTAACAAATTGGGAATATTTATTATAAAAAAATACTAAACATATTTGTAAAGATAATTTTAGTTTCCAATCCACCACTGTAGTTAAAATGATAATTAAATTACAAATGTTGTAATTTCATTTGAGGGGAGGTATAAAGTGTTCCCTCGTGTCAGGTTAATTGAAACGTTACCCTCTGACATCTTACCCTCTTTTTAACATTATTTCACGAGGCAAGATGAGACGTAAAAATTATTATAAAAGATTGAAAGGAAATTGAAGTAATGTTTCTTTAAATTTTATTTGTCGAGATAATTAGGGAAATTTTCCATAGACAATTAAGAATAAAATATTTGTTAATAATTAATTTTATCGAATAATTAGTTGTATTTATCAGAGTCTAAATAGCTTTGCTAACATTGATTTTATGCAAAAAAATTGACACTTTTATGCCAAAAAAAAAAAAATAACTCATAATTTAATAATAATATTTATCGATAATTTTACCCTTATTTAATATGTGTTAAAAAATAATTCTTATTAATATAAACTCAATTGATTTGATAAAATATCATTCAATACCATCGATGATATGATTATAAACTTTGCCTATAAAATGCAAGTGACACTACTAAATAGTTTATCACTTATATGTTATTAAGTTACTTTTCATTTATAATAAAGTAGGGGTGATATTGCTTCAATATTATTACAACATTGCCCAAACATTGTTACAAAATTGCCCAAACATTGTTACAAAATTGCCCAAACATTGTTACAAAATTGCCCAAATATTGTTACAAAATTGCCCAAATATTGTTACAAAATTGCCCAAACATTGTTACAAAATTGGCAAAAAATTGTTACAAAATTGCCCAAACATTGTTACAAAATTGGCAAAAAATTGTTACAAAATTGCCCAAATATTATTACAAAATTGCCCAAACATTGTTACAAAATTGCCCAAACATTGTTACAAAATTGCCCAAACATTGTTACAAAATTGCCCAAACATTGTTACAAAATTGCCCAAACATTGTTACAAAATTGCCCAAATATTGTTACAAAATTGCCCAAATATTGTTACAAAATTGCCCAAACATTGTTACAAAATTGGCAAAAAATTGTTACAAAATTGCCCAAACATTGTTACAAAATTGGCAAAAAATTGTTACAAAATTGCCCAAATATTGTTACAAAATTGCCCAAACATTGTTACAAAATTGCCCAAATATTGTTACAAAATTGCCCAAATATTGTTACAACATTGCCCAAACATTGTTACAAAATTGCCCAAACATTGTTACAAAATTGCCCAAATATTGTTACAAAATTGCCCAAATATTGTTACAAAGTTGCTCAGATTTTTTTAACACATTGCCTAAACATTGTTACAAAATTGTCCAAACTCTTTTTAAACATTGCCAAAATATTTGTACAACATTGCCCAAATATTGTCTTAACATTTTCGCAATATTATTACAACATTGCTTCAACATTGTTACAACATTGCCCAATTATTGTTACAACATTGCTTAAATATTTTAACATGATTGCCTCCATTTTTGTTACAACATTGCCCCAATATTATTACATCATTGCCCCAATGTTGTTACAATATTTTTGCACGATGCTGCTGCAAGAAACATTTCTACCTGTCTTGTTTTTATTTTATAACTCATAAAGTTCTTATTTACGCAATACTAACTCCTCAATGTCTCCATATGCCTACAATATTTCATTGCATGAAATGTATAACAATCTCTATCATGTGCAAATCCTATTCAGAAAAGGGAATGAACTCACGATGAAATCCAATCGTAAAGTGATGACTCAGCTTCTTCATTCTAAGGCTTGGGGCGATGAAAACCATTCCAAGATGATGGAAACAATGAAAAGAAAAAGAACTTGATTGGTTTCCGCGGAGAAAGGTAATCTGGAGGCTGTAGGGGCTTATCACATTGCCGAACATTCTACGGTTGTCGAACAGGAGTGTGGGGAAACCTACTGAAAAAAAGTTTGCATTGTCTCGACACCGATGCGTAGAATTTTTTGGAGATTGAAAATAATGTTGAAAATATGGAAAAAGTTCGGTTTTCTCTTAAACAATGTTTATGTAGCTATGAATGACATACAATTTATCTTTAACGGGAAATAATTCATTATTTGGATGTTTCATAATGACTTTAACACATATGTATCATTCTCACTTCAAATATTTGATATCATTCTTGGATCATTCAACAATAATATTCCGCTACATTTTTTTGTCAGAAATTCATTACAGAGACATTAAATATTTTAAACATATCACTAACAATAGAATTATGTTCCTAGGTGGATATTCTAATATATTCGGACCAATCCTTTGTTCTATCAAAAGAATAGTTTTCACCAATTATTGTCCATTCAACCAAAAGTTCAGTTCGTCAGCTAAATGTTCAGTTCGTCAGCTAAAAGTTCAGGTCGTCAGCTAAATGTTCGTTTGGAAAAGAAAGGAATTTGGTGAAATTATTGTTGCCTCGCGGAAAACAACATAAATAATAATTTTGAATGGACGCTAAATAATATGCATTTATTTTTATTTAAACAACGAATAAGAAGATTTATTACTAAGCTGCAGACAATGAGAAGGGGAGTATGGAGATGATTTGTGAGATCGGCTTCGGTAAAATATCTAAAATAACGAGTGTTCACATGATATATATATTATGAACGCTCCTTTGCAGTTGAAATATATTGCTTAAATACTTAAATATTTGTAAAAAAGATTATTCAGATCTCTTTGCTCTGTTAAACAAGTACTCTGTCCTAACAAAACGATCTTCCTTCAGTCGCATGCAGGCTACACTGATAATTTGTTAAGCGAATTTTACTTCAGACTAGAGTGAGAAAGGGTAACTAAAGATAATTGGTATTTGGACACACTAGTGTAAGTTCAGAGTTATCGGTCATTTACAAATTTACAATCATATTAGAATTTTGTATTAAATTTTCATTTTAATTGGTATTCATCATACCAATCAAAATAACGTGTTAAAATGTTAAATACAATTTTTTACTTATATGGTCGAAAATGTGGAAATATTCGATAACTCAGAAAAATCCCTGGTGTATCTAAATGCCAATTAACTTTTGTAATAATTACTTTTTAATTACTATCCCTGCTTGGTTGAATAACTGATTGCAGCTGACATAAAATCCCAAGAAATACATTCTCTTACAGTACAATTTCTTCACCAAAGTAAATTATTATTTTCAGAACGAGTTTATATGCGTTATACATTTCAACCCCAAATAATACCAACGTCCCACCAACGCTTAATATAATAAATAAGGGCTATTTTATAAATAAATATAATTATGTATACGTTATTATAAAATTGTATACATTTATATTTATAATAAACTATTTTAAATACAATGTGCTACATAATTAAGAATCCATTAGGTCTAATTCAATAAACACAAAAAATTCTCAAAATTGCACCCTAATCTAAGAATACACCAAAGTTGGTATTTCTTCTCCAAAAGACAAGATGCCTGAGGCTTTTTCTTGGATTTCTTGTTATGGAGAAGCCTTTTATTGCAGTCAGTGAATGGCGATTGCCTTCTCTAGGGTAGGTAGGTCTTACTTCTCTGATACGGAAAGAAATTCTACAACAATGAAAAGAAGACTACAGTGCTGAATAGAATAATTCACTTTTGTTGTTAATTAATATCTAAATATATAGTTAGTGATACATCTTTTATAAATCTACATAAGTTTTCTTTCTTAGAATTATAAAAAAATCATTCTTTTTTTTAATAATGAAGAAAGAAATTGTCAAAAGATCCATCAAAATATTTCTGGTTTAAAAACAGATTGATATTCATTAGTAGACTTCAGACACTATCTGAAATGTTGAAATAATAGATTTTGAATTAGTGAAAAGAAAATTTATCCAATACAAGATGTTATACACATAATTATGGGGCTAGTTTATTCATCAATAATTACTATACTATGTTAAATGACCATTTAAAATCGTAGTATTAATTGTATTTATCATTCCAGCTTCTATAAATTTATTTGTATGTTAATACCTACATTACCAATATATCCGAAAAATATTGAAGTAAAAAATCGATGAGTAATTCATTCAGTAAGATAATAGTATTTTTCTGTGAATACTTTAGAGTTATTTTCCAAGTTAATTTTCATTTTTTCAATCCATCTATTTTAAGAGTTGCGTCAAAGTGAAGTTGCTGGTGACTCCCCTGGCGACCATTTATCCGACTTTTATCGAAGAGGTCGCTTGTTTTCATTAGATGTTAATACTGTGACAGCAAAAGAAGGAAGAGGTGAATCTCCTGTTTGATTTAGACCAGAGATTTAATGGAGTTGGAGCGATTAATCAATATTTCTTTTAGTTCAAGCCCCCACCAGGGGCTCTATCCTAAAGCTCTCTGAGGTGAATGGAAGAAATTAAAAAAAAATTAAAATTTTAAAATTGTTATCGTTGTTACATTTTTTTTTCTATCGCTATTTGAAGTTTGAGGATAGTGCTAGGGTTATTTATTATCTTCAACTACATGGTCTTAGATAATTGTGTTAGGTAGGCTCGTAGGCTTCATTTACCGCGAATCCCATTAATATATGCATTATACGCCAAGAGAATATTATTTGGCATATTTTGGCAATACTATCACGTATTTACATTATAACAATAAATCATAATTAATAGAGGTAACAAATGCAAATGATTGTAATAGTTCTTATCAATAAATATTTCTCTACATGATTGATTTCTTTCGTTCCACAGCTCTTTAAAATATAAGAATTTGTTTCAATTCAATGCCAGCCTACTTGAAAAAATGAGCAGTAAATATTCCTATAGAATATTTTAAAGCTCAAAAGACTTCCAGTCTCCTTTTTCCAAATCACTTCGTATTTTTTAGAGAAGTTCAGCTCTATGGAAAGCATCATGTCGAAGATACATTGAAATGATTTATGTGACAGTATGTTCTAAATGCTGTAAAGTTTGGAACTGTAATAATTTATAGTTTGTATAAAAGAAACACTTTATTTTACACTGCAGAAAAGTCCTCACAATGAAAAGTAATCACTGATGAAATTTATTAATTAATTTTAAAATCAGAATTGTTAGAATTTTAGTTATATTAGAGAGCAAATTAGTTTGCTCTCTAACATTATACATCTAACAGTATGCTATTAGTTCATAGAAAACATGATGGGCTTTATCTAATAGTTTCGAAGAAATATATTGTTTATATAGAGATAGCATACTAATGACCGAGAAATTTTACCAGACTGACGATAGGTGTTCCTCTCTCCTTAAATTTCTCATTTCAATCGGCGTTTCTGAAAACTAGCGGGAAATATATAAAATAAAAAACTAAAAAAACTTAATCGTCTGATATTTTGTCTGATATATTCGATGTTATTCTTCTCAAACTTATTGAAGTTTATAGGTAATTGCAAGAATGTTAAAAACTTTAGTATTCTTCACTTAATCGTAGTATAACTCAATAAATTTACATTCCAATGCATGTTATTTCAATGTATTTTAACGTTCAGTCAAAATCTCATAGAAAGTTCATGAGAAATTGAATCGCTATGAGAACTAGGTACTGGTTTCCATTCGAAATTATTGACAAAGACACCTGTTTTCGATAAAGAAGCGTAAGATAAAACTGTTGTGAGCTCTTCCTAGAAATTCCCGAAGTGTTTACGTTCCTCCCCAAAGTGGATTAGGGTTTTGAGAACAACATCAAACTTTACTTCCAAGAAGTCTTAGAGTCTTAATTATAAATTAAATTCACCAAACCGCGACTCCTCATTATATCTCCAAACAACATCAACAATGGAGGTATCTGGCATCAAAGAGTTAAATCATAACAACATGAAAGTTATCCGCCATTGATCTGCTATTTAATTAATTCCAAGAGATAATTTACATTGTATGTAATTTACTGTTTATTTGTTCTGTTTAATTTAGTGTTGATATGAATGTATTTGTTTATACATTGAAATTAGTTATACAATATTGAAGATTGTTAGGTAAAGTTAGTAGCATAAAGTTTTCTACTTCTATTCCCTCATTATTTGCCAATGGTCCCTTCAACTCTAAATTAAAATTTATCTATAGATGCTTTAAATATGTAGAGCTGAGGTTGTATATAACGTTTCACAGTTAGCAGAAAAGAAATTGATCGAGTATTCGCTTCGTAATAAATAATTTAATTAATAATCAGACTCAAACCTTACTGTCCGACTTTCCAATATGTAGATTAAATTGAAGGACAAGGGAGACATACGAACTCTATCTTGTATTGTCGTATATTGAATGGTAATTAGTTATTTAGGTACCTAACGGTTTTTAGAGTAAAGGTATTTAGGTAATGGCATAGGAAGACATTTATAATCTCTATGAGTTTTACTAAAAATTTTTAACTATTCTGAAGAATCTTACTTTTTTTTGCTTAGAAAGTAAGTTTGGGGGGGGGGGGGAGTGCAAAGCTCACCAGACTTATCTAAATTAAATATTATTATAAAACAAACTATAGAGCCACATATGAAATGGTTTGCAGTTTTATAACCAGTAACCTTGGTCATAATGAATAGAGAAATAAAAATTTATCATGGAGGATTCCTTTAACAGTTCAGCAATTCTTACTTTATTTCCATTCCACTTCAACACGGTAAATACTCGCAGGATTTATTTCTGGAAATACAGTCAACTGTTTTGGTAGCAAACACGGATGACAAGATACGAGATTTTCATGGTTCAGAAAATATTGCTCGAAAAAATGTTTTTCAACATGAAGGGATGATCCATCTAATGTGTATGTTTTTTTACTCTCTTTATTTTGAAATGATCACACAAAAATGTATTAAAAGAAACTATCAAACTTACAAATAATTTTCTTATTTACTATAGTTTATTGGGGATTAAAACCATTTTGTACATCATCTCTATATAATTAGGTACAGATTTTCTTAATACAATTAGATTCAATTTAATTTATCAAGTGAGTATATACGGAAATATATATTTATTCCAAGCTATTAGTTTTCAGTAACACTTTTCTTGAATTTGTAGATAATAGGTGCATTACTTTAAATCTTCTGAGGAATGGTACTCTGTCGGACTCTGTATAGCCCATAATTTCCCCTCTATCATCCCTTATTGTATAACTCTATATTTTTTCTTTGTGATAATGGTAATTCTAATCTAACATCAATTTGAAAATAATATAAAACAATTTAAGGTTTTTGTATATAAATTAAAGCAATCAATGTATTTTATAGTGAATTTATTTCTATCATATATCAACTATTTAGCTCTATATATTACATATTCATAACACAATCTTTCAAGTGCTATCAGACTATTTAGTACAACTCACAGTTTTTTTTAGGTGTACAGAAAATGTAGAGAGATATTTCTTCATAGTTATATTTTTACCTTTATTGGTCTATTGCTTACAGAAGTTTCGAATCCAATTTCGATGTTCATTGGCCATAAATTGTAGTTTGTAAAAGGAAATCTTTAGAGGCAATTAAAGATCTCCGTTATGTTGCAAGCAATCCTAGCGGCAATTGTTATTCTACCAGCGACAAAAAACTCCCTAGAGAACGACCCAATGTATCTATAGTGTCGCCAAGTTTAATATCTTCAGTATTTTCAGACCTTAATTACGATCTACAGTGTCTTCAACACTCTATCTACAGTAAATCACAATCTCTATCTACAGTAAATCCAAGACTCTATCTACAGTATCATCGGACCTCAATATCTAGTGTCTTTAAGTCCATCTACAGTGTCATTAATTCATAATCTACAGTGTCTTCATGTTTTCATCTACACTCTACTGTGTCTTCAATTCTTAATCTAAAGTGTCTTATGTTTTCATCTACTGTGTTTCCAGGCTTTGTCATCCACAATCCCTCCAAGCATCGTCATTTAGTGTCTCAAAGCCTCGTCATGCACATTCTCGCCAAGCCTTGTCATTTAGTGTCTATCTATTTACATCAGTTGTTGTTGTTGCTTCAATATCTTCAAAATGACCATCCTTCATTACTTCGCAATGACTCTAGTCGATAACATCCGACCGGTGACACCAAGCGATCATGCGGCGCTCAAAATTTCATGCTGTGTGTTTTTTAGTGCGTTTGCGAGAGGATATTGGCCAGTTCCGAAGCGGTAAACGGTTGAATTTGATTTTATCTGAAATCAAGGGATGGTACAGATTTCTGTGCTTCGTTCAGAAATATTAAGGATAAAAGGCTAAGTAAAATGATGCAAACAAACTAGGCGAGGAATTGTGTTGATAGAAAATTCAAATTTTGTTACCAAGCTCATGGGGTGAAGAAATAGATTTCAGTAGCGATGCAATTTGGTTTCTTTTATGGCGAGCAGGAACAGCGAGGCATAAATCCTGTTCATTCATCTCTGCAAAATTCACTTCGTTTGACTGCTCACTAAAACCTAACGAGTTGTTCGGAAAAAAGTCACCTGAAAGGTTTTCAAACATTCAGACGCTCAATTGAAATTCATGAGTAAGATTCCCTGAATATTTCACCGTTTAAAAAAACTCTTTTTGACTATAAATTACTTTTGGAGCTTCGATAAAATATAAGAAACTTTGAATTGTGTATACAGTGTGTTTCATTACAGATCAGACGGTTCTTTCCCATTTGATGACCACCACCAAATTTAATTTGAATTAATTTTTCTTACGTACTTTAGTCCACAGAATGCAAAAATCAAAATAAAAAATAAAAACCATTTTTTTGTTGAAACTAATACTTTTTGAGGTAGGAGGGTTTGAAATTTTTTTTTTCCTATGTTGTACTGAATGATTGAGAACATTAAAAAAACTCGTTTTCACGCTTTTTGGCCAATTTTAGTCAAAGATAGCCGTAATGCAGTTTGTTGTATCCGCTAGTTTGTTGTACTGCACACTTACTGATTGAATAATGACATGGCAGTTATGATTGTTATGAAAACAGTTATGATTTTCGTATTGAATGGACAAAAATAAATTAAATTTGGTGGAGTTCATCAAATGGGAAAGATACGACCAAAATAACACGCTTGCATAACACCCAAAATAACACGCTTGCATAACACCCAAAATAACACAGTTTCATGAATTAAATTTTCTTCAAAAAATGGTTCGTTATAGAGATGTTGATTCTCTGATTCTAGTGTACTTTTTTGACACACATAAGTAATTTCTCATAAAACAAACATAGATTCACGAAACATAAATTTTCAAAACTGCTTAGTTTTCAAGATAATGGCTTTTGACGTATTAAAAGGAAATTCTCTCTAGATATTCAGAAGTACTTACGTTATTAGTGGAAAATTAAACATAAAAGACCATAGTACCTATTATATTGTTATTATATGTTCAATGAATTATTGTCCGTTACGTTTAATTTTCCACCAATAACCTTCTATTAGGAACGTAAATTTCTGAGAATATCTAGATAGGAGTCCTTTTAAAACGTCAAAAGCCGTTTTGATAGTTTAGGTTTTCGTGAAACAGTGTTTGTTTTATGTGAAATTCCGTATGCATGTCAAAAAATAACCCTAGAATCAGGGTATCATTATTTCGATAACGAAGTATTTTGGTCATTTTGTTATACCTGAAAAAGTTTTTACTTTGAGTTTTTATGCAAGCTGTCAAATTGGTTGAATCTGAAACGAAACACATATATATTACGACAATTGCAATAAATTTCTATCTAATTATAGGGTGAATGCAGCTGAATATTACAAAGTAACTTTTCAATGTCAATAAATGTCGCAATATTGCAGAGTTATAATTAAACAAAATATAAATTAGCTTTGTGGTGTTTTGATTATTTTATGTTATGAAATTTTCCATGGTGAAATCTTTCATGTGTAAGAATAATTCACTGCAATCTGTTAAACTTCATACCTACATACAATGCAATATTCTTATGCTCTAAAGATCACTCCTTTAGTTAAGGCGTCTTATATAGAGTTAGTATTTGCAACTAGGAAATAAAGAGAGTCGTCTTTTTTATCTTTTGTAGAAAAGAGCAAATGGAGAGGCTGAAATTTTCCATCAGGGATCGCTAGCTCGATATATTGTTTGTACAACTCGTAAATTTCTTCAGGTTGTTTGGTTTCTTCGCGTCTTTCTCGCCAATGAATGTATGTTGACATTGCCACGTTATCACTTCTGGGAGTCGAGCCATATTTAGTGATCTTGTCTATACACTTTTAGTGATCTTTAGAGGGTTGTATCTAAGACTTCTGTTAAAGGTTATCTCTTCAGAAAAAAACATAAATTGAATAAATGTTAAACATTTTTTTAGCTTAATACACATCTACAGATGTTTAGAATATTTACACTGTCAATGAAATTTGAAAGGTGGAAGGGTGGTTTTTCTTTCAACACCCAAGAGGGAGTGTGACAGTTGATTTGGGGGAGAGCTAATCAGTAACCATTCTTGCTCTCTAGGCTCCAAAAAAAGAATAAGTAACTTAGTGCCGCACTGATTTTGTACGAGGAGGACATGTCACATGTCTAAGTTGCACGATGAACATTACACATTCTATCCTTCTAGGATAGGGGATGCCTGGTATTTCTGTTTTATATGTTACTTATAAGTTCGGTTGTTGGTGTTAATATCATGCAGAATATACAATAAGTATATTTGAAGCATTCATTGAAATGTCTTTTTCCTTTCGTATTTTAAATTTTCATATAATAGTAACGAAATATATTATTAATGGTAGCTTTTCAATCTATTTCAATGCAATACAATGTTCAGGGGGTGCCAGAGAAAAGCAAGGGGTGTGCGAGAAAAATACTTTAAGAACCTCTGAATCTAGAGCGAGATGACCTGATGGTAGAGATGTTTCAGTCTCTCCTGAAAACTTATAAACTTATAATTAGGGATGATAGACGCTCTATATCTCTTGTCAGTTTTTGTTCTACAGATAGGTACTTGGCATGGCTCGTTCAAAAAATAAATACAGATTTATGATATATCATTAAATATTAAATAAATAGATATTTGTATTAGAAAAAAAATATAGCTAAAAGAAAAAGAAATATGCATAAAAAAAGATTTTACAAAATAATTATTTTTCAAATATAACTTCCAAACAAAACTTTCAATATCAGATATCTCAAAGTTGTATCGCAAAACATCTATCAAACGAAAGCTGTTACGTTTTTTCTAATTGAAAAAATGAATCTGATATTAATATAAAGCATTGAAGTTACCCTTCAAGTATTCGTTTTTATATTAAAATAACCTTTTATTTTATCTTGTCAACTCGTTTTATATAAAAAAATATTTTTCGTCTTGTTCTACAATAAACATGTGTATCAAATTCCAGTACTTTCAGATTATTTATAGTAAAATATTCTAAAGGGTAACGATCCGTCTCCTTTAGATATAAATTTGATGATGAAGTGTTATATCAAGTAAACAATGACATTTGAAGAACAAGATCGAAGGCAAAATGTTTATCTCGAACACCTACGTTATAACATTTATAATGGTGCTAATTTTGATGATATAAATTTTAAAATTACCAAATAAAATGAAGATATTAACATCAACGAACAAAAACTATAAAAATTAGATTAACTATCGTTTGGTTCATATGCTATTTTCTTCTCCTACAATGTGCACATTAACCCATTCCAAGCGGCAGTAGGTGAATGGAAGTCACCGCCGCTATTGACTGTCTTCAAATTTAACTACACTATTTAGGTATCCCGCTAAATTATGGAGTCAGATAAGCGTCTATATATAGACGGTGCCGCTTGTTGGTTATACATAGAGTCTATATATATAGACGGTGCCGCTTGTTGGTGGAGTGACATATGAGTAATGCATTGTTACCTTCGCAGAATGCGGTAAGGTCATATTTTCATCGGCATTTATTTATTTATCATCTTGTTATTCGCTTAACTGAAAAACTATTCAACTAAATTGCCTGAAATTTAGTGAAACGATTAGTCAATGTCCAGTGACCTGCTGGTAGAATTTTGGGAGTGACCTGGTCAAAGGTCAAAGTCATTTATAACTTAAAATTATTGAACCAAATTGCATGAAACTTGGTGGAACGATTGGTCAATATACAGGAACAATTTTGTTAGATTTCGGAAGCGATCGGGTCAAAGGTCAAAGATCAAGGTCAACGCCATTTCAATAACTCAAAAAGGATTCAGCAAATAAAAGATAAGCTTCTCTGCTCTACGACCATGGCTCCGACCATCGCCAATGTTAGTGGCCTCCAACCGACTGTGAGGTGCCTATAGCAGGTCACAGGGCAACACCCAAACTGCGGTCATCATACCAATTCAGCAAATTGTCTGAAATTTGGTGGTGCAATTGGTCAATGTCCAGGAACGATCTGGTGCAATTTTGGAAGCGATCGAGTCAAAGGTCAAAGTCATTTATAACTCAATAACTCAAAAAGTATTGAACCATATTGCATGAAATTTGGTGGGACGATTGGTTATTATCCAGTTAGCAGTGTATTGAATTTTGTGAGAGAACGAGTCAATGCGAAGGCGAAGGTATGCGCTCTACCGAGTGCACATAATCTAGTTATTATTGATATAGTTGAGATAAAGATGTAAAAAAGTGAGCATTTTTAAGTTGCATAAATTGAATAAGTTACTTTTATTCGTATATATAAACATATCTATGAAATAAATTATCAAAAAAACAAATAAAAAATAGTTATCCTTTATTTAATTTTTACTGTGTTTTTAGAGTATTTATTTCATTGCTGGATGGACAATGTACTCAACAGTCAACACTCAACATATTTACATCTTTCCATTTCAAATGCATCATCTTTCCTTAGAACTGACATACAGTTTGTCCTTTACTCCCCTTCCCTCTTCAACACTTCTTCAAGTACTGAGCTGCAGGGTGCATTATTGAACGATAACCGGTAAATATGTGTTTACACGTTAATACTTATATCTAAACACCGTTTGCATATTGACTCTGCCGCTTGACTGTTACAGCAAAAAAATTTAGAGACTATTTATAGACGCTCCGCTAAATAGGACCAATTTTCGGAGCGTCTATAGATAGTTAGGCCGCTTGGAATGGGTTAATAATTAAGATGATTGACCTGAAAGAAATATTGAGCAATCGCTCCAACTCCATTAAATCTCTGGTCTAAATCAAACAGGAGATTCACCTCTTCCTTCTTTTGCTGTCACAGTACTAACATTTAATGAAAACAAGTGACCTCTTCGATAAAATGATCGCCAGGGGATTCAACTGCAACTTCACTTTAACGCAACTCTTACAATAGATGGGTTCGAAACAGAAAATTAACTTGGAAAAGACTACCAAATAGGAAAAAGTTCATATTTTTAGTAACCATGAATTTAAAGCAATAGAGGGCTGTAGTAAGAAGCCTCAAATTTGTATGAAAATATTTATTATTTTTATAATAGCTCGAAAGAATTAATAAAAAATTGTTATTCAAACTTAGCTAATGGGTAACAGATAATCATCCAAGTTCCTATAAATTAATTTATTCATCGTCTATTATTTTTAGGTATAATTTTTTTTGAATAAAATATGGTGTTGGTTTTCATCACTTCCAATCATTAATGTTTGAATTACAGAAACTACATATAACATAGGGAAGCAAAACTAAAAGGTAAACAATGATTATCATCCAGAAAAAATATATAATAATATAAAAATTCACAATATTGACAAATTAAAAATTAACTAAATAAATGACTGACAATCTCTATTCACCATATGAATTACACTCAACATAGATGAGTGTAATGTAGTTTGCTGTATTGACTAGTTTGTTGTATTGTATACTTCACGATTGTTTAATAAACTGGCAGGGGAGTTGGGAGACAGCAAGCCCTCGATACTATTATTGGTCAATCTCCTAGCCAATCTACGAGTTAGTAACAATAAAAACATTTTCCAAAAAAAACCTACCTGCATGGAACAATTTTTTTAAATTGCATATCCAATACAACTTAGTTTTTCATTCGTTCTATCTAAGTTGTTGCATTGGAAGTGGCTAAAACGAGCACTGCTAATAGTAGACTATTAGCAATAGTAGACACTGCAAATGGTAGCATAGATTGCATCTAATATTAGAAGCTGATCAGGAATGTAAACAATGACAATTTGCAACGCTTAAAACCAAATTATTAATTAATATTTTTTACTGGTAACCTCAAAGTATCAAAAATATGAAGGTTGCTATAGAACATGGTAGGTAACTGATGCTGAAATAAAGTTCTTTATCTTTTCCAAGAATATCTCTCAATTAAATAAGACATCCGACAGGTGCTACTGGATCGGTAATTTAATCTCATTTGGTCAGTGTCATTCATTCTCTTAAAAGTCAGTTAGGAAATAAAGAGCAGCTCATATAATCGAATTTTGAAGGTGTTCTGCGAAATGAATTGGGACATTAATCTCAATAGGAAGTTTAATTCACTTTTATTGCGACTGATATTTTGAAAATTAAATTTTTGATATGAATGAATTCAATATTTAGAAATAAAACAAAAGAAAAGTACAGTATTAACAGATATCTTGAATCATAAAAATATGAAACTTAATCCCCGAAAATCCAACATTTCAATATAAAATAAATCATTCATAGTTTATTGGTTTTGAATTCTACACCTGTATTGCACTTTTTAATGCTATAATATCAGAACAATATATATTGAACGACTTATACAAAAATGTATGAAGCTAAATTGGAACAAGTAAAGATAACGGACCAAGTAAAGATAACGGACCAGAATTTAACCTAATAAAGATAACGGACCAGAATTAAACCTAGTAAAGATGACGGACCAGAATTAAACCTAGTAAAGATAACGGACCAGAATTTAGTCTAGTAAAGATAACGGAACAGAATTTAATCTAGTAAGAAATGGACCAGAATTGAACCTAGTAAAGATAACGGAACTGAATTTAACCTAGTAAAGATAACGGAACAGAATTTAACCTAGTAAAGATATCGGAACAGAATTTAGCCTAGTAAAGATAACGGACCAGAATTTAACCTAGTAAAGATAACGGACTCAGGTCCGTTATCTTTACTTGCTCCGCTAAATTTACAGGGTTGAAAACTCAATCACCGAACAAGACAACAACATAACGAAGAAAGGTAACCGGTAACTGACCGTTTACCCAATCTTATAAAATTATTATTTAATAAGCAACTATTAATTATTAAAAACTGCCATGTAAACTGTAAACTACTGCCTGCCTATCTCTAATTCTAAATTTTGCAAGCGATTTAATTTCAAATATTGTCAGAAACTTTTTGATGGAAAATTATTGTCTTTTTGTACAAAAGAATAAAAAAATAACATGATGGAAATTTTACTCATTACTCAAAAGTGTATCCACAGGTTAAAATACTAATGCTAATTCAGACTTAGGTATGGAAACGAAGAAAACGAGATATTGCCTATCGAGAGTCAGCACAATGAATCAAATAATTCTTTTTATCAATGAATAATAGGTACCTAGTCACTAGCAAATTTAGATAAATGGTATAAATAATTACCTTTATATGAAAAAAAAAATATTTAGGTTGCATGAAATCAGATTATTTTAATTTCTTTCCGTAAATGTGCTTATAGGCTATTGTAGTTACATAATGAAATGTAGTTAGATTTGTAAAAAAAAGTGTGTATCCAGTTAGGTACTTACCAGGTGAACGACTGCAGATTACACAGCATCAAACATGTCCGGTAATAACCAACGAACCGTTCAAGTTGAACAAGTAGTTGTTCAAAACACACTGAAATATTAATTAAACACAAGTTACGTCGAGTTCACAAGCATAAAACTATAACCACCACGACTAAATGCAGATTGCGAACTGAAACATGAACTAATCACTACTACTGAATGTGTAACAAAATTTAAATAGTCTCGGAGAAACAGTTGGTAGGTGATGAGTGCCTTATTGTCTTTGGTTGGAGAAATAAATTGCCTGCATAATGCTCTTGCATGTGTTTGGTAGAAGTTTGAAATAAATAATAAAATCACTGATAAGTTTATAGTTTATATGCAATTTATATCTATTAATGTGTTTAGTGCTAAGTACTTTATTTCTATAAGCTACTGGCTATAGAATCCAGATCTGTCGCATCTCTACCGCCTACTCTATTAATTTTATATATTTACTTCATAAAAAAATAAACTAAAGAATATGAACACGTGCGTTTAAAAACTATAGGGTTCGTTAAAGGGGCAGTAAACCATTGGACAAACTTTTTCTCAAATGTTTTTAATCGATAAAGGGACATTAATAATGCAATAAGATATAGTTACTTTATTTTTTTCAATTCTATTTAATTTTTTTTTAATTATTTCACAAAGCAGCGCCATCTACTGATACAATCTAAGACTAAAGAAAAATTCACGCACATACGCACAAACACAATAATACAATCCGTAGGTAGGTACTTAGATTTTCCTTTGTTCTACCTAAGTTATTGCATTGAAAGTGGCTAAAATGAGTACTGATAATAGTAGACTATTAGCAATAGTAGATACTACTAATAGTAGAATAGATTGCATCTCATTTTAACAGCTGATCAGGAATGTAAACAATAACAGTTTGCAGCGACCTCTCTGCAGATGCGGTGAACGCTAGACTTAAAATCAAAATATCAATTTATAGTTTTTTACGGGTGTTAGTTATATATAAGACAAATGAACTCTCCTATGTATTCAACATATTACTAACAACATTTTCACTTTACAAAATGGCCTTTTTTTATAAAGTTTACTGCCACTTTAAGTTAATCCAACCATTACATAAATTCGTACAATTGATACTTATAATTTATATTTAGTGGTAATTTGATATAGAACATGTGACAGTGGGTTTATACCTAAAAGTTGTCTCTTGGCTCCAGGAAAGAAAAAGATTTTTTATAATATTATTGATCTATTGTCTATAGCAGGGTTTGGGCAAATGCAGCAGCACTAAGTGCTCTTTTGGCACTCAGAGCGGCACTCGTGCCCACCAGGGAAACGGTGCTTTATTTTCTTCCAAAGAAAATTTAGAATTTTTAGCCCTGACTGGTCTATAAATTGAAAGGATAATATAAAAGAGGATGGTCAACTAATTGGAGAACAGTATATTTCCAATGACCTTGATACTTTGATAGTTAATTTTATCCATTAATAAGGTATTTTTAGTTTATTGTTAAATTAGTGCCGGTGTTTAAAAAATTTGCCTCTGACTCTTTTTTTTCTAGATCAGTTATTCTTACACTGGTAAGAATTTGTGAAATCATTTATAATTCCCTTTTTTAATAAGTTAGTTAGGTAGCCATTTTCATTAATCCTGTGATTTTATCAATTAATTATAAAGTTTTTATTACTTATGCAAAATATCTTATTTTTGTTTATATTGTGAATTATTTTCACATGAAAAAATAAAAGTATAATTATGTGTATATAATTCACTATTTCCTTTTAATTCAAATAATAAATATACTACCAATATCTATGTGCAAAATATGTACGATTGTATAAAATCAACCACCTAAATTTGATTACTCAGTATCCCATGCAATTTAAAAAAACGAATAGAAAATGGTAACAGCTCTTTGATTTCATATTTTGGCACTGAAAAACACAACATGTGCTCACCCCTAGTCAATAGGATCGTTAATCTTCAAACCACATAAAAAACAATTATTGTACAAACACTAATTTGACGTTGAAGAAAAAGGTAGCACGCTCTTTATTTTGATTGTAAATTTGAATTTCATAAACAAACAATTCATTTAATATTTAAATTGTTTCAGAAGTTTCTATAAGAAGTTTCTTTAATCTTATGTTTTTACTGGAATATTTAATATTAATTTGATTAGTTGACATTCAAAACAAAAATGTACATTTATTTTTTTCGGACTGACAATTATCAAGTTAGAATTAAAACGGGTATTGTTCAGTTTTGATAATAAAAATCTTAATAAAATGAAATATGATGAAATAATTAATAAAATTAAACTATATATATATATAAAAATCTTAATAAAATGAAATATATGCAATCAAATTTCATGGGGTTTGTAGCAAAATGATAAGAAACATTAGCCTCATTGATTATTACAATGAATAAATTTGTTGGAGGGAACATTTATATCTTTTTAAAACATCCCCAAAAAGAAATATTCTTTTAATGAATTCGTCACTATAATCTTTCTATTAATTATTTAATAATTATAAACTCTAATAATAGTAATTATTCTTCAAAAATGTTCTAGGTAACAAATAGAAAGTTTATTCATTGAAAAATGATAATCAAAGCTGCACTGGCTTGGAAACTATATTCATGAAGACTGTCAAGCGGGATAAGTAATAGAGAGGATGAAGCTTTTTCTATATTCGTATTTTTTCACTGGTTGTAAAGACAAAGTGATCTTCTTTTCATGTGATTGACAACAAAGTGAACACTGAACTGGACAATCACAGAACTGACACAGATTGATAGTTTGTAGGCAGCTGCAGAAAATTACAGCCATGAATTCGTACTAGAAACCTTGTATCACTGCCCTGATATTTGAAGTTTTATAATTTAGTTACTTGCGTAGCAATTTGATAACTTCATTCATGATTAATTTTGTGTTGGAAAGTAATCATTATTTCTGGAGTGATCATCTGTAATCTCTGAAGGAATATTAGTTGATTATTCCAGCTGCTTTGAATCTTTGGTACCAGGTTACAAAAGGTATCTTCGTACATCTTCGCACAAGCTTCAATGTATTTTTATCTCCACAACATAACAAAGATTCTTGCAATCCGTGTTTGCTATCAAAACAGTGAACTGAATCTCCTGAAATAAATCCAGAAAACAATAGCCTTGCAATTCCTGCGAGTATTTACCGTGTTGAAGTGGGACGGAAATAAAGTGAGAATTGATGAACTGTTAACAAATACTAAGGAATAGAATAGGAAAATATTCATTATAAACTATATTGCTAATGTACTATCTATTTTACCTATCAATTTTTCAACAAGATATAAACATAAAACAATGAATTTCAGATAAACAGTAAATTACTTTGAAAATATAAACACTAAACTGTAAATGACATTCAGTATAAATTAACTCTTGGAATTAATTAAATAACAGATCAATGGTGTAGAATTTTCTAGTTGATATGGTACACTCTTTGATGCCAGATACCTCAACTGTTGATGTTGTTTGGAAATTTTGAAGATAAAAGGAGTCGGTTCGGTGAATATTCATCGGAAAAAAATCTTTGTGTCTATTGTATCGTATAGGGAAGGGAATTCTTTTGAATAGAAAGTAGATGAATTGATGGAAACTAACAAAAACTCCCCTATAATTTATGATTTTAATTCATTCCTAAGATAATTCATTGTGTAAATTTGTTTATTATTTATTTAACTAAATTTGAGCCTAATTTTTTATAGTATACGATATTCGATTGAATATATCTATACAAATTATTTGACCAATTAGATATTCATTCTTTTTCTACTCTATAATAAGTAGATGGGAAATGAACAGTAATGACTTTCCTAAGAGAGACAATTAGTATATGGGGACCAACGGAAAATTCTTAGCTCCAATATAGGTACTGCAGTTTGGTGAAAAATGACGACACTAACTAAGTGTTAAGAGTTTCCAGTTCATTATTTAGCTATTATTGACAGTAATTGAATTGTGTGGAAAAATAGTTAGGATAATGGGTTCTCTGCTTAATGATACAATGAGAAGAGTCTTTCCATTGAAAGATGATTAAGAATGATTAAATAGAGTGACAGAATGGATACATAAATAAAAGTATCTGATTTTTAATTATTCAAAAATACAATATTTCTACTAATTCAAAGTTAGGGCTACTTTTTTGTGGGGTCATCCTATATCTATTGTGCCTTTATTGAAATTATTAATCGTACAGGAATTGATATTTTCATTCAACTTGCTGGATCATAGAAATTTATCCAATTATTACATATTCTTTGATTTATAATTTGATGAGCTTTGAAGTTGTTGATTTTGCTTGTAGATAAATTTGAACCGTTAAAAAAATTATTTCTTCGTACTCCGTGCTAAAGAGATAATTCAGTTCTTCATTATTTTGAAATTTATCAATATTATTTTTTTTTTAATTCTATCGTACCCCTTCAGAGTTTGACATTCGGGATACTTTATTCATTTTTTTATTTATCATTTTGGTTGAATGAAATGACTGCTAATTAATTGTTATACCGAGAAAATTGTTGACATCAAAGTTTTTCAGTAGATCTTTTTCCTACTTTACTGAAGTACCAATTAGGAGTTTCAGAGAAGTTCTGTTGACTCAACTAAATGAAAACCGAAATTAAGATAGATTTGCTGTTCTTTCTTTTCCCCGTCCCTTTCTTCCATTTTCTTTTTTACCTTTCCTTGTCTTCTGTTTCCTTATCCGTTCCTCTTTCATTGTATTTTTTTTAATAAATGCCCCTCCTACAGAACTTTTCCACGTCTATTTTATTATTTTCAAGATCGTTTATGCTTATATTTCCTGTTTTAATTTCTCATTCTTTTCTATAATTTTTTCCATCCAATAATGATAAATTATATACCACTTCACCATAAAGATATTTTCTTCGGCTGAAGTGTGCTATCTACTTTCATACATATTATCTTCATTATTATTAAGCCCATATTGTTCGAAATGATCATGAAAATATGATGGAATGGTTCCAAATTATATCTTCACAACGAATACGACTCAAATTTGACCTCTTTCAACATCTGTTTTTATGAATTATATTATGGAGCAACTGGAGAAGCTGGAATTTCTCATCAGCGATCACTAGCTCGATAAATTGTTTGTACAACTCGTAAATTTCCTCAGGTTGTTTGGTTTCTTCGCTTCTTTTCACCAGTGAATGTTTGTTGTCATAACAACGATATCACTTCAGGGAGTTGAGGCATTTGTAATGGCTGCAAATTTTGTTATGCAAGATAACTCGTTGTTCAATAAAAAATTATTCAGTTGTAATGGTTGTGATAGTGGATTTCAAATTATATTTAAAATCATGAATATATAAAATCAGTGATTGTACCTTTTTTCAGAAACATAATACTGTTTTATTTTTGATATAAGCTATGAAATGGAATTTTCTAGAACATTAACATTAGGGAAGTACTGCAAGAATCTCTGAATTAAAAGAAAATGTACCCCGTGAGCAGTGACTGCGGGGCTTACAATGATCAGGGATCTACAAACCTCTCAGAATTTGGTGGGGAGTGTGAACAGTGTCCCGTAAGCACGGGAAAACCGTGGGCTGGTTTGGACATAGTTTCTAGTACTCTAACAACGTCATCATGGGATGGCAGAGAGGTCGAATCAAGGTTCCCAATCCATTTAGAACAACATGCTCCCATTCATGGGGCTCCTAGTGATGAGTTTGGGTGTAAGGCCTGTACTGTCCCGCCTTCTGAAAGTAGATGGGCACCCAAAGGAAATTTAGAAGTGAATTGGTCTTCTCAGAATTGGTCACCGTGTTGTTTGCCAGATTCTTCGTGTGCTCAACAGTGTGCAGATGTAGATAGTGGTAGTGGGCAGTCTGCAGGCCACAGGGATGACTCTAAGTGCTGTGATCAGATCACGAATGTTCCTGGATTGCCATTTTCCAGAAAGTGTGATAGTTACCCTGAAAATTCTCAGGTAAATCAAATATTCCAGTATTTATTTGAACCCTATATAATTAATTTAATACAAAAAATAGAGATAAAATTTCATTTTGTATGTAATTTTAAAGATTTCAGTTTCTAAAGTATTCATGTATTGAATAATCTCAATCGTAAAAAATATATATTATAATACAAATTTATTATAAAAGATATGAATACAAAAAAAAAAAAATCAAGGAGCACTATTTTCACTATTGTATGTAAATAATTTATCAGTTTAATGAATTTTCATCTGAAAATGTCTTATAGATCATCAGTAAATAGTGATTTCATTTATGTACTAAGGCAAAGATTACCTTTTGAAATCATCTATTTTCAGGCTACGAAGAAATTCAGATCAGAAGATAGCAATGATATGAGGATAGTGGATGATGTACACTTTGTATCAAATGATTTACCGGCCCCATCAATCTTGCATTCTTCCTTACCGCCTCCAAACAGATGCCTATCTCCTTCCTGTTTAGCACTCCTGCATCAGCACGCTTGTATGCAGCGAGAGTTCTCTCCGGACGCTAGACGTCAAAGTATTTCTTCAAACTCACAGCAAGATTTCATCCCTATACTAGAGAAAAGAGAACTTTATATGCATCTAGATGTAAGAAATAAACCTCCTGATAACCCTTTAGAAACCTCTGTTCAACACTCTCATCATCAGCATTGTTCTATAGCGAAAGTTACTCTGCCTTCGAGAATATCTTTTCATTCCACATCTTCATCGAATCAGCAGGTTTCTCGATTGGCTTCACAAAATAATTTATCATCTAGCATTACCAATCTTTCCGCCACCACCTTAAATTCTTCTAAGGCCCACCAAGAACTACAAGGCTTTGCGATGAGTCAATCTTTGGAAGATCTACCGGGGGATATCCGAGATCATATTCTCAAGTGTAAATGTTCTTGCGATCATCTTGGCTACGGTAACTGCTCAGTAAGTACTGTTCTTAGTCTCCTGTCAATTCTGTTAATAACAATAGTTACTCACATGCAATGTTTTAAGTAACTCATTATGTACACTTAAAATCTGATAACTAATATTTAATATTTCAAACAAAATATTAATATTTTTATTTCAGTGGTATCATTTTATGTTTTCTTAAGAATATAAATTATCAATCTAAAAAGAAGGTAAATTTATATTAATTACACATAATTTCAGTCATCAAGATTCCTCTAGTGTATTACCCGTTAAGAATTACAGACTTCATTATTTTTAATTATTCGGATATTTTACTAAACACATTTTTTGGATTTTTATATAATATTTTTCGTTCTATTTGATGTCTGAATTTTTTGGGTAATTTCATTTTTTTCGAGATAACTGATTTTTTTTAATCACGCATTCTTTTAATACCTCATTTTTGAAATCCCTCATTTTTTGAAATCCCACTTTTTTTTTAAATCCCGCATTTTTTTTAAATCTCGTATTTTTTGGAAATCACTCAATATTTTAATTCCCGCATTATGTTGAAATCTCGCTTTTATTTTGAAATTCCGCATTTCTTGAAATCCCGACTTTTGTTGGAAATCCTGCATTTTTTATTTCCCTGATTTCTGTATCTCGGATCTATTGTATACCGTATATTTTTTCCTATATTTTTCTGTTATCCGGTTTTATGTAATCCTGACAATTATTTTAGTCATAGAATTATATCATATCTTAAATGTTAAAGTGTGACATTTTTCTAGCAACCAATCAACCAGACAAAGACACACTGTGTATTAGTATAAAAGGTGATATTGCTACATATCCTGATATTTTCTAAAATCGTACAATTTTCTAATTTTACAAGTGACCTATGAATGAAGTCTGCAATTGCATTGCTCTTATGTTTCTTCGTTATAAGTAACTTTTAATATAAGTTATTTACATTAAGGTACTAAATGCACACATGAAAAGGTTAATAGAGGCCTAATTTAAGATTAGTCTGATGAACTTCTCATCAATATCTTTTAGATCACCGTCAATTACTTTAAATTCAAAATCTTTTCTACCTTCTTCTACCTCCGTCAATAGTTTGAAGAGTTTCTGAAACTAAGGACGCACTTTGATGGAATATTCAGGAATGTTAGAAATTGAGTAATTTAGAAGTGATTAAAATATTGTTTTTGTCATTCCATCAGATATTAAATTTCAAGATAGTTTAAAGGCTTACAGTAGATTGAGTAAATAGAATTGTCAGAGATTCATTGACAAACAATTTTTCCCTAATTATGAATCAGAAAATATAATGATTTAAAAATAGTTAATTGTGGTGTTGTTAGATAATCAGGGCTTCCTTCAACTTAGCTGTCACTTATTTTGTATTACAAAAGAGATGAATTTCTTTTCACAGACGACGTCTCTTCATCAACTATCGAGTATCAGTAATGGATATCCGAATCGCTCCGTGTCGGCGATATCGACCGAAGGAGACGAAAGCTCGCGCTGTATCGCTAAGCATCGCAAACGTAAATTAGGTTTGTTATAAATTTAATGAATTAAATATGAAAGTAGGTGAAATCGTTACATAAAGTTATCAAAGTTCATTGACATAAAGGTTAAATAATTGTAGTGTTTATTGTAATTCTTTTGTGATTAAAAACTTTTCATTAAATGTATTAGAATGAACCATTATATAATTACAATGACCAACATTCTAAAGAAACCATGAATAGTTTGCTCAAAAATATATCTTCATACGTTAACGATCCATTATTTTTTGAAGAGTTTCTTACATTATCAACATTATAAAACAGTTATAAAAGCTTCTGTTTCAATTTCTCCTCTGTTTGCACTGGTTGTGAGATTTTCTTTTCTGTTATTGCAGTCTCTAACGAAGCTGTGATATGGGGCACTGCCGTGGCGGTGATGTTGCTGGTGGCTTTAGGAAGCGTGGGAGTTGCCATCCCCCTGGCACTGCGCTCCGATCCAAAGGCAGACCTCACGGAGAGAATGCGCACTGCGGAGTTACTGCTGAGGGAGACGCCCCTCATTGATGGGTGAGGAGGGATTATAGGGGGAAATAGTAGTAAAGTCAGAGATCGTAAGGCGTAAAAGAGAGCGAGATTGTATGCGGGAAAGAGATCGTATATGGATGAAAAGAGAGAGCGTATGAGAAAGAGTGCGTATAACGGGAAAAAAGATATATCATATTATGGAAAAAAGGGCATATATTGGGGAAAAGAGAGAGAGAGAGAGAGATAGAGATAGTATTGGTAAAGAGAAATCATATAGAAAAAAGAATGAAATAGAGGACAATATCTACAGGCATGTGTGTAAAAGAGTTGACGTATTGGTGAGTGGTTTGATGGGCAAATGGATTGGTGTAAAGCAAACAAGGGATTTTATGTAAATTGGAGGTTGATTAGTAAACAATTTGGAACTACATGATAAAACTGGACTAAAGTGCTGCTAGATAGGAGGGAAGAAAGGTGATTTGTTATAATTTAAACAATGTCTAAGCACGCTGTGAATCATTTCTTAACCTGTTCATATGAGCTCTTACTAGAGCTCATAACAGGTGTTGAAATTATTAGATAAATGAAATTTTTATTTTCTTAAATAACTAGGAGTATTTTCCTGTTTTTTTTCGAGTTTCTACTTGAATTCAATAAACTTACTCATTAAAATATTAGTCTTTACTTTAGTAACTCTAATAATGTTAAATGTTATTATATTATGCACACCAAACCTAACAAATGGTAGCATATTTTAATGCCAGAGACATTAATCTCCTAATAAATAAAAATACTACTTTATGAATATGCTAAACGTTCCATGAATATTTCTCAGCTTTAGAGAACACTGGGGGCTTGATTTAATATTTAATGCACTACTTTCTCTGGACCTTGTGTCTCGGAAATTAAAATGAAAGCAAAAATTATACGAGTGCTCATTTGTAAGCTTTGGAAGAAGGGGGAAATATTATAGGGTCGTAATTATAAAATAGGAGCATTTCATTCTTTATATTTGCTGAATAAATTATTTTTGGTTAGTAAATGTGGAATTTTATACTTTTATTCTCTAATGATATATATTTGTGTGTTAAAGAGAGTGTAAGGTGGTGCGAGCGACTATTTGAAGTAACTGTAGTGGAATGAATGAATGAAAAAGCGTAATTTGGTGTATATTATTTTAATTTCTTATTGTTAAATGGCATCTAACAATAAGAATTTGACAGGTTACAGAAAAATGAACTCTCCATCAGAGTTTTCCATAGGGAATTGACTTTATTCCTGTTTTTGGAATAGATTTCATTATTCCCATTATAGACTAGTTGAAAATTCTCCTCAGCGACTCACTCTTTAACTGCTCTATCCCCTTCACTCTGATGCTCAGATTGTGGTGAATGTTTATCGAATATTTGATGAGATATCAGACTCGGTATTAGAAAAGAATAGTTGAGTAGAGGTATAAAACATGTGTTAAACACATTTGTCATACTAGGAAAGTGTGACGAGAGTGCGAGTAAAATCAAACATTTGTTAATATGTTTTTTTAATGGAATTGGCATAATTAATTATCTAATACGAGATATTTTGTTATTCCAAATAATTCTAAAAAATATAATTTTCTCTATTTAATTTGAGAAAGTACTATCTAGCAACAATAATTAGTAGGTACTAATTTCTAGTCATGCAGTAGTGCAACAATACTGATTTTACAGATAACATTTTTAAGGTTAACCTTTTCTGATTGGTTGTGAAGCAGGAGGAGCCAACAGGGGGCGGAGTATTAAACCGTTAGTGCTCCGCCTCTCTGTTGGATCCTCCTCATTGCATATGGTTGAAATTACTTTTCAAATAGTAAGAAATTCAAAAGTCTCAACATATACGGCTGTAATGTAGTTTGTTGTATCCGCTAATTTGTTGCACTGAAAAAAATATCACAAAAAACTTATCCGCGGGAACCAATATTTTTAAAACTATATTGTTAGCAAGGGGTAGAAACCTTATAGTTTCTAACCTTATAGTAGCCACCTAATCTTTCAATAAGTTTTTTATCACCATCTTGCTATCTTGCTGTATTCACATATATACCTTACAAAAACACGTTTATATATTCTGCGTATAAATCTAGAAATGATTTATTAGTTAATTTTTTTTCCTATTTACATATTTCTCACATTTGATTAACTAATGCTTATCTATACTCAGGTCACCTGGAATTTTGGAAACTTTAATGAAGATTTAATGTAAGCAACACCATTTATCATGCGTTTGTTCTAACTTATGTTATCTAAAACGTTATTTCGTTTAAAATAGTGTGATTTTGAAAAATATATAATAACATTATTTAAATAATGTATATTTATCAGATTATATTAAAATATTCCATATGAAAACTAGGCACACATTTCCTTTAACACACATCATTTTTTAATGGTTTACTCTGGCTCTTGTGATTAGTCAGGATGCATGAAGATTTAAATTAAAAATGAGTCAATCGATATCTTGCCCGTCAATATATGAACAATAGGGGAGTACCTTTTTGAGTTCTAATTAAACTTGAAATTACATCTTAGATTTGGCTTCTGCTTTTATAATTCTATGTCTCTATTTGATATGCTATAAAAGAAATGCGTCTCACTATAATAACGTTTGGTGACACATGAAAAGACCCTTTATATGTACAAATATAACAAATCATTCTCCGTGACAGTTTCTTCTATTTTACTCCCCTTTTGAACTTCCTCGATACCTCTTAATTTACGCGAAATCTTTTGACAGTTGCCAAAGATGTATGGTTTCCCTCAGGAAACAGACGTCATTAGATTTATCAACTTTTGCTAGACCAAGGACAATCTAGTCTAGATATAGCGTGCGAAGCTTTAATGCGTAAATTCGATGGCTGGGGACAATCTAGTCCAGATACACCGTGTGAAGCCTATTGCGTAAACTTGATGACTGAGGACAATTTTATTGAGTTAAATTATAATCAAGGAATAAGTTCAATAGCCTCTATCATATTTTCCCCCGTAGGCACAACGACTTGCCGTGGAACGTCAGGAAGTTCATGCACAACCAACTTCATGCTTTCAACTTCAGTGCGGAGTTGGATAAAATGAGACCATGGTCCCGGTCCTCTTGGTCTCACACTGATTTACCCCGTCTGAAGAAGGGACAGGTGTCTGCACAGGTCAGATAATGATGTTTTTAACGAGTTTCTAATTAGCGAACAAAAATAGTAAGAACATTATTTTTATGTATACTTTATAAGGTTGAATAAGGGAAGTGACACAACCACTCTAGTTAAGGTTCAGAACAAGACTGACTGTATTTATAATTCCTTTGCGTTTAACAGAGACATGTACAATTGTACATACTAACAATAGTGTTACGTACATAACATATCCCCATTATAAATTGATCATAAGAGGAAATAAATGAAATCAATAAAATATGAAATAAACGAAAAACCTTAATCTTATAATGGAAAAGTAACTTATACTATAAAATAAATGCATTCTTAACTAAACATCTATGAAAATCCGTATCTATTAGGGGGTTTCTTAATCCTAGTTGATCTTCGTACAATAGGATTAATATTAATGGGCTGAAGAATAGGTGAATTTGTAACAGTTTGATGGTCATTGCTTACAAATGGAGCTGATACTACAATTGGATTAGAATTTTGAGGGGAACTATCAGAGAGAGGTTCTACTGAAACAGTATGTTCATCAGCAAATCCTTGTGGAATTAACCGGAGTTGGTGAACATGCCGCTTCCATATAATATCAAGACTGTGGATGTGAACATTGTATATGTTGATAGCAACTTTCTCAACCACAGTTGCTTGGTACCATTTCGGTCCCTGTCTTAAATTAAGAGCTAAAACAGTGTCGCCAACCCTGAATTGAGGCATCTGAGATTTCTTAACGGTAGAAGTATTAACCATATTTCTCGGATTTACTTTATCTTTTACAGTGATATATTTTCTATTGTTCAATGCAACAGATGGCGCAACTAAGGTTGTCGAATGTGGAACAGATCTACAATGCATTAGTACTCTAGCAAGTCTACTTTTGAATGATCCTACATCATTTTTCTTCAACAAATCCTTAATTACCCTCACTCCTCGCTCTGCTTGGCCGTTTGACGAGGGAGAATAAGGCGGGGGAGTAAGATGCTGAATGCCATTATTATCCAAAAATTCTTTAAATGCTTCAGCTGTGAAGCAGCTGGCATTGTCACTAACTAGAGTATCGCACAGACCGTGTCTGCTGAAAATTAGTCTTAATGCATCAACTGTTTCAGCGACACTAGTGTCTTTCACGACCTCGCATTCAATGTACTTACTCAACGCGTCTACAACAATTAAACAGATTTTACTTTCATAAAAAAAGTGATCTATATGAATTCTCGACCAAACTCTTGGTGGTCGAGGCCATTCAGCAGAGTGAGTTTGAGGAGGTCTACTCAAATTAGATTGACATTTAGTACAATTTTTAACATAATTAGAAATATCGGAATCAATGCCTGGATACCAGATAGTGGACCTAGCCATTGACTTCATTGATACAATTCCAGGATGGCCCTCGTGAAATTGATGAAGTACCTCCTGTCTTAAGGACTTGGGAACTAGGACTCTATTGTTAAACATGATACATCCTTTTAGAAGGGTCAAGTCACTAATGAAATTCTTAAAAGGTGCCAGATTGGAATTGTTAATCGCAGTTGGAAATCCAAACTTTATATAGTTCTTAAGTTCGGTCAAGTCTTTATCTTTACTTGTATGAAGTTCTATGTCAGCACAACTAATAGGCATTTTGTTCAAGGTGCTAACAGAGAAAATCATTTCATAAGGCTCTAATTCTGTGACAGTCTCAGGCAAGGGAAGCCTGCTGAGACAGTCACTCAGAACGTTGTCTTTGCCTTTACTGTATTCTAATGTGTAATTGAATTGTGAAAGTCTCAGTGCCCATCTTTGCAGGCGAGCAGAACAAGTAGTCGGCACCGAAGAATCATTAGCAAAAAGTTTGCGTAATGGCTTCTGATCATTATGAATTAAGAACTGCCTGCCCAGAAGGAACTTCCTGAACCTTTCACATCCAAAAACAATGCTCAATGCTTCCCTCTCTATGTTAGAATAATTCTGTTCTGCTTGATTTAAAGTACGGGAAATGAACTGGACTGGATACCATGATGATTGTTCGTTTACTCGCTGCAATAAAACAGCTGCTATCCCGTAAGAGGATGCGTCAGTTTCCAACAGGGTATCCAGGGTGCAGTTATACAGACGCAATGCAGCATTTGATTTAAATAAGCTTTTCATTTCATCAAAACTAGATTGCTGTTCATTGGTCCACACATATTTAGTGTTCTTATGTAGTAACTTATAGAGAGGATTCATTATTATACTGAACTTAGGGATAAATCTCCTGTACACATTGCACAAGCCTATAAAGCTCTGCAATTGTTTAACATTAGTTGGCTCAGGTGCATTGAAAATAGCGCGAATCTTATCAGGATTTGGATGTACTCCTTGAGAATCGAAAATATGACCTAGATAAGTAACTTTATCAGTGTAGAAAGAGCACTTCTTTGTATTTAATTTTATACCTGCATTTTGAAGTGCACTCAAAACTTTATCTAAGATCAAACTGTGCTCTTCTTTGTTAGAAGTTAATACTAGCACGTCATCCTGATAAATCACTATATTTTCAATGCCATTTAGAACCTTACAAAGAAAACCTTGAAATATTCCGGGAGAAGAGCTAAAGCCGAAAGGTAGATAATTATATTGGTAAAGACCTTCGTTAGTGTTTATGGTAGTCAATTCCTTTGATTTATTATCTAAAGGTAGTTGCAGGAATGCTTGCAAAAGGTCTATTTTGGAGAAAACTTTAGCATCTCCTACCCGGGCAATTACGTCATCTATAGACGGTAAAGGATATTGAATTACATCTGCAAATTTATTTACTGTAGTGGAGTAATCTCCGCAAATTCTAACAGAGTTTTCATCTTTCAAGACATTCACTGTGGGTGATGCCCAGTTACTTTTATAAACCTTCGTTATTATACCTGCCTTCTCGAGTCGTGTTAATTCATTCTTTACTAGCCCTTTAAATCGTATAGGCACAGTCCGACTCTTACAGAAAATAGGTTTCGTATTAGGTTTTACGTCAATAGAAACAGTTTCCTTTACATTGGATTTAAATTCATCAGATAGGTAGGTTTTAAATTTGCATAATTCACTGGAATTCAAGGAGTGAATATTTACATCACTTTCGGTAGTTAAACGTAAATTTAACTTTTTACACAAGTCTCTTCCCATTAATGAAGGGCTTGGAGAATCTATTACATAAAACTTGTGCTTGAAAGATGAATTATCAAAAGTAACATTTAAAATTACTTCACCTACAAAAAATATCCTATCACGACTGTAACTCATTGCTTTCATCTCTGTTGGATTAATTAATACGTTATTCATTGAACCTATCTCTTTTATATTTAAAGTAGATAATTCAGAACCAGTATCAACCTCAAAATTGACATTACTATCATGAACTAATAGTTTAATAATAGTAGGTTTATTCCTAACTGGAATTACAGCCGCATTTACCATAAAAAATAGTTGTCATTTTCTTCTGTGACAGACTGTACTGGTCTTTGTCTTCTAGCTGTGTGTGTGTGATGCCCGTGTACACTTTCTTCATCTGATCGGTGATTGGTTCCGGCACCAATGCTTCTTTTCGCGGGTCCCCTTGGCTCCTCCCACTCGTCGGTTGAGGGGCACTCTTCATGAAGTGCATTTACATGCCTTGACCTGCACATCTTTGCTAAATGTCCAACTTTCTCGCATTTGTTACACTTGCTTTTTAAATAAGGACATTTATTAGCAAAGTGCTTTGAAGAGGTTCCGCATCTCACACATTTGTAATTGGCAGGGGCTTTGTTTGATTTGCTGTTTTTGTTCTGGTATTTGTCCATCTGGTAGGTGACTCGTACTGAGTCAGGTCTGATGTCTGCTGCGTCATTTGCTAACTGCTCTAAATCTTTGGCTCTCTGAACACATTCGTTGAAATTTTTCTTGTCTTCACTTTCTTGAAGTAAAGTGCTAATTAATCTGCTGGAGCTTAGACCGCTGACAAAAATGTCACGCAGTAACCGACCACGGCAACAGTCAGAATAATTGCAGTTGGAAGCTAAATTATTTAGGCACTGCGCATATGCTTCAATCGTCTCACCTTGCAGTTGTTTTCTATTTATAAATTTCACAGCCGCTCCTATTTCAGATTTCTTGATTGCGAATTGTGTAGTTAAATGCTCTTCAAGTGCTTCGTAGGTAGCTGCCGTGAGCAAAGTAGGCTTTATTCTTCTCTGAATATCTGTAACTACAGATACGGGAAGCGCTTGAATAAGAAGAGCTGCCTTTTTTGAGTTTGTTGAAGCTTCATCATTGAGTATTTGAGAATTGTGCACTTTGAATCTTTGTAAAAATTCTTGAACTGTTTCAATGTTTACTTGAAACGCTGTGATGGTTTGTGATCCCATCTTCGTCGCCACTTTTATGTATACTTTATAAGGTTGAATAAGGGAAGTGACACAACCACTCTAGTTAAGGTTCAGAACAAGACTGACTGTATTTATAATTCCTTTGCGTTTAACAGAGACATGTACAATTGTACATACTAACAATAGTGTTACGTACATAACAATTATAAAAACATGTTTGAATTCATTAGGGCTTGTTATGACATGTTTAATATTGTTAAAACATGTTAGAAATGATTAAAATCAAGCTAAAAAACATGTTCAAACTTTTTCCAATATACGAGTAGTTATTAGCAGTCTAGGAGTAAAATGTCATCATTAATTTCTATAATTAATCGCATTATTTATACAGCAGGGAATTGACACTTAATTTTCTGTTGAATGTTGTTATCATATTTAATTCCTAATGACGAAGTGATGATCATTTCAATAATTAGATTTGACTCCATCAGAATATACCATTAGGCACAATGATTAAATTTGGTGAGTGGATATCACGTGTAATATCTGCTTAGTTCTGTTAATATCAAATAGGGAAATTCATTGAGAAATATATATCTACTACACTGATTTCATTTCTTTTCAATATTAATGATTTATTTCATGTGTATTTTAATTTTATTTTACATAATTATTTCAAACAGAAAGTTTAGATTTTAAGAAGCTTAACTAAACAGCCAAAGTATACTAAACTGTTAAAATACACTAAACTGCTTTAGTATACTAAATTTTAGTTAATTTATCCACTTTCAATAACTATAAATGCACACAGAGAAAATATTTTCTGCTATAAATTAGAAACAAAAGTCTCAAATTAAATAGAAAATGCCATGAATTAAGTTAATTACATTTCCTTTTTAATTTATCTTTATTATATAATAATTGTGAAGTACAGTTGAGTTTCTTAGTTCATATTTCTTTTCTTCAGTTCTGGGTGGCGTACGTACCATGCGAGTCTCAGTTCCTGAACCCTGTGCAGCTGATCATAGAGCAGATGGACCTGATAAAGAGACTCGTGGGGCAGTATCCGGACCGATTGAAACTTGCGTCAAATTCACTCGGTGAGTTATGAGCCATGAGAATAATAAATATATTAACTATAGAAAAACCGTTAGAATTTAGACTAATGATTCAAATAGTGAACATAAGTTCAAATTAGAGTAATGATTCGAATTGTAAACTAAACTCCGAACAATCAATTTAATGATTCGACTAGTTAACATGAATCTAAACCTACTTAATTATACTGAATATGGAAGTAAATCCAAGGCTGTTAATCTCTCACCGGAACTGATCAATTGTAAGAAGTTTTGAAAGTTTCCAACAACTATTCGACTCAACATTGGACTCTGTCCCATAGCTGGCACACACTCGTAATTTTGATTTCCGGCTAACAGAATTTTAATTTTAAGAGCACCATAGAAATAAAAGAATTACCAATATAGTTTACCTTTTGAGTATGAGTCAATATTGAGAGTGATTAAACCATTCAAATTTAAATTTCATATTCGATCGTTTTATTTGTCGTATAGTTTAGAAGAAGCATCTTTGTTCTTGCGTGACAACCAACATAATCCCTGTAAGTAACGCTTGCAGTGTTGGATTAAACTTAGTCGAGTAGTATATCTACACCATTTTAGCCTCAAATTAAAAAAAGTCAAGTTCAAATTAAAATTAGTGAACTTCAAATTAAAGGAAGTGAATTTCGAATTAAAATTAGTGAACTTCAAATTAAAGAAAGTGAATTTCGAATTAAAATTAGTGAACTTCAAATTAAAATTAGTGAACTTCAAATTAAAATTAGTCAACTTCAAATTAAAAAAAGTTAACTATAAGTTAAAACAGTTCTATTTCAAATTAAAAAGTTCCATTTCAAATTAAAAAGTTCCATTTCAAATTAAAAAGTTCCAATTCAAATTAAAAAGTTCCATTTCAAATTAAAATATCTTATTTCTCTTCTGTTAAATTCTCAATTCTGAAATAAATAATGTTAATTCACAAATAGTAAATTTACTACCTATATTGAATAATGGCCAAAGCAGTTTTATTTCATCATATATTTATTTACTCGTCCAATTCTCAATAAGTTCATGTATAATGGATACAGTAGAACATTCAAATTATTCTAAAGATTTATCAGATGGTTTAATTGATTTTTACTTGAGTTCATCCTTCATAATTTATGATACTTTATAAAATAAGAAAGAAAATTTTAATTTGTACTTGAGTTATTTCTATTTGAAATTTATCTATTTTAATTTGAACTACACTTTATTTAATTTGAAGTTGACTAATTTTAATTTGAAGCTCACTAATTTTTATTCGAAATTCACTTTCTTTTATTTGAAGTTCACTAATTGTAATTCGAAATTCACTTCCTTTAATTTGAAGTTCACTAATTGTAATTCGAAATTCACTTCCTTTAATTTGAAGTTCAACTAATTTTGATTTGAACTTTACTTCTTTTAATTTGAGGCTAAAATGGTGTAGTTTGTTTTTATTCATTCATATATTTTGTGAAATAGTACACTATGAATTACTGCAGTTATGAAATAAAATTAAACTCTCAAAGAAGATAATGAGAGAAGGTATGAGTCTCGAAGAAGGTTATGAGAGAAGGTATGACTCTCAAAGAAGGTAATGAGAGAAGGTATGACTCTCGAAGAAGATAATAAGTGGTGAGAAGATAATTTGCCTCTACGAGTGCTCCTTCAAGTTCTCAATCAGTCGCAATGATTAGTTACTTGACTGAAGAAACTTCATTTCAAACCACTCCAAGAATGGAATTGCAATTTACATTATTATTCAGCGTTCAATATTTACCTGTTAATGCTTCAGATATTGTATCTGCTAATAACACCAAGTTTATACTATAAGATTTATTATTCCCCTCTTGTTAATAATGACATCTTGAATAATATCCATGGATTTAAATATTCAAAAAGGGAGTTAAGACTTATAAGGAACAGTCATATAGGTATTGAAGTCGTAGAATAACTAGTTTTACTTCAGAGATTCAATTTCTTATGGCATATCTGACGATCATTGAATATCAGTAAAAAAAATTCTAATGTATCTTTGAAGGCACTAATTTTTACAGTGCTATATTGTAATATTGCATAAGAAATATTCCCCGACTAATATATTAAATGAATTAAGATGAAATTTCCGACACTTTGGAAGATATTATTCTCATGTGAATCTCATATATTCAGTGTTGGCAATATAATTAATTGTCATAGATGATGGACATAACACTGTATTGCATGGAATGTGTGAAATACAGAATATATTTCCATATTCTGTCTCCCTCTTCCATTTCTTATACTGTCGTCACATCAGTCTATCATACCTCCATACATCTCGATTGAAAACTTTTTCACTTCGGGAGCTTAAAATGAGATTAAATTACCATAATCCCGGTCCTTTTTGATAGAAATATATGCTGAAAATCTTCGCTTTATTTCACATATAAAATGGAGCAAGTAAATCGCTCCTAACAGAAAAACTGTTGTTATCCGAGTGATAAGTTGTGCATGTTTTCTGATGAGAATACCAGTATAGTGATTGTGTTATGATACAGTATATGCTATTGGCATTGTGTTATTTTCTCCTCTTACATATTCTTTTTCCTTTCAATATATTTTCTTGTCTATTATTTTCTTATCTTTTTAAACTTTATGATAGTGAGAAAATACTTACTTTGACTCACTGTTCATATACAAATTTTCATTTTCAATTACAATGGGACTTCTGAATTGTGGAACACAAAGTCTTTTTATGAATTTTTATTTTATTTAGAAAAGTTGAGATTTATCTTTAAAAAATTGCTGTAACCTTCTTTTTATAAATCCTATAATATTTGGGTGGCTCTTTTAAAGTTAGAAAGTAAAAAAAGGTTACCACCAACTAAGAATATAGTCTTAAAAATATTGTTCCTAGTGAATAAGTTTTTTTAGGATATTAGTTTTAAGATTACTAGCTCATTGATTGGCTATTGAAATTGACCAATAAGATTTGACTGAACTCCCATGCCAGGTAACTAAACAATCATGAAGTGTGCATTACAACAAACTATCGACTACAACAATCTACAATACATCTATTTATGTTGAGAGTTTCATAGTTCTTATTATTTGAAATATAATTTAATTCAACTAATAACTATATACAAGAAGGAGGAGCCAACAGGGGACGAAGCACAAACGACTTATTGCTCCACCCCCAGATTGCTTCTCCTTCTAGCTGACCAATCAGAGAAGAGCTATAGTTAGAACCAATGTCCGTGAGAAAATTTTGCTCACAACACTCTATCGTTAGAAACTTATGCGGTAGAGACAATATTTCAAAAACCTTATGCGCAGTTTACTATAATTCTAACATTTTAGACAGAAGAAAGATAACCCTTTTGCAGGCCCATCAATAATTAAATTTACCCTAATATAATGGCCTATGATATACTAATGATGATTCCAACAAATGAAAGAGAAATTCCTTAACATTTCGTCGAAATTAAAGATAATAGAAAAATATGAAAATATAAATATTTCAAAAGAAAACAGATATTCTTTCTGACTATTTTGCATAAAATATGTTCTTTTGAATATAAGTGAATATTTTACTCCACAACTTCTTCTTCCTATTTTATTTGCTGAGTAGGCCTTACATTACTTATTAAATACAATATTTACGGATTGCTCAGTTATCCATACTTTAGGAGCTCTATATAAAAAATTCTCAATTTTTTTCCCACGGACGAAGACCCGCAGAGAGCTTCATCACGTTGATTTTTTCTATATTGCATATATAGATGCTTAATCGATAAAAATATAGAATTCTAATTTTAATTCATCTCAAATAATTTCCTAATTATTTGTGTTCTTGAACATGGAGTCAATAATGTATAATATTCAATGTCTATTTCTGATTATCAGATAACAGCTTAATTTGCATTTCCTTTTCCCATTCATACCACCCTCAAATTTTTTTTTTTATACCACAACATTATAACAGAGGAGTTTCTAGGAATCAGTTATTTTTCATCCTGATTATGCTCCCTAATATTTTCTTATAATATTTTCTTATTATTGCTCACCATTATTCATCTAGAATATTACCTTTTAATAATGATTTCTAACGTTTCTCTCTCCAATATTTATCGTTGTTGCGGGTACTCCACAGCCAATTTATTTCTGCCCCTCAAATACGTCACGTAAATTGTCATCTGTGGACAGGCGATAGAAAATAGGCGAAAGTGCCACATTATTTTCTTAGGAAATGTCTCCAATATTTTTGCAACTAAAGGAACCTTCTGATTATCCTTTCATTTTATTGTAATACTCATAAAAAGAAAAGGGTTTTTTGTAGTTGCAAATACATATAACGCAGAAAGAACATTAATATCTCTACTTTCAGCACGAGCACATCTATAATTAAAATAGTATAACCCGATGTTAAAGAAACTGCGATATTTAGTAATTTGGTAATTGACGGTATAATATAGTAGCTTGAATTGTAGTGCCTTTCATAAATTTGGGCGACGTTAAATTCCCTCTTTTTACTCCTTTCCAGACATCAAGGAGGCTTTCAAGGAGGGTCGAGTGGCGAGTTTGATGGGGGTGGAGGGGGGCCATGCCATACACAACTCCCTGGGGGTCCTGAGGGCTATTCACAACCTGGGGGCGCGGTACCTAACTCTTACACACACTTGCAGCACTGCCTGGTGAGAATCAGTGCCGCTATAGTGGGAATTAGCAGAGAAATTGCCAAGTCTTAGAGAGATTTGGTGGTTATAAAAGACACATATTGACTGTAATTGAAGTGTACTATTTTTCAGCAATCTAAGATTAGTTTGAATAGAAATTTTACGCTTTGGAAATGTTACTATATCTAAAACATTAAAATGCATGATAACCACTATAGAATTACAGGTAAGGCCCGTCAACAGACACCCACTTTAAAAAAAGGTCAAGAATGAATCGTTATAAGAGCCTTGCATTTCTTAAAACAGTTTCTTCAAATTATTTTGTTTACCAAATATTTTATTCGTTTACCAATTATTTAGTCATACATTGATTTTATTCAGACGAAAAAATATCAGCAAAATTTTCCTATGTTTTTTGTACGGGAGAGAAATGAGGCTCAATGAGGTTGTGTGAAGTTTTCCCACATTCCCACTCGAAGCGACAGGAAAGTGAGCCACTGATGTGAAATCGCCACACAACCTCTCATAAGGATCACAGAAAAAGTCTTAAGTAACTCGCAACTCTTCTTGTTCATTACTAATTTCAATAAACTTTACAGCAATGAATGTGGTTAGATCTCAGGCATTCAAATACTGAATTAAAATTTTCCAAGAAATTTTCTCATTTTGCCCCGTACGATGGAACGGAGCTCGTTTCACTATGGTGGTCTATTTACAATCAACACATAATGTATTATTTTTCAGATTTTCAGTAATTTTATCCCGTTATACTTCTCCTACACCTTTTTTTTTGATTAGAAAAGTTCTACAGAAATAAAATGGAGGTGTAACTATTCTATATTGAATCCTTTATTTCCACGAAATTCATTTCTATTTAGTTGCTATTTTCTTATTTTATAATAATTATGTAAAATATAATGCATCATATGACTAAGTTTAATAAAATTATGATCAATAAATTAAGTTCCGTGAGTTACAATTATTTTATAAATGTGGCCATCAGTTTTTTAAAAAGAAAATATTTTACAGTATCTTTTACGGTAAAAATAATTTTAATGAAAATATTGTATTTAAAAAAAATATTATATTGCTAAAAAAATAGTGCTAAATTTAAGATTATTTCAATGTATTAAAAAAAGCATTAATATATGCGAATATTTTAATGAGTTTCTTTAATTCACTGTAATTTACACTTTTTATTCGTTGTTATTTGAGATTACCGTGCTCCTCATTTGGAAGAATACTAACTTACAAAGAAGTTATAGTCTGATTACCAAATCGGTAGGTACAGATTGTTTTAATTTAAGAAGTGGTTTTTCAAACAAACATTTTTTTAAACCAAATCTTCAACAGCAAGTAATGTATCATATTCAATTAACAACCAAATCGTTTTGAAATACTTATATATGTTATGTTATGTTAATTGGATTGTGATAAAAATTGTACATAGATATGTATGTTATTGAAGTTTAGATATATTTCCCTCTTTATCATCAACAGTTATACCTACCTTATTATTTCGTCGTAATAAGTTATATAAATATTATAAGATTTTCATTCAATTTCTTATTTAATTATTATATGAGATTTTTTAAATTTCAATAGCGTTTCTTTAAAATGCTGTTAAATAAAACTTTTAAAAATTAAATCCCCAACTGAAATAATTCTCTGTCCGTACAGCAACACTAGTTCCGTATAGAGACCTCTTTATCAATTCCTTTTACTGTCCGTTCTACGAGCTTTACACGTAGATATATATAACACGCATGATTTGAATATAAAATATATCATCATGCGTCTCCCACCTTTTCAAACAATAAAATTGTCAATAGTCAAAGCTCAATCTTTTCAATCAAGAAGAATCAAATCATTCTTTTGAACACGGTTTTAATTTGTAAATGTATGACCATCATGGAAATTTTGATTCCAGGGCACAAAGTGCTGGTCCGGGCAACGACGGACATACGGAACCAAACGCTCCTGAGGGGCTCACTAAGTTTGGGAAGGTTAGTATTAAAAAATAGTTCATTTGACTTAATCAATATATAAAAATTTAATGTCCAATTATATGTAACGTGAATTATTAAAAGATTGCAAGAAATATTAATCTCAATTGTTAACTTCCTGATCACAGTCTATCAAATTTTCCTCTATGAAATAACGTTGGAACACAATCACTGAATAATACATATATGGTTTCATTCTCTCAATACTGATTCTAATATTTTTTATTTTATTTTATCCCCTGTACTTTATTACTGAACAAAGGTTTCTTTTTCATCAGACTGTGATAAAAGAGATGAACCGCATTGGTCTGATGGTAGACCTGAGCCACTCCTCCCATTCGACCATGAGAGAGGCGCTGGAAACCTCAGAAGCGCCTGTGATATTCTCTCACGCCTCAGTTTACCACCTCTGCGCCAGTCCCAGGAACATTCCTGACGATGTCCTCAAGAAAATGGTGAGTTCTAAAACTGATTACTTAAAACCTCCTGTTCCATCCTTTAGGATATGCATCAAATGCCACTCTCCATTTAGGTTTGATGGCGACTGAAACACGAAAATCATTTTGCACAATTTGATAAATTACCCCGAGGCTTTTATGCAATCTTAAATCCACTCATCAATATTGTAACCAGAGGAAAGGGTATATGGTGGGGACACCTAAGATTATGTGATATCACCTATTAGCTTTGGGAGCCCCACCATAACGTTCTCTCATGTTTTTCAATATTCAGCAGCTAAAACTATTTTATTTTATATTGGCCAATGTCAATCAAAGACAGAATATTCATCATGTTATTCTCACTTGTCATAACATTGACTACATAATTTTATATTCCAAACGAACTAATTTTCATAGCCTTATTTAAATTTAATTATAGAGGAGAAGGCTCTCTCATTTATTTCAGTTATGTCTTCTGAATTCAAGAGTCTTCCGACACCTTCGAAATCTTTAATTTCTTCCCGTGAATTAATGACCTTCGAATTCCTGACTCGTCTGAATGGGACACACATTTCTCATAAAGATGAACTTCAGTTCAGTTCATGAATTTAGTTCGTCTGTAATAAAAATATTCCTATTTTTGTGATAGCTTTAAATCGTTATGAAATACTACGTTCCTGATGCTGTTCATATATGAGTTTTTCAAATAGTCAGTTAACTATATCATTTAGTGTTAACTATGTATACAATTAGCTATATATTGACGATAATTTTTTATATTGTTCTAAATAATTTACACCATTATATAATAACCTTCCGCAGCAATTAATTTTGTATCGTATTGATGCCTAAAAAAATTAGAATATGTTCCTATTAACATATTTTGTATTTTGTCCTTTGATTCTGGCTATATATTATATCATTAAAGGTCCCCTCAATTATTCATAAGCGCTAATGTTACTGGGCATAAAACTGCTGACCATTTCAAATTAAGTTCTATGTAATAATGATTATTATTATATTTAATTTATGTTAGTCAGGTGGGTTTAAATACTACCCCTCGACTTTGTAAGTTGACTAAACAATGAAAATAGAATAAGATATTTCTGAATAATTCCAAACCATAATAAATCTGATAGTCCTATATTAAATGGATACCTCTAGCGTTACCTAAATACCATTACTATAAAAAAAAATTATTTGCCTAAAAGTGTACCTAAATTTTAAATTAACATTACATAAGCGGTAATAGGAGATATGATTCTAAGTAAATTTTTCCACGGAAAATTCAACCATCATAAGAAAGTTCCACCGAAAGTTCCACCGTTAACATTCTATATACCTGATTTCAAATAAAAGTGATTTTGGTGTTAACAGACAACATATAATTAGTTAAATAGTTAAAAATTATAAGTAAAGGTAGACATTTATTCACTATCAAACACATAGTCATAAATTTTCCACTATCGAAATCAGACCCCCAACTGGACCGCTAACCTAACCTTATACATCTAGCAATTTATGGCATCATTCAACCACCTAAACCTTGTTCTACACAAAATGTTACGCAATTTTCGTTCAGAACTAAGACAGTGTGTGTACTAAAAGACTATCCTTGTTGCCCACGAGTCCACCGGCAGGGTAGCACTTGTGCTGTACTGTACGCGTACTAAAGCATCTATAAACTTTGGATTATAGACATATGTAATTCCAGAACCTGCCGATTTTAGATCAGCAATTTTCTTCTCTTGGCGGTATTTAGCCAGAAATTTTTTTCCTTTTTGCATTACCTCAGTTGAGTCTCAATTCAATTGTTAAACCAATTCTTGAATTGCACTTTGTCTCTTATTCCTATTCTTGTACTCAACATGTTCAGCTGTTTACCATAACACTGGAAATGTTGCAATCGCTTGAATAAAGGCTCTATCACCTGGTCATTTTTCCAATCCATATTGTAATGTAGTGTGCACGAACACTAAAATGTTTTCTATCCAAGAGCGGATCGAAGAGAGAACGAGTGCGCGTATCAAATGTTCCTGCTTCTTCAGACGAGTCCTCTGAAAAACGTGAACGCGCACAAAAGTTCACAGCTGTGCGTGCACTTTTCTAAAGTTTTCGCGTGCAATTTGCACGCATATACGGTTCCACCGAAACATACATTAGTGCAGCACAATGCAGCACTTTGCCGCACGCTGGTGGATCGTACCTTAGCCCTAATTAGTTTGACTTGTGTTTTCTAAGCACATCCTTTTTGCATTACTTTATATCTTTCATGTCATTCCTTTAAATTTATCAGCCTTTCTTGACTTTGTTCCTATATAAATAATAAATATATTTTTGTATTTAAAAGTTAAAATATATTTACGTATCTACGTAAATCACAAAAATTAGGAAATAAATTATAATGTGGTGACGTGTGGCAACTTAGAAATACAGTTAAACACACTACAGTCCACGTTTTGATGGAGAAAGGAGACATGCGCTAGCTGTGATTGAGTCATATGCCACCCAATCACAGCTCTACTCTCTCAGTTGCCAATGTCTTATATACCTATGTATTTATTTCTCCTTTTATGTTCAATATTTTTTTTACTATACACATTAGTTTAGTATATATACTTACAAGTTACAACTTAAAAAAATACAGTAGTGTAGGAGTATAAATAAGACATGTGTTTTTCAAACACATAGTCAAACCTTCACGTACATTCTGATAGTCAAACTCATTAGGATTAAGACTATACATATATGTGTCTCACTTTTTATTAACAATGGTGAAATCCTTCATGGTGTAATTCTCCAGCTCTGACATTTAACGCTGATGGAATCTTTCATGGGGGAATCTTCGTGGTGGAACTTTCCGCGAGGAAATTACCACCCACTGAGAAATTTGCTAGTATTTTTTCCTTGTTCTTCTATATAATCTATCAGAAAATCGGACGCTGAAGAATGAGTGTGAATATTTCTTAAATAATTGATTACTTAGCGAATACTTATCAATTTCTATTCTATTAACTGTAATATGTTTTATAACTTCACCGTTCTACTACTTTAATGCATTTCTAGAGCATTTTATTTTTCTAATGGAGGGGACCTTTAGTAGTGATTCTAATTAGATTCATTTGTTGATGATGCTTGGCCCAAATAACATTGCCAGTTATACTTTAAAAACACTATTCCTTTTACCTACGTGTAATTCACACATAATCTATTCTTTTTACCGCGCAATTTACTCATTCTCTATATTTTTACCGTGTAATTCACACATTATCTGTCTCTCAATCCTCCTGTCGCCGGAATGGCAGTCTGCCAACGGTGGGATAGTCATGGTGAGCTTTTACTCCCACTTCTTAACGTGCGGAAAAGATGCCCAAGTGAAGGATGTCATGGGTGAGTGTCTCTGACGGAACCACCAGTTTGATGGCTCTAATTTCCGGCAAAATTAGGAGAACTGCAGTGCGGAGGAGGGAAACCTTACGCTTCTTGACAGCTAATGTGTCGATTATAAGAAAAAGGGAAATGAGCGAGATACGTCTAAGATGAGAAGATACACTTGTGGAATTATATAAATGCGTGGTAGTAATATTTAAGGGGAAAAATTAGTATAAATATTATGTTATCTGCTGACTTCTTTTTATACAACTTTTTCAAGATTTGAGAATGTTAGATCTTTATTCCTTCTCTTATTACTATAAATATACTCAATAATGAATAGAATGATATAACAGATTGAGGGGTGATTGACTATTTTCTATACCAGCTGACAAACAAAATGTAAAATATTATAATTTTCTTCGTATTACGTAAGCGTTCTAGCTTATATAGTGCAGGACCACTTTCTAACTGCGAGATTTATTAACTTTCCGACCCAGATTATTTATGTAATATGATATATTATCTACTGACAGCCAATATATTTAATCTCCAACACTGATATATATTCTCTGCGCTCTGATTCTGCTGTCTATATAAAGTTTCTCTACCGACAGATCACATCAACCATATCAGAAATATGGCTGGTGTGGACCATGTGGGCATCGGGGCAGATTTCGATGGTGTGAACAAGTGAGTCACTTAACGGAACAATTTATTTACTTGGAAGTTTCATTGGTGTAATTATTTTTTCCTCAAACTGGAAATTCAATTCTATAAATTCAATTTATTGAATTTAAATTTCATTTTTTGAATAAGTGCAAGCCTATGGCTGTTAATTTCAAATTTGACACGTTGTATTAGTTAAAATTGGAATTATGATTAATAATTTTGATAAATTACGTTTCATATTAATAATGTGTAAATAGGCATATCTATTTAGAATACTACTATATGAGTTCTTCGAAACATTTATTATTCAAACGATATTTTCAATTAATTTTCAAAAATTTATTTAACTACCCTCGTTCATACCGGCTATTCCATTAAACTCTAAACTTGTAGTCATTTATTGACCACAAGATGTTAAGATAATCTGAACCAACAGTGTGCTTATGTCAACAGGCTGCCGAAGGACCTCAAAGACGTATCCACTTATCCCAGACTATTTGCTGAGCTGCTTTCAGATCCTTCTTGGTCTATTGAGGATCTCAAGAAGCTTGCAGGAGATAACATCCTTAGGGTTATGAATGAAGTGGAGGAGGTATGGTGCGGCTAATTACTCTAATTAGTTCTTTAATACTTCAGTAATTGTCTTATGATTGAGGATATATGGAGGGATTTAATTTGTTCTGATGGTATGACTGATTGGACTGACACCATTTTATGTATAATCTATTTTTTGTTTTTGATAGGTGAGCATAGATCTACAGCTGAAAGGATCATCTCCCTACGAAGATGAGGTTCCGTATTCTCAAATTCTTCATCCGAATAACTGTACCTATACTTTCGTCAAGGACCATGGTACTTAATGAAGAAAATATTAATATTTTTATAGTGCAACTTCTCATGTATACTTTTTTGAACATTAATGTTAGGGTCAATGGATAGGAAGAGCCAAGTTAACGTGGTTAAAAAATTGAAACTGAAACAGAATGGAATAAGAGGAAATGTATCTTGTAGATGAATTACAGTGAAACTCCTGAGTAATGAAGTATTGATTACTTCATAACTCAGGTCCTTCACTACTCGAGTGCTTCATAACAAAAAACTTCATAGCTCTTATTGGAACAAACTTGTTACTTGTTAACCTTATTAAATTAGAAAGAAAATTCTAAGAGAAATAGTTATAGGGTAATTACTCCCAATTACTCAAATTCACAGTACTCGGAAACGGGATAAACATGTAGGGTATGAATTAAACAACTTTTTGAAATATCAGATTTCCTATATTAACACCCACTTTCCGATTACTGTGACACTAAATAGACTGTCACAGTACTGCACGCGTTAACCTATGTACATTTTTCTAAGAACATATTGAAATTCTAGTATCATGGATAGATAATTATAGGAAGATCCTTATTTTCAAATAAAATCCACTATAAGTAAGTCCTTAATATTTACCTCATTGTGACAATTTCACACTTTCTAAATGGTTGCACTTTTCTAAATGATATATTGATGTATACATGATGAGTGTTCAATAGTTAATTTCATAGTTTGCTAGATACTCTTGTATATATTTACGTTGACTTTGACAGTTACTTTGGTATAGTATATCATATAGTTTATTACTTGTATTTTATCTATAGAATAATAATTATATTTCATTTGTTGAAATGGTATAGCCATATGCTACTATTTATGAAATCGAATTAAAGGAGTTTCTATTTTTGTGGTTTAAATGATGAGAAATAATTTAATAGATTTTATTTCTAGACTAAACCTTAGACTGAATAACATTTTACAGGGAAGAGTTAACATAGAATTTCCATCACCAGAATGTTTTTGTAGGATTTAGAAAAATATTATTTAGTATAAATATTATTCTGAATAGAATTTGAACAGAACTTTATTTATTGTAAATTAATTTTAGGCAGTAGAACTCCTTTATAATTGTTTCCTGTATAGTGAATCCTGTATAGTGAAAGTAGAGTCCCGAGTAAAGAAGTAGGCTCTACAGTGAACAAATTTTCTTTAGTCTGCCCTTAGTTATTAGAAAACTAATGGTTATTTTATGGCAGACTAAAGAAAACTTGCTCACTATAGAGGCTAGTTCCCTACTCAGGACTCTGCATACACCATACAGGATTTAATGATATAGGAGTTCTACTGTATATTGAATTATTTATCTCAAACTATTACTGTTATAATTGTTTATAGATGAATACTCATATTTAAAATATTCCATGCATTCATTTAATTTGTATTACTAGCTCCAATAGTTTAGCAACATATTCTAGAGGCTTTTGGAAAATCTGACGGAAAATGATTATAATTAGCCACTAAAAATCTTAACTAGCATTTCATTGTGGTGGTGAAATGACCTATAGTTTTTATTTATATTTTCTATTCGTTTAAAGTTTATTTTAACCAAATCCACACAAAAGCTTAGTTGTAAAAGACAGGTAAATAAATAATATAAATATTTTACAATCCTTAAAGCATTGTCAAATTATCGTTAATTGCATCGTAAGTCGATGAAATAGAAATTGGATCTTTGATAACTGAATTCTTTTGGTACTGCAATTAGAATTCATCTTAAATTGTTACTAATGCTGATGAAGATATGTGATATTTTTATTTATTGTTTTAATGAGATATTAGTTAAAATAAATATTAATAATTATCAAAAATGACATCCTCATATAGGTAGTGTGTTGCTATTTTAATTGTATATAATGTAAATAATTTTATGCATTATATACATTTAAAATAGCAATACATTACCTACATGAGGATATCATTTTTGATAATATTACTATAGTTCGGACCGATCAATTGATCCAATTAATGAAAAATACCATTTTTGATTACATTTTTTATTTTTATTTAGTAAATTGATATTCCAATGATAATACCGATTACAATCAATAATACCGACACAAGAAGTGATACCGATTACAAGTGGAAATAGTTGTTACTGATTAATTTTCGATTCGACATTGTCATGATTAAAACTGAATCGTTTTATTGAAATGCAGTATGACTTAAACATACATTCTTAAAAACTACAAACAAGTTATAAAAATTGAGATGAAACGTGCTAAACTTCTGTTCTTAAAGATCCTCTTCAGCCTCAATGGAAAATGAGTTTACTATATAATATTGTAGAGCTAATTAAGGCCTAGGCCCTAGAATCATATATCTAATAAAAATCGCACAAAATTTGGTTCAGTATTTATTATTTCAAATGCTTTTAAAGATTTTCAAACTAAGTGTGCTTCAATAGTAAGAAACATTTTAATATGACGCTGAAGAAACAGATTGCAATCTCTTCACTTTTATTATAAATTAGAATTTTATAAGCAAATATTGAATGTTTGGCCTTCACTTGAGTTGAAAATGAATATTTGATCTAATTTAAAATTCTTATAATAATTCATACTATTTCCTACCTTTACAAAAATAATTAATGTTAAATAGATTCTATCTACCTACCTGACATTCAATTAATAGCGTACACTATTTTCCTTTGAATTTAAAATTAACAAATCGGAAGTAAAAATGATATAATAAATTATTGATTATAAAAATATTTAGAAACAATTATAGGCTATGAATTTCACGATGTTTACAGAAAAACCTACTGAACATTAGCCGCATTCTTTAAAAAATAAAAATTTGGTTGGTAGGGACCTTTAAGTCAAAGTTTATGCGATGTTAATAAACAATTAATTGATTTAGTTAAGGGGTTTAACATCTGCGATATAGAATACCATTTTTCCTTCATATCTTTATATGACATTTCTCTTAAATTTAATTTTATGCACAAAATCATTAAATAAATTAACTAACAATATTCAGATTTAACAGTGAATTTATTTATACCAATGATTAGTTTTACAGATGTGATATTATTTTTTTATATAACTAATATTAATATATGAATATATTTATTAACATTGAATTTTAGTTTGAGATCATAAATGCAATAAATTTTATATATATATTATGTCTCTAAATTTATTATCCTTTAAAAATTGAAATAATTGAATTCTGCACAGTATAATGCATTTGATGACGACTGTAAGAGTGGTGTATATCATGAGGCCTATAAACACTGTAGATAATGATGCCTGTAGACACTGTAGATGATGAGGCCTGTAGACACTGTAGATAATGATGCCTGTAGACACTGTAGATGATGAGGCCTGTAGACACTGTAGATAATGATGCCTGTAGACACTGTAGATAATGAGGCCTGTAGACACTGTGGATAAAGAGACCTGTTGATACTGTAGATGAAACGTGTATCTATATAGAGCTGTAGCTGTATAACAGTCAATTCATTGATATATTTTCGTCATAGGAGTTGTAGGTATGTTTTGAATCTAAGTTAATTGGTTCGTTTTGAACGTCTAAAATAACTCCAGTTCACTGACATCATCCAATTAAAATGAAAGCTTTCTATCAAGCGGAAAATGTTTACATGTTGTCAATGTTTATACATTAAAATTTATAAATCTACCTTATTTATTTAAAAGAATCTACACTATTTAATGCAAATGCCAATAAATTAAATGTATCGTTGGAGATCTCATGAAAGATAAATAAATACTATCTACCACATATAAAAAAATTCACCAGATATAATAAAACATTTATCGTGACAATACTGTCAAATATTTTGTTATATTTAATGATAAAATAGGTAGATATTGGGCAAAGGTATTGTCTCTCTGTCCTAAAAAGGCATTACTATGATAATCATCTTCTGTTTTCCACAGTTTTGAACATCAGTTATTATTTTTGCGAACCACACCCTCCCTCTGAAGGTGACGTTAGCATATTACTTCGTATTCTCGAGTCTACCCAGATCCAATATTCTCTGCGGGATTGACTAAGAAATCCAATAAAGTTCCACCAGGAAGGTAGGCGGGGAAATGATATCGTGAGTTTGCCAAGTTCTTTGAAGCGGAGGAACTGCAATTCGTTTGATATTATCAAAATATTGAAAGCAAATTAAAACTGATTCAGTTTTTTATGAATCCAATCGTGGAAGTTCAGGAGATTTAAGTAGATAACATTTTAGAGCTAATCTATTGTTATGAATTTCTCAAGCAAGTTTTCAAATGGGATTATTTTCGATAGGAGAATTATAAGATCGCAAAGTCTTTCTTTTTATTCCATGCTTCTGTTATGATAGATCACTAATATTTATTATAATTTATACAAAATCAATCATTGAATTCATTGAAGACAGGATAAAATAAATACTTATCTATTTATTGTGAAAACATTTAACAAAATGTAACCTAGCAAAAAATATTCATTTCAATGTACCACCAGTTTTATGCTTAAGTTACTAACTATTTCTGTAACATTACTTTGTTCCAATTCTCATGTAAGATTCACAAGATCATTATATCAGTCTCTAATTAATATATTTGAAAAGAATATTTCATGAACATAAAAGACTGAGAAAAGAATAACATTAATCTTCGTACAGGATATTTCCGTTCTCTTTATTATAAACTCATGAATTATAACGGTTTGCCGTAAAAATTCCTTCTTTAATTTTATTCTTTTTCTAACTATAAGTATAATAGAAAAAGAGTATTAAACACCAAAGTTAGAGAATATTATTGGTTAGCAAAGAAGTCTCCACAGTCTAGATGATCCATGGTACTCCATCTCTACAGATTAATGTGTTTGTTTTTCCCGAAGATGTCCTTTTTATGGTGATCGATTTTTGTTTGGCAGAATATTATAGTGTATGGGGATATAAGCTATAAGTGGCTATTCCATTGGTTAATGGAGAAAAGATCTATAAGAGCACTGAATCAATGTTATATAAAATGATTTTAAAGGATGCTTTGTTTTCATTCTAAACCTCTCAGTTCTCTTGATGAATAACAAATTCAAACTGAAAAACAATAAATTGTGTTGTTATAAGTAGCTATGACTATCAAAGGAATATGCCTGTGATATTGATTCATATATTAATATATAAAATAAGTATTATTATATACAAAAAAGTCCTCAATAGGACAGTAGAGTCAAAATGAAACGTTCCTTAAACTGTTTTTTTGGACAATAGACCCAGCGCAAACCTCCACGAGACATAAGCTCCAGTAACAAAACTCTAATAATAAGAGCCCCAGCGACAATAGCCCCTCGACTGTAACTCCAGTGAAAAAAAGCCCACTAAATATAATTAACACTTTATGCCCCAAATTAGTTAAATTAATCCAAAAATCGAATATTTTGATACTTTCTTTGTTTTCCCATTTTTGTTTACTCTAATGATTTACCATCGTTTTTTACACTATTTAATTATATTATTGATTTACATCTATTGATTTACCTTACAGTTTTAATCTACTCAATATTATCTCCAGTAATGATTCACTCCATTGTTTTTCCTGGTTTCTTTACCCCATTTATCCACCCCTTCAATTATGATGGATAATACTTTAAGCCACCAAATCGAAGGCTCTCAGGGATCTTTTCGCCCCATTTAACATTTCAAAACCATATCAGTTACAGTGTAGTTAGCCAGTATAACCTCTCGATAGTCCTTGTTCCATTGCTATAATGGATGGAAAATATTAATGGTAGAATAATCTACCTGTCAACTTTTTAATTAAAAGTGAGAATTAATTAATATTTTAAAGGCTTCACTTAATTACAGGAAGATATTCTGGTAGAATTCAAAATTTCTGGAAAGTCTTTTTAGAATTGATGTCAATTATTTAAAAATCATACAAAGTGATTATAGTTAATGATCGAGATTTTTTTCGACTTATTTTTGAAAATTCAGTCACTGTCATAATTACAAGACAATATTTCAAATATATAAAATAAAATTTGATATAATTAAAATGCATCCATGCTCCATTCTGGTTATCATTATTAAATACACCAAACAATGACCTAAATTTTTTTCTCTTTTCTGATCATATTGATAGTGGAGTAAAAGAACAAAAGAATGAAGAATTCCGAATTTTCATCACAATTATCTAGTCTATTGAAGGTATTGCAGGTGATAGTAAATAAATATTCTTTTTCTGCTCTGCATTGATTGAGTTCCATAAATGTGAATGAACACTGAACAGCCTATTGAAATGGAAATTTAAATTAGAATTGTAATTGAATGTTCATATCGAGATTGATGGCAATGCATTGGTTGTTTTACGTTCACTGTTCAAAGTGATTCAAAAAATGAAGCAGTACTTTTTATTCATAATTATGATGATTAATACAGTAATAAATACTGTTTGGACTTGTTTGTAGATATTATTCAGAAAGTTCTGTTACTATAATTGCCCATAATTTTTTGCTATATAAAGAGGATTTTAGGACTTATACTTACAAATTTAGGACTAATAAATAGGTATTTATGGCATTGCAATAGGTTTTTAGTACATAAAAGCAACATTTTAGGCCGTTTAAGTACACATGGTAAAACTTTAAACAATTTATATAAGTAAATAAAACATTTTTGAATTGTTATAAAATTTAGTGAATCGAGTTTACCGAACATTTATTCAAATTTACTGAAGAGGAAAAAATTAATTGAAACACTTGGAGCGAAACAAATTTGTAATTATTACAAATAAAATTGATTGCAAAAAATATATTTTAACACAGATTATCCCATTTTCGGCCTTATATAGGATTTTCTGCAAGCTAACAAAGAGCTGCTGAAGCTCAATTAACAACTATGTAGATAAATGTTGTCACAAGACATAACTCTGCCACAAGACTACTTGTACTCAAACTAATAAATTTACAGCAATGGGTTTAAGGTGTTGGTGGAACGGTTAGGAATTTCGTGTTTGTTTCCCAGACAATTATATTTCTCTATTGAGATATTAAAAATGAATTTAAATTAAATTTCACAATTTAAATTAAATTTCACAATTTAAATTAAATTTCACAATTTAAATTAAATTTCACAATTTAAATTAAATTTCACAATTTAAATTAAATATCACAATTTAAATTAAATTTCACAATTTAAATTAAATTTCACAATTTAAATTAAATTTCACAATTTAAATTAAATTTCACAATTTAAATTGAATTTCACAATTTAAATTAAATTTCACAATTTAATAATAATTTTTAATTTTATTTACATAATTACACAATTTTTAATTTCATTTCATAAAGCTCTTCACTTAAATTAACTTGGTGGAAACCGATTTTGGTTGAATTATTACATTCCATAAGTTTGCCAATCTAACCTTCCTACTTACTAGTTATTAAGAATATAAATAGAACTTTATGGCCTCTAAAACTTTATGGGGTGTATAGAATTTTTGATGTATGTATATGGGTTTGAATGGCCTTTGTAATCGATTTCGATAAAATCCGTTAAAGTGTAATAATTATTTTAATATCTCTCACATTTGCTATAGCACCATCTATTTACTAATAGTCGATATTCCACCATTATTTCATTTAAATTGTACACATTTTTAGGCAGTTTTAAACCAGCTAACACCTTAAAACTTGTGCATATTCGATAGTGTTCCCCAAAATTTGGTAAGATAACTTTTTTTTGTGCAGTGTTTTTTATTAATTTCTATAGCTCTTATTAATAAGGTAAATTGTCTTTTGTTTTCCTATTGAAGTACCTACCAATTTAGTTTCTAGTGTTAGAGCTAGATTGTCCTTTGATATAAACCTCCACTCTAAATCTTTATTCTCCTTTACGATTAAATTGCAATTTCTTGATTTAGTCTTTGAATACAATTGTTCATTCCTTCTAGCTATCTTTTTCTATAAAATATCCTTTCATGTTCTTTTTCTTCTTTAAAAGTCCTTCGTACTTCATTTTTCTATCACTAATTAGGTCTTTTATATTTAATTCATGCTCTCACTATATGCAGTTACTAGTATGTACAATTTATTCATAATCCATATCATTAGCAAACTGTAACATCCGTATTTTGTATCTGGTTACATTTACCTTTGTAATTTCCTTCCATCAATAACTGCAATAGCCAATTCTCCTTTAGAACGCGTAGACCCTAATAACAAACGAACACTATATTGGTGGCACATCAAGTCAAATCCTAATCTGAACTAATTTCAAGAGCCAGGCTCTTGTTATTATGGTTATATTTAAATTCCTCTCCGTTAAGTTTAGGTTTACTATTTAATAATAATTTTATATATAGTGATCTGTAAATGAAAATCATCAAATTAATAAAAATGCAATAACGCACCATATTCGTAATGTTTTAAATTTAGTCTTGAGATATTAGAATTACATGAACTAATAAATTCTCAGTATAGCCAGACCTCCAAACCAATTCCATCTGATTTATCTTCCATTCGGTCCCATCGATGAAGATAATTTGAAATTGATTGATGTACTCAAGAACCAAGACACCAATCTATAAGTTATATTGATTGATTATCTTGTAATTTATTATCAAGCTTCAGTCGAAGTGAATCAAGTAGTAGGGATAAACAAGTTACTATATATATGTAGTAACCACAAATCGCAGCATATAAGTTGTAACCATCTAAAAGTAATTTATTCAACACCAAATGTTTACAGATATTTGGTATCAATACTCATAATTATCAATTGATTCTTTTTCTCTGCATAAAAAAAAACACTCAACTCGACTCAATGTATTATCTGCAATTAATTATATGTACTATATGTAATAAGAATATTCACGAATTGAAATACTATACAGAATGCTTATTATTTAATGATTAATATTATTATTAATATAAACTTAATTAAGTTGAATAATGATATACAAAAATGAACATTGCTTCTAAAACAACTCTTTTTCTAACTTGAAAATAAATCAAATGAGAAATCAAGATCTATATCAAGATCCATGTTTAGAAATAAATTCAAACTATTATATGAGTAATAATGACTATTATTTAAACTTTTATATAAACTAAATGAAGTATGCATTAATATAAACTTTATATTACGTGCTTTTGATGAAATATCTATATATATTTTAACTATTTCGATGATTTATGCTTATTTCTCTTATATTTCGATTAAGTGTATCTGCGAAACAATGAATTCAAAATCTGGTAATTGAGTAATTACCCAAAACTGCACATGGGGAGCAACAAAATATTTTTCAATTCATAGTTTTCTTTCATTTATAAGTAGACAATTACTATATAATAACTATATTGCGTTTAGCGTAGCAGGAAAAATGTTTGGCTTCCTTGGATTTAATTTATATCAGCTTTTATTAAACTAACCTTACATTCAACACAAACAGTGAAGCAAATTAAAACTACAATCATTTAAAATTTTAATTTAAAATTTAATATTCAGTTGAATTTATGATCATCGTAGAGGAATCTATAATAAAGGAGCACAACCGAGTAGCGGCTGAATACCGCTAGGAGCGCAACCGAAGAACACCTCCCGATTGCTTTTCGCGGAAACAAACTTCAAATATTGTTGCCTAATAGTTATAATGTTCTCCAATGATTAAATGAATCATAGTCCAAATTTGTATTTCTGATGAAACTATTCAATGCTTTTGTAGAAATCAAATACACTGTAATAATATAACTGTCATAGACTACCTAAATTCAAAGATTGCCTCTCCTTGTGATACTCTATGCATCTGCCATATCAAACTGTGCAGACAATAAGTCTAAAAGGATGGGAGTAAATTTAATTCCAACTCAAATCTAATATGATAACTTGGTTCAATCGACAAAATTGGAATGTAAATTTGATTTAGAAGGGAATGCGCAAACAAGAGAAAAGAATGTGTTCTACTTCAAAAGAGTACGTAATTGAAAATGGTAAATACAGATTTTATAATGCTAATAAAAAACTTTTCGAGGAGTATGTTGTAGAAAAATACTACATGATTAGTATCGGTTAGGATGAGATTTCAATTTTTTATACCTTTTTAGAAATATGGTCTAATTTCTTTATAACATATTTATCACAATTATCTCTTACATATATTTTTAACACTCAATATTGTCTTCTTTCTATTCTTAATTTAAGAAAACGGACGAAATTTCCGAGAACGAATTTTCCACGGACAAAATTATTTTTCGTGGACGAATTTTCTGGGGACGAATTTTCCTAGCACCGATCATATCACTAATCCTATGATTTATTAAGTTTATTTGAAGGTAATCTAAATAATATTTGCATATATCATTACTTATTTTTATATTCTCATCTATATAAGTATACATACTAGATTTTGAAAATAAATATATCCTTGTATTGTGTTTTTTATATAAAGCTTGTCCTATAATAATCATTAGACAGCGACTCCATTAGGAAATTTACATGCATTCAATGCAAGGCAGGAAGATGGCGAGTGGCATTCTTGTGATAAGAACATCATAGATTTCGTGTTTAGTTTTATTAACGGTTCTTGCAGTTTTAGAGGATAGTGCTAGTTTTATGTTTGTTATGACACAACTTGTCAAGCTTATATCTTATATGAATGTATGGTCCAATGGTATGGTATATTTGCTTAAGACTATACATAGTACACAGTCAGTGTGTGTAATACACACACTGACTGTGTGTGTAATACACACACGTGTCACCCACTGTGTATACACCCACTTCTATTACACGTGACGTTTAGGATTACAATTTTAAGAGGATGAGAGCTCTTTTATCTTCAAAGAAAACCATTGGAATTCTGACTCAGGACGCATTCGCACACACTCTTTCTTATTCCTTCCGATTGTCTAACTAGTGAAAAGATAATCAATTTAGTCAAAGAATAATTAAAGATCACTTTAATATCAAGGCCATAAGCGATACCGATCACACATCAAAGGACGTTAGATCAATGTTGAGTATATATCCAACGAGATAATAAATTAACAGACAGTTATAGGTTTTATGTAATTAAATAGGTTTATATCAGCCATTGTCAGGTAGTCACTTCAGAAGCTGGATTCCTATTTTAGTGTTAAGGCTTATAATTGTTTCACTGAATTCCCGTTTGATTTGTATAAAAATGTGTATAAATTAATTTTCGAACCATTCTATTATTGGAATTCACCATTAATATCAGATAATCATAATCAGTAGAGAATAAAGAAAAACATTGTTCATTTTTATAATTATTTCCATATTATTTAAATAGGTATTAAAATGAAAGGAAACAATTAATTAAAGAAGGTTAAAATTGAAATATATCACTAAGAAATAATAATCCTAAGAAATCGAGATTGTATACATATTTTAATTAAACACATCATATCCACATGCCAATTACCATACTTATAACACGGCTTTCTCACACGTAATATACCACATTCATAGCAACATGTCAAATATCATATTTATAACATATGTTAACCACATGTAAATTTACCATATCACCACATGTAATACATTATTATAGTATCCACTTCCTAAAAGTATACGCGATATATTCATGGTTTCGATGTTCAAGTGCTATATGTTATACAAATGGATCTCTTGAATTATCGGTCTATTTCTCCCTTATCGTCATACCTCTTGGTAAATTTCTGTACTCACGGAGATGCTATTCTGCATCCATGTTCATAATGATTTAGGTGAAAGAAAAAATCCACTCTCCTGCACATGTCGCACTACTTCTTCGATGTCCCTTGTAAAATTTTTCATCTGTTTTATCTTAGTTTTGTCAAATAACACAGAGACACTACATTTGATCTAACTTAATGTAGTAAAATATAACTGATTTGAATTAAATATAATATCTCAAGTGTTTTTATTGCAAGTAATAAAACTAAGATAAAACAAATGGAAATTAATACATGGGAACTCGAAGAAGTAGTTTGACATGTGCAGGAAAGTAGATTCTCTCTTTTATCTAAAATCACTATGAACATGGATGCAGAATAGCAATAATTATTCAAAGTTAATTATCAAGGTAATAATCCTATGGTTTGAGAAGTAAAGATTAATGATATTAATAAATAAATAATCAGTGTTGAAATACAAAACACAATGATTTATAAAACAATTGAAAATACGATTATCTAAATAAATATTATTTCATATGATAATGAAATTTTACATTTTTCTTTAATAAATGTACAATTTTAGTTTATAAGAATATATTTTATACGTTTAATTTGTGTCATATTTAGATCAAACAGATATTTGAATCTATATGGAAAGAATATTAACAAATCAATTTAGCAACAAGTTGTGAATTCACTGATGATTGAGATATTATTTTAAAAACAGAATTGAGTTGATATCGTTTTATTTAAGTCTCAATTAATAATATTGATGCACTGAATGGAATGATGCTATGTTAATTTCCAAAAGAACTATAATTTAAGTCATGTCTTAATATAACCGAAGTGATAGTATAATAATCAAAGGGTGATACTATCAGTGATACATGAAGCCGAAGTGATTCTCTAACGAAAGGATAAAACTTTCGATGAGGCAGTGTGAATAGACACTGAAGAAGTAGTAGAAATTTTTAATATAATAAATCGCACATGATAATAGTCAAGCCATTTTAACTAAAAAATAAGGACAATTTATATGCGAATGAAGGAATAAAATGATGGAAGGAGCTTTATTTCATCAGAAGTAATTTAATTTATGTGTTCATAAACTTTAATATAGATAATTCATTCTAAATTAATTGATGAAAGATCATTGGATATATTAAGATCACTCATATATCACTTAAGGTTTATTATAAGTTATTGGTAGATTATTTAATAAAATACTTATAAATAATTTATAACATCAGTAGATAACTCTAATTCATTCGATGCATTAAGTCAAGTTCAAGTAATAGTAATGTTTTATTAACTACTGTCATTTTTAGTTGCTATAGCGACTGATCGATATCGTCGATCAGTGTCCGAACTGGTGAAAAGCAGCCAAATGATGTGGAATGAATACGGTGTTCGAAAGTTCTCGTTAGGTATAAATATCTGATGGCTCTCCAATTTATCGGCCATTGTTGTGCATTCACAAGAGTAAATAGTGACCAGATATATAAAGAGAGAGAAAGAAACTTTGGTCCAATACCAATTTAAAAAGAATAAAATTCTTTTGTCCAATACCAAAATGACAAATAGATTATTTTAGTCCAATACCAAGATTAGAAAGCTTGATAAAATGAAGAGTATTAAATTATTTATTGCATGTATATTAGGGATATGACAATTTTAAGTGTTTCAAATTCTTTTTCACCCTCAATAATAATAATAATATAATAATAATAAGTTTAGTAGAAAATAAAAGGTTACAATCAAAGAGTAGGGATACGATTATAAAAAGAAAAGAAAACTAAGCCAACTGGTAGTCTAATAGACTAATGTGATGATGAAATAATTCGATGAATAATTGTGTATAATCACTTTTCTATAGTAATCTTACTTCTTAGCATCAAATTCGATAAGGAAAAAAACAAGGGTTTCATTGACCAATAGAAACATTTAAAAGTTCAAGTGAACATAGCTAAATAGATAACATAATATTTAGTACATCTACATTAATTTCAAGTGTATTATATAATTTGGAACCTAATTACTCACCACCCTCTCTCTCCCCCTTCCTATCTTCTGATATCGAGAGAAGATAAACTGTGAATGTGACGCAAACATTTTACTTCTTAAACATATATTGTTGTACTTGCTTGCCTAAATATTAGTGTGCTGCAAAATAGTTGTCTCCAACAAACTTTATGTTCAATCAATTCACAGCAGTATTTCCATTTTATAAAGGACTTATGAATGCTTTCATATCTACCTAGATATTATTTGAAAAATACAGCCTGAAAATTGTGTTTTCAATATTTCAATATGTTAAAAATCCCTTCCAAGTAGTTATTTTTGTTGTTTTAATTAATCAATAAGACTTATGTTTTTTATCATTTTTTTTTGCAAAACTCATGGAATATGATAGCTTATAGTTATTTTATATAGTTTTAAAAAGATTTTTATAATCAAATTACTACAATTGCCAATTTACTTCCGACTAATTTTCAGTCCAAAGAAAAAGTGTGTACACAGGTTTTTTTTTTACATCAGCTATAGGTACATAGGTATATCCAATGACTATTATATACTGTATTAGTATAAAGGTATAAAATAAAAGGAACTTTATAGAAACGTTTATACACTTCAAGAAATAATTTACAGCTTAAATGAAATTCAAATTCGAAATCAAAACAAAGAGAGTACAGTTCATTTCTTCAATTTCAATTTTCTAATTTTTTCTATCAAACCCCTTGTAAAATCTTATCTCAAATATCTTGTATTAATATTAAAAATCTTAACTTGAAACATGTAATACAAAATAGAATTGGCATTAAGTGAGAGTGTAGTTTACATTATTTGTTACGTTAGTTCAAAAGTATGAAGTATCATTTTAGTATAGTAACTGCCTCAAACACTTAAATTATATAATGATATAATTGCAATCTAATTTACATGTCTTGTAGAACGTTGGACTTTTTTTTAGCAATCGGAACAAACGATGCAGCTTAAGCACTATCAAATATTAAATATTGCTTAACTCTAACTATTAATCGAATGGCCATTATAATGAACAAATATTATAACCTGAACTATTACTGTGGAACCGAATAGTAATTTTAATATTTTTGCAAAAAATAATATTATTCCAGTTTTAAAAATATGAGCATTTTTGAATAATTTCATTTTAACTAATATCCTCATAGAACAATCATTATAAGATATTATAAGTAAATTATTAATCAAAATCAAAAATAGTTACATAATATACATGCTGAATAATTCTGATCTTGTAGCATAAATCTATGGTGTTAGAGATGGGACAAGATAACTTTGGTGAGTCTGTTTTAGCGGTAGAGTTGATCCTTGTAAGTCACTTTCAGATGTTCACGCGATCCACGCACATCCCGTGAAATTGCTGTGCATAATTTCTCTGGAATCTCTCCTTTGCTAACCATTACAAGCGATGGGAAGTTAAACACACTTTTGAGAAAAGTTCTGAGTGACAAGGAATTCATGAATGATCAATGAGATCAACTCCTAAGAACATCCTATATTACAATTTTTAGATAGATTTCTGAACATTAATGAGCATTTCTGTTAAAATAATCAATATATAAAAACTCATACAACACTTTGCGTAATGAAACAATTGGCGAAAGAGGGGAAATTGCGAGAGAATACGTTGCTGATGTTTTGGTCATAGATTAGATTGTAAAATATTCGACTAAATTGAAGCCAAAAACAACAATAAATTCACCATTCAATCATTCCCTAATTTGATAAAAATTCTATAATTGCATTTTTATTTGAGTTGCAATACTTTCGAATACTTTCATTTCGAAAATGTAATCAGAATATAAATAAAGAATTCAAATAATATATTATATTTTAATCTCACAAAATGAATAGATTAAAACTCAAATTATTATTAATATATAAACACTTTGTAGAAGTTATTGGAATATAACATCAATCAATATTTGGTATTTCTTTATTAAGAGAGTGTCATATTAATTGAGCAAAACAGAAAACTTCCTCAAGGAATATTAGTGAAATCTTTTACTCAACCTATTTAGATCTTTTCCATAATTTGTCCTTTGATCATGATAGGATATTCTGAATTTTTTCCAACAGTTGACTTCAAAGCTTTCCTTCCGTCTGAAATTAATATTTTTATTGCTATTTTCTTTTCAAGATTAAGGGATTTTTTCAGTTAAGCGGAATATTGAGTTTCTATTTTATGGTTCAAGATTTAATTAATATAATTTTCATAAAATGTTGAATGTGCATTTGTATATGTATGCAAAATGTATATGTATCTATTTATAAGACTTAGGAAATTATCTAAAGATTTTATTCAATCCTGTAGTTAAAGTTTATATTATAAAGTAACTGCTTTAAATAACTTAGTAAAGGAGACAATTCATTGAAAAGGATAGAGTATAAATTCAATTGTTATATGCAATCAAATAACTGGATCAAAAAATTAAAGATAATATAATTTACTATATGAATATGCACCCATTACTTCCTATGAAATAGGTTCACTTCGAAGTTTTGTTTATAAATCTATTCAGGAGAGTTTATTTAAAAAAATAGAATTTGTTATTTATATTTATTATAAACAGAAATGTTTTTTGATGATAATACTCTTCAATTAATTCTCATTAATTAACAAATATCAATTAACTCATAAAAGAAATTATTAATATATTGAAGGCATATGATATAAACCAAAAAGTTTCTAGCTATATCAATTTGGTGCAGTTTCTAAACGTGTTATCAACATGAAATATTACCCAAATCTAATTTTGCTAAGCGAGTTCCTCTTTTGATAGAAGGCTTCGTTAAGAGTTTTAGGAATTTTCTAATTGGTGTCATTATTTTATCCACAAATAATATTAAGTGGCATCACTCTTAGAATATATAATAAAGTTAAAAATATTGTCTCATGAAGCTTCAGCAAAACTATTAATCAATGTATTATATATCTATAATGACGGTTAGAAATATTCTTAAACGTATATTTAATTATTTATTCTGATATGGTTAAATAATATACTGCTCTATTAATCTCTATAAGGTGTAAGATTTCATTTTTAATAGAATATTTTTTCTCAGTTCAATATCGTTGATAGCTTTTTAAATGTTTTGCTTTTTTATTTCTACGTTAAGGAATATTCCGCCATATTCCTTAAATGTCAAAATACATGAATATTTACAGACAAATTACTGAGAGAAGAATGAACCGATATTCTGACACCATGAATATAATAATTGATATCTCCTAAAGCTTAATCATTTCTCCAATAATTTTGACAGCCAGAATGGTCGAATGCGGAACTAAATATTGACCAGTTTGACAGATTAGAATGTAATTTTGGTATTTAATTAAACGTGTATCTTTATATCTAATTGGAATGTAATATCAGTAATTCCATTCTTACACAAATACAATCTGAGTAATTTGATTTTAAAATGTGGAATGGTATTAAATCCTAGAAATTTTTCATGCAAATATTATATGAACTATATTTAATAATTGAGTAATTTATGTTACAATTATTATTCATGCAACTGTAGTTGCAATTTGATTAGTAGAAGAATAAAATAAGAGAACACTCTAACATTTGCAAGTGTCTAAAGTATAATACTATGATTAATATTCCAAATTGAGAATAGGAGAGAACGATCCAATTCCTTTTCTTCTTGACAATTGTTTCAAGTATTCATAACAATCTAATGAATTTCTAATTGAAAATGCGAAGTATATTTCATTGTGGTTAGTCGTTCATATGAGAACGACTAACGTAGTCGTTCATATAAGAATTTTACGAGTAATCTATAAGAGTTATGGTAGTCATAAAAATAGATGAATATAAGCATGCTTGCATATCATCCATATTAAATTAAAATGATGGTAATAACAAAATATAAACGTGTCACCCATTTCAATTTGGTATGCTACCACCAATAGCTATTTGGCGCTATATCCATCCCCGCCACTGACATGTCCCATGAATATTGCTCATAAATTTTTTGGGTAATCTTGTTAGCATCGAAATTGCAATGCGGATCATACGGCAGAATGTCAGAAAGAGGCCTGAAATCTATCATCAGAGCTACTTCCTGGTACGGTAACAAACATATATGAAGTGCCTAACTGTGCTATTGTAAAATAATCAATGTAGTTGGGAGGACTCTGGTACTTTGGATATTTGAATGATGAAATTTTCCATGGTATATCCTTTTTAAAAAGATTAGAAATTATTTTTGCTAAAATATCGAGAAATATGATAAGAATGCGGAGAGTCTTTATGCGACTTTTCAGTAAACTTTTCAATTTTTGAGTGTATGATAACTAATTGATCCATTATATATAAATTAAAACAATAAGCCTGGAATGGCTCCATTTCTCACAAATTCTAACATTTTCAAACCGACTTTAACATTTTCAAGCAAGTTCAAACACTTACAAACTATCTATACTCTTGTACTCTCAAATGCAGCTCCCTCTTTTCTTCGGTTACATCCTTACTCTGTACACTAATTCTTTACTTCTCTAAGACCGATTGCCTCAATATTCGTTACTCTATTTGCTACCCTCAGGGAAATTAACGTAACAAATTTCAGTAGAATAATGCAAGTCAGTACTTAGTTCCAGAAGTATCAGTCAGATGAGAAAAATGAACGCATTTATCAGTGTCAGAGTATTGCTGACGTTAAAACTATACAAACAAATTGAATTGAACAGGCAATATGTTTAGTTTAATTTATGTTATTACTAAAGCTTTTCTGAAATTATTAAATTTAGTTGGTAATTGAATTTTAATCGTCTTTTGTTTATCATGACGTTATTCCTTTACATAAAAATATTTTCATACTTATATATATATAAGTAAATATTTTAAGCAGATAAAGAAGTTATCAAAACAGCATCATATATCATAAAACGTGTACAGTGTTTAATAATGGGAAACTATCTAATTACAGAACATTTGAAATGGAGTTTTGGTACCAATTCATTTCCCCATGAGAATACAACTACTCTGGAAGTTCTCAGGAGTCAGAACTTTGGTCGCCAAATGTCCCGCCGCAGTCATAAATTTTGGAATTCGTGACTCCCTACACCGGTTTATTTTCTCTCATAATCTTGACAGCATCATCTCATATTTTAAGAATTTAATCTCCATTTCAGACATCATAAGCCATCAAATTTAGATGCAAATTTGATTACTCCATAATTTAGCATATTGGCCTTTAGCATCGAAAATGGAGTCAGTGCCAAAGCTTCAAAGAAAATTGATGCATCAAGAATACCCATTCAAACGAAAGGAATAATTACTGGTTTCATGTTATTAGATGGTAATTCCTCTATCGTTATACAATCTCTTTGATCGATTCACTAATATTTTTCTTTAAACTTTAGACTTGAATAAATAGATGATTCTTGTTTAATCGTTTCATAATTTTTTCCATCAATTCCATATACAGTTTTGTTTAAACGAATGGCAAAATAAATTAGTCAAATTACACTAACATTTTTCTTGCTTCTGCAACTCTTGCTCATGAAAATTTATTAGTCTCTAAAACTGTAACAGTGGCGCCTATAACTGATGCAACTTCCCTTCACAAACTATAAACAAGTCTCTTCATTTCAATGGAAATCAGTTACAAGTTTCCAACTTCTTTAGACTTCTATGAATAAATTCAAGAAGTAAAACATAAGAGCAATATATGCCCAGAAGTTTACAGGAAAAATTTCCCTGATACTTGTACAGGCCACTTTAAAAAGTTTCTTAAAGTCTTCCACTTAGAGTAAGATGGTGAAAATTTAACTAAAATAGTCGGTAGAATATTTATAGCTATCTGTAGCTAATAATGAAGGATGAAAATTAATTTATTTAATTAAGGAATATTGTGACAATTTTTTTCTAATAATTATTGTTAAATTAGTAGCTATCTATTGTTTTGATCTAACAGTCGATCAAAAATTTACCAATTCACTTTTTTATTATTAAATAACTTCTAATATGTGATAAATAGCTCTTTCTAAATTATATTTCACTTTTTCATTATAAGGTATCTTTTACTCGTGTGAAAATATATTTATAACTAAAAACAGTCAATATTTCTAACATTGCAAAGAACAATCTTCCCACCACTGAATGCATGCAGGTCTTCAAATTATCCTCAAAATTACGTCAATAATTTTCTTGATTCTATTGAGTATTTTGCAAATATATTTTGAATTCAAAAAGTGTAATGAAAGAAGAGGAGAAAGAGAAGAAATACAACAGAGTTCCACTTAACGAAATTTTCAATTTGAATGTTAGATTGGACTTCAAATTGACTGCTCTATTATCACTCGATTTTCAACTAATTAGTGCCAGCTATGAAGATAGAAAGTTGGAGAAAAATCTCATTTCAAGTTATAAGTAGCATGCAAAGTGTGGTGCATGATGTTATTATATTTAAGGAAACAGGCAATGAAGCACAATTGAAATCAATTGATGCAAAGGTAGCAAAGGAAGTGTTCAATATTACTGCATACAATACTAAATAATGAATGATTACTCTAGCAGTTAACACTGCGCTCGGTATTTCTGAAGGACAATTGCAGTCATTCTCTATTTTGTTCTGGAAATATTTCAACACTTTCTTTCATTGTATGAGAGCTCATAATGGAAAATAAAAATCTAATTCTGGACATCAAATCTTTCTGATAGAATTGGAAATGCCGCTTTTAAAAAGCGTTCATTGCTAATGAATCTGACGATATCAAATGAATTACACCGCTTCTAGTTTATATCTACAGTGAAAGCTATCAACTAAAGGAACTACATTCTTCTGATGCTGAATATTCACTTGAATAACATCCAATCAACTAATATTATTTAGTAAATGTGATGTGTGAAAACAGAATAGGTTTTCAATAGTCACATAGCGTCACGTGATTAAAATCCACGATTGTGATTGGCTAGGAATATGAAGTACACCTGCGCGGGTAATACACTGTGCGCGGAGCAATACATCCTGATTAAATTACTGTACAACCTCACTGTAATTCTAACTTTTGTCTAGGGAAGTTGTGATGTTTGTTTATCTTGTTTGTTATGTAGTATTGTTTCTGTTTAGTTATTAATAAAGGTCAACCAACTTTAAAAGTATTGCTCTTCAGGATTTATCTTCATTTAGTTTTCAAAACATATTCCTTATGCTATATCAAAACAGTTCAAATTATACATAATCGAATAATATTTGATATTATAATAACAGTTACTATTTTTATTTTAATATTATAATGTGAATGAACAAAATATAATTACTTCATTGTTTATGAATGATCACAATGGAATATAATGTGTATGAATTATATACTATAACATGGCGGGTAAAATAAATCGTAATATTATATTGTATTTCTCATTGTCAATTATTGCTCTATTTTAAAGTGGGTGTAAATGTAAATATTTTTTACATTTCATACCAATACAAACAATTTATTAATTCATTTATAAGAATTTTTGTAATGAACCATTCGAATGAACCAATTTATGACTTTATAATATGATATAATAAATAATTACAGTAGCACACTTTCGAGCAATTACGGTATCTATTATTTAGAATATATGAACTTGAATACTTATCAATATGAAATCATAACATTATTGAAGAAAAAGTTAAATTAGCTTCCTAATTCTCGTAAAATGAGAATGAGAATCTTTATTTATAAAAATGGCACAGTAAATAGAAGAACATTTAAATTGAGTACAGAATATTGAAGCCCATACGAAGATTTTGGGATTTTTTTTTTCGATTCGAAATAAATATTTTGAATCAGTCATTCTTTACTATTCAATGACTGCTCTTAATATTATGTACAATTTATTAGAAGCCTTTAAATCATATATATATAAAAGTTATTATATTTAATCTTTTGCAGTGAATGGCTACAATGAATATTTTTATTTTATTATCATTTCTACTGATCATTAGTTTTAGTCTAGAGACAGTTAGTGAAATTATAGGTAAGATTTTTTCGTGAATTTAAATTCTTCTTGTTTTTAATGAAGAAATAATGCCTTTGATAAATAAAAATTAGAAACATTGATCTATTCACATTCTATGGTCAAAAAATGTCAAAATTTTAATAAATTTTACAATTTTTGTCAAAGGTTTGAGGACGTGAAATTACCCTTAGCGAATAAATAATTCCGGAGTCAAATTAATGATGCACGTTGCCATAGAATAATTAAATTTCATAACTCTCTTTACGGTTCAGAAATATTTATTACATAAATTTTGATTTCCAGCATACATAACTGAACTCCACAAAATTGCAGGTTTGACCAGCACCAGGTGTAACGTGGACCTCTCCAGGGGGCCAATCCATGATCCTTGCGGTACGCTCCACAATGCCACGTGTGATGGGGACTGGTGCAAATGTCCACCAGGGTGAGACGAACAGAAAAACATACAAAGAGTAAATAAGTTTTTCATCAATTACATTGAGATGCATTTGACTCTTTTTGCTAAGAGTTATATGATTTCCTATCTGAATCTTGATGTATTTTGCCTAGGTGTTTACTTTTATGTTTATGACGCCTTACTTAATCGTATTCTTTAATGTTTGAACAGAAATTATAGCCATATTCATCCTGAAAACAAAACGATAGAACACCTAAAGATAAATATCAAATAAATTATGGTGTTTGTTCAACCTCCTACTAGATATAAACAGCTGGAAGTGCATATATTTCCTTCCTTTCAAATGCATATGCCTTGCCTTATATGCATTATCTTTAAGTGCATATGCTTTATCTGCAAAACATATGCGTTTTCTCAAATGAATATGAATTTTCTCAAATGCTTATGCATTTTCTCAAAAAGCATAAAACCTGTTGCATATGCATTATGTAGTATACATGTATTTCTCAGTGCATATGCTTCATATTTGGAAATACATATTGTCACAACCCTAGTTATCACATGTATAGCATCCGTATTAATTAACACATTTAATTGCAAATTTTGAAAATGCTATTGCACTACATGCTGACCTGATTAAGTGAATTGAATAATTTTTATGAAATTAGCATGAAAAACTCATCCAAAAAGTCTAATAATACGCCAACCTTAAAATCATGTAAGTTTGTTTGTTAATTAATTAGTTAATATTATTGTCACGGTAAATACATTTCAAAGGAAAGTGTATATTTGACTATTTTTTTCACAGTTTACTAATTTCACATTTCTGATAAGAAACTTTACTAATTGTTATGCTTTTAGATATTTAAAATTGGTGTAGGAAAACTCTATGATAAATTTGTATGATTAAGAAAAAAAAAAAAATTAGAAAACTGTGATTTGTGAAATTAATATCGTACAGTGATATTTTAGTAATTCACGTATGTTTTGTTCAATAAATATCTCATTTGTTCAATATATATTTCCTTTTTGTGGGTTATTAATAATTCAACATATTTTGAATCATCAAACTTGATTGATGTCAGGTTATTTGTGGAGCATATTTCGTGTGAATTGTCTCGTCTTCATTTTTAATAGAATTATTCCTAATGAGTTTGAAGTGTGTTTTCTAGGCGCATCCTTTTTGAATTACTTTATATACTTCTTGTCATTCATTTAAATCTACCGGCCTTTCTTGACTTTGTTCCTACATAAATACCAAATATATTTTTGTATTTAAAAGTTTAAAAATATTTACGTATTTGCGTAAATCACGTAAATTAGGAAATTAATTGTACTGTGGTGACGTGTGACACCGTAGAAATACATCTAGCTAACCACTCAACACACTTTCGTCCATGTTTTCATAGAGAACAAATACATGCACGAGCTGTGATTGGGACACACTCCAGCCAATCACAGCTCTGCCCTCTCAGGTGCCAATGTCTCATATACTTATGTATTTATTTCTCCTTATATGTTCAATATTTTTGCTCAAAATTTGATACACATTAGTTTAGTATATTCACTACCAACTTGTAAAAAATACAGTACCGTAAGTTTATAAATAAGACATGTGTTTTTTCGACCCATGCTCAAACCTCCCCGTTAATTCTGATAGTCAAACTCATTAGGGTTAATATATTATTTTACTTAGATTATAAAGTCCTATTATAAAATTGTATGTTTTGCCTTTTGAAACGGAAAATGATTATACATTAAGTTGAATGTAAATAACTACATAGTTTAAAGCTAATGTACATTTCGTTTTGGGACTTTACAGATGGAAGGAAAATGCAAGTAATCTTCAATGTGAAAATGGCGGTGGAACTTTAAAATTTCATGGCGAAAAGAAAGAGTTAGGTATGTATTTAATTGGAAACTTTGTCAACTATTAGTTCTACTATATATATTTAGTTGGACCTACATCTGCATATGCATATATGTATAAACCCTCTCACGGAATCACTTCCCTCCGTTCATTTACACACTTCTCTCTATTATTATTTCTCTAATTCACTTACTCAAATAAATATGTACTCTATGATTCTAATGTTTAACTTTTTTTAATTCGTTTATTTTATTTCAATTGTAGCTGCAATCCTGTATTATAGATAATAATCATAAGTTATCGAACTAATGAATGGTAACTTATAAATTAATACTAAAATTTTAAGATTGTAAAGATTCATACTCAATGGAAAATCCATATTATCAGAGGTTATTTGAACTCAGCGTTGAAGGAATTTTCAGGTTCAAGCTTTCGAATATAAATATTTCTATTCATCATCAGAAGAAGGGTGGAAAACCTGGACCTGACAATTAATTTTATGACCAATTTTTTATTTAGGATTAACAGGACACACTTAGGATCTACATGAAACATTTAGGATCAACAGGACACACTTCTGATCAACAATGCACACTTAGGATAAAGAGGACACACATATGGATCAAGAGGACACACGTAGAGCAACAAATAACGCATAGGAATAGAGAAGATACATAGGAATAGAGAACATACATAGAAACAAGGAGACACATGAAAACAATAAAACACACTTGATTTTGTAACGGATATATAGAAAGTAAAAATATTCTAGAGAATTAATTTAGTAAGCAATAGCTAAGGTAGCAACAAATTTTCTAATTCTTTGTCTCATATTTCAATATTAAATAGATTGTTATTTAATATTAATAAACTTTAGGATAAATAGTTTAAATAGAAAGACGGTATCCAACATACAACTATTGTTAATAAAATTCATTGTCAGGTCCAGGTTTTCCACCCTTCCCCTGATGATGAATAGAAATCTTTCTATTAGAAAGCTTGATATCTGAAAAAACCTTCAACGCAGAATTTAAATAACCTATAATACATATATGTGTGTCCTCTTGATCCTAGGTGCGCCCTGTGGTTCCTAAGTGTGTCCTGTTGATCCTAAGTGCGTCATGTTGATATTAAGTGTGCCATGTTGACCCAAAGTGTGTCCTGTTGATCCTAAGTTTCTCAAACTTAGAAACACTTAAGATCAACATGAAACCCTGAACCAATATAGAGTAAATTTAAAAAGGATAATGTGTGAACCTGCGGATCTTTGAAATGAAAATCTATCTAAACTATAATAAGAGCCGCGTCCGTCTGTCCGTCTGTGTGTCACAAAATGGGCTAAACAGTCATTCTATCAACAGCGCCTCATAAAGTTGGTGTAAATAAAAGAAAAATTAAAGAAATAGTAATAGAATAGGAAAACTAATTATTTGCTGCAGTGTCATTACTACGGGGGTCACACGAAAATTATTAATTGGAAATATAAGAGTTTTGATTCTAAAGAGTAAAAAAAATTTTTTTTGATAAATTGAATATATTATTTATATGTATACATATGTGTGCCTTGGGATATAATCTTAAACACATTATATTAATTGCACACTCAATGAATGAACAACAGGTACTGTACTAGTATACTATAATAAGAGCCGTGTCCGTCCTTGTGTCACACTTTTATTAAGAAATACATATTAAAAGGAAAATCAAATCATTTGTGGCAGTATCACGACAACGGGATACAATACAATTAACACTAATTATTTAGAAAAAATTAGCTTTTGAGATTTTTTTTTGTTTAATCAGAATTTGTGTATCCATAATACATACTTGCATTCGAATAGAATTTAGATTCAATAAAAGGTAGTGTACTAGTAAGATAATGATAATTAAATATATAAAAAAAATTAAAAGATATAGATAACTAGCTATAGAGGTTTACCGTTTTCGATTGCGCCTCTATAGCATGATAGAAGTAGATACATAGCTATAGAAGAGGTTGACCCTTTTCAATCACGCCTTTATAGTCAAATGGAAATAGATACATAACTTTAGAGGTTGACCCTTTTCAATCACGCCTCTATAGTCAAATTGAAATAGATACCTAGCTATAGAGGTTGACCGTTTTCAATCGCGTCCCAATTGTCTGATAGAAATAACCTCTGAAAATATCATTTTCATTCTAACTATAAAATTACAATAATGGTTATAATTGCTTCACAGGCGTGAATGAAACAGTGTGTACCCTCACTCACACGTGTGACACTATGTTCAATGCAGTGTGCAAAAATGGATTCTGTGTCTGTGATAAAGGTAAGGATTACTGAAGGTAAACTTATAGAATGAGAGTAGGAAATGACGAAGTTTTATTTATATATTGATCTTCATTGTAATAAGTATAAGGAGACGATAGTGAAACTTGATGATTTACAAAACATCGTATTTTCTTCGGTATATAAGATATAAATTTTATGCAATAATTTATGTTGTAATCAATTTCTTCCAACAATTTTTGCGTGTCACTCTAATCACATTGGTTAACGTGTTGCGCCAATCTATTATATTTCACAGTTAAATTCTATATTAAAATAACATGATTAAGTATCTAAATCGCTTGCCTATTCAATCACATCCATATTTAGGATCAAATTATCACTCTGATAATTTTTTTTTTAAAAAGGCCCCCTGCCAGAAGAAGCCAACCTTCTTTAAATAATTATTTCTTTATTCAGGCGTTATTGATAAATTCGGAAAATGCTCTTCTGGATTCTGGATGGAGAGAACCGTCCATAGCAGACGATCAGACGCCAAACTTTTCAGCAGTAATGCCTTCCACACTGCAATGATTGTCCTGACAGCTATTGCTGGCAATCATTATTGAAGAACATCAAATTCTTTTCCAGAGGGTTATAGAAATCTAAATGTTGAAGGTATTTTCAGGATTCGATCGTTCAAATAGCAAGATATTTATTCATCGTCATGATGAAAAGCCCTTTATTACAACCTATTACTGATGATGAACAGCTTGTATTCGAATGCACGAATCCTTAAAATACCTTCAAGTTTGAATTTTTTTTTTTTTTTTGAAAATAAGAACCAATCCGTTGAGTATCGAAGAGAACATCAAATTGTTATGAAATATACACAGTATTCTAATTTAGTTCAGTCAAGTATTAACTACATATTATTTCATATATTCATTATTTAACTTGATATTTATTCAAGTTTGCATACTGTGAATAGATTACTTATGGTTTTTGCTCTTTATCAAGACTCTTATTTACAATCATTATCAATTTAAATGTAAAAAAAAAAGATTACCAATTCTATTTCTTTTTTTCATGTAGATAAAGGATATTAGTCACCGTATTTTAATAAGTAGTCTATATTAGTATTTAAAGGTCCCTTAAATTTTAATTTTAATACTCTATTAGTCAGAGCTGAAGTTGTTAGTTATAAAACTGCAAACCATTTCAAATTTTGTTCTACATATTTTATTGTAATAAGTAATTTATATTGTTTTTGTGATTGTTTTTCTTCCCTTAGAATTTCAAGCAAAGAAAAACTCAGTCCATCTCACAAATTCAAAACAATAACAAAGAGAAAAGTACGGGCGAGTGCGTGTGTATATATATGTTTGTACTCATATACTAAGCGTTAAAGGTATAGATTTTTCTTCAAATTCTCGAAGAAATAAAGATTAAAAAACAATAGAAAGCGAGAAAAGCTGTTAAATTTAGGCGAAAATAAATGGTAAAAAGATAAATATACTAATCATTTTTATGTATCAATGTATCATAAAAATTTTTCGATTTAGGTCGGACAGTGAAAGTTGGGTGTTTATACTGAAGTGGTTATTTCTTTAATAAAGGTTCTCTTTATTTATTTTTATGTGTGGTGCACACTAATCCCTGATTTCCAATATTTTAATTATTACCTTTTAGAAGATCGTTCACCTGCTAAGGGCTGTCGAAATCTAGCGGAGATTTGCACCTAATTCTTCAGTTTATGGTCAGCTCTCATTCATGATGTGTGTTTAAATTAGGTGTTAGATAGATCGAGATTACCAGGGCCACGTTTTTGTGATAGGGAGTCTCGATGATGGTGAATTGTATTTAGTTAGTATTTTTCATTTAGTTTATGGTGTCCTTTATGTTTAATTGCTCTAATGGTGAAGTAATCTAATTTTTCATTTAGTTTTTGAGAGTAGGTAAGAAGATTGGTAAGCTGTAGTTTGTTTATCAAACTTGTGGGCCGTGATTAGCTTTAACTTTGAAGTGTAACTCTACTAGTTCATGATTGATTATAAGTTTTGGTCGGGATTGTCAATTGTTTTTACTGCATTCGCACTTGCTATGTTTCTCTCTGCTAGAGTGTATATAAATTGCTTTTGTCTTTTTTTCTCGTCGTCTTCCCCTCTTTGAAGTCTCTTGTACCTTTGTTCTGTATGACCTATCCTGTAGGGTACTAGGTTTTAATATTTTTATCTTTTAATGTTTAGTTTCAAAGGTTCCAGAATTCACAATAAGTATTTAAAATTCCCATTTATTGTCGGTTAATGCGGATGGTTTATCCTATATAGCCCTGAAATATAAAAAGGCTTCGTTCCACGCAGCCGATTAACAGCTATTCGTAGAGCATTAACTGGTCATTGTAAGTATTTTTAGCAATTTTTAATCAGTGCCATTTATTCTTAGCTAGTGGATACCTGGGGTCTATTATATGGAGAATGGAAAAATGTGGGAATTGCTACTTTAAATTTTCTGTACCGTAATTAGCTGCTTACACCCTGATTTTTATCTTCCTTCAGGTGAAGCAGTGGGGCTATGTTATCTCCTTCTCTTCAATCGTAAATCATGTCTAAAGTCTGAAGTCTATTCGTAAACCAATATAGTCCCGTATCTCTTGTCATACGTTTGCTCTATCATTCATTGTTCCCCCTAGTGTCAAAGGATAGTGCTTGATAGCTCTCCAATCGGAACTCGTGGTTCAAACAGTAAGCCAGCACTTACCCTAACGAGTTCATCTTCACGAGTTGACTTGCATACTAGGTATCGCATATGTCCATGCATTTCACGAGAGCTTAACCGTATGAGATACGCCAGGACTTACCAGTGTATATTGCTTTAGTTAAGTATTAGTATACGGTATCCAACAGAAGTGCAAGGTAACTGATTCACGGTTGTGACAGGAGTGGAAACTGTATAATCGCCTGAACAACCCTAACTGAATACCCCTGCCTCATACAGTCTGAAAATATCTGGTACCTATTTGAAGAGGACTTGTTTTCTACGGTATCTAAGCTACACTCTTAGGATGCGCAAATCTTACTGAAAAGGTATCCCTTACCATGAACTAGCCGTGACTATTATTATAGTCCTATTGATTTTTAACGGTTATCTTGTGTTTAAATAAAGTTTATGATTTTAATAACTGATAGTATTTGTATAGTGTCTGATATTTTTTGTATTTAATTAGGATTTATTAATTCCCGGCCGGAACTATAGGATACAGATTTATTTTATGTTTTTAGTTTATTGGTAAATTAGGTAGGATGTCAAAAAAACTATTTATATCTCATTTTTTCGTTTCAATAGTCCAATGGTTGGTCACTAAAGATATAGGTATCATATCTGCCGGGCGGTACTCACGCTTAAACTAGTTAATTTAGTGGGAGTTGAGAGTGAGTACTGTTGACCCGAGCTTTCCCAAATTTTTGCTATAGGTGATAAAAATTCAACGCTTAGATTTTCCCACTACAAGACCTGATCGATTTTTTTTTGTTAACGGCTATATACATCCTTAGTTATACAAATTTAAATCAATTTGAGATAAATTTTAGTTTAAGTGCAGTGGACCTTTAAAGTAATTAGTAATTAAATGTAAAGAGTATCTATTGTAAATAAATGGTAATAAATATATTTTTTGTGTTTCCAACCAAAGATGTACGGCGTATGTATAGCATTTAATTTAATATTTATAAAGTGTTATTGACTAATTTAGAAAAATAATAATTATTCAAAAATAGATAATGTATATTGAATTATTGATACCTGATTGTAAATTAATGAATAATAGATTCATATAATTACTTCACTTTCAGACGTTCATCATATTTTACTTTTCTTGATATTATTGGTAATAATTATCATCTAGACCAGAGTTTTTAACACTTTATACAGTCTGAGCGCATTTAAAGTAATGTAAATAGTTACAGGTGCACTAAATACTAAATTTTTATTCTAAACTATCAAGTTATTGGTACAACGAAACGACGAATCATCGTCAAAAAATAGAATAACATATTTCTTTTTGTATACATTTGCTTCTCGTATCTATACAGAAATTCTTCAATTTAGACAGAAATTCTACAAAGTGCACCTGCAAAACCTCTCAGGCGTATCAGTTCACCAGGACGCACAATTTGAGAAACGCTGATCTAGACACTTTAATTGAACCATCAACGTTATGTAATATATAAACTATAATAAAAGTATATCAAGTCAATTATTTAATATAGGTAGTGTTTATATAATATAATAATGTCGAATGATACCACATGGCAAATGACATATGTACATGCTATTTTCTAAAAGTTTTTAGAATACATCAACCATGAATAAATAGAAACAGAAATTATCATTTGGAAATATATTTCTGGAGAAATACTTACCAAGAGAAGAAGAGCATAATCTGCATAAATCCCATATGTTTCTCGTCTTTTCTGGTCTTTAGTGAACATGGCGATGTCGTTGAATATGTATGCTTCATTTATTGCATTTTAATTACTTTATTTGAGTTATGAGAGTTATTTTATCGTTTGTTCTGGAAATTGTATTAATTTTATTGCAACTGATGCTCGTCAATTGAACTTATGAGGAGTGCATTAGTATAAAGTACGGAATGATACGTGACATATTACGTAACCCTTTACGACCGTGCGTGACGAATTCGTCACATAAAAAATAAAGGACTTTGCTGTGATAAATTGAATGTGTGGAGTCAGTCTATTGACGAATATGACTATAACATCACTTGTTAAAAAAATTATAGAAATTTCAAAACTAATTAAAGTTAGTACATTTATTAACTATTTATTGGTTACTAACTAGACACATTCGAAGTTTATAAAATCGTAACGTTTTTTTAATAGAACAATATATTCATACAGTTGACTAATGTCTTCTTGACCTTAATTTAAAGGAATTTCAACACTAATTCACATTTCCGTGCAGTGAATTGAGATGCGATTAGCATGCGGTGAACTTAACATGTAATTGTTTTTCATGAGGGTATCCCTTCAATAGAAAATATAGAAAACTGTTGGAGGTCTTCAAATGGATAACTTAATTAATAACGGATTCCTTCATATGGATCCTCAAATTGATCATTTTCTATTATAATCAATATTTTACTATAATTCATATACCATATAGAATCATTGATTGTCATGATATAAAAGTTAATGATAGTAAGTTCTTTATACAAACCAGTAAACATTATAAGCCTGACACCAAAAATATCACAATAGACGTCACTTGTACTCTAAGTTTCCAATATAATAGGCTTGAAAGCAATTTAAAAGAATTTAATCATTTCGTTCGTAGATAAAACGAAGCGATTGTGAAAGCTTTTCTAATCCTTTGATTTGATATCAGAAATTTTTCAGAAGTTCTATTGAAAGTTCAGACTTCTCTTCATTATTCAGCAGATCGAATAAGAAAAGTTCCTAAAGATTGTTTTTATTGTTCGTTTAAACACATTTGTCGGTGCGATTGGAAATGCTTTTTTCATTTCTTGATTGCAATGATTGAAACTTATTTCTATAAGAAGAGATAATGCGATGATAGTTTGTATAATGGACACAGTTCAATTATAATTACCCAGTTTGAAAATCTGTACTCTGAGATCGTGTTTTTTTTGTCGATTTAGTACCTTTTTTATTATAAAGTATAATAATTTCACAAATATCGTCGTGATGATTTCTCTTAAATGTCCGAAGAAAGAAGAATCGGAATTACTGTTCTAAATTTATATTAAATTACGATTATATTTTCATCGAAGCATTCATCGTCATAGATTAAAAAACTTTTATCATCGATTTTATTCGATGGTACAAAACGGCGATTTTAATTTTTCCACCTGTAAATTTAACTAAAGAGTCAAGAAAATTAGTGTGTAAGGAAATATATACAAACGGAATTAAATATAATTTGATTTGGATTTTCGTAACTCTTATATTTTTTTTATATTTTGATTTATATTTCACACTTTTACAAAAAAAAATTAAAAACATGCTAATCAGTTTTTAAATAAATGCACAATGTTATTTCCTAAAGGAATTAAATTGTATAGAACTTAAAATGACCAAAATTATTAAGGAGACCGCCCCCCGAAGAAATCTCAAAATTTTATCTTTTTTTTTTATTGTGTAAATAGTTGCTTTATGACCTTCTTACAGTGTGTGCAAAATATCAGAAGTCTCGTATAACTCTAACCCCCTGGGGAGAGGGGGAGAAAGGGAAAAGTGGGCCGGGTTGTAGGGAGTCAATATGTACTCTAAAAACCATCTCTCAGCCAATTACATATAATTCGTAATAATCAATTATCTCGCTATATCTGGTATCTAACCTACCACTATAACACGCCCACACCAATGAATGCAAAGAAAGATTAGTCAGTTAGCCCCAAACCTTCGAAGCGGATGGATGCTCTGTGTCAGATCATCAAACTTTGAAAGGAAATTCCTACTAATTCTGAGATCTACAAATCTTGTAATTCAAACCCATACTCCTGTTTTTTGGTTGAAGTTAGAGCATTGCGGTTTTTTGCATTCGATACTCCATAATGATATCTACAATATGATTTTTTACGATTTTTGATTTTAGAATTTGTTGTATTGAAATTTTCCCGACAAATTTTTTTAAATTTTTTTTTTTAATTTTCATGAAAAAGTCTAAATTTAGAAAACCCATTCGAAAATCAAAAATCGAAGAAAATCATATTGTAGATATCAGTATGGAGAATCGAATGCAAAAAAACCGCAATGCTCTAGCTTCAACCAAGAACCAGATGTAGGGTTTTTGAAAATGGTTCGAAATTTGTTCGAAATTCGAATAACTCGTTTTCTATGGGTCTAATCGACAAAATGTCAGGAACAAAAACGATAGATAATTCAATTTTATATATACACACAAGGTTTCAGAACCATAACTTCAATAATAAATTTTTATCAAAATAAATTATTTTTATCAATAATAAATTTTAATCAAAATCCGGTCCCCGGATTTTGATTAAAAATTAATATCACTTTTGAGATGGGTTTGTTCAGAATGTGCATATTTTACCATGCACACTTATACTCAAATTCACCCAACCTCGCACACAATGAAAAAAAGCGAACATTTTTCGAAGTTTGGAAATACGTATATAATATTGTGGTGCAATTTTCCATGATTGAAATCTACCTTCCCATTACTACTAATAGTCGAAAACATTTATTTGTTTTTGGTTCCACTTTAGTATACCAGTAATAGCTTCAAATTTATCTTACTAATTTATCATATGCATGTAATTCACTAACTATTGAACATGTTTTTATATTTCATCTGAATAGAGATTATTAATATGATTTTTCTGAACAAAAGGTGAATGGTTTGTAAAAAGATAAAGCTATTAACAAAACAAATCATTGTGTCTATACAAACCTATAAACGTCACGATTGTCAGATAGAAAATTCACGTCATTTTGCTATCAAATGAAGAACAGTTTTGAATAAATAAAACTCCATTGAAAGTCTGTTTGTGCCATTGTGAGCTTTTATGGCATTTATTTATTCACTGCAAACCTATCAACTTTGAAACTGACAGCTGCATATTCTCTTTTGAGTGACACGCAATATGGTTACATTGTGGGTAAAATTATGTCACGTGTGAATAGAAAAAATATAGTAACATTTGAATGCAAAAAATAAACACTATTTATTTATATTTGTAGTATTTGGAATCAAGAAATATCTGAGAAGACCACCATTCTATTAAGTATGACGTGAACGAAATACTAGTCGATGAACAAGTCAATTAGTAGTTAATGACTGATAGAGTTCAGACTAAGGTTTAAAGTTTAACCACAATCTTTGTGGTTAAACCTCCCAAAAATATTACCGGAGTTCCAGTCTAGAAATAAGAGAATGATAGACTGGAAATGAAAGACATTGTTTATTGTGAGTAGATAGTCTTGTTCAGCATACCTTAGTCTTTAACTGAGAAGGACTGGGGCCCTTTTCACCATTTCTATATACTCTACTTTAAGCATTTATTAGACTCTACTGTATTGTATAATGTGTACATGTTCAAGTTAATAAGAAACAAAACACCTTTTCAAGATGAGCTTGTCATCATTCCACCCTGTCAATTACTTTATGAATCAGTATAAAACAATATGGATAAAAATATCTATTCCTCACGAGGCTTTACCACAAATTTAAGTTGTAAATAGTCAGAAAATACAGTCAATTCATCCTATAGCAAACAGACGCACTACTGAGTGTTCCTACAACCCCTATAGTGTGAACAGTTAGTTACTCTAAACTTTCCTGTGTATTTCATGTTTTTTCCCGTGAACCTATTATCATATCATTTATTTATTATAATATCATTTTCATTTATCATTCATCATAAAAAGAATTTTTTCGAATTAATGTAGAAATTAAATAAACAGTTTACTTTAAACATAAATTTAATTCAGTGGTAGCCATTACAATTTTCATTTTAACCGACTCATTAATTTACATTACTAGTATAATTATTTGTTCATTGTTTATTTCATTTGTCTAGCTCCTGCTGTTTCTCTCACAATGTAATGATTATTTTTGTACTTTTCTAAATTATGTTTCATTAAGAGAAATTTAAATTAGCCTGAATAATGAATAAATATACACTAGCGGACAAATATGTGGGACAATTTAGTTATTTACCATTTCTGCAATATTTTCCAATGGATTTAAATATTTTTAACACTCAATGTAGCCACTTATAGTGTTAATAATGATATAAAATTTCAGCTTAATACGTAGGATAGAAAAAAACTTATGGTGGAGTCAATTTTTTTCTCAAAATCACAGTGCCAAAAGTGTGGAACAATGTTAGAAAAATACTATTTAAAGGCAGTTTAAAGTCAGTTTATCCACATATCTCACTATGGCAATGAAGAATAAGTCGATTGCACCACTTCGTTTACATTTTAGCCGGTTACATCATAGCAATGTCACCGAAAATGACCGCCTCCATGAAAAGAAGAATTGTACAACTTTATGAAGATAAAAATTCAATCCGGAAGATAGCCGAGGACTTGCAGTTGTCCGAAAGTGTTTTGGGAAGAATAATAAAGGACTACAAGGAGACTGGGAAAGTTTCACCACCGAAGAAGAAGGGTAGACCGCGAAACACCACTCCTAGAGACGATAGGATCACGAGGAAAATGGCACTGAAGGATAGGTTTCAGACGGCAGCAGGTATTTCTCGTGAAATGAGTACCTCCTACGATGTCAATGTTTCTAGTAGAACCGTGTCAAGACGCCTCGGCAAAATTGGCCTTTTTGCAAGGTCACCCGCAAAGAAGCCTTTGATTAGCCTCAAAAACAAGAAAATTCGATTGAGCTTCGCCAAAAATCGTGTACTCTGGACCGACCATCAGTGGCAAAATGTATTTTTTTCTGATGAAAGTAAGTTCAATCTATTTGGATCTGACGGGAAAAAATATGTAAGAATATTTTGTCATGAAAGATTCGTTAAAAAGTGCACCAAGAAAACAGTCAAGTTTGGTGGGGGCAGCGTAATGGTGTTCGGCATGATTTCATGGGAAGGGACGACTGATCTCGTTCGTCTAAACACCAGAGTTAATGGAACCATCAACAAGAACTTGTTACGAGATCATGTCATCCCAATACTTAGACGTTCTGCCTGCGAATCGCCCATTTTCATGCAGGATAACGCCCCCTGCAACAAAGCTAAACATGTGATGGAGTTTCTTCGGGAGCAAAATGTGGCTGTAATAGATTGGCCCCCACAAAGTCCAGACCTAAATCCAATAGAAAACCTGTGGTCCACTTTGGGGAAGAATGCGAGTGCCAGGAATCCCAACAACACTGAAGATCTTTGGCTCAAACTCAAAGAAGAGTGGGCGAAAGTGTCACGAAATGATTGTCGCCGTCTCATTCAATCCTGTGGTATAAGGTGTGCTGTAGTCATGGATAACAAAGGCCTTTTCACTAAATATTGATGTTAGTCAGGAATTTTTTTGTCTATATGAAGTTATTTACATTTTTGTTGTTTTGTTTCAAGTCCCACACTTTTGGCACTGTGATTTTGAGAAAAAAATTGACTCCACCATAAGTTTTTTTCTATCGTACAAATTAAGCTGAAATTTTCTATCATTATTAACACTATAAGTGGCTACATTGAGTGTTAAAATTATTTTAATCAATTGGAAAATATTGCAGAAATGGTAAAAAAACTGAATTGTCCCACATTTTTGTCCGCCAGTGTATTTCCGAAACGTTGAGTAAAACAATATTTTTTTTATTAAATTGTAATAAAAGTGTCACTATTGTTAGCGAATACGTTTATAATCTGGAGGCTTTCAAAGTGCATCCTTAAAATTTTGAATAACTCATATTCCGAACAATAGAAAAGTCATCAGTTAAATTAGTCGAATTACAGCTCATCGTCAATTTAAGGGGACTGTACATGGAAAAATCGCATAATTTAGAAAAAAAATTATTGCTTAAATAATTGCTTCATAACCTTCTCATAGTGTGGTCAAAATATCAGAGCTCTAGTGCAACTCTAATCCCCTGGAGGAGGGAGAAAGGGAAAGGGGTGACGAGGGGGTTAGGGAGTCAATATGTACTCTAAAAACGATCTCTCAGCTAATTAGAATTGGTAATAATTAATTACCACGCTATATCTGGTATATCTAACGTGCCAATGATGGCAAACACACTAAAGTAGGCAAAGAAATATGTCTCAATTACCCGCTACACCTCATACGAGCAGGATGTAACGTGTCAGATTATCAAACTTTGAATGGGATTTTCTAGTAGTTCGAAAATTCTACAAATTTTGGTATTCAAAACCGTAAGGCTTTTTCAATTTTGAAGCTATGGCGTTAGAATTTTTTGCATTCAGTTCTCCTAAAAATTCTCTACAACAGAGCGTCCAAATATATTTGATTTCATGATCATTTTTCGAAATATTGAATATTGAAAACAAAATCGAAAGAGAATTCAATTATACATATGGGTACCAAGTTTCAGAACCGTAGTTTCATTAATAAAACAGTTTTCAAATCTCATGAACGGTCCCCTTAATATCTCATGCCAAAATAATGACCTGTTGCCTAATCACTCACTCATATTTAGATTTTAAACTATAAAATATAATGAACAAATATTAGACATAATTAAGCTTGAAATGTTGAAATTAATTCTAAGTTTGTTTCTTGGTATCAAGCATTACTGTTATAATTCGTTTACAATGAGTGCTTTCTTGAAAGTTTTTAATTAAATAAACTTTTAACTTATTCAACAAATTAAAGCCTTAATAGAGCCATTAAAAAATATCCAATGAAATCAATATAGTAATCTGACCAAATAATTATAATTTAATATTGGAGTCGCTGTGCTGATGTACTATCAGAGAAAAGAGTCACTGTGATGATGTACTATCAGAGAAAAGAGTCACTGTGATGATGTACTATCAGAGAAAAGAGTCACTAAGATGATGTACTATCAGAGAGAAGAGACACTGTGATGATGTACTATCAGAGAGAAGAGTCACTGTGATGATGTACTATCAGAGAGAAGAGTCACTGTGATGATGTACTATCAGAGAGAAGAGACACTGTGATGATGTACTATCAGAGAGAAGAGTCACTGTGATGATGTACTATCAGAGAGAAGAGTCACTGTGATGATGTACTATCAGAGAGAAGAGACACTGTGATGATGTACTATCAGAGAGAAGAGTCACTGTGATGATGTACTATCAGAGAGAAGAGTCACTAAGATGATGTACTATCAGAGAAAAGAGTCACTAAGATGATGTACTATCGGAGAGAAGAGTCACTGTGATGATGTACTATCAGAGAGAAGAGTCACTGTGATGATGTACTATCAGAGAAAAGAGCCACTGTGATGATGTACTATCAGAGAGAAGAGTCACTGTGATGATGTACTATCAGAGAGAAAAGTCACTGTGATGATGTACTACCAGAGAAAAGAGTCACTGTGATGATGTACTATCAGAGAAAAGAGTCACTGTGATGATGTACTACCAGAGAAAAGAGTCACTATGATGATGTATTATCAGAGAAAAGAGTCACTGTGATGATGTACTATCATAGAAAAAAGTCACTGCGATGATGTACTACCAGAGAAAAGAGTCACTGTGATGATGTACTATCAGAGAAAAGAGTCACTGTGATGATGTACTACCAGAGAAAAGAGTCACTGTGATGATGTATTATCAGAGAAAAGAGTCACTGTGATGATGTACTACCAGAGAAAAGAGTCACTGTAATCATGTACTATCAGAGAAAAGAGTCAGTGATGATGTACTATCAGAGAAAAGAGACACTGTGATGATGTACTATCAGAGAATGAGTCACTGTGGTGATGTACTATCAGAGAAAAGAGACACTGTGATGATGTACTATCAGAGAAAAGAGTCACTGTGGTGATGTACTACCAAAGAAAAGAGTCACTGTGGTGATGTACTATCAGAGAAAAGAGTCACTGTGATGATGTACTATCAGAGAAAAGAGTCACTGTGGTGATGTACTATCAGAGAAAAGAGACACTGTGGTGATGTACTATCAGAGAAAAGAGACACTGTGATGATGTACTATCAGAGAAAAGAGACACTGTGATGATGTACTATCAGAGAAAAGAGTCACTGTGATGATGTATTATCAGAGAAAAGAGTCACTGTGATGATGAACTATCAGAGAAAAGAGTCACTGTAATCATGTACTATCAGAGAAAAGAGTCACTGTGGTGATGTACTACCAGAGAAAAGAGTCACTGTGGTGATGTACTATCAGAGAAAAGAGTCACTGTGATGATGTACTATAAGAGAATGAGTCACTGTGGTGATGTACTATCAGAGAAAAGAGACACTGTGGTGATGTACTATCAGAGAAAAGAGTCACTGTGGTGATGTACTACCAGAGAAAAGAGTCACTGTGGTGATGTACTATTCTAGAAGTTTGCGTGTGAACTACCAATAATTACTTGAATTCTTCAATTTTAATGAAAATAGATTAGCATCACGCAAGTAAGATAGTTTATTCATAACATTATAACAATAGTAAGAATCTGATATATTAAAAGACAAAATGCTAGAATTAAAATAGTACAATAAAAATTAAAATACTCAATATAATAAAACTAAAATGTCATTATAAAATTTCAATGGTAAAATACTGAAGCTTAAACGTCAAAAAGGCCAATATTAAAATACTAAAACTAAAAGATGAATACTAAAATTTTAGTGTTACCTCGAATACCAATATATTAAACAACATTTACAAAAAGAGTAGTTAACTTGCAATTAAAATTTTTACTTAAATAGATTGTTTTCACGTGATGATATCCTTTTATCGGACCAATTTTGATAATCTGTTATATATATTTTTTACTGAAGTTATGTCATTTATGGCTTATGAGATTTAATATGATTGAAGAAGTATGCGATTAGTGGATTATGTTATTAAAAGCTTATGTGATAATTAATGTGATAGATGCATTATGTGATTAGTGGGATATGTGATGGGTGTAGTATGTGATTAATGTGTGTTGTGTGATAATGATATTACTGTAGAATATGATTAAGTCGCATGCATTGATAAGATATAAGCGAATTAATGTTTTTTAAATGATATCATTTAAATCATTTTTATATCTTTTAAAATTTGCATAGAGATTAGTAATCTTAATTTTCCTTATATATCAGCGTCATGAATGATAATCATTCGACAATGAACGTGAATCTGAACTTATGAGGATGGATGTCTAATTTCTAATAAATCTACAAATGCAACTTTTCATTGAATAGAAATTTCATATCGATAATTTTAACCTTTTATTAATTTAGCGTACCTAACGATTCAAAGGTTTTTGCGTAGCGGTGTCGAAGAATATTTTTGAAATAAAAATTCATTTTAGTCATATAGAATATCTTGAATAAAAAATACATGTTAATGATAATATATATTAAGTGATAAAATAGGTAGAGTTAATCATAATGAAGAATAATTAGTTTCAATAATAACTCAGCTTTTAAATTGAAATGTATTGGGACGTTTAAATTAAATAAATTAATCTATTCAATTTATTCTTAGATTGAAAACAGTAAAATATTTTATAATATCCTTCGTCCACTTATTAGGAACAATAATTTCCATTCAAGACAGCAGAATCTCATACTGTTCAAGATGATACTTATAAACTATATTGCGTAAAATAATAACTTAAAATTAACAAGAACAAGCATGAGAAATCGTAAATAGTTATAAAAAATGTATTTTGTATAAAAAAAAATTGAATGTTTTGATGTTTCCCTTAATCTTAGGAAAAGTAAATTTCAACGAGTTTTCACTAGAATAGTTTTTGAAGAGAAGAAATAAGAGTTTTTCAAAATTAACTAACATGAGAAACAGGAAATTTGTGTTTCTTGAATATATATATATATAATTTATTTCTTAAATAAAATAAATTTCCTAAATAGGGATATAACTTAATTTCCCAAATAAATATATAATTATTTTTCATCAATAAAAATATAATTATATTTCGTCAATAAGTATATAATAATATATTCTTCATCAATTTATTGCAGAAATTAACCTAGTAAAGTTAATGGACCAGAAAACTTTTTTTTAGTTCTTAAACGTATTTGCTCTAGTATTTTTATAATATACGACCTTATAAATGATAATATTACTGATTATACAATAATTTTGCACATTTTATTAATTGAAAGAATTGATAAAAAACGTGATCCATTATGAAGTTGTGAAGAACGAGTAGTGAAAAGATGGAAAACAATTTCTTCTTAAATCGTTTAATGTGGTATCTATGTTCTACTATGTTAAAACGTGTTGTAAACTTGTTCTAACACGTTTATGATTCCAAAATTATATACTTATTCAAATTATTTGTGAAATATTAATAATTTAACCAAGTAAACCTAACGGACCAGAATATAGCCTTGTAAAGTTAACGGTCCGTTAACTTTACTTGCTCCCAGAAATGTATAAGCCAAAACCACCAGTGGAGATAAGGATAAAAGTTGAAAGTGCGAATTATCTGAGGCAGAATTAGAAGGTGATACGTTTGGTAGAAGAACAGTTGAGGAGAGAGGAGGTGATGAATGCAATGAGAGAAATTTTTTTATACTTAGGATGGACGGTGGCATCCGGTACATATGGGATGCGTGTGAAAAAGTCAAAGAGACGATAATCTATTATATTTTCTTGAAATATGAAAGCGGCTACTTTCTCAGTTTATCTAATAGTAATCGAATCCAAATATTAGAAAACACATAATATCTCGTATGAATCACCATCGTTATTAGGACATGGACAATCGAAATATTTGATAAAATCGTAACCCGATCCAATGCATTCATCGTTGCCGCCATGGGGGTTGGATCCACTCCAGTTGATTTTACTCATATCTGCTGCTTCTCCTTCAGAGTCTTTGTATGAGCCGTCACTCTGTCTTTTCAGGTCCAAAAAGAAAAACCCACGACTTCTTATCATCAAAGTAGCTCTCATCTATTAAGGGGGAAAACACAATATACATTTTACGTAAGTCTAAATTTGATTACTCTTTTTATTTAAAAAGTAGGTATACGATATTTTTTACTCAAAATTTAACAGAAATTCTCTTTTACTTTCCACGACAAATTGCATGACTTTGGAAAAAAATACTTACACCGAATGGTAATCGAAAAATGAAATCAGGTAACTTACTTTCAAAGTAGATGCGTACGGCGGTAGATTACCATTCAGTGATGTGCATTCGTCTCGGGCAAAACTGTAAATTGAAATGATTTTGTTACAATTCCATTATAAATTATCAAGAAAATATATCTATCTAAAAGTTATCGAATGATACACACGATCATGGACATAAATGGATTCAGCTAATTCAAATCAATACAATACCAAAATATTAATACCGCATCATTTGTATTCTATGTCATTGAGAATATTTCAAATTTGCTGTTCCAGAATTCACGTACTCCCATGATATGTGAGGATCTGAAGGTACGCTTGTGAGTGTTTTAGAGCCGTACTTCATTGTTCTGTAAGCCACTTTTTCAGTGGTTGGTGTTGCTCCTGGTTCATCCGGATCAACCACGAATTCGCACTTGAAATTCTGAGATAAATTGAATTACGGATTTCCATCAGTAAAGAAAATTACAAAAAGTATGTATTCAGCGCAACAGAATAATACAAGGGAAGAGTAAATATATACTAAACAGTTCTATATACTTTCAGTAAACTTTTTTTTAATTGGTTTTTATTATTCCCATAATCAAGAAGTAGAGAATAAGTAAATAAGTTGAAAATTCTATAATCTAGTATTTGAATTTATTTTTTCGATTGAAATTTGAACAAGTTGAATCGTCGGTTTTATTTCCTATAGCTTCTAAATAATTCGAATTAGATTCATCACATTGTAAGAGTTGATTGGAATTATCAAATAATTTTAGATACAAACAGGATAATACTAAAATTTTCCATCCTAGAGATCGTGAAGAAGACGGTGACCAATCGTTTATTTAATCTTACACACTATTGCATTAGTTATATTTCTCTTTCACTCACGTTTGCTGGGTATTTGATCACTCCTCCACATCCCGAGTGCTTGTTGCAAGCTATCAAGCACTGGAGTAGGATTTGGATCGGGAACGAAAGAATGTAAAGTGGAGGATATATTCCACTGATGGCATTGACGGTGAATGTTTCTATTGTCATTGCTATTTGTTACTTTATTTATGAATTTCTAATAAAAAGATTTCTTGGCAAAGAACTGAGGAGTTAGTTAGAAAGATTATTAATTATGATCTATTCCATACAATAATAGTAATATCTTAACCCTTATGAGTTTAACTGTCAGAATCAACAGGAAGGTTTGACTATGTGTTAAAAAACACATGTGTTATTTATAAACTTACGATACTGTATTTATTACAAGTTATTAGTCTATATACTAAAATGATGTGTATCAAATTTTAAGTGAAAATATTGAACATATAAGGAAAAATAAATACATAGGTAAGTAAGACATTGGTAAATGAGATTTGGTGGAGTTCGACCCAATCACAGCTCAAGCATGTTTATGTTCTTGATGAAAACGTGAACAAATTTGTGCGTATTGGCCAGCCAAACTGTATTTTTACGTTGCTACACGTCACCAAAGTACAATTAATTCCATAATTTACATGATTTACGCCGATATTTAAATATTTTTAAAGTTTTAAATACAAAATATTATTTGGTATTTACGTAGGAACAATGTCGTCAAGAAAGACCAGTAAATTTAAAGGAATGACATGAAAGATATGAAGTAATTTTATTTAGATGTGCCTAGAAAACACACGTCAAACTCATTAGGGTTGAGTCTCAGTTGTCAGGATTTCGTAATATTAGAATTTACGCATAAAACTTTCGAATAACATACTTCCAGTAATTTAAGGTAGTACACTAATAATAAATCTATAAGTGTACAAAAGAACCATTGAAGATACGATTTAAATTTTTGATTTATAAAGCCATGTATGGAAATAGTCAAATTATTTTATATATTTATTCAATATATAATTATGTATGTATCGCATAATTGCGACGCTTTCAATATCCTATTCTATCTCGTATATGTCAACTCAGGTTCCATTCCATAATAAGCACTTCCATTCGAGGAAGGGAAGCCATGATACCATCAGGTCTCTTGCCATCCTTTCTGTCTGTTCCTGAAGACTCAAGCAAAGAAGAATAATGGAATTCCAGCACTTTCCAATGCTTTCTTAACCACGTCAATCAGGAGACAAGTTTCGGATAACGTATTGTATTTTTCCGATACAAAAATTTTAGACCCTTGTATTGATAAATCTTCAATTTAGGTATATACAAGTTTGAGGCTAGATTATTAATTTTTTAGAATTATATATTCTAAAAGATATAGTTTCCAATCAATAGATTGCTATATAATTTTAACTTAGATTATTAGACCATATTGTTCTAAAACTAGGTATCTGAGATATGTTCATATTGCAGTTATTGAGCGAGACGCAGTTTTCAATTAATAGGTATGATAGTCTATGAATATGAAGTTCATTTTGTATTTTCAGAACTATCAGCTATCTTTATTATCAACCAGAATGATCAGTCCATTAACCCAGATTGAAAACAATTGCACTTTAATGAATACTAAATTAAGAAAGAAATTGGTATTTGATATTCAGAGAACTTAAATCAATCAGTTATTGACACTGTATGTGGGACAGTTTGCTAGTATTTAATTACTTTAAGATCCCCTTCACACTTGCGTTTCTTAACGCCGCGTTAGAAATACTGCTCATGGCAAAAAGTTTAGCTGCAATTAATTTTAACGGAGCCCTTCACACTTGCGTTAGATAAAATGCTGCAATTTTTCTAACGCAACAAAGGTCAGTCCCCTGCTAAAATACGAGCAGAATTTTTAACGTTAGAACATTAGCAGGATACGAATGTCTATTGCACCGTTCACATTTGCGTTTTTTTACTGCTGGGATTGCATACATACACAACTTTTGACGAAAAATTGAAAAATAATTGTCTACAATGGTTATTATTTTCTACCCACATAATAAGGGTCCCTGGCAATTGTGATAGAGTTGTAAAAGTTAGGTAAGTTATGAATTATCATTCAGTTACACATATTCGATGATAGAAGAAAAAGTATATAAGTAATATGACATTTTAACTCGTTATTTGTTGATGATCGAAAATGTGGAACTGTACGATAACTCAGAACATGCCTTTTTTCCCTACTTATAATTAGTTCTTTGTGTGCGTGTTTGCTTGAATGTTTAATTGTGCTATAGTTGATAGGCAGGTAAAAGAAAGATTTCTTTAAAATGTTTATACTAAATGAGAGAATAAATATTTAAAATAAACATTAATTATGCTTAAATAGTATAATAGATTAGAAAATATCTACTACCTACCTAGATAATTTAAGCACAACTCAAAATGAGCGTTTTTTCTAACGCGGCGTTGCAAAAAGGCAAGTGTGAAGACATGCCAAAAAAGCAGTATTTCTAACGCGGCGTTGAGAAACACAAGTGTGAAGGGGCCTTAGTAATGGAATCAAAATCAAATATACTTAAATACACACAGATAAAGAATTACATAAGAGAGGACACAAACTGTCTAAAAAAAGATTATTCAGAATGAGTAATAATTAAAATTATTTATAGAATGATTAATGATCAATTACTAAAAAGAAACAAACATTGTTAGGTGCAGCTCCACTTCATGAATAACTGACTTTTATAAAATCGAAAACTGTGCAATTTTATAATTCGAGCAATTTTTTCATTCGGGCAATTTGATAATTTGTGCAATTGTTCATTCGAGCAATTGTTCGTTCGAGCAATTGTTTTTCGAGCAATTGTTCTTTCGAGCAATTGTTCATACGAGCAATTGTTTTTCGAGCAATTGTTTTCGAGCAATTTACCGGCTACCACTGTCGCTACATGAACGATGTGGCGGTCCTATTGTACCTGTCTCGTATCATTGACATATAAAAAGTCTTACCTCTTTGAACTGAGAAAAAAATCTTCCGCTCTGACCATAGATCCCCACCCCTCAAAATTTTCATAATTTTACCTATAGCCTAGTGTTTTTACAATTATTATGCACTACTAAATTGAATCTATGATAATTAACGAGAAAACATCATTCAAATTTACTTTTTTACAATTTACTTTTTGGGTAATGATTGATCAGAATGTTGAAGCTTGTTAGCGGAGGTGTGAGCTCACAGAGGGACAGTTAACAAATGAACTATTGTACCTATTCCAACGTGTGTGCCGTGTGATATATTGTAAGCATTGATGAGTATAAAGATTCTTTGACGAGGTAAATATAGACTAAATGATGATAAATGGAGAGCTGTTAACATACGAGTGATTCATTTTTGCAGGTTAATTTATTCCGTATGATTGATTTTGCCTCTTTAGCTCTTGTGCTGTATTATAATATGCACAATGGCACATATAGCGCTATGGTTAATCTCTCTTCTATTTTAGCTTCATTCTTTTGATAATTAACATAAATTTTAGCAAAGAACAATTGTTATCATTTATTAACCTAATTTATCATTGAATAATTGTTTCATAACAATTATGATAATTCTTGTATTATAATTTCCGATCACTAACAAGACAATTGAAATTAGAATGCTCCATCTAAAATATGATTTTTATTAAACTTTAATTTTATAAAAAAAAATATTTTTGAAAAATAGTTATAGTTATATTCTTTTGTACCTTAATTATATTCATTAAAATTAAAAGTGTTTTCCGATAATAAAATAGACTTAATCAAGTAATTTAGTTAATTATAAAAAGTGAAACATCACAAATTTTATCACAATTTTGTATAACATTTAAATGCGACACAAATTAATATATAGTGTTGAGAATTTTATTGTTATCACATTGTCCAATACACATGTCAAGCTATAGTCAAATATATATAAATTATTGTTTTCAAGTTTATAACTACTTTGCAATGAATAGAATTATTATATAAGAGAATGGTTTTTACTGCACCAACTCTATACGACAATTAGTCTCAATATTCAGTAGGTTTTCAGTCATTATGAGTCAGTGTATAAAAACAGAACTATACTATACCTTTTGAATGAAAAAATCGTAAATCTCTAATTTTTATTTGGTTCCAAAAAATCATAAATTGAATTAAAACTAACTAATATTCATCAAGAATAAAAAGTGTTTCAACATATATATTTAAGCTAAGCCATAGTTTGACAGAAGCTTTAGAAGTTATTCAATAAAAACTCAAACAGTGAAATAATATCACCTTTTTGTTAGACTATCACCTCTCTTTGTTAGACTATCACCTCACTTTGTTAGACTATCACCTCTCTTTGTTAGACTATCACCTCTCTTTATTAGACTATCACCTCTCTTTGTTAGACTATCACCTCTCTTTGTTAGACTATCACCTCTCTTTATTAGACTATCACCTCTCTTTGTTAGACTATCACCTCTCTTTATTAGACTATCACCTCTCTTTGTTAGACTATCACCTCTCTTTGTTAGACTATCACCTCTCTTTGTTAGACTATCACCTCTCTTTGTTAGACTATCACCTCTCTTTGTTAGACTATCACCTCTCTTTATTAGACTATCACCTCTCTTTATTAGACTATCACCTCTCTTTGTTAGACTATCACCTCTCTTTGTTATACTATCACCTCTCTTGGTTAGACTATCACCTCTCTTTGTTAGACTATCACCTCTCTTTGTTAGACTATCACCTCTCTTTGTTAGACTATCACCTCTCTTTGTTAGACTATCACCTCTCTTTGTTAGACTATCACCTCTCTTTATTAGACTATCACCTCTCTTTATTAGACTATCACCTCTCTTTGTTAGACTATCACCTCTCTCTGTTAGACTATCACCTCTCTTTATTAGACTATCACCTCTCTTTGTTAGACTATCACCTCTCTTTGTTAGACTATCACCTCTCTTTGTTAGACTATCACCTCTCTTTGTTAGACTATCACCTCTCTTTGTTAGACTATCACCTCTCTTTGTTAGACTCTCACCTTTCTTTGTTAGACTATCACCTCTCTTTGTTAGACTCTCACCTCTCTTGGTTAGACTATCACCTCTCTTTGTTAGACTATCACCTCTCTTTGTTATACTATCACCTCTCTTGGTTAGACTATCACCTCTCTTTGTTAGACTATCACCTCTCTTTGTTAGACTCTCACCTTTCTTTGTTAGACTATCACCTCTCTTTGTTAGACTATCACCTCTCTTTGTTAGACTATCACCTCTCTTTGTTATACTATCACCTCTCTTTGTTAGACTATCACCTCTCTTTGTTAGACTATCACCTCTCTTTGTTATACTATCACCTCTCTTGGTTAGACTATCACCTCTCTTTGTTAGACTATCACCTCTCTTTGTTAGACTATCACCTCTCTTTGTTATACTATCACCTCTCTTGGTTAGACAATCACTTTTCTTTATTAGACTATCACCTCTCTTTGTTAGACTATCACCTCTCTTTGTTAGACTATCACCTCTCTTTGTTATACCATCACCTCTCTTTGTTATACTATCACCTCTCTTGGTTAGACTATCACCTCTCTTTGTTATACCATCACCTCTCTTTGTTATACTATCACCTCTCTTGGTTAGACTATCACCTCTCTTTGTTAGACTATCACCTCTCTTTGTTAGACTATCACCTCTCTTTGTTATACTATCACCTCTCTTGGTTAGACTATCACCTCTCTTTGTTAGACTATCACCTCTCTTTGTTAGACTATCACCTCTCTTTGTTATACTATCACCTCTCTTGGTTAGACAATCACTTTTCTTTATTAGACTATCACCTCTCTTTGTTAGACTATCACCTCTCTTTGTTAGACTATCACCTCTCTTTGTTATACCATCACCTCTCTTTGTTATACTATCACCTCTCTTGGTTAGACTATCACCTCTCTTTGTTATACCATCACCTCTCTTTGTTATACTATCACCTCTCTTGGTTAGACTATCACCTCTCTTTGTTATACCATCACCTCTCTTTGTTATACTATCACCTCTCTTTGTTAGACTATCACCTCTCTTTGTTATACCATCACCTCTCTTTGTTATACTATCACCTCTCTTGGTTAGACTATCACCTCTCTTTGTTAGACTATCACCTCTCTTTGTTAGACTATCACCTCTCTTGGTTAGACAATCACTTTTCTTTTAGTGACTTTGAAGACAATATTTACCTTTTTGATGTTTCATTTAATTTTTCATTTAACATCTAGTTGAGTATTTATAATAAATTTAAATAAATAAAATACAAACACACAAGTTGCCTATACATTACTATACACTTGCTTAACTTAATGTTGGGATATATATTTAACTCTATTTTAAGGTATAGAGATAAATATAATGTATCAATGGATTCAATAAAGGAAGAAATAACAGTGACTGCATGATTATAATTTATTAGTAGTAGTGGGTTTATAAATTCCCTAATAATAAATAGTCCTAATAATACTAAATATATATCTTCAATGATTTTCCAATTTCTACCAAAACTTAAATTTATATTGTATAATCAGTCTTCATTTGACTAATTATGAAATATAAAGATCAAGGATATTGTTATTTTTTATTGTTATATAATATATGCGTTCTAGTATAAGTAAAAATGGAACAATCGTTGGAGACGCTGTCTCATGCTCAATGATTCAGAGAAATTGTACCCAATAGTTGTTATGGCAATCTGTATGCAATCAATACATATGAAGTGTGTTGAAAAAATGTGTGTGTCGCTTTTAACAACCCGAGACTGAATGATTTTATTATACAGGGTGGTGCAGAAGTAATTGATCCTTTTAAATTGCTAATTACAAGAAAACTATAAACATAGAAATGTTGAAACTTGTTTTATTTGGAAGGATAACATTAATAAGATCCAAATGTCGAGTTCTCCCATTTTTCTTTCAAGGTGAAAGTCAAATCGGTCAGTTATTTGTGGCTAAGAGAAAGCAGAGATGGTGCATACCTTTACAATGCATATGCTATTTCAATTAAAAAAGAGCTCCAGTAAATATTTATCAATTTAAATAATTTTGAGTGTCTAATTACAGGTTTTAAGTTATAAAAGTTATTAAATAGGGCATCAATTGTCAGGCCAAACAAGCAGTGATTGTGATGATGTACTATCAGAGAAAAGAGACACTGTGATGAAGTACTATCAGAGAAAAGAGTCACTGTGGTGATGAAAAGAGTCACTGTGGTGACGTACTATCAGAGAAAAGAGTCACTGTGGTGATGTACTATCAGAGAAAAGAGTCACTGTGATGATGTACTATCAGAGAAAAGAGTCACTGTGATGATGTACTATCAGAGAAAAGAGTCATTGTGATGATGTACTATCAGAGAAAAGAGTCACTGTGATGATGTACTATCAGAGAAAAGAGTCACTGTGATGATGTACTATCAGAGAAAAGAGTCACTGTGATGATGTACTATCAGAAAAAAGAGTCACTGTGATGATGTACTATCAGAGAAAAGAGTCATTGTGATGATGTACAATCAGAGAAAAGAGTCACTGTGATGATGTACTATCAGAGAAAAGAGTCACTGTGATGATGTACTATCAGAGAAAAGTCACTGTGATGATGTACTATCAGAGAAAAGAGTCACTGTGGTGATGTACTATCAGAGAAAAGAGTCACTGTGATGATGTACTATCAGAGAAAAGAGTCACTGTGATGATGTACTATCAGAGAAAAGAGTCACTGTGATGATGTACTATCAGAGAAAAGAGTTACTGTGATGATGTACTATCAGAGAAAAGAGTCACTGTGATGATGTACTATCAGAGAAAAGAGTCATTGTGATGATGTACTATCAGAGAAAAGAGTCACTGTGATGATGTACTATCAGAGAAAAGAGTCACTGTGATGATGTACTATCAGAGAAAAGAGTCACTGTGATGATGTACTATCAGAGAAAAGAGTCACTGTGATGATGTACTATCAGAGAAAAGAGTCACTGTGATGATGTACAATCAGAGAAAAGAGTCACTGTGATGATGTACTATCAGAGAAAAGAGTCACTGTGATGATGTACTATCAGAGAAAAGTCACTGTGATGATGTACTATCAGAGAAAAGAGTCACTGTGGTGATGTACTATCAGAGAAAAGAGTCACTGTGATGATGTACTATCAGAGAAAAGAGTCACTGTGATGATGTACTATCAGAGAAAAGAGTCACTGTGATGATGTACTATCAGAGAAAAGAGTTACTGTGATGATGTACTATCAGGGAAAAGAGTCACTGTGATGATATACTATCAGAGAAAAGAGTCACTGTGATGATGTACTATCAGAGAAAAGAGTCACTGTGATGATGTACTATCAGAGAAAAGAGTCACTGTGGTGATGTACTATCAGAGAAAAGAGTCACTGTGATGATGTACTATCAGAGAAAAGAGTCACTGTGATGATGTACTATCAGAGAAAAGAGTCACTGTGATGATGTAATATCAGAGAAAAGAGTCACTGTGAAGATGTAATATCAGAGAAAAGAATCACTGTGAAGATGTACTATCAGAGAAAAGAGTCACTGTGATGATGTACTATCAGAGAAAAGAGTCACTGTGATGATGTACTATCAGAGAAAAGAGTCATTGTGATGGTGTACTATCAGAGAAAAAAGTCACTCTGATGATGTACTATCAGAGAAAAGAGTCACTCTGATGATGTACTATCAGAGAAAAGAGTCACTTTGAAGATGTACTATCAGAGAAAAGAGTCACTGTGATGATGTACTATCAGAGAAAAGAGTCACTGTGATGATGTACTATCAGAGAAAAGAGTCACTGTGATGATGTACTATCAGAGAAAAGAGTCACTGTGATGATGTACTATCAGAGAAAAGAGTCACTTTGAAGATGTACTATCAGAGAAAAGAGTCACTGTGATGATGTACTATCAGAGAAAAGAGTCACTGTGATGATGTACTATCAGAGAAAAGAGTCACTGTGATGATGTACTATCAGAGAAAAGAGTCACTGTGATGATGTACTATCAGAGAAAAGAGTCACTGTGATGATGTACTATCAGAGAAAAGAGTCACTGTGATGATGTACTATCAGAGAAAAGAGTCACTGTTATGATGTACTATCAGAGAAAAGAGTCACTGTGATGATGTACTATCAGAGAAAAGAGTCACTGTGATGATGTACTATCAGAGAAAAGAGGCATTGTAATGATGTACTATCAGAGAAAAGAGTCACTGTGATGATGTACTATCAGAGAAAAGAGTCACTGTGATGATGTACTATCAGAGAAAAGAGTCACTGTGATGATGTACTATCAGAGAAAAGAGTCATTGTGATGATGTACTATCAGAGAAAAGAGTCATTGTGATGATGTACTATCAGAGAAAGAGTCACTGTGATGATGTACTATCAGAGAAAAGAGTCACTGTGATGATGTACTATCAGAGAAAAGAGTCACTGTGATGATGTACTATCAGAGAAAAGAGTCACTGTGATGATGTACTATCAGAGAAAAGAGTCACTGTGATGATGTAATATCAGAGAAAAGAGTCACTGTGATGATGTACTATCAGAGAAAAGAGTCACTGTGATGATGTACTATCAGAGAAAAGAGTCACTGTGATGATGTACTATCAGAGAAAAGAGTCACTGTGATGATGTACTATCAGAGAAAAGAGTCACTGTGATGATGTACTATCAGAGAAAAGAGTCACTGTGATGATGTACTATCAGAGAAAAGAGTCATTGTGATGATGTACTATCAGAGAAAAGAGTCATTGTGATGATGTACTATCAGAGAAAGAGTCACTGTGATGATG